>JADLSH010000214.1:2680000-3350000 GCA_016169945.1 Trachythela sp. YZ-2020
GACTTCGTACAGCCTGTTCGCAGGCTACTGTCCTGCTCGTGACCAAAACAAATATATCGGATCAGTTGTAGTGTGCTTTCAAGCTGTTGGATTTCCTTTGTTGTCTTCATGTTGCTGTTACAACAAGCCTGTATTGTGATGTTATTTTATGGCCTAAACAAGTTATTTCACTGGAAAGCTTATTTTTAGGTCGGGATGTTGTGGCAGTCTTGCCCACAGGCTATGGAAATCCTTAATTTCCAACTGTTACCGATGCTGTTGTTTACGAAAGAATGCATTCACCGAGGAATAGCGACTCAAGTAATTGATAAGGAAAGCGAATTGTTCTCTGCGTTTGTGTAATTGTAACGCCATTAAACTCTTTAATTCATGACCAAATCAGACGCTATCTTCGGCGGGATTTAGGACAGCAATTTTTTATCTTAAATGTCAAGGAATCGGACAAAGACCTTCAATGTGATTTACATATGTGTGACCAGAATAAACTTAAGAATGCTCATTATAATTTTGTATTTGCTCATCCAGAATCATTCATATCTTGCAAATTTGGTTGACATTTATCAAAGAGCAAGCTGTATCAAGAAAGAGTTTGTTCAATAGTGATTGACGAGGCTCACTGTATTTTAGAATGGTAAGCACATTTTTATTATTTTGAAGGGGTTATGACTTCCGAAGAGATTATAGCAGGCTTGGTATGTTGTGTGCAGCGTTTCCACACGTTCCAGTGCTTGCACTCACAGCAACTGCAAACAAAACAGATATAAGGATATACAATGTTCTCTTGGTTTGAATGTTTGTGTTAAACATTATGAGAAACAATTTCGTGAAGGAAGTGATATAGAAGCAATTGAAAAAATTATCATTCCAATTGTTAAAGATTTATTGAAATCTACAATAGAATACCCACTTACCATTATATACGTATAACTAAAATCGTGTGGTTTTTTGAGCATGTTATGGGTAAAGCCCAATACTATCCCCCAGGATCTGACGTTGTACCGAACAACAGGTTGTTTGCACAATTTCATTCTCCACAGACACGAAGTATGAAAGATAACATCTTGAAACAACTGAGCAGCTCGAAATCCACAATAAGAGTATTAAATCAATACGTCAAGTTATCCACATTGGCCCTCCTCAGTCTATCAGAGAATATTTTCAGGAAACAGGAAGGGCAGGGAGAGATGGCCAACAATCTATGGCAGTGCTTTACTATAACAGTAAGGATATTGCAAAGAACAGACCTGGGTTTCAGGATGATATTTGAATTATATTTTTTATAAATTACTTGTATAATTGTCACAGGTTTTTTATCACTCTCATAATAGTGTATTTTTATATACCATATAAAGAAGTGGGTCTGGGGTTTACATGGAACAACTTCATATTTTTTCCTGATATTTATCCTATTGTTTTATATAACCATTCGTAACTTCATACTAAAAATTCAGCAAATTTCGTTTAATCCTTCTACTACTTATAAAATTGGCACAGATTTCTCGTCACTGTCATAATAGTCTAGTATTTTATACCCTATGAAGAAGTGGGTCTGGGGTTTACATGGAATGACTTCATATTTTTCCTGATATTTATACAGTTGTTTTATTAACCATTTGTAACTTCATACTAAAATATAACCTAATTTCGTTTAATCCTTCTACTACTTGTAACATTGGCACAGATTTCTCATCACTGTCATAATAGTCTAGTATTTTCATACCATATCAAGAAATGGGTCTGGGGTTTACATGGAATGACTTGATATTTTTTCCTGATATTTATACAGTTGTTTTACATGACGACCCGCACGATTTGAAAACCAGCATGATCGGGGAACTCAGTTCCCAAACTCAGGAAACGAACAGCGCTAATCGCATTATCAATTACCGTTATGAGATGTCATCAATCCAAGTTGTAATGCTTAAACACAGTGTGAACCAAGCAAGTAATAAGTTAATTTTCTGTTATACATTAAAATAAAATTGCACACATGTGTTATACGATATTTTAAATTCGGGTTAGTGCGAATAAATAGTCCTGATTGTTGACAAGTCACCTATAGAGCAAATTAATTTTGTTGTTGTTGTTGTACAATGCTGATAATATATTTGAGTAGCGATTTTGCGCTGGACTACAACGCTAGAAATAATAATATAAAACTCCTTTTAAGCTTTAACTGGTTAAGAAAAGATGGGACATCTTCATAACCTGCCAGCAAAAGATGGGCCATCTTTCTGGCACAAGAGTTTCCACTGAAAGCAATCTAAATACCATCAGTCCTATTTCGCTTTTTCGCGTTTCACCGTGTAGTCATGAAATGCAGTGAATGATATAGACTCCTTTTAAGCTTCAACTGGTTAAGAAAAGATGGGACATCTTCATTACCTGCAGCAAAAGATGGGCCATCTTTCTGGCGCAAGAGTTTCCAGTGAAAGCAATCTAAATACCATCAGTCCTATTTCGCTTTTTCGCGTTTCACCGTGTAGTCATGAAATGCAGTGAATGATATAGACTCCTTTTAAGCTTCAACTGGTTAAGAAAAGATGGGACATCTTCATAACCTGCCAGCAAAAGATGGGCCATCTTTCTGGCACAAGAGTTTCCACTGAAAGCAATCTAAATACCATCAGTCCTATTTCGCTTTTTCGCGTTTCACCGTGTAGTCATGAAATGCAGTGAATGATATAGACTCCTTTTAAGCTTCAACTGGTTAAGAAAAGATGGGACATCTTCATAACCTGCCAGGAAAAGATGGGCCATCTTTCTGGCACAAGAGTTTCCACTGAAAGCAATCTAAATACCATCAGTCCTATTTCGCTTTTTTTCATTTCACCGTGTAGTCATGAAATGCAGTGAATGATATACACTCCTTTTAAGCTTCAACTGGTTAAGAAAAGATGGACATCTTCATAACCTGCCAGCAAAAGATGGGCCATCTTTCTGGCACAAGAGTTTCCACTGAAACCAATCTAAATATCATCAATCCTATTTCGCTTTTTTCGCGTTGCGCTTGAACCGCTGAGTAATCTTATCATTCAAAAATATATTCTCAGTAAAAGTATTGATAGTTTTTTGAAACAGAGCAAATTCACGGTACGTCACTCATCAGCAATGTACTGCCATTGCACAGCAACTAAAAATAGCTAAACATGCATGTAATGACTAATAATCTCTGTCATTAGATATCACTAATATATAACTCCATAATTATATTATTCTATGAGACCTGTGACCCTGTGTATTAGCTACTATATATAACTCCATATATAACTCCATATGTGAATTTGCATTGTATAGTGCTTAAATTTTCAGTATAACTACAATTATATGTCTTATCTAAGTCTGCAATTATTTAGATTTTAGTGCTATTTAATAGTTTGCATTCTTCGATTAAAAAGGTTAGTGTGCATCTTTTAGCTACGGTAGGTTCGGCGCAAATGTCCCCCAATTTTACTAGTTCTTTCCAACGAATGAATTCACCAATTTTTTGGACTACCAAGCCCAGGGAAAAAATATCGCTAGACGTTGACTGCGGCACGCTTCCGTCAACAATTTCAGGAGCAATTTGGGAATGATTTCCCCGATATTTTCGTTGCATGTCTTTAGAAAGCTTGCGAAATTCTCCGTCCTTAATTGGGCACGCTTTGCCGAAATCTATCAATACTGGCTGCAATTCCATATTTTCAGTGTAGAACACGATGTTATCGCTCTTAATATCGTTATGCAAGATGGCTTTGTTATGAATATAACTTAAAGTTTCTGCAAGTTTTACAATAATGGATATTGCCTGTAATTGATCAAGTTTGAACTCTGCGCTAAAGTTTTCAGAGTTTAAAATTTCATATAAGGTTGTGTTAGTCATGTTAATGCCATAAAACAAAGTAATTAATATATATGGCATTCTTGACAAATCAAGACCCAACACGTAAGGAACGCCAAGGTGAGAAAGATCAGATAAAATACGTCCTTCTTGCATAGCTTCTTCCTTTGAAACATTGCGTCTAAATTCTTTTGTAACAACCAACTGTCCCTGATACATTTTCAATTTGCACTTTCCATACACGCCTTTTGCCAAAACTTTATGGTCTTTAATATTCGTTAAGTGTTCGCGGCTAATTGTTTTAACTTTATCCGGTGCCTGCAAGATAAATTTATATAACAATATTTGAACAGCCACTTGCACTTATATATAGGCCTACGTGTAGTGGCTAGCAGCGGCTTGCATACATGTGCGAAAAGAAATGTATATGTAATATGGACGAACACTTACGGTCTTAGTACATCGAGCTTCGCATGTGTTTTTCTTCTCTTTCGCGGTGTTTTTCCACAGGTTCATGTATTTTCGAGCAACAGCTTTATATCGCTGCGCTTCAAGTGTCACTGCTTCGGCATTCTCGAGTTCTATTTCCCTTTTCTTTTTTATCTTTTCTCGCTTTTGCTGCCTGTTTGCTTTCTTTCGCTTATTTCTGTCTCTTCGCATTGCTTGTTTCTCTTCAAGTGTATTTTCTCGCGATTTTTTCTCCCCTGAATTCTCCATATCTGGCTAGCCTGAAGAGCACATTTGACAAAAATGATCTCAACTTACATTTAAAGTCCACTAGTCATTTCCTGTCTAAACTGGCTACAAAAGACTGTTTGAATCACTCTACAATCAATATATGTAGTAAATAAGTTAGGCGATTTAACCGTAATTTGGTTCCTACTTTAAAATATTTCATAAAATTGTATATCGGCAGACAGAAAATTGTAGGTTTAGATCGGTAAAATAGAAACTTTGTAATTTGATATAAATTAATGTGGTGATAATAGAAGCACGTGTAACATAGTTCTCACAGATTTCCTCTGGCTCAGCTTCAGTTGTTTGTTCGATATAACCCACAAGAATTTAGTCATACGTTATGGCGTCAAAGAGATATAGTTGTTCAGTGGAGTGCTTGAGATGTACAAAACGATACAAAAGCTCTGGAGCTGCATGGCGACATATGATGAAGTCACACAAACTCGCTATTCAAACAGTCCAGTTTCTAGACCAGAATAACTTGCCTGTAACTGCAGAAAATCCTAGTTTTATTTCGCCTGAATTGACAGCGTACAACTCTTACATTGAATGGTTGGCTACCATGCAAGAACGCGTAAACGAAGCTTTACATCCAGCTCTACCAGGTAACTAGGGACATATTTTATATGCGTCTTCCATACTGTTATTCGTTTATAAAATATAAGACGGGAGTATGGGACAGATAATCAGTCGTTTTTATATTTCAGGCCGGTGGACAAGAGTAGAAGAGCCTTGCGTCCCAGAACAATTTGTGCTACATTTTCTGGCGAAGATTGGAGAACAAACTGACCAGGTTATTTCGCCACATAGTATTAAGTATTTGAGTCACAGAGGTTTGCCGTATAAAGCTCAAACACAGAAAGTATCGTACAGAGTGTACGATCTGAATGCCTTACAAACGGCTCTGGAAGAGCAGACGCTTGTTCGACTGTGCAAATCAGCAGCATTTCGCCACCATAGTAAAGTTGAATCAGCTGAAAATGCAAAAAAGCTTTCAATGAAGGTAAAAATTGAAAGAATGAAAGCTTCTGCCAACGTGAGATATTCTGAAAGAATGGAGCTCCCAACATCACGTAGCTCCCTAGTTGTGTCAATGGGTGAAGGAAGGTCGACCAGGGAAGCGGAAATTATTTATTGGCCAAGTTTATACCAAATTTCAAAATGCTGTAAATTTCAATTACGATTTTTCGTTCAGAAATGTGAATTGAGATAAACAATTTTCTGAGGATAAAAGAAACTAATATTTTTAAGTATACCTATTGGATATTTGCGCGCTTCCATACTTGTATTATTTATTTATATTTAATAATTATGTTCACTCAGACTAATAATTACCTGATGTTATTATATAAAGTATGGTGCTTTATAGAGATTTCGAGCACTGATAATCTCACATGTGAGATTATTTATGACAATCTCACATGTGAAAATTGTCGCTTTTGAAGTTTATGAAAATGGATATTTTATTTTGGTTTGTTTGAAAAGACTGTCCTTTAAGCCTTTTAAGGCTTTATATAATAAACAGAAAAATACATGGATGCTTGGAAATACCAGATTTATTTATTTATTTATTTATTAACTTTACAACCATACATAAAATAGATTAAACCACTACATAATATGGTTGAAGGTATGGTCAACAGGACATGAATAGCCCCATGTGAAGATCAACCTTTATGAAAACAAACTATAACAAACATATAGTGTTGAACATGATATCTCACTCGTTCGTTGCGCTCACTCGTGAGATATCACTGAGTTCAACACTCGAAATAAATCTGGTATTTCCGCGCACCATTTATTATTCTCTATATAACTATATACATTGGCGATGTTGATTGAATGATTGGTTGCATGTGTATTTGTTATTTTACTTAAAGTAACATGAAGTTTTGGTATGAGGAACATTTCCGCTGGACAAGGTTAAGCCTCCACTATTATATAATATAATTTATATTCAATATCATGGAGATTTCATATATAAAAATAATACTTTCAAAGATTAAATGTAATCTCTATGTCCAATATAATTTGCTCTATTTTTATTGATACAACTACAAGTGGTAATGTAATGTATCGTTTTAAAACTTAATGAAGTCAAAGAACTTTTCATCAAGGTCAGTATACTGTGGACATATTAAGTTATATATTGGTTATTTGGTTGTAGACTATAATGATAATTGTTTACCTTTAAGGTAAACAATTATCATTCTAATGTATTGATCCCATCATGCTCACCTTCTGTTTGATCTTATTATTGACCCATTAGCTGGCAATACACCCGAATTTGCCTTCTTAATATTCTATTCTGTCTAAATGCTGACAATTTCAGTCCTCAGTAGAAGAATACTGCTAAAATATTTCACTGGTGGTGAAAGAGATTTTAATAATATGAACATTTGGAAATATTGCCTATAAATGATGTGCCAAAGCAAGTCTGTACTGGTTAATAGGCGAACGGAATGCCAAATGGCATTTATCAGATAAATTAGCCATGAAATTATCTTAAATTTGCAAAATTGACAAATGTGCCTCCATGTTATTGTAAGTCTGACCCCAGATGATTTAACTTGTCACAGGACAGGTCTTACAGGTAAATGTGTTAACAAAACAATATGTCTAGCTGTTAGCCCTTTACAGTTGATTTCACAAAACCTTTGCCAGAAATATGTCGATTGGCCCAGGAATCAATTAAGTATTATAATGGCCAAAGTTTTGTGAAATCAACTGTAACGTGCAATACTATAGTCTATATGTCCCATGCATTCTATTTTAGCTATCACTCCTCTCAATGCCAGAAAATGTTACTGGTCAATCGTAGGGTCTTGCATGCTGATACTGTACAGGTAATTGGCCATCCAAGGGGTTTAAAACAAAAGTGCAAAGATCTGGGTCTATGAGGCGAAACAATTTCAGCAATTACCCAGCAAGCTTAACATCTTGAATAATTTACATTCCGTATGATAATTTTGGGTTGCACATCAACAAGTGGTGTGCATAGGTTCATAGGAAATTTTGTGGTTTGTGATATTTTGTATACATGCATGTTTATTCATATTTTAAACCAAATTAGGTACCATAATAATTCATCAATGACAAATGCAAAATTAGCCAATTAATAGACTGTCATCATTATTCGATTTTAATACTCAATAGCCTCGTTTTCATGTGATATATATACTCCTGTTTTGGGCACAATAAATTCAAGAATAAGGCTGTGATAGGACAAGAAATCATTTTGTGCAGGAAATATGGGCGCTTGAAATGCCAGAATGTGAAAACATGGAAGCGAGGCCATGGAGTAAAAATTGAGCTGGTCATGTTATGCATCATATTTTTATGATGGTATTGTCATTAGACAACTGGTACTGTAAGTGCATGTTTATTAGCACACAATAGGCCCAATTATTAAGCAAAAATAAGCTACTGCCTGAATAAGTCGTGAACATTCACATAAACGGACCATTTGTCGAGCCTTTTGAACTTGTTCTAATTAGGCCACAACTTTAGTTGTGAACCTAATTGGTATATGCATTTATGTTTGGCCACAGCTTATTAGGGTCCATATAAACACTCTTGTTTGCAACTTACAGTATTTTGGCAGTGACTTATTTCGGTTGCAGCTTATTCTCACTTGGATAAATCCCCCCATAAAGCATATGACCAGCAGTCAAGTGTAACTTCACCACTGTATATACAAAATTGTTTGTAAAAACTCACCCTTGCAGTTCCAATTTAATCAAACATGGGGCTCATTAAAATATACACATGATGTCATAGTATACCCTGTCTGAACTGCAGCAGCATAACTTCTAGTTGGTTGTAATGGAACACTCTGTAAGCCATCATAGGTATACCAATTGCCATTGTAGTTGATTCGAGCATTAAAATGATTCCCGTTCCAGAATGTAACTCCAACAAGATGGAAGGTTGAATTGCACAACAATAAGGATTCTGGAAGATCTTCAGGGCCTTTGAGTGGACCAGCCATTGCCAAATCACCTAAAAACACCGGCAAAACCCATGGAGCACCATTTCTGAATGATCTTGTCTGTGAAGTACGTGAACCATCACAAAGCACCGGCTGATACCAATAGTTATCTGGCAGCGTGAGGCGAGGTTCACTTATTCTCGTCCGAGCTGTTGGTGGTGCAGGTTTGTTAAATACTGCATCACATCTTTTTGTTTCTGGACAAAGCCATTTGTTAAAAATTGCTTCAAATGCTGTTTCATTCTCTTTTGTTTCAGCATCTTCTGAAACAATGTAGATTCCATGAGACTCGGCTTCTTTGTGTTTCTGAGGACAATCTGTGGAATCACAAATGCTTTGTTGTGTGTTGTGCAAAATTGGGGCTAAGCATGGCAAGAACATGTCCTGTTCACTACCCCAAACATCCACAGTGGCTGATACAGAAAAATCAAACTGTGGAAACTGCTTCAGCCAGTTAACTTTTCCATTGGCAAATTATTCTTTCGTGAATTGGGAAACTGTCCGTGTTAGGGATTGAGAATACTGCGTGGACGAAAGTGCCAGCTGGTTGAACATGTCTGGGTGACTTTTAAAATACAGGTAAAATATTGTCAAATAATTGTCTATTGGACAGGTGTTTATCAATTTGACCTGTATATTGTCATCTAAATTCGCAACACCACCCCATTTTGGCACAGGTACATGTTCAGGTCGACCATTCTTTGCACAATAACTGGCCTGAAGGGAGCATCGTGCTTTTGGTTTAGTATTGGACAGATAAGATCGAGGTACAGGTATTCTTTTCTGTTGTTCCTCAGCTACGGGTACACTATTCATTAGCTTCTCATTTTTCGTGTAGTTTTCCTCCCATGTATTGTGGTCGTATGCTAACTTGGGGTGATTATCTTCATGAACGACAACATTTTTGTTTATTGTCTTAAACATAAAGTTGTCTGGCCCGAATATATTGTCTAGCAGTAGCGTTGTTTGCCCAATCCGGTTCATATCATTCATTGACCATTTTAACTTTCTTGGTTTCCAGCCACAGCCACGAAAGTAAAATTCTTGATCTGAAAAGGTAAACAATATAATTATGTACATGTATTATACATAGCATCTATCAATATTTATTATGCATTATTTTGTCTCAAGTTATTGCAATGCATTTTGTACAATTACTGTACACAGAAAAAATGGGTTGTACGGACTTGATATTTTCGGAGAGAGTTGAAAACTACTAACAATAAAATTTCCAGCATCATCAGTACTGTTAATTTCATAAAACATGTCAGTCTTCATTGTCCCCCGGCCCAATCAGACCCAATGGGTTGAATACGATTTATCTGTCCCTTACCTGTTTGTGCACATTCTGCTGCCTTTTTGAAACACATTCGAAGGAAGAGTAACTTGTCAGCATAATGATGAGCCAAGATCTGTTTTACTGAATGTAAGAAATAGATATTAATTCATACTGTATTAATGATTACTTTTGGTATCATTAATATTTTTTTCCCTGTGTAAATTAAAAATTTCCATGTGGCATATGATTTTTCACGAGTACTGGAATTAACATCAGAAGTTAACTAACCTGATGATTCGTCTTCATAAATATCATGATTCGTGGCTTGTTGATAAAGTCTGCGGTCTACTTTATGGGAGTTTTCAAAACCTTTATTGCTGAATTCCCTCATTGACCCAAAGGTTCTCATTAATAATAATAATAATATGACTTTATTTAAGCACGATAATTTTTAAAGCATAAGCTTGTGGGGTCGTGCACTTAGAGATATATACAAAAGTTATGAATTACATATAAGAATTAATTACTATCTATTTACTAACTATGTCTATAAAAAGACAAAGTCTTTAAAGGTGATTGTTTTTATGGCCTTTTTTACGAAAGCGTTAACATTGTCATATTCATCAATGTTTATTTCGCTATGTTTTCGATTTATATCATTCCACAAGGTTGCACCTCTATACGTTATAGAGAGCTTCAGAGTTTTTGTTTTGAAGCGGGGTGTAGATAGTTGGTATTTGGCTCGTAGAGAGTAATTGCATTCTCGTCTGCTTACCAAGTCTGACATCGAGTTAGGTGTTGCATTCTTAATTATTTTACAAATTAGTTTCAATATAGCTGTCTTATAGTAGAAGAATAATGTGTTCCAACCAACTTTGGAAAGCACATCTTCCGATGGCATGTATCTAGGTAATTTGTATATAATTCTTGCAGCTCTACAATGCAAGCGTTCTAATGACTTGAAGTTTTCCTTGTTACTACATCCACCCCAGACAACTAATGCGTAGGTAATGGATGGAAGAATGACTTTAAAGTATAAATCTAATAGTACACTTGTCAGCAAAAACCTTGATGTTTTTACAAGATTTAATTTGTTAACATAATTCAGTTTTAGTTCCGATATATGTTCATTCCAACTGAGATTCTCATCAATGACCATCCCGAGAAGTTTCGTCTTTTTTACCCACTTGATCATTTGCTCTCCTAGGAAAACTGGGGCAAGTGGGCCTGTTATACGTTGTTTTGAGAGAAGCATCACTTCGCTTTTTTGGGGATGTGGGGTTAGTTGATTGGCTATGCACCACACATAAAGTTCACTCAGGGCTTTGTTAAGTGTCGATACCACTTCAATGCATGAAGCATCGAATACCACTTCAATGCATGAAGCATTAGCATCGATGCATGTTCAATGACGAGATGGCTGTAATCACCAGTTCCAAGAAGTATGCCAAACGTTTCCCGCAAATTTACACTATATAGAGATAGTAAGGAAAAGTATAATTGTTGTCATAAAAGCCTGCATTTCAAGCCGCGAGAAGTAATACTCCTAAGCTGACTCTGCTGACGAAAAAGCTTTTCAAGCGTAATCCCTATATCTTTTCTTCCTTAAACTGTACTATAAGCTCAGACAATAAGTAATGTACGTTATCTATATTTAAATGCGATTGTCTTGACCCTGACGATCGCTTAACTGTAAACTACAGTGAGATATATCTATCTATATACTCTCGAAATGGTTTACACAATAGACCTTCAACGTACTATGCAATTTAAATTTAATGTCATATGTTTTAATACTGACCTGTATATCAAAGACATCAACGGCATCAGCATCATCCTCTTGAAATATTTTCTCACGCATAATGATTGCAATTTCTTTCCACATGGTTCCGATCTGTAGTTAACAGTTAGAAAATACAATTATATTGGGTCTGCCCACAATATCACTTGGTAAAATTTTGTCCTTACCAGCCCAAAAAGTTCTACGTGAAGCTCTGCTGCAAATGTCTTGATGACTTCCTCCGATTCCTTTGAATCACACGTTCCCTTTGACATCAGGCATTCCTCGATTCTCTCTTCCAATTGTTCCCAGTAGAATAGTCGCTGCCGGACAGGATCATCAACTAAACCTAAAAATGAGCTATGGGATGGATGTCACTAAAAAACTGTAATAAAATTACCTTATACCTTTTTCACTTCATATTAAAGTAAAAAAAACAAACGAATTTTTCACGATACCAATTTTGCCGTTAGCCAAAATGATGTCTCCAACTCGTTATAAAATGATTTTGGTCATTTGATACAAACATATAAAAGAATATAGTCAGATTTTTTGTTTTGTACAGATCTCTATGCCTATATGATTAATTTGACACACTCAAACACAAATATATAGGCCGAATTAATGTAGACAAAGTGTTTTGGGAAAAACAAAGCAATAATTTATCTATTGCCATGGATGCCAATATTACTATATACGGGACTAGTTATTATGTATCTTGTTGAATTCGCTCAATGCTGTATTATATACGGGTTCTTACCTTTTTCATTTCCTCACAGAATGCGATCTTCTTCAACAGGTAGTCTTCTGCAGAATCTTTGTTCAAATATTCATATAATTTCTCGATTGGAAGTGCTGATGTAACGATGCTTTCTATATTGATCAAGAAAGTCCTCTCAGTTGGTCCTTAAAAAGTAAGCAAATTATTAAGGCGGTACTATACACAATAAGTTCTTTTTCATACGACTCATCTCCCAACGCCGTTGGGAGACAACATATACAAATTGCATGAAAAATTGCACGCACTTACGACACTTTTCCAGCTAAAATTTTATACCACTTAAACTTTCTTGAAAATATGTCGATATGGCTGTAGATTATGATCCATGTTATTGCATGTACATCTTCATTTAAACAGAGTTATACGATACGTACTGTAATTTTGGTTAGTAATATTATAGAACATTGAACATTTATATGTCGTGGAATCAATTAAACCTTATTCTGTCATTACCTGAAAGTGATGCAACCTTGATATGTGTCCTATTGACAGCCATGTTGGTGTTTCTACCTTCCTTTACCCTGATAAAAATCTTTTTTCATTGCTTTTGGGCCCAGTTCTGACAACAGTGCATTAAGAGACTCCAAAGACCCGATCTTGTAAGCAAATAAGCCAAGAGACCCAAGAAATTGCAATGCAAAGCACAAAGGTTCACTGAAGTTATGTCTTCATCTAACAGTAGACCAATATCATCACGAATGCCTTTCCAGCTAATGAAAAAGATTAGATATGGTGAATACTTTCATAACTAAAACAGAAAAACACTTTCCAACGTATCAAATCTATCTTAGTCAGAACTGTATTTTGACAGAAAAATGTCACTCAACTCCAACATACACTATATATTTACATAATCACAGTAAAACATGTACATCTTATCACGCTGAGAGTTATACATATATTATCTCTTCAGCATATTCATTGCACGCCACGCAATGAATATGCTGAAAAGATAATGTGTATATCTCTTGTGGTTATTGTTCATATACGTCACGTAAGATGCACGTTTTTAAAAGTTGTGCATTATAGCGAAGCGCGTTGCCGTTCTCCACTGTATAATTGGAGATATGACATGTAACAAGTACATATTGTATGTACTTGTACATATTACAAAATTGTACATACTTTCCAACATTTCCTTTACTTTTGGAAAAGCAGTCCAAACATGTGTCACCAGTAACCACATTAGGGCAGGCACATCCCTATAATTAAACAATTGAAAATGATATATTTCCTATTTATTTGCGAAAATATATTGAGATGCGATATTCATTTTGAATTCCTTAATGATAGCGTGAGTGTTTCTATAATCAGTAATGTGAGTTGTGGCCACACTTGACACTTTCTGACGGCAGAGCAATTTAGAAAAAGTGAATTTGATCTTTGATATATTTGACTTTGGATATATTATGGAAATGTCATTTAGAAACAAACAATTTGTATACCTGTATGGCTTTGCAAAACACGCAAAACTCAACACCATAGCCTCTGCCTCCAAGGACTATTTCGATGTCACGACTATCATCATTATCGCAGGCTAGTGTTTTCCTTATTACCATAAGGAGCAGAGCTTTATAATCCAGGGTTACTGTAAAATAATGAAGTTTATAATTAAATGTTAATATTACCCTGAATTCATTAATTATGATAGTTGATTATGTTAGTTGGGAGAAATTCATCTTGTTTTCATGCAGATACTGTAGTATATTTCAAGATGAACACTTAGCTGGCTAAGCAGACAAGTTTTGAGGTAAGCGAAAATCTATAATTTGCTCTAACTATATGTTGTCGAGCACTCTTTGCGTTTCGTAGACCTAAACCTACACGTATATATATATATATATATATAGTCAAATCTGCAGACATGCATGTTTCGCGTTCAACGGCTCGTCAGTGCAGCTTGTAACGCAGTCTAGATGCGAGTGACTTCGTATTTATACACCATACTCTTGCCCTCACCAAGCGCATGTGGTACAATACTCAGACACATGCGCATTCAGACATGCGTGAAGTGTCTTGGGGCCAGAGTGCTTCACAACTGGATATATATATATATATATAATGCAAAAGCTCACTTCCCTTGTGGTCGTTTGAGCACTCTGGCCCCAAGACACTTCACACACGTCTGAATGCGCATGTGTCTGAGTATTGTACCACATGCGCTTGGTGAGGGCAAGAGTATGGTGTATAAATATGAAGTCACTCGCATGCATCTAGACTGCGTTACAAGCTGCACTGACGAGCCGTTGAACGGCGAAACATGCATGTCTGCAGATTTGACTATATATATATATATATAGTAAAGTAAAATCTGCAGACATATATATATATATCCAGTTGTGATACCTAAAATCTAGCAAGAATAATATATTTGAAGTTATACCTTTTGTCTTTTAATTACATTTATAAATGTACACTTGCTATAATTATGCATTAAACTTTACTAGTAATCTTATACAAACCTCTTTTCAGGACAGTTTGCAATTGCTAGTGGAAAAACAGATTTGGAACTCTGCGATGCCATGTAAGGCATACTTAATGGGACAACACCAAATGATATTTGATCTTTTCCTTGAGAAGAATAAAGTCCTTAAATTTAACTTTTCTATATATAGGTTGAAATGCTTGACGCATTGGCAGTAGTTGTCACGTAAATGAATATTTGGTAATTTGGCAAAGAATGAACAGGAATCCTAGATTATTCAGATCTCAGTCAATATAACAGACTTAAGGTGGCTCCCTACAGTTATTTTAGCTTTATAATAAATCGTTTTTAAACGAGTATTATCGCAGATGACGAAGTTTTTTATAATCGAGGGTAATATTCACCATCTATGGAATATTTAAAACCTTGTTCAGGTAGTGTCATCGTTGCCATGGTAACAAGACGTAAGCCTGAAATGTGGTTACTATGCACATAAAATTGTCCGTATCTAAAAAACAAAGTCGGTGACCCATCTTTTTTATTTAATATAAGTTTTAAGCATAATGTTCTGAAACTATTATGAAAGTTTAATCAAAATCGCTAGTGTGCAATTTTTTTAAACTCGAAAATTTTATATAAAGATTTCTACACTAGGGATTTTTTTTTAAATTGAAATATATAAAATTTACCAAAATTAAAATTTATGGTCAAAATTTGAAGGTAGGTTACCGATAAAACTAAAGAGTAAAACGCATATAAAGGTGAAAAATTGGGTCAATTCCTTGGTCAATTCCCTATATAAAAATGCCGCTGACTAGTTAATAATAGTTCGCGGGCGCAAGTTGTGCTTTCATCGTGCAAAAACGAGTGGCAAATGTTGTTTTTATCTTTTGATTTTGACGTTTATTCAATATATATGAGAGCCATGGACAATCAAGAAATACTATGAAGGGTTAGATCGATTTAAGTCCAATTGAATCCTGCCATTTACTCAGTTCACGAGCTTCAACAGCCGTACAGCTGGACATATCTTTGCCTAGTTTTGTAATTTTGCTGAAGATGAACAAGTCGGTATTTTGCTATAGAACTGTGATATTTTTACTGTTTAACTTGTAAAAAACATGCAAGTATCACTAAACGACTTTTATAACCTTGAACAGTCTTTATACAATAGTTAATAAATGTTTAATAAACTCTTATTAGTGAACATTATATCTAAAATGTTTTTGAAAAATTCACTTTTATATTGCTGTTAAGCTTTTTTTATCCAAGCAATATTTGTATCATAGTTAAAATCACTCATTGGTGTTACTGATGCTTTATCACATAAAACTAAGGATTATTCAAAGTTTTTTCATTACAAATCTTTTAGAATGGTAAAATTATTTTGAAAAACCTGGCGAAATATCTTTGTTTTGATCGTCGAATTTGTGTGGGAAAGTCCACGTACTTGCCACGCGTTTTTGACTCTCGTCCCGCGATCATCTCATGCATTACTGTAGGGAGCCAACCTTAAGACCTTGATACACTGGGAAAAGTTTCCGAAACAAAGTTTCTGAAACAAGTTTCAAGTGCACCATAAACTTTTGTGTTTTATTTTGAACAGCTATAAAGATGGCGACAGGAAAGGATTTTTCACTTTTTGAGCATAAATCTCCTTGGAGTCCGTAAATCTCCTTGGGCACAGTTTTTCTCATCCGGACCGACGCTGCCGGTAAATAACGTGTTTATTTTTTATCATAGGTAAAATTTAAGAATTTATTAAAATTGAAAATTCCAGTGTAGCGAAATAATTTGAGATCAGTGCAATTGTGAATTCAAAGCGAGGCTGACAAAACTTGAACGTTAAAAGAAAACACGAAGACGAAAACTCAAGAAAACTGGCAAGAAACTCACAAAAAACCATGGTTTCTGTAAAAATGTACACGATATTTTTAAATATGGCAGTAGAAAAGCGTAGGAATGAAAGGTTTTGGCCTGGTTTTCCGGTATTCCGTGTTTCTTCGACAAGGATATCTTCGTGTTTACTTGCTTTGGCCATAAAAAACTCATAAAGTGAGTCTTATTTATTTATGACAATATTTCAATAGGAAACTTTCTCTCCTATATTTAGAAATTTACATAATTATATAAAAATGAGTCGTAAAAACTAATTCCATCACATTACATTAAAGTTAACGTTAAAAGTCAAAAGTATGCCTAGTGTTTAAGTTACAGGTGAGACTAAGAGCTATGAGCTATCTACAACAATAAAAATAGTAACTAAATAGAATTCAAAGAGTACGTCAGCATGCTATGAGTGTTATAATTCAGCACTAGTGAGTTTTAAAACAGTTCATTTTGAACTTAGCAATTGAGTCTGAATGTCTAGTCTCTTCGTCAAGAGTGTTCCAATCGTTTACTGCATGGTACTCGAGCCTTTGCTGTGAGTCATGCAGTGAATGCATGTGTTTTGACTTCGACCAACGCTTTCTACTAAAACTGGACAATGAACAAGGTATGCTGTAATTATTTTCTGGTCATTTCACGGTAAAAAACATATAGGCTCAACATTGTTTGCCAAGGGCCACAGCTTTAATTGTTTTTTGTTTACAATATGTATACGAAAAGTACTTTAACAAATGGGCAGAAAAATCATGTTTTCACTACAGTTGGTCCATATTTTTAAGTTTTATGTGTGGAGAAAAGTTTTTTCTTCTATGATATCTGTTTAAACTGTATTTTTTTAACTTTAATGTGGCCAAATACTGAAATACATGAGCATTAAAACAAATGTATTAGTTTTAATACACGAGCATTTAAAACAAATGTATTAGTTTTCTCGACGCATCGTGCTTAGTATGAAGCCTTTGGAGTTGATGCAATTCATTTTTGTACTCTAACTATCGTTAGGCTAGTTTTTTGAACTTTTTGGCTAGATTTTTTAATGTAAAAATTGTTTCACTCCTGTGTTTTGTCGCGTAATCCAGAGCGGGCCGGATGAGTTTCAGAGCGGGCCGGATGAGTTTCAGAGCGGGCCGGATGAGTTTCAGAGCGGGCCGGATGCAAAAATCCGGACCGCTCTGAAACGCTCGCTAGCCAATCAGATTGCTTTATTTTCATAGATAAAAAAGAAGCATATTTATATACATATATTTACACATTAGTATTATCAATTATATTCTCTTGCACTATTTAATATTTGATAAGCTGTCAAATATTATATAGGGTGCTGTATTGAGACTATTAATGTAGTTCATGCTTTTGTACTGTACTATACTGTTTTGGTTTTCTCTAAATCCGTCCTGTTTATGCAGTCTTTTGCTGGATAATGCAGATAATATATGCTAATAGAAGCAGACAGTGATATGATTCGTGATAATTAATTGTACCGTATATCATATATAGTGAATGTGAATTAATTCAGTGAGTTATAGTAACTCTATGTCACACAACCATTTAAAAATTTTTCAAATGAGACTTACCCCTGTCCTTCCCAAGTGCGTCAAGTTTAATAGCGTCTGCCATCCTGAATCTGATATTCGGAGTCTAACTTTCAATAATAAGTACATCCAATCTGGCACACGAACTGATGCTACCAATGCCGAACGACTTTCTTCCGATAAAATCGTATTTAATGCTTTCCTCGGACCCAGTTTAGAAAACAGAATATTCGTTGAACTTACAAGAATATTTGAAAATTCCGAGTGTACATCCTGTGACGCAACGTTTCCGAGGACCGTGAATATATTTTCATTATGCGCGGCTGCCACATATTTCAGAGCGTCTGCAAGAACCGCTCCTGTTTCAGTTATGCGTCGTTTCTTTTCAGGCGGTGAGATTTCAGATGATTCAACAATGTCAGTTGTTGATAAGCACGGTCTCTTTGGAGTGTGCAATGCGCCCGTAGAACCATAAAATTGCTCAACATATTTGGCGCCAAATTTTTCAAGTGGCACTGCGTTTACAGCAGATATCATTTGCTGGAATACTTCACTTGAAAATTCATCCTTGCTTAAGTTGCGCTCTCTCAGGGCCAACACTAGAACACCGAACGATGTAATAGCGTAAACTTGCTCTCTTCTTCTCAAGCTAAATGTACAGGGTGATACTCGACAGCCATTGCTGTCTCGAACATCGCCAATGTTGACCTGTTTGAACAGAACGTTCTGTTAATTTTTCTTTTGGTAGCCACAAATTGATGAATCGTAGGCATACCAATTTTTTCGACAATCAAGCTTGTCTGAATATAAGCGATTGAACTTCATGATTCTCACTCTGAAAGCTGGCCATTCGCTTCAGACATTTGGCGGAATTGAATTTGGTGCGCTAGTTATTGTAAATTTATATTCAAGATTCTAATTATCACTAATTGGTGATGAAAACTTGCATTATAAACTACCATGGTTAATAAATTTTAATGATTAAACTACATCCCACAATATCGGATTGAATTTCATGCGAGAGAAAATTATTTTGTTAATTAACTCGTAATATATGTCAACACGTTACGCACATATCCGACTTATGGTGTGGTAGCCGACACCTCCGAAATAATCTAATTTAAACCCATGCGGGTCCTCATGTAGCCATTTGTAACTTCATATTAAAATTTCAGCAAATTTCGTTTAATTCTTCTACTACTTGTATAATTGGCACAGATTTCTTATCACTCTGATAATAGTGTTTTCTTATATACCATATAAAGAAGTGGGTCTGGGGTTTACATGGAACAACTTCATATTTTTTCCTTATATTTATCCTATTGTTTTATATGTACTATTTACAACATGAGCGGCAGTGTTGTATCGGATATACAAACTCGGGCCGAAGGCGAGCGTTGTATATCTGATACAACACGGCCGCTCATGTTGTAAATAGCTTGTGAAACGTCTTGATGAGAACATTCGTATTCTTCAACAATTTAAAATAAATGAATGATATTTGGTGAGAAAAGTGAACTTAAAGTTTATGTAAATCAGCATGATTCTGTATCAGATATACAAACTCCTTCACGCTAATGATTTCTTTTGTGTTTTGCTCATGAATTATTAATGAGTTTTACAAAACCATTTGTAAGTTCATACTAAAAATTCAGCAAATTTCGTTTAATCCTTCTACTACTAGTAAAATTGGCACAGATTTCTCCTCACTCTCATAATAGTGTATTCTTATATCCCATATCAAGAAGCCAGTCTGGGGTTTAATTAATTACATAGAACGACATCATATTTTCCTGATATCCAATTGTTTTATGTAACCATTTGTAACTTCATACTAAAATTTCAGCTAATTTCGTTTAACCCTCCTACTACTTTTAAAATTGGCACAGATTTATTGTCACTCAATCTCATAATAGTCTAGTATTCTTATACCATATCAAGAAGTGGGTCTGGGGTTTACATGGAACAACTTCATATTTTTTCCTGATATTTATAGAGTCATTTTATATAACCATTTGTAACTTCATACTAAAATTTCAGTTAATTTCGTTTAAACCGTCTACTACTTGTAAAATTGGCACAGATTTCTCGTCACTGTCATAATAGTCTAGTATCCTATGAAGAAGTGGGTCTGGGGTTTTACATGGACGGACTTCATATTTTTCCTGATATTTATACAGTTGTTTTATTAACCATTTGTAACTTCATACTAAAATTTAACCTAATTTCGTTTAATCCTTCTACTACTTGTAACATTGGCACAGATTTCTCATCACTGTCATAATAGTCTAGTATTTTCATACCATAACAAGAAATGGGTCTGGGGTTTACATGGAACAACTTTATATTTTTCCTGATATTTATACAGTTGTTTTATATAACCATTTGTAACTTCATACTAAAATTTCAGCTAATTTCGTTTAATTTTTCTACTGCTTGTAAAACTGGTGCAGATTCTTATATTAGCCAGTATACCCATATTAGCATACAAGAGTACATAATAGCATACCCAGTTTATATTGTTGGGCAATTGATAATTTATAGTTAAAAACAAAATAACAATATTTTGTACAAATTAAAATATAAAAAATATACAATGTTGCATGTTACCACAGAGTAGAGATCATACAGAGGTGGAACGGGCCATCGTAAACACTTGGGAGACTTACGTTTTCGTGTTCCCAACTGATTTCAGGCGGTCTGGCAAAAAATGATCAACTGCGCATGCTCGGCAAAGTCCCCCCTGAATATGAATGTCCCTGCTTTAAATGTTGTGAAATTTGTGCAACTTGTTTTAAAAATTCTTCTGGCAATAATATCTGTAGAAGAACAGCATTCAAAGAATATCAACACGGTATTTGTGCAAGCGATTCAAAGTTGTTGTTATCGTATGAGAGGGGCATATACATTTTGGAAGCATTTGTGATTTGTTGAACGTCAAAATTGACTCAAATAGTTGTATTTTGAATTCGATCTTTTGAAGAGAACAGCAAAAGAGTGAGAGGATTTAATGTTTTACAAAAGAGAAGGTAAAAACTATAAGACCTTAAATATTAACTACTATTTATAAAGTATTTACATGGGCATTTTTTTTGCCCACCTGTTGATGTATTAAAATGATGTATGGAAATGAGTTTGATTTGGAAACGTTCAAAGTTTAGAGAGCAGTTTGAAACCTATTTCGAGCATGACTTGACAAAATCAGTCAACTTTATTTTATATTGTTAATGTTGTATGTCATTCAAACAGTTTGTTACATTTCCATACAGCATACTGTACATCAACAGGCATGCTGAAATCTCAGACCATTGGCAAATTGCTATATGATCATGTACAGTAATCAGCCCTTGTTGTCCAATTCGACTGCTAGCATTCAGCTCTTTATTTGTAGTGACGTAGCTGTGACTAAATGCATGTTTTCCAACCAGTAATATGATTTTATATACAACAATACTGGGTTTGGTGGATAATCCAAGTGAGTAGATATATACACAATTTTAAGACCTATCCAGGAACGGTTGCAAAAAATGCAACACTAGGTCCTCTGGCAGGAATTGAACCCACAGCCCTGCGATTCTGCTGCATCATATCCCTATTTCAAAATTTTAGGATGTAATGCAGCCGCATTCTCACGAATAGTTCCACCGTGAACTGGCTGGGGAATTGCTTGCATTCTTTCACCTGGAACTTGGGAATCATCGATATCAGTTGTTTAGGAATACCAGGTTTGGAAATCCATCAATGAAGATTTGTTCTGCCTTCGAAATGTATTGTACGAGGCCAGCTTCAGGCACAGTAAGTCCCCCAAATGGTTGTCTGCTTGTTTCATATGCCTTAAAATAGCATAGCAGCTCGTCAGGACTGTCAAGTTCATTTTTGACCAGAGCACTGGAACATGTTTGGCAACTATGTTTTTCCAAACATTTCTTCAGCAGGTAGCCACAAACATAAGTTGTGGCATTTTTAGCAATCATGTTTTCTTCTATTGTAGAAGATTGACAGTCCACTTCTTCGATTTATTTGAATGGCAGTGGCTGCACATTGCTGCTTTCTTTTTATTTAGATTCAACTTTGCAAAAAGAGAAATCGCGTTGTACCAAGCCCGTTTAGCGCTATCCACCAGTTAAATTTTGCTAAATGGTGGATAACTTTAAACGGTGACTTTGAGACCGTTTAACTCACTATCCAGTGGATAAAATAAAAGTTTGTGTTAACTGTTGTAATATTTTTTTATAAAAATGGCGCTATACAGAACACCTGGCATCCATTTGTATGATCTTCCAAGAGTACATAGACGTGCAGAGAGAATTTTCAGGCGTGAAATAGACGACGTCTTGCTGTACTATAGCGACAAATTAGTATTTATGTATAAACACACAAAACACCACTTTCTACTGTCTGCAGCTCAAAACCTTTCCACTAATTCACCCCATGTAGTGTTTTGTTAACCTTATTAAACTGGCAATACACCCTGATACGCCCTACTTTAGCATTTTACTCGTCAGGGGGAGAATACTGCCAGTAAATGGGTTAAGGTCAGGATTTAAATGGAAATGAATATAAAAGGGAGCCAAACTTCCACGTGATTTGATATGGGATAAACACAAATTATACACTGACATGACATTTATGCAGGGGAAGGGGGAGCACAAAGGCAACAGAAAAGTAGTGCTGTGACAATATTAAATTACTTACTGTTTTCAATAACCAAATTAAGAGGCTGACTTCTTGCCAACAGCTCTTGGATTTCAATCTTCAATTTCTGATTTGCAAACTGCATGTTCTCAACTTCCAATTCAATTTTTTTCTTCTCCGAGACCAGGACTTCCAATTGCATTTTTTGTATGTCCTGAGTACTTACCCTGCATTTTTTTGCAGCTGGAGGGTGGATGGGTACAGGCATCTCTGGTAACAATGGATCAGGTACCTCTGGTAAAGATGGATCCGTCATCTCTGCTTGTGAATTAAAATCTTCAAGAATGTCTGGGGCTGAACTGCATTCTACATCAACTATACTGTACCTCATTGCACATTCTGGCTCAGATGTTGACACAATAGCTCCTAGAAAATACATATGACAATTAGTAGGTTGCATATTAGTGAATCAATTATTTCAAAGCGAATGCAAACAAGCTATTTAGTATTTATGGCAGCATCAATGATATAAAGCACAAGTGAAGTTTAAATAATTTAAAGGCAAACTAATTAAGCCTAAATTTAAAAACTTTTAACTTTCGTACATTAAGTAAAAGTAGCATAAATGTGTTAAAACTCGCTTTAAGAGGTTTTAACAAGAAAATTTATTCAAAATGAAACATATTTATTATTATTTAACAAACCACATTGTGTTTAATTTGGATATGTTAAAGTATGTTAGCTACAATTATATGTTCCCACATATGAAAGGCATTTTTTGAAGGAGTGCAGTATAGCAATATCAAAAACAATAAATCTTAAAAACAAATTTTAACAAAATGAAGGATGTACTTATCTTTAATAGTTAGTCAAAATATTGCATCACAGCCCTCCAGACACAGGATAAAGCTCGATTGTTAAAATAGTTTTACAGCAAACAATGCAAAGTATTAAAGCAATGAGGCTTTATCTATTGGGGCTTCGGTGGCGCAATCGTCAGAGCAAGCGCCTTTCACACCTCTGAGTTGTGGGTTCGATTCTCTCTGGGGACTCTACTCATGTGAAAAGAGTAAGTCAGCGCTCTACCGAAAATCGTGGGTTTTCTACGGGCACTCCGGTTTCCTCCCACAGGGAAAGCTGACTGGGTGGGTTATGATATATAGATTAGGAAAGTAATATCACAATTGTTGTAAAAATATATAGTGTAGGCTAAGTACGTAATATAGGTAAGGGAAATACTTGTAAGCGGTCACTGAAAAGCCCCGACGGGGAGTGAGCTGAATAATATATATGTATATATAGGCATAGCTTTTGGATACATAGCTTGTGACACTTGCTGGTTCGCCGTTCTTAATCGCTTACAATTTAGTGAATTTACATATATTTATTGCGCATGACTATAACACTCACCAGAGGAGGGTGGACAGCTGTCACGTGAATTTCTCAACCAATGAAATCGCGCTATTTTTCCATCGTGTTTGTCAAAATTCTTGGTCATATAATTTGCATTGCACACAGAAACACTTGAAAAATACATTAATATTTTTAAAAATCTATAAAAAAGCAAGCGTGGCTTTCACATTATATAAGGACTTGCGACATCTGCGAAAACCTTTGAGGTAAGTGTCATTTTTAAACTTATTTTGAGCATCAAAGTTTGTTGTGTCTTCGTTACGTGATGACTCAAGGCCGCGTCTGTTTACAACTTTCAAAATAGAATATTTAGAATTCCCATGGTTCGATTTTTCTATTTTTTTCAAAAAAGTCAAGATAAATGTATAAACTAAAAATCTGCTGGAGGGGTCCCAGATGTCCCCCGGCAGTTTTCGAGATATTCGGTATTGAAGTGACCATACTGATTTCAACTTTTGCCAAAATGGCGCCTTATTGCGCCTGACGACATTGCACCACCAAAGCTTGTTTTTCCCAATGAATCTTGAAACGTCTTTAATATAAAGAGCGTTATTCTTTAGAGTAAGCGTTAAAGTACTTTTGAATGAATTTTAGGAGATTTAGGAGTTATTTGCGTGTTTAGAGATTTTATATCTGGGCTAGTGTCTGGCTCTGTCTGCAATTTTGTTGTCTGACGGCCCACTCGACTGGCAAATATCGAATATTTTGTCCTTGTTATTCAATTTTTTTCCTGGAATGCATCCATCCTATTTCAATAACTATTGATCTACCTACTGGTGAGCAGTATTTTGTATGGTAAACGTTATTTTGATCTTTTATGTAGGCTGTACGTCCGCTACGTGTCATATTGTATTAATCCGATGCCATTTCTGTCAACAATCTTTGAAGTTGAACATCTCGAATTTCCACAATTGATGCAGTGATTACTCGTATTTTTCTGAAGACAGGAAGTGGACTTTACTGTTTAAAATAAGTGCTGAGTTTTAGAAGAAAATTTGTTGTTTCTTTACAGATTTGTATTTTGGTTTGAATTCTATCATTGTATTGTTAATTTGCCTTCTTGGTTGATATTTGCTTTCTTTAATATTTCTTTATATATGTAGAGAATGAGCAGAGATATTATTATATTTTATGCATGTGCTATGTATTTTCAATAAAAATGGAACTGTATATTACTGTAAAGTTTGTTTTGTCTACATTTCACCAGTAATTCCTGTTGCAAAAGATCAATCTGGCCAATAAATATTTAGTTAACTGTCTGTACTACACTCCTCACTAGTTGCACTATGTACATTACAAATACAGACGATCCAGGCAGTGCCAATGGGTCAGCTTATGAAATCATTTACTTAAGTATATAAAATGCAATACGTGCAACACTGAACAAAGTGTCCACAAATACATATAGAATTTTCAACACAACATTTATATTGACCACAAGACCAGTTGATCACACGCAGCCTTTGAGATTTCTGCACAAATAAATCCATTAAACGGACTCAAAGAGCCTTGTTATACATCGATATACAAACACTAAACATATCCATAATGATGGCATTGAGTCTCTGGATCAATAGCGTCCATTTTCGCAGAATTTGCTATGGCCAGAGATGTTGACTTCACGGCAGTCAACGCATAAATGAGGCCGCAAGACGCTCATTGCCCATGATGCTTCTTACGCATTTTTCTTTTATGTCCGTTGAACTCCTTTGTGCAACGCCAAGAGCATTGATTTTTCACAAATATTCTGCCAAACGGCATGTTTCCTTTTGTTTGTTATTGTTGAAGAAAATCTTTCCCGTATAATTTCAATGGTTTCTTCCGATAATTGCAAAATTAAAGCGCACTCAGAGGAAGAAAAATTTGGCTTTCATGCTCTTTGCTGTCCATGCATGCATGAAGCGTGAAAAAAACCGGTTAGAAGTAAACTTATCAGCGGATAGTTAAATGTGACACAATTTTATCTCCCGTGTAAGGTGGCTCGATAGGCAAATTCATGTATTTTCGATAACTTATTTCACCATGAAATAACTTATGGTATGAAACCATTTTAATTCAGCAGAAGTAACATACAGTACATTTACCCAAAAAAGGTTGGTGTACATTGGGTAAATCTCATGTGAATAGTGCCCTGAACACTGAAGGCAACTTTTCCCGGTGTGAAAAATAAGGTGTTGCGGGAAGTTAATATCTTGGAATGTATAATAGGTAAGAGTCTAACGCCCGTATTCTAAAAGCTCACTCACACTCACACTCAATGAGTGGAGGTTCAATCTGAGCTTCTCTTGAGTGTTAATTCTGTTTTTGAATAGCTGGAGGGTTAGTGCCGTACCTTACTATGTGACTACTCACCCTCCAGTTATTAAAAAACAGCATTGACACTCATGAAAAGCTCAGATTGAACCTCCACTCATTGAGTGTGAGTGTGAGTGAGCTTTTAGAATACGGGCGTAAAACTTTCAACATATTATAACCAATGGTTGAGCTATGCAAGGAACTAGAATCAACTAGATATGGCCATCCCTTCATTATTTTCTAGCATCCTCAATAACAGTAAAGAAAAATGCCCTACATTGACTTAGCAAAATATCCATAGCTCATTCCTGGGGGTACCAAACTCACATATCCTAGTTCCTTGCACAACTAATAGACTCCTCAATACTCAGTGAAAATTTCAAGTCAATAGCTTGTATAGTGTTTGAGATATCACAAAAACAAATTCGGAAAAGGCCTAAAAATGACAGATTGAGAAAATCAGTTCCAAAGTTTACTGTCACTGACCAGCTTGAGTACAGGGCTCAAAATGCTCCAGCTTCATACTGGGTGCCTTCTTGTTCTGTCAGATTGTCAATATAACCTTTCTTCCTTTGTCTAATCTTTTTGCGCTTGCTCTTGTGCTTCTCCGAGCTCTTACGGTTGGAATGGCGGAGACGATCGTAGTCCAGTTTCTTGCACACTTTTCTTGAGTGATTTCCGGCATCGATTCCAAGGTTTTCTAACACCTCATTTAGGGTTGTAGCACCATCGTTGAATACTGCAACAGCTAATAAAGTGGCTAACTCAACAGTTGTCAGGCTTGAGTGAGTCTCTTTTGTGGCACGCTGCCAAATCAAAGCATTGAATGCCTCGTTTTGATTCTGTGTACCACCATGCAGGCAGGAAGACAGTAGCTGACTCTTACTTAGATCCTTGAATGCTGGCAATATGGAATCTGAAACTGCTTCTGGTAAAGGATGACTATGTGAATATTCTGATGCATCTTTCTTGGCCAAAGCTCTCTGATGCCCACACCAACTCTTTTCTCCTGGAGGACAAAGTTTGTGGTCTGGTTTCTCATCGGTAGATCTCGTATGGTGCCATATCGCCATGACAGCCTTCTCCATATCTTTGATGCTATGGGTGTTATTTCTAATGGCTTTCCCATAATACACCTGAAGGTTATCAATAACCTTGTCTGTCAGCCTACCCCTGCCACCAATACTCTTACATCACCAAGTTTAGTTTTCCCTAAGCGTTTTTTCAGGGAACGGAGTCTGGACCCCATTCTCTTCTGGACGTGGCCAACACTTTCAAGTTTGCCAACTTCTTTCTCCCCATAGACAGTGCTTCTGTAAGTTCATTATATGCTTTACTGTCTCCATCACCAAGAAACTCCATGAACCGCAAGTCATATTGTTCAACCGATCTCCCAAAAATCTTTACACACCCTGCTGCATCCATTGCACCTGACGAGCCCTCGAAATTAGCATAGCATTTGTGTTGATGACCTTCCCACCAGTGCTCAAATTCCTCTGTCTTTTCTTTATCCCTCCAACCAATACACTCTCTGCATTCTTTAGACATTACTTCAACATCCAACACTTTGCCCATAATCAACGAAATGCTGGTAACAACTCCATATGAGGATGAGAATCCTCTTCGTATCCAGGTCGCATTTCGCAGAAATTCCAATTTCATACATACCATCATCTTCAGGCTCATAAAAGTGTTTTCCTCCCTCATCTGCACTCGTCATACTCTCCTTAGCAACAACTTCAGCAGCCCCATGGATAGCTTTCACATGTTCACTGTGTGCATTCGCATTCATTGGTGACAACATGTTCATTACACCACAAAATTTCACCAGCCCTTGGTGGCCAACTCCAATATTTCTCATAGCCAACACTGCTCTCCGATTTACTTCAAAAGCTTTGGAAGTATTGTTCACTCGATTTTATGTGTAGAAAGAGTATGTACACATTGGGGCAGAACATTCCAATGAGAGCTGTGAAGCAAGCATTTTGGCATTCATGTTTTCCTTCAAAACAATGTGACCGCATTTACATTTAGGGCAAATAAAGGCCTCGAAAACAGACATCAAAATAGCGATATCTATAAGTCTGAATCCATCACATTTATCTTCATCCTCGCTTGATGATTCATGTTGAATTTTCTGTTTTGAGGCAGGTAACGACCTAAATTCCTCTGCAACACTTGACGATGCCGTGTCATCTTCGCTCGAAGAACTCGTGTTGTGCTCACTTTCTTCCACTTTGATTTCCTCAGAAATGTCACATTTGAACGTTTATAAACCGATTCCCATGAAACATTTGTTTCTTACCTTTCGCTCGCACAAATTTTCTTTTAGGAGGCATTTTCAACAAAGATTCTCAAATCGCTTTCCTCTTTCAATTTTGCTTTTGGCATGTTTTGGCTTTGTAGCCAGGCAATGATATTCAAGCTAGATACCAGGCCTTTATAGAAACACACTCTCTGGTGAAACAAAACTAAAATGGTGCATACAGAACGTTTTATATGGTCGTTTTTCAAAAACACAGATCACGTTGCCATGATAACATGTTCAAAATTTGATGGTGTACATTATAAAATTCCTCAGAATAAACGTAAATCGCTTTTACTCTTTAAAAAACGAATTGTATATTATAGTTTAAATGTTGAACATTGAAAAAATACCATTTTTTAAAAATTACATTTTTCTTGATTTTTTTCCTATCGAGCCACCTGGATATCGCTGGATAGCGCTAAACACTGTTTAAGTTAAACACCTTTGATACAACCAGCCCCAGGAGCACAGTTGCCAGTACCCATTGGAAGTAGGTAATTTTTGAAAAACTATTTTCTAAATGCCTGGGTGAATTGTAGTGGAGTAGGGTTGTCGCTGTTGCCACCTTAATATTGGATAGTATAATAGTCAGAATAATGCTGGACGCATGTATGTGACGAGGGGCATTTCACTCCTTAGAAAGTGTGTGGGATTTTTGGACTTTCAAAAACCACAGATTTTCCCAGTAGTTTTTCGGGTTGTTTTCCGGAGCTTTTTGACTTTTTTTTTACCTTTTGTGGATTTTCTCGTAACTTTTCTAATTTGTAGATTATGTCAATTGAAGTTAATAATGTATATTTGTAAGTTTTGTTAGCCGCAAGATGGTCTCCAATACTGAAATTGCCTGTCTGACTGGCATTCTCTTTTGCTGCTTTTTTTTGTTGTTGATGAATCTTCTCAATCGCTTCAATCTTTATTTCTGGGTGTTTATTATCTTCCTTAGCTTGTTTTTTCTTGGGGTGTCTGATGTTAGCTGGTTACTTGTCTGACTGCAGCTAGAACGAGTTCCATTTTGCTCTAAAATGAATGTTAATGACGAAATTAGCAAATTTACTCATCAATTAATTATTTTTTATTTAGGTATGAATTGAATACCTTCAACTGGAATAGGAACGGTAGTTGTTCCGACAGCCCCATTACTTAATGCTTCACTAAAACACCCTGCATTAAATAATTCGACAGTTACTATATGCATGACTGGTATGTGTTATTTTTTATTTAGGTATTAATTGAACACCTTCAACTGGAATAGGAAGGGTAGGTGTTCCCACAGCACCATCATCTTCACTTAATGCTTCACTCAAACATCCTGCATTATTTATTTTAAAAAATCGACAGTTACTGTACACAATTGCTATGTGTTATAAATAATAATCTAATTCTTATTTACTGTACTTAGGTATTAATTCCTTCCCAATACCTTTAAATGAAGTAGACAATGGCAATAATGCAGGAGACTGATTCTCTTTGTCTAATATTGCTTCACTGACACAACCTATACATAGAAACAAAAATAATAATTTGTTTTGTCTCTTACTGTATTTATTTTATTTAAGTTTGGAAAGGAAACAATGCTGTGCCTTTATCTGGAGTGTGTAAAGTGAAAATTGCCATTGGTGAAGAAGACACTGCAATGCTGCACTGGCCCTTCTCGTATGATTTTGTGGTTACATAATCTAGCAGCAATTACAGTATAATATATGTAGTCGAGACCTACATTTAATTGCTGGTTCACTCAAAAATCACAACTTTTAATAGTTTTGTAAAGGAATATAAAAATGAAAATAACAAAATATGAACTTGTCAAGACGCCATGTGTTTTCCGCTCTTTTTTCCAAATAATTAATGTACTTTTTATCGTCAATTAATGTACTTTTTTTCACTCCGACATCTCCCCCTCCCGGATTCATTGTGATCCGCCTTCTAATGATTCTCAAACTCCAGTGGCGATACGCGCCCAACCGACTGTCTGTAAATCTTATCTTTTTCTCTTACATCCACTACACGAACACTGCCGTCCTTTCCAGGATAAACTGCTTCAATCTTACCCAATTTCCATTGTCTTCTCGGTGTTCCTGGATCGATCGCTAATACAATGTCTCCTTTCTTGACGTTATCTTGCTTGTTAAACCACTTTGATTGTGATCCAAGACTCGTCAGATATCCAACGTTTCCAGGTTTGACGAATAAGCTCTTGCACGCGCCTCCAGCGTTTCCTTGGATTAAATGACGTGTAATCCACACTCTCTGGTGCAAAGTCACCTCCCATTTGACCGATTAGAAAGTGGTTTGGTGTTAACACTGGTACGTCTTTTGGATCCCCGCTGATATGAGTTAAAGGACTCTCCACTCCAACAATGACTGTCTCCAGCTCTTCGTTAGATAAAACTCCTTGGATCGCTCTCTTGGCTGATTGAATCATCCGCTCGAACACGCCTCCAAAATGCAGTGATAATGGTGGATTCCAATGCCAGTCTAACCCTTTATTGGATGTTTGCGCATTAACCTTCTCTTTGTCGATTTCAGCCCCCGTGCATTTGCAATTTTTTCCCATTTTTTGTGCAAATTCCCCGGTATTGGGCAAAGGTTGAAGCTACAAATGCCCCACCATGGGCCCAAAGATGCATGGCAAATGCCCCACCCTGGCCCTATTGAGGGGTCTGGATGTCCAATGGGGGAGGAGGGGAGTCTATATTAAATGGATGACCCAATGCATAGACTTAACAGATATTTTCGCCCCAGAGGTTATGTGCGAGTCGGTTGCTTAGAGGCTGATTACATGGAGTGATTTCAGCCCAGGCTGAGTTTCAGTCCGGTTTCACGGGCTGAAATTTCAGCCTGGCTTTACCATAAAATCCAATAAAATACTGCACTCCGTTTGAGCTACACTGGCTGAAAAAGTAATATAATTTGTGATATAATCGACGAGAAATACCAGCCCGAATTGAAAAACAATTGCTTAAATGGCTATATTTTTGTGTTTTCAATCTCCAAATGCAACCAAAATCAGCATTTTAAATTGTTGAAATAGATGAAACAGCTCTCTTTCATTTCAGCCTGGGCTGAGATTTCATCCCAGTTTAAAATAGATGTGATGAAATTACTTACTTTTCTATTCAACAATTGGTTAATCTTTTACAGTATAAATGTTAGTGCAATCACATTGGCAAATACATGGTGTATAAAAAGGTAATCCAACTTTACAATGTGTGCGTTTGATATAAATGAGTTTAACAAAAATTAGACTTTCAGCTGTCCAATGATACCTTTTTCTATTATAATGGAAAATAGCCAAATACCATTTGGCTATTTTGGCTACACCATACACCATTTTTTTATAATTTAAAAGCCCTAGATGGGGAAAAATCAAAACATTTTCATAAATGTTGTCATTTTTGTTTTAAGCTTGTTTGCCAAGACAAGGGATACTGTACTTAGGTGATGTCACAACTAGGTTCACATACTTACCACTGAGCTATACTGTATAATATAACCTATAGTGGTGTTCACATGCTAGCATCCGAACGACAGGCACTAGGCTGAGTGTTTGCTTTTTCTTTTGTGATGTTCTGCTTAATTATGCTCGTATTTGGTCATATTTAATTGGATATATACAAAAATAGTGTATATCAAAAGATAAAACCCTAATCTTTACTAATATACTAGAAATACATGCATGCAGAATCCCCTCGCCCATTTGAACCAAACAATTTGCTCCCCAAAAGTTATTTTAACATGAAGTACTGAGTCGACGAATGTAACCATGGTAACATGCGACATTGTTATTTTTTATATTTTAATTTGTACAAATATTATTTTGTTTTTAACCATATTTTTAACTATAAAATTATCAATTGCCCAACTATATAAAGTGGGTATGCTATTATGTACTCTTTTAGCTTTGATTTACTGTAACATTCAACCTTAGACGTTCATAAAACGTTTCAAAATTTTCAAAATACTTCAACTGCTTTTCGAGGAGTATTTTTATACTTCGCACTTGCTTTTGCAATGAAGTTTTTGAGATTTAATTGTTGTTTTTATTTTTCTATAACATATTTTAATCAATACTAAAATAGTCTTAATTAAAGATCAGTCAATGTTGTATTGACCACACAGAATGATCTACACATTTTCAAATTCACAAACTATACTGCATGCTGTTAAAAAATCGGCAAAGCAAACATGCAAAATAGACACTTGCCTGTTTAAAACGCTCCTTTTTCGGTCTTTCGACTGTTTTTCCTCTTGTTAATTTGTTTTGGAGACAAACATATAAACTTACTTACATAGAGACTTACTTATAAAATGAGTGCAAAACTTTTTTGAAAAAAGTTTGCAAATAATCGAAGTTTTCACTCGTCTTGAACTTGCGCATGCGCATAACTTACGAAAAGGTCGAGTCCATGACAAAAAAAAATGGCGGACGACTTTGCATTCCACAATGTTTTCACATACCCGGGTGTAAATCTCCGAGCGGAATTAGTACCCTCGCACGGCGCTTCGCGCCGGCTCGGGGAAAAATAGGTACGCTAAGCGTACATGTATCTGCTCATGGTGATGCCACAGTTACCCATGAAGGAGTAATATTCAACAATAGGCAATTTCATAATTATGGGCGCCATTTTTCAAAGGGGGCAAACACAATAAAGCAACAATAGCATTACTCTTGGGACAAGTATTCCCATTGGAACGAAGTGTATACAGTTACTACTGCTGCCAGAGCCAAGCCGTAGGTTTAGTATGCCCCTGTCTGTTGTATTCGTCGTCGTTGGTTTCTGAGGGTGTCACAAACTTGCATTTCCACTGTCACCCAAGTCACCCGCACAAAGCGCATGCAATTTTCTTGTTTGCATCTCAGAATACTTGCGCATTTTGAGTTACGTACTTGTGTTTTAACCAGATCAATAATGCATCATGGGAACAATACGATAAATGCAAGTGCAATACGAATGAGAAACACGTGCAATACGAATATCATGCTGATATTCGTCACACACTATGTAAAATATTCGATATACTTCAGTAAAAAATTATGAGAGTATTATATTTCCAACAACAAACATTGTGCCTTCAAGACTTGGCAATCGTAAAGCACATTGCTCTAAAACATCTATACCCTACAATAGTTTGAGCGAATCATACGTGGGTATTTATTTATTTTTGTGGGAAACTAAAGAGAAACTAGAAATCAGTGTTGAATATAATTCAGATATAAACGCGCAATAATGAGCTCTATTTATTAGAGTTCAAGGGTCAGCTGTCACATATTCTTGATAATTATTACACTGTAAACGGGTCAAGTTTTTACAATCTCCCTACATCTTTCAATATTTTAAGATGATCCTATAGCTCCTCCAATTATTGTACTTCGATTTGACCCAAACTTGAACAGACTCGATATAAGTATTCATCGAGATGCATTCCTCACGACAACAGTGGAATACGCATTGGTCAAATGTTGGCAGACCCATTCAAATGAGTAACAAAATTTAAACTCTAGGTTTTAGGACACTACACTACTTGCTAGTTCTTACCTTGCCTTTCGGACTAAAATGTTATTGATATTCAGCAGGTCAGGTCAAGTTTGCTATGTTCAAAATAGTATAGAACATAAAGATGCTGTTGATTTGATGCATAATTTTCATTGTAAAATTCAAACTTCCTCACGTTTACAAGCAATGCTCGCCCTTCAGTAATCAAAAGAAGTAAACAAATATAACCACTAAATGTGGAATTGATGCTCGCCCTTCAGTAATACAAATAAGTAAACAATATAACCACGGAATTGGTCACAAAGTTTAAAATATTAGCTAGTATTCATGGTAGTCAAGTTGACTTTAGTATTGAAAACCTATGTATATAAACAAGATGCTATTTACAATGACACAATGTTTTATTTTTAATATGTTGTAGTATTTCTTATATACCTTAATGGCTTAATCTTCGACAGTTTGACTGTTTAACTGTTAGTTTCTCCTTCAGAAATAGAACAACTACATTTGGAATTGGCCACATATTAGTCGATACTTACTTATATGAATTAACGACGTTTTTGTCAATTTATTTTTACATTTCAAAACATAAGCGCGACCTTGAATTTAAGATCTAGCCTGCGAACAGGCAAAATTGAATGATGTAAGCCCACTTGGGCAACATTACGTCATTGCATTGTAAGCCACTTGCTGATTGGTTACAATTTAAATAAGCTCATCGCTGAATGGCTACAAGCTAACAGCCAACAGCCAACAGCACAATGGCAATATATCTGCATTTTTACATGCAATATTGAACGCACAAGAGCACGCTAAAGTTGGATTAACTTTATTTTATACACACTGTATTATTGATCCAAATACCAGAAGTTGCAAAAACGTGTGTTGGAATTTGGAAAAGGCACTAAATCTCATTTCCTTTACCACTACGGTGGAAATTTGGTTTAATTACACTACATATTCACTTTATTTCATAGTGCGCCCACAAAGCTAAATTATTATTTCCACAGATGGTGAAGCGCAAGCAACATTGGAAGATGTCCTCATTTTTAGCACAGGAGCAAATTCACCTCCACCAATTGGCTTTGACAAATGTTACATGATAGCACAATCATGTAATGTTTATATCTATATAGCAGAGACTTTAATTAACCTTACATGCATGAGTAAGCAAATAGTTTTAGAGATTTAAAAACAATAACAGGAAAACGCCTCGTCCCACAAACTAAAGTAAACGGACGTAGCTTGGCTTGGCGTTGGTCGATTTGTGGTTGCTGGAACATGCTTTATCATACTGTATTGCGTAGGGGAAATAAGTCAGTTTGTAGTTTCTTCCCCTAACAAAACGTATAAAAGTCTGAGCACAACTAGGCAATTCATGCATTATTCATAAGGCGTTAGCCTGAATAGCATCACTGCTATTAAGAAAGAAATATTATACCAAAGAAATATTGAATCACAAACGAAAGTATTACAACTAAAAGAAGTACCAAAGTTACAAAGTCAAAGAATAAAGTTAAAGAATTGTCGAGAGTTAAAGAGTTGTGCTCAGATAAGTTTGAACCATTAAGAATTATATATATTTAAAGTTATAGAGATGCTAATATTGAGTTATAGATAATATATAGTTGAAAAGTAACTGGTTTCGAGTGAAAAGAACCAAAAGCGGCCAAATTAATTTCATTCGGGACGCACGTAACACAAAGAACCGGAGAGAAATTTCCGAAGACCAATACCTGTATAAATCTGCTCTACTTGCCCACGCAACATGACCCGTTTGAAAAATTCAAAGAGGTCATAGATTTTGCCATTCTAAATTCGCCGACTTTTGGATATGCATAAGTCAGAAATAATACTTAATACGATCTAGAAAGCAATTATTAACTTGGATAAAATCATGGTTCATGGATTACAAACCATGGTTACAATATATTAATACCTTGAACTTAAGTAAAACGTATATAATTTATTAGTTATTTTAAACTACTTTATATGGTAATTCGCAAAATAGTTTGCTCCATATAGCATAGATCACATTGCCTTGTTTAAAGAAAGTTAAATGTTAATGTTCAAGTTATTAAAAAATGTTTGTATGAAATCCAATGTTATAGTACTCAATATAGATTGTCACCAACAAACTGAACAGTCTGTTTAAACAACATATCACCATCTAAATCCGAAAGTGGACCAACTGTACGTCGAAGTTGTTCGAAGGTTTCTTCATCCAATGTGTTTCGAACATCAGAAACTTCAACGTTGGGTAGTTCATTGCTCTGCAAAAAGTCTGAAACGTTTATTCCATGTCTGACCTCTTCAGGTGAAATACCAGAACGAAGCGCTGTCAAGTTTAAATTTAGGAAGAACAACTGTGAAGGTGTTTTGTTCCCTTCAGTTGAAACTGGGTGGTTGTTGTGGGCAGCAATGAACTCCATCAAGGAATGGTTTATCCTCGGTAAAAACACATAGTGCAGGCAGAAGATATCTGTTGAATTATCGGGATCCAAAATTCCTTCTGCTTCCATTTGGTAAAATATTTGCTTGTACCAATATTTGCTGCCTTTTCATTTCATTATAGATAGTCGGTCTTGAGACCCCCAGTGAGGATGCCATTTTACTAATTGGGACCTTCAAGGCTACAAAATTTTCCAAAACATTTAGTGGAATCTATTTGCCCGGCCTTCCTACTGGCCGTACACTGCAAAAGATATAGAAACCCCATAAATAGAGAAAATTATTTACCACCACTAAATTTACCAATGGTGAAATTATTATTGGCAGAGATCCATTTAGACAAAGTATGGTATAGCTAAAAATACTGCCTACAGTATATCTACACACAAAGTGGGCAGAAAACCATACAGGCTACTGTAAATATGCTTTGGAAATTTAAAGGAAACTGTTGGCATATTTCCATGTTAATTTTGCATGCAGGCTCTTTTTTACATAGCTAAATGCTGTAACCTCTGATGAAGGACTTTTATTAATCCATTAGGTAGTACCCTCCCACTGACAAGTGAAGTCGTCTGCCGTTAGACAGAATAAAACACTACCAGCATCACCAGCTAATGGATTATTGGATCATTATTAACTTTACCATGACCTTTGGCACACGAAATGCTGATTCGAAAATGTGACCAATCTGGGGGCAGGGTATTACCTAATTGCAATTTAAAAAAAAATGGTTACTGCCTCGCATAGGCGTATGGGTCCAATAATAAGTTCAGATACTTTTTTCCAAATTACACAAGTAGCTTTGATTACTATGTTGCCTTTTCCATTATTCCCCCCCATATTTTTGCCCAACTTGGGTTGAAAATTGGCCCAACTTGTTGGCCTGTATATATACACCTATGTTCAATACTTTTAGAGAGATTTTTAAAGAGAATACCTACTTATCACCTATTGTGGTCCCTAGCTGTCATGATTTTGTTTCACACAAAAATGAGTAAAAAGGAGGTAAGCCCTGGGCCCCTGGCAAGGTGGGGAAAATGATCAGAATTTGCTGTTTTCCATCTATTTTGTCTCAAAACAGCAAATTCAGTGCATTTTCCTTCAACTGCCAGGGCTCCTGCCTCATTTTCAATAAATGTTTATGGTAAGCAAATTAGTACCGGTAACCATTTGCTTTAAAAATCCTTTCCAAAACTTTCGAAATATGTTTAACCTAATTTCCAAACAAGTGGCAATATTGGTGTCTCCACCTTAAGTGCTGCTATAAGGCAAATGGTTAGTTATTTTTATATGGTTAGGCACAAAGCTGTTTCAGTACACACACAACCTCACCTAAAACCTACCCCTAAAGCTATAAGCCAAAACCTACCCCTGAACCAAACCCTAACAGCTAATGCTAAGCCTAACCCTGATGCTAAATCTAGACCTTTTGTGTAAAACGAAACGAGTTGCAGCAAAACAATCGTTCACCGGCCTGCATGCTCAATTCAATCCCAAAAAAGTTATTTTTTATATTTATATGATAGAAGAAGAAGTATCATGTGACTGCTGGCCACCTAGTCACTTCATCTGATTAATTATAAAACAAACAATAATTTTTTAGTTAAACATATATAATATCAATACTAAAGTTTGTTTTTTTTGTTTTTTTTTGTTGTTTTTTTATTAATTTTACAATACAAGATTGAAGGCTCAGACAACAGGACAAATAGAGTCCTAAATTAAGTCCTGCCTGACATGAATACACTACACTACATTTACATCACTATGACTTCAACTAATGTACATCTATTATAGTTACATAACGGAATCATTAATATATATATATATATATGTAGACACATATATACACATACATACATATATACATAAACATATACATATACACACATACATACACGTACATATACATACACATAAATATAAAATTCACTACAAAACATAATACTTTCATGAACAACAATTTATAACACAAGAACGACACTTATGACAAAATGTTTTCCAAGTTCGTGGTCTATCAACATCAAAATATGAATAAAGTTTAGTTTTATAGTGTTTGTTAAGTTTAGATTTTAGAGACTGAACTGTAGGAGAAGATTTAATTTCATCCGGCAGACTGTTCCATAGCGGTACAATTCTATTGAAAAATTGATTTCTGAATGATGATGTCCTGCAGATGTTTGGTCGATACGAATCAGTAGAGCTAAGGCGAGTTTGACGACGAGATGGATTGACCAGTATATAGTCATCAGGTTTTAAGTCATAATGTCCAACTTTACATTTGAAGAAAAAACAAATATCTTTTATCTCGAACCAGTATGGGATGGGAAGAATTTCAAAACAGTTGATCTGTTGATCTCGACAAAGTGCATCATTTACACCATTTCAAGTATAAAAAGTTTTAAGTGCCATTTTACAATTACCTCAATATAATGATGAAAGGAATAAAACAATTTGGATGCTGTTCAAAGTGATACCCAATTAAACTATAACGATAAACTAAGATTATATTAATTTGTGTTTCAGACTATGCTGTCAAGAGAATGTTGTGTGTCATTGACTGCATATAAATGGATGTTGAGAATCAAGGTTGGTTTATTATATATTTACAGTCATAGTAAAAATATAATTCAAATGTATTGATTGTATTCTAAGACCAATAATCTAATCTTTTTCCTATACCGGTATAATAAACTAGCAATGATTATAATGCATACATATGCGCTACATCACATTGGCACTCACATTGACCAACGAGTGCAACAACAACAACAAAGACTTTATTAGCACCATCATAAATACAATATATAAAATTTCATTTCTTAATTAAACTGTATGGTACAGGTTATCTGAAGTAACTATTGTTAATCGAGTCAGATAACCGCCAATGTATTTGAGACATTATAAAGTCGTAAAGTATAAAAAATGAAGCAAAAATGCAAATTCAATTTGAATTATGGTACTAACTCATACCTTGAACTGGGATCTGGGTAAACTTTTTAAATTCTCATCTAAATCGTTCCATATTTTTGGACCTTGGAATCTTATAAAGAATTTTCCATAGTTTGTTCTAATTAAAGGCAAACAATATGACACTTTGGAAGCAAGTCGAGTGTTATAGTTATGTCTCGTTTTAACAGGTATAAAGAAACTTGTAAATGGAGAAGGGAGCTTGTTATTGTGATATTCATACATAAATAAAGAATTGTGAAGAGATATCAAATGAGAAAGTTTTAATAATTCGGTTTTTTTAAATAAAGGCTCAGTATGTTCGTCAAATTTCGAAAATGTTATGATACGTATTGCTCTTTTTTGTAATAAAGTCAAAGGCTGCAAAGTAGAATTATATGTATTACCCCATACAACTATTCCATAGGTGGGAAAGGATATATTAATGTATAGTATAATTGTAGAAGTATTTGTGGTGTAACATAGTACCGTAGTTTAGATAATATTCCAATACTCCTTTTAATCTTTCTTGAAATATGTTGTATTTGTGCTTTCCAATTTAAATGGGAATCGATGTAAATACCTAGATATTTTATAGAATCCTCTTGTTTCAGACATGTTTTTTATAAGTAATTTAGGTATATAGTTTAATTTTTTTGAGAACTATGAAAAATCACAAAGTTTGTCTTACCAATATTTAAAGATAATTTATGTGCGCATAACCATTTATTAAACTTGTCTAGCTCAATATTCACTTGTTGTTCAAGAACAATTAAATTATTATGTGAATAGAACAAATTAGAGTCATCTGCGAATAAATGAAAATCAAGTAATTCAGAACAATTTTTAAAATCATTAACATACAAAAGAAACAATAAAGGTCCCAACACACTTCTCTGAGGTACACCACAAGTAATATATTCGTCATCTGATTTTATACTTCCTATTGACACATATTGCCTTCTATTATATAAATATGATGCACCAGTTAATGTGTCATATAGCACATGGTAGTTCATAATCATTGCTAGTTTATTATTTCATGGTGAATAAGAAATCACTTGTATGGGAATTACTGCCTCACATAGCAGTGAATGATTCGTGAATGATTCTTTTATTTTTAATTACCATTAAACCACAACGCTCCCCAATGTGCTCTGCTGATCCTTTTGCACTCAAGGCAAGAGTATGGCACATAGCCAAAACGTCTGTCAATATGTTGGGCTAAACCATTAAACCGCAATGCACCCTACTTCATTGTTTTACTCTGTCTAACGCCAGACAATTTTACAGTACTTGATTTGACCTTCTAGTGAGAGTCATGTGTATTAATGGATTAACTTTAGGAAACAACTATATATATATAGTGCTTGTATTTTTCAAAGTCAAAAACGTTTTCATTTTTAGCTACAATGTCTCTACCCTGGGACCATGATAGTTATAGTTACCGATACATTATGAGTTAAGAGCATATGAAATTAGGCCCTCTTTACTCTTTAGTTTTACTATTTCATCTTCCATTGTTTAAATAATGTGTCAGAATATTTTATTTTTCTCAAATGAATCGATGCCACTGGATCTGTTTTCATCAATTCACTTTAAATGATTGTATGCAGAGTTATTTTTTAAATATTTCTTAAAGAGAATGTTTTTTGTCCAGATCGAGACCTTTAAAGCTGCTGTAATCCAATGCTTTGTGGTAAATTTGGCTTCTTTTTTTGATAGGTTTTTCAATGGCGCATGTGTATCAATCACTTGATTAACCTTGTCGTACATGGAATCAAATATTTCATTAACATTATTGCAATTTAATAACAAGTCATCCCAATTAACTGTCTGCATCTCGTTTATAATTCTATCTTGTTTAGTTCTTGTATACTCTCTCTATATATTTAACTTTTAGTGCATAATCATTTATGATGTAACAAATACATATTAAATGATTATGCACCAGTTAATGTGTCATATAGCACATGGTAGTTCATAATCATTGCTAGTTTATTATTTCATGGTGAATAAGAAATCACTTGTATGGGAATTACTGCCTCACATAGCAGTGAATGATTCGTGAATGATTCTTTTATTTTTAATTACCATTAAACCACAACGCTCCCCAATGTGCTCTGCTGATCCTTTTGCACTCAAGGCAAGAGTATGGCACATAGCCAAAACGTCTGTCAATATGTTGGACTAAACCATTAAACCGCAATGCACCCTACTTCATTGTTTTACTCTGTCTAACGCCAGACAATTTTACAGTACTTGATTTGACCTTCTAGTGAGAGTCATGTGTATTAATGGATTAACTTTAGGAAACAACTATATATATAGTGCTTGTATTTTTCAAAGTCAAAAACGTTTTCATTTTTAGCTACAATGTCTCTACCCTGGGACCATGATAGTTATAGTTACCGATACATTATGAGTTAAGAGCATATGAATTTAGGCCCTCTTTACTCTTTAGTCTTACTATTTCATCTTCCATTGTTTAAATAATGTGTCAGAATATTTTATTTTTCTCAAATGAATCGATGCCACTGGATCTGTTTTCATCAATTCATATGATGCTTTGGTAAGATTGTTTTTAAGGAGATACTCTTTTTCCCCTTTTTGCAGAGCTTGGTTGCTGAACTTTCTGCCAGAACCAGTTTTTGAAAATGTGCAAGTTTCCGCATGTATTTTAAGTTACCGTCAATCGCTGTGCTACAGCATGTTGTAGTTTTCAGTCTCCGATGTAGTTTATCAAACTCTGATACTTCTTCTGATGGACCCAAAACAATAGCCAAAGCTTACAAAGAGAGCTCTGGGGAACATGGGGTTTGTTCTTTTTCGTTTCATCAGTGGTACCTTGTGATAGGAACTTGGCCAAGAAATGATGTGCATGTGTCCGATGTTGTCTCTGTCTCTTGGGTATCGCCTAATTCCAATGCTTCTTCTGGTGCTAGTTGCATATCAATAACATTTTCGATTGTCTCAACGATTATTTCGCCTGGCTGACTTAGTTCTTCTTTTGTCTTGTAATCGAGATGGTGTTGTTGAATGGAATGGAGAACATGTGCTGGAGCTTGCCGCTGCCTCTCTATCTTGCGGAAGGTTGTTGTATGCCATGCTACTAAGAAACAAGGTATGCACTTTCTTCACTCTGCCGTCCGGTTGATCAACATTGTTCAAGGTAGGCCTTTTCATCTTTCAGATTGCTTGACCGAAAATGAGGGAGTTGTGGGAAAACCAGAGACATCATGAAATTCAACTTCATCATCATCTTTGTGCCACCAAACTCCTTTGCCTTCGAGTAAGAAATCGTTTATTTCCTGTAAATGAGCTTGCCATTCTCTCTCAAACTTCTTTATGGTGGAAATTGGAATTCGGGTATTTCGGAGAGGACTGAGGGCTTTGGATAGCATGCTGATATGTGCATCTTGTTTCGAAGCATCTCTCTGTGCCATCTGCTTCTCTGCTTGTAAACGTACCCATGATATTGGGGATGACTTGGCCGTTGCTGCAGTTGCTGGTCCTCTTTGTGATTAGTTTGATGTGATGGAACATTCTTTCTTCCTCTTCTGCATTGGCCGCTTGTCCTGACACAAGGCGAAGCATGCAACCTGTATGGGCTGTGAGATTGTGGAAATATGCACCAAACAATTTGCGATTCGTAAGCTTTTTTGGATGTTTCAGGAGGAGCTTTAGGAGAATAGCATGGTACCAGGATTGGTTGCAGTATCTCAGGATCAGGCATGGATTTATTTTCTCTTCACAGTAGAGGATTCGTTGCATTTCTGAAAGTGTTTCCAGAAGTGAAATAGGTGTTTCAGAAACCGACGTTGTGGTTTTTAGTAGTGCTGCTCGGTAGTCAATCCCACGTTTACTGTCTTTCCCGTCCAGGCACGTGCTAACACAATCTTCAAAAACCTGTCTTTCTTTGTCCTCTAGATGATGTGGCAACTCAGTCAAAATATTTTCGAAGTGGTGTCGTATATTGTGCAGTGGTTCAGTTGGTAGGATTTCATAATTAGCAAGGTGACGAGCTTCTAAAGGCACTTCCGGATTGTGCACGAGCAGTGCAGGTACGCATTGAATTCTATGTAATTCCATGTCTAGTTGGCTTGAAGCTCTTGCTTAGTCTTTCCGTCATAGATTGCTGCGCTCCCAATTGTTTCTCAAGTTGCTTTTTTGATAGATTACTTAGAGGTTTCGGCTTCTGTTTAACGCTGTTTGCTCTCGACACTACCCAGTTTCATTACTGTAGCCATTCTATCTTGGAAGGATATAATTGGAAAGTTTAACACATGATCCAATTCATTGACTCTTTCTGCATGGCATCCGCAGTTGGAACAAAAATAGTGTCCGCCCTTTTGTTGGCCTGCTTAGACCTCAGACTAGTCCCTATTCCTCTATATGCGCGTTCTATATTTCGGTGACGTCACCGAATGAAATGCGTGCTAGAGGACTAGCACAAAATGTTTTCCAATATGGCGGCATTGACGAATCGTCAGAATTTGTAAACTTGGAGGGATATGCCGAGGGATATGTTTGTACAATTTTGCATTGTCACTGTATATATATATATATACATACTTTATAGATTACTTTTGTTTCAAAGTGATTTATTTCATGAGGTGTTGAAGACCTGAAGAACAAATATTATAGTATAGGTTGGCTTCAAATACAAAATCTAAAAGGCTTAGTTAGAGTGCGCCCATCAGGACAATCAGGCCAACTCACAAAATATATGATGCTTTGGGTGGAGTGCTTAAACAAGAGTCACATATTGTCACACAAGCAGGAGGAAGTATAACATGCAGTGTATTACAGTCGATTTCAGCTGACTTTTCACCGTAAGATTACGAAGTTCGTTTGTAACTTCCGAAGTACATTCCATATTTGGGAACTTGGGTGGGAACTTGGGTGTGAACTTCGCAACAAACTTACGAACTCGCGCGTGAACTTCGAAACAAATTTTGTAAATAAGATTTAAATACAAATTACAAAATACGGTGATGTCATTACATACATTGAATATGCCAAAACGATGAAACCAAGTACTTACGCTGTTGAAATCCAAAGAGGACTTGAGGAGAATAAAGTGTAAACCGGAAAATGTCCCCAGTGCAAGTTCAATAAGTCGGGTGTTAAAGTACGACCTTGGGTATACACGAAAGAAACTTACTATTGTTGCACACGAATCTCTCTCCCTGGCTGTCACACAACGCTTAGATCAGTACTTGGCAGAATGCAGTACAATAGACCCAAACACCGTACATTTTTTTGACGAGTGCTCAGTTGTGCGAACTACTGGCAACAGAGTTTACGGTCATGCTCCCTGCGGAAAAAAAGCAATCGAAATTCAAAAGTATGCAACCAACGCGACTTTTACTGTTAATTTGCTCATGCATATGGTATTTCTCATGTTGACATATTACAGGAGCTTCTAACGGATTGGAAATGCTAAACTTTTTTGCGGAAGCAGTACAGGAACATGATTTATTTGATAATCCAATAATAAAACCAGGTGATACCATTATTATGGATAATTGTGGGTTTCACCATGGCATTCACACTGAGCCTATGCTGAGAAATATTATTGGCGAGAGTGGGGTAAGATTAATATTTCAACCTCCGTACCATCCACAACTCAATGTTTGTAATTGTGGTTTCACAGCTTGAAATGTTGGCTACAAAAGTATTCCCGTTTTACCGAACAGTATACAGAGATTGCCACGCTGGACGGACTGAGCAATATTACAGCTGGGACTGCTAGAGCGTACTTTAAGTACTGTGGATATATTTTGTAAAATTGTTTAATACATGTATGTATAATATGAAATATTTGTTCTTTAAATTTTCGTGATATATATTGTGAAAAATAGGGTATTTACGGGGGAATTACATACACATAGTACATGTTATTAGTAATGTCATATATCACTTATGAGTTATAATTATAATAAAACCTATTTGATCATTTCAAGTTTACAGCAAATCACTTGAACCCATTGGTTTTGCAAACAAATCGAGATATTTGAGATATTAAAAAGACTTGATTTTGTTTTGACTTTACTGTAATCTTTATATATCAGAACAAGCGAGCGCACCTTTGCAGTACTGCAACTATGAAAAATATTGAATGAACTACACTACTCACTAGTCAAGTGTCTAGTCACTAGACACTATATTCTTTATTTCAAAATTACATTTACACGAGTCATATTAATAAAGACGACGTTTATATTGTTCCTGCCAAAATGCTTAATGTACAAAAGCAACAATTGTAAATAGGCGTATATAAACAGAACGCAACATTGTTTCTATATTTTATTCTATAAAGTTTATTGCTAAAAATCGCAATGTTTCAATATTAATGAAAACACAACTCACAAGCCCATAAATTACTTTTGCTTTTCATATACACAACAGTCAGAAGCTATATTTACAAGCGCCTCAAATTTGCCCCACTGACACTGTCCATGATCCGTTCGTTGTTTTTCAATGCCAACGGCAGTACTTTCAGTTGACTGTGTTGTAAAGTCAATGTCGCTGGGTTCCATTGCGGGCAGAGCTTCCACTCGGAAGGAAATTTCCTTCCAAAAGGATATTTTGGCATTTGGAAGGAAAAATAAGAGGAAATGAGATTTGGAAGGAAATTTTGCCATTTCGAAGGAAAAGGGAAGGAAATTTTACAATTTAAACTTTTTCAGAATTTCAAGTAATTTAATAATGGTTAGACACTTTATTATGAACTTTTGAGTTAAAAAACATATATAAAAATAATACATAGAATATTTACATAACCATCAAGGATGAATGGGGGTAATTTGGGACTTAACAGGTCTTCAATAATAATATTTAATATTTATATTTCCCAAATTAACATGCTCTCGTATATGATCAAATGCGCATTCAGTCTTCAGTGGGTGAGCAGAGTACTTGTACATAAATAATGAGGGCTCAAATTTTTTGCGCGGTTTTTTATAAAGTAAAAACAAACAGTCGAAAAAAGGGAAACTGTAATTTCTAAACCAAAAAAATTTTTTTGGTAAATTATGATGGCTTATATTGAGTCAATTTCTGAGTCAGCTCATCAGAAGATGTTTTTTAATTTTGAATGGTATAGACTAATGACTATATACTACTCTACTCTGTAGTGATCTGGAACACTAATGTTGGATACTTGACCGATACCGGCGCGAAGCACCGTGCGAGGGTACTAATTCCGCTCGGATATTTTATACCTGGGTATGTGAAAACATAGCGGAATGCAAAGTTGTCCGCCCTTTTTTTTTGTCATGGACGGTTTTTTAAGTTATGCGCATGCACAAGTTCAGACCAAGAGAAGACTGGCATTTTGCAAATTTTTTTAAAAAATAGTTTTGCACTTATTTTATAATACTCAAAACAAGATAAAGTATTTAGAGGACAAATCTACAAGAAGAGTAAACAATTTATATGTTGAGTTTTCCTACCGCAACTACAAAATTCGTTTCGAAGTTTGCAAATTCGTTGCAAAGTTCGCAAATTCGTTGCGAAGTTCGTTGTAAAGTTCATGCCCAATTTCCCAAATATGGAATGTACTTCGGAAGTTACAAACGAACTTCGGAATATTACGGTGAAAAGTCAGCTGAAATGGACTGTAAATGCGACAGACGCACTGAAATAGAGCAAGACAACGTTTATGCAAATCCATATTCTATTTGAAAACTATAAATGGCACCAGAATCGTGGGGCCGCAGATTCAATTCCTGCCAGAGGGCCTAAGTTGCATTTTTCGCAACTGCTCCTGGCTAGGTCTAAAAATGTATATAAATTTCTGTTCAAGTATTCCATCCACTAACACCTTCTGCTATGTACCATGATATTTCTCAAGAACACTAAAGTCAACAAACACTTGAATGAGAAACTTGTAAATCTAGGTATAGGAATGTACTGTGACAGAAGTAAAAAGAAATAAGGACTAAAGGTTGTTCCAGCGCACACTCTCAAATTACTAATTATTTATATAATTGTGAGGGTGGGGAGGTAGGCTGAGAGTCACATAATTTTTGAGTGAGTGTAATGATAGCTGTCACAAGGGGAGTAGGGGTGGCAAAAATCACCAAAAAGCATCACATATTCTCTGGAAGGCCCCCTTTTCATGAAAAGATATGCATTCATGTGAGGCTAAAAGTTAATTATTGTCATAACAATACCCCAAGTGTATTTGTTCTGATTAATTTGTTATTTAAAATCGGAAATATTCTTATAATTATTTCATTGTTTGATGTAGGTTGCTGGTAAAGTGTACAAGGCCATTTTTCAGATAGTACTGTTGAAGCTAAAGAGAAAACCATCACCAAGTTGCATACATATTGGCCCTGATGTTGATGAAAAAAATGAAAAACTAGGCAATTTTGTAGTGGCATGTACCCAGGGGCGCACATTAGGGGGGGGGTGTGGGGGGGTGTTACACCCCCCCCCATCATTTGTGAATTTTTCAAAAAAGTCGGTCCCAAATTGTAAAATTACACTACTTAAGTCGGTCCCAGTTGGTCCGAAACATCCTGTCTAAAAAACGTATAATAAACGATACAAAAATTGTCAATAAAAGAAATCAACATTGCAAAACCCAGAGATATATTTTCCTCTTAAAGCAATATGCTCAAATGTAAGATGACATAGCCATACACGACTGCGCAAAACCTCCTAACTTTTGCTCTGCCGCATTCTGCGTTCTATTTCCACGTCAGTATTCTCGAGTAAAGTCAACTCTGTTGCAAAAATGCAATTTCTAATTGGGTTTTTATGATGTTGAAGGTTGGGGGGCGTTTTCTTTAAATAACTGCATTTAAAGAAAATTGCAGCGAAATATTGAATTCAAAACTAGAGTGTTTGAAATCTTATATATATTAATGAAAGGGCCTATAACGAAAGAGGTAGAGAAGACTCTGAAAATGCCATTTCCGACGATCTACAGATTCAAGTTTTTCAAAATTTTTCGACACCCTATTTTTTAACAACCCTTCTACACTCCTGGCACTACACATATTTTTACATTACCTTGTAATTCATGTTTTGATGTGGTCAAACAAATATAAAAAGTCGGTCCCTGAACAATGGACACCTCCCCCAAACTTTTTTGGAATGTGCGCCCCTGCATGTACCTGTATCTGATTCAACAGATACCTGTTAAAGCTGAAGAATTTGGCAGAGTTTATAATGAATGGAAGACAGGAGATAACAAATATGAGGTTGACAACCTGAGGTTGACAACCTGAGGTTGACAACCTGAGGTTGACAACCTGGACATGTTACATGTACAAAAAAGAATAAAATATAATGTATGTTTTCCTTGGAGAGTAATAGAAGATGTATTGAGGCTCATTAATTACTGCTTAATAACAATTGAATAATAATAAATTTAATGATGTTATTATAATTACACTGTTTATATTTATTAAGTTTAACCAGTGTGTTAAATGTTAATCCCTAATTTTACCCTATTATTGTTCATTTAATTGTGCCAAATTTGGTGCTTCAATTCATTTACTAATACAAATTAAATGATGCCCCTTGTGAATGTTCTAGAAAGTAGCATTTATGTATAAATAAATGAACACCGATCGGAATTCAAACAAGCTGTTATAGAAGGTGACTGCTGTACTTGTTTCAAATCACAAATGTGAGACTACACTGACTGCTGTTCTTGATTTCCAGCAAGAACTGCTTATGCAATAATTATGTATTCAATTTTGTATATCTGTGGACTGTGGCTTGCTTAATATAGACACTTTCACCAAGTTTTTCCAATATGGCCTTGTTTAGTTCTATTCCCTTCACAATTGACCCTGCTTGTGCCTGCATGCTATCATTGCCTCTTCTATTCTACACCCATTCTGTATTTGGAAAATTTCTTTCATGGGTGAAGCACTTCCTAAAATCTAAATATCAAATGGGCATGCCCAAAACAAAAGCTTCCTCCCCCAAACACAATGCGTGGCTATGCAGGCTAGCAAATTGTTGGCGAAGGCCTTGACAGCTTCATCCCTCTCTCTCAGCCTCCTCCCCCTCTTAATAGCAGCAAGGTCTTGTTTAAGAAAATAAGCGAATATGTTAAAGGCTCAAATTTCAGCTATCTTTGCCTTTGTTGACGGTTTTTGTTGTTCATGATTGCTTGATTAAAAACAAGGCAGATCTTTTCAGGTTGATCTCATGTTGACTCAGATTTAACCTAAACACCATGCAATTAGAAAGACAGTATATATATCTTTCAAGGGCACAAAGTACATTATTGGATACAAAAGCCAATTATTGCGTAGGAAAATAATAGCTAACTTAAGGCCATAATCCAGTCATGCTGATGACAGTGTGGTCTACTAAAATAGCTTGCAGCCCGCTTGTAGCTTGTAGTCTTTGATTTTGAGTTAATTCAGTAATATACTGTCAGACCGGTGTGTAGACTTTAAATTGTGCATGTCTCAGATCCCTTGACAATTGAAATGAATTAATTAGTATAAGTTGGTCTGGTGTCAGTGATACACGCTGAAGAAGCGACTGCACGGTGCCCCATAAGAGCCCCATAGATATTTTGGCCAACCTATTAACATGCAAGACTAAGTTTGCTTGATGGTGAAGTCGTCTGGCATTGCACATGGTTAAATGCTAAAGTAGTTGCACTTACCTTAGAAAGGCTGTTTCTCTGGTTTTCAACATTTTGTTTAGATTCCCTATGCTGATTTCATCATTTCTTTCGAATCTCATTCTTTGTTTGGTGCTGTATGTTTAGGTAAGGAACTATTATCAAGCATTCTCCAAGACTGGCATTGTATGTCGTCTAGAAAATTGGTGATGTTTTATTGTAAAAGTTCTTAACTGCCTGTTTCATATCTTTCTGGGATGGTTTGAGGCTGTAAAGAACTTGAGACAATGTGCGATGTGAGAGGGCACACAACTTTGTGGTTTTGATGTAAAATAAATGTGAAAATGAAGCATTTATGAGTGAGTTTATTCGAAAATTATGACATGGTGCCCAACGTGGGGCAGATGTGAACCATCTGTTCGAATTTGTTAGTAAATGGAGTTTAAACGATGACGAAATATGAAAATATGAGCGAGGAAACTTTGGAAATATTGCGGGCAACACGACGAGGAAATAGGGCGGTTATAACTAAGTATACGAAGGAAGCGGTGGAGAAATTATTTATAAATGGTGTATAAGTGGGCATTGTAAAGGTTTTAGACGAGAAAATACTCGCCGTTTGCAAGACGAAAGATATAGAGATTCAAATCGAAGAGTCAGGAGATATATTCATGTGTACTTGATGTAAGACAAGCTATAACAAATGCATTTATAGTGGAGCAAGAATCCAACAATCTGAGCAATGTAAGTACTGTAAATAATAATCATGCGAGTATAAACCAACAGACTGAAGTTATAAATGTGGATGGTGTTGTTAGTGTTGATGAACATTCTGAACAATCCAGTACCCCAGTTGTTAGTCATGTGACAAATACACACTCAAGCATATCGCAAAGCAAAACGAAGTTGCCAAAATTGGTTTTAGATAAATTCAAGGGAGATCTGACAAAGTGGCTTCCCTTTTGGGATTCATATAGAACTACCATACACGAGAACCCAGGAATTTCTACCATCGACAAATTAATCTCAATTCTCTGTTGGAGGGTTCGGCCTCAAGATCTATACAAGGACTGTCATTAACCGAAGCTAACTATGCTACTGATGTTGACATATTGAAAGATCGGTTTGGCAGAACACAGCAGATCATTGCAGGGCATATGGATGAGTTATTAAAATTAACTGCTTGTACGAATGACAGAGTTTCTTTACGACAAACTTACAGTGTATGTGAGGGGACTCGACTCACTTGGTGTTTCATCAGAGCATTATGGGAGTTTTTGCTTATTCCTATAATTATGAGCAAACTACCACCAGAGATTCGTCTTCAAGCTGCGAGAAAAACAACAAATGAAGTATGGAAAATCGCTGAAATCGAAGCCCGAGACGTGTGTGATAGAAATCTGGTTCAAACTAGTAACCAGAGACCGGGTAGCAAATTGGGACAGTCCGGTAATACAAGTGCAAATTCCCTGTTTGCCAGCAACACTAAGATCAAGTGTGTGTATTGTAAACATAATCATTACTCTGCCTCGTGCGAAGAAGTAACTGATGTAAATGAAGAAATGGAAATCTTACAAAAGAACAGATTATGCTTTAAATGTCTTAGAGCTAACCATTTTGCAAGAGAGTGTCAACAACGTAACTGTAGAAATTGTAACAAGGGACACCATCAATCAATTTGTCACAACTTATCGAAGCGGTCATATCAAAATGGACAAAATGAACAGAGTGAAAATCAGCAAGTAAGTTCAGACAACATGACAGTCAACACAGCTTCAATCAACTCAAAGAAAGGAACACGAACAGTTCTTCTACAAACATCAAGGTCAGTTGCAATAAATAATTCAAATTCCAGGACAGTCCCGGTACGCCTATTATTTGATAATGGAAGCCAGCAGTCTTACATCACAAGTAGCCTTCGATCCAACTTAAATCTGAAACCCTGTGCAACTGAGACACTGCATCTCAACACATTTGGAGAGACAAAATCTAAGGGCAAGAAATGTGATGTTTTTGAACTGAACTTACTTGACCAATTCTCTGACAATTCAGAACATGAACTTCTGAATACACTCAAATCATTCTGGTCAACAGAGTCGATTGATATTGAAGATCACACAGATGTAGTAGAGTCAATGCAAGAGCCCTTTGTTAAGGATCTAAAATTAACCGAGTCCCGCTATGAAGTTGGATTACCATTGAATGGTAATGAGTCAACATTACTAACCAATTACAACTTATCATTTAATCAACTAAAGTCATTACAACGTCGTTTGGAAAAGGATCCGAAGCTAGCCAGTGAGTACAGTAACATTATTCAAGAGCAATTGAACACTAATATTATCGAAAGAGTCCCAGAGGAAGAACGAATAACCGAAGTAGGAGTACATTATATGCCACATCGCCCAGTTATCCGGAAAGATCGAGAAACAACAAAGGTCAGAATTGTGTCTAATGGCTCTGCAAAACGAGATGATGGTTCATTATCTTTAAAACGACTGTCTACAAAGGGTCCGAACCTTGTTCCAAAACTTTTCGAGTAATAATATTAACACACTGAACACGTTAACAAGGCAAGGTCAGCTATTTTCTTGAAAGATGAACAAAGAGCACAAGGTTGTTGACATTTCCCTCTTACAGCCGTGTAGCAGCAGTCTATGAAAGCATGTGACCAGACTTTGGAGAAAGGCACAGTATCCAATTATGACATTGGAGGATCCCCAGTTCCATGGTTGACTCCTTAATTTGAATATCGATTGGATTGTGGAAGCATATTCTGACGACGTTTCCGAGCTACTTGTCGAACGTGATGAGGAAAGTGATGACCAAGAAGACAGCTCATACAGCTGTAGTTCAGACGACGATGAATAATACAGCTAGGTACTGTGACTTAACTCTTTCTAAACGGTAGCGTCGAATATCATTCTCCAGCGAATGATGACTTTGAGCGCTTGTATCTTTGGCGCCCCTCACCCAAAACGGACGAAAATACCACCAATCGATCACCAATCGATTCAACAAACACACCTGTTCTTGGCCAATGCCAAACAAATCGCAAAACACATTGTTTTACAGATCTCCGTGAGTTTTAACACCTTTGTAATCTGATATTTATTATTATCGTAAACTAATTATATATTCAGTACCTTTGGTCGATTATAACTTCTGTTTTAAAAACCGTGTGATATTCGCTAATACACGGTTTTATAGAGCATTAAAAACTGTACATACTGACCAACTTGCAAAGAAACACAATAAAAATTGACAAAGTTACAGCGAAATTTGAAATGTAGCGTACGGTCAAACCGAATTTCAGACAAAAACAACCGGAAAAGGCCCAAACACAAACAAAGACTGTTGCTATGGTTTTTAAGTGGCAGAATGAATTCCCAGGTACAATACCTATATAAGATCTTTTGTCGGACTGAAGCGCGTGGGGAAACCATATATAGTCAAACTACGACAAGCGCGTGCATGTTGGAAAATTCCCGATAAATACAAAATAATTCAAAATAAATATTTCTTTTCGCCGTATCGCAGCCAAGTTTTACCAAATAAAGACACAGATAAAAAGCTAAATTTCGATCATTAGAAGTCTGTCGATATAATAAACATATGAGAAGATATTAAAGATTGTTTGAGTTGAACTGAAGTATGACTGGAGGTACGTTTGGGATTAAACTTTTAGTATTTTTGATTCTGTAATGTTTAGTCGGCAAAATAGCCCACTGTTAAAAAGCTTATTTTGTAAGGATTCCAATGGTGTTAATTTCATTGCCAGGGGGTAAATATTTTGCAAAGGAGATCGTACTCAAAGTGCTCTTGCGACAACTTGCGACAACATAATTAAAATGCGACCGACCAGAAAGAGTTAAAATATATTTAAGAAACTACATCAAACTACTAGTGTTGAGTTACATTTAATGTTGTAACGTTTATATAAAATTACATGTTTGCATGAAAACTAGGCAGCTATATTCAAATGTATCCTCAGTTATAGTTGTTTTGAGGGGGGTCTTGTCATTTAAATTCTCCTGCATTTCCACATCGAAAACTGGTCCATGGACAGGCTGATGGAAATGAGGCTGAATTGCGCAATATCCGGAAATAACTCTTAAACGCAGCCTTGTCAGACTGAATAACATCCAGATTCGTGTTCTATGCCAAAAACTGGTCTAGATAGCCCTACTCTTGTAAATTACCCGCTCAGGTGATACCTACCTCACTCATCGCCTGGACTAATATATTTTGTCAATCCAAACAACTTTTGGAATGAAACCTCAGTAAAATTTTGTCACTTTCCCCATAAAAATGACTAAAACCAATAATTCTGAAACGCCATATTTACTTTATGTCAGCGGATGTTTGAGGAACTTCATGTAAAAATCAATGTAGAACCACGAAATATACCTGAAAAGTACCCTGAAAAAAATGGCGGCGATTTTCAAACAAGAAATACTCGAAAACTGCAGGGTTCTAGAAGTGCAAACAAACGGATTTGCACTTTGTATGGTTAATTTATCTTGTTTCAAAGTGATGCCCGATTTCATTTTCTAAGTGACTTTTTCGTGCCACAGAATACGGCCTAATCTACCTCCTCCACAGGCGCTTTATTAATTGGAGCGGGCTTGGAAAATTATAGAAGGGACGCACAGGCGGCATAAAAAATGCGGGTAAGGCAAAGGGAAGTGCCTGCTGACAATGTTCTCAAGATGGCAGAAGGTATTCACCACTTATTTGACTATAATCGTCCGGAGCACAAGTTTGTTAATGATTCTTATGAACGTAGGCTCTTACAAAAGGCTAAGCAATGTGGGAAAGTACTTTGCCCTAACTGTCACGCTTCTGATGGCAAAATAAATGTGCATATATACTTTTAGATTTTTTATACATATAATTTTCCTTTCAAGTTATACATATTCATAGTCAAATACATACTTGTACTACATACTGAATGACACATTAATGATGTTGACATCACTATCACTGAAGTCAATTGAACCCTTTGCATTTTGAGTGCATTTTTCGGTGTTGTCGCCCATCGAGACTGAAGGCAAAAACACTTTGATTCAAAGTTTCATATTTCGATTAATACAGATCATATTTCACTAATAACTTTTAAAATATACCCATCTAAGATGGAAAACACGAAAATATATCGTTTTACGCTGTGATGGGCAATATTTCAGGCAGATTTTCGACCATTAATCGGCAGGTCCTTCGTGGCTTCGTCTTTCCCTGAAGCGAAATATCACCGCCTGTAGGAAAAAGGGCCTGCGGAGGAGGTAGTGGCCTAATTGAATCCTTACAAAATAAGCTATTTATCTGTGTATTTGTTGTAGAAAGTTTTGCTTCGATACAACAAATATTTATTTTGATTTTTTTTTATTTATCGGGTATTTTCCAGCATGCATGTGCTTGCCATAGTTTGAATATATATGGTGTGCCTAAGCGCTTCAGTCACGACAAAAATATCTTATATAGGGTATTTTACCCTGGGGAATTCATTCCGGCCACTTAAAAAACCATAGCAACAGATTTCAAATTTTGCCGTAACTTTGTCACACGGTTTTTAAAACAGAAGTTATAATCAACCAAAGTTACTGAATATATAATTAGTTTTACCGATATAATAAATATATCAGATTACTAAGGTGTTTAGCGATCCGTTTGGCATTACCCAAGAACAGTTTTGTTTGCTGAATCGATTGGTGGTATTTTCGTCCATTTTGGGTGAGGGGCGACAACGATACGAGCGCTTAAAGTCATCATCCTCTGGAAAATGATATTCAACGTTGCCGTCTTATAACAAGAACTTTTTCTTATAATTTTTCTTGACAAGAAATAATTTCTCAAAATAAGAAATAATCTAAAAAATAAGAATTTTATTCTAGGCTAGAATAGTATAGTGTATTCTTATATCCCATATCAAGAAGCAGGTCTGGGGTTTACATGGAATGACTTCATATAATTCCTGATATTTATGCAGTTGATATTTATAACCATTTGTAACTTCATACTAAATTAATTTCAGCTAATTTCGTTTAATCTTTCTACTACTTGTAAAACTGGTAGAGATTTCTTGTAACTATCATAACAGCATATTCTTATATACCATATCAAGAAGCAAGTCTGGGGTTTACATGGAACGACTTTATATTTTTCCTGATATTTATCCAATTGTTTTATATAACCATTTGTAACTTCATACTAAAATTTCAGCTAATTTCGTTTAATCCTTCTACTACTTGTAAAATTGGCACAGATTTCTCATCACTGTCATAATAGTCTAGTATTTTCATACCATACAGTACTGCCTAGAAGTAACTTAACACTATGGTTCGGTTGCGGTTTGTGTGGTTAGTGTGTGCAGTTAGCAGGTGCGGTGTGTATGGTTAGCAGGTGCTGTGCGGTTAGCAGGTGCTGTGCGTGTGGTTGGCGGGTGCACTGTGTGCGATTCGCGGGTGCGGTTTGTGAGGTAATCACACCACAAACAGAAAAATAGATACGCAAAGCGTACATGTATCTGCTTATGCGTATTGGCATAGATGTCAATGCATGAGGTCAATGTCACTGAACAAGTGGATGAACGTTTATGTTGCTTTTAAAAAACTGTGGATAAAGGGAGAGGGCCTAAAGCCCCGTGGGAGCAATTCAGAACTTTGTTTGATTTCAACACTGTAATTGAATAGCCTAAAGAGAGAAGATTAAATGTGAACTTTGTAAAGATGTTTAATTATGCTAATTATATATAGTATGGTTAATCAATACCGTTTGTAGGGTACCACTACAAAACTATAAGGCTGAGTAATTTTATCTGGCTTCTTGGTATTAATTAGGCTGCCCTGACAATATAACGTCATAAAATTCACCAACCCTAACTGGCCTTAAAATGTACAGAAGTGGGTGAGCAGATCACACATTAGTTTTCTTACATACTGCTGGGGACCTATGGAAAGAGTGTGTCTTATCAGGTGGTGCAGGTTATATGAGCAGCAGCTCCCAGCAGTATGTGAGAATTTGCAGCTTTTTATCCAATAAGCTATAATGTTCCCTACAATGTTATATGACTCTGTCTAACACCAGATGATTTTACTCGTCATCAGGAAAGTGTTGGCTGTTAATGGGTTAACCATTAAAGCACAAGACGTTCCCCTTGACAAGTAAATTCTTTGGCGTTAGACAGAGTAAAGCGATAAAGTATGCCGCATTGCGGCTTAATGGGTTAACAAGAGACTTTCGCAGATAGCTTTGTTCAATATTAGCATGCAAGACTCTCCCCAGTCCCCATCACTGGTAAAATTGTCCGGGATTAGACAAAGTAAAGAATCTGCAACTCAAATTAAGAACTCTGTAAATATTCACAAGAACTCTGATGCAACTTTTTGATAACAAACTTGAATGTTTACAATATGTCTTATTACCATAGTAGTATAAAACATATACAATAAAATGCAACAATAAAAATAACTATATCTGGCAGGCAAGTTGATTTATTATGGGAACCACTGAAAGGAGTTGATTTATTATGGGAACCACTGAGTATTTTAATGAAATACAAAACAACATCAACTGCAAATATGAACATTTTAATATCGCACTTTCAAATAAGTTTTAGCTTTCATGACTAAAACTTTTGATTTCATTGGTACTGTTGAATTTGAGTAGAATGCTGAATGGTGTAAAAACTTTTAAGAACTATACTTTTGTCAATTTACAGAACTTCTTTTCGTAAATATTAACACGAAACATTGATTAGTAAATTAAATTAATGATACTAAATTTAGAGTTTAAAATTGTTGTTAAATTGACAAGGGTGCGGTCATAACTAAAAATAGTTATGAAAATAGTTCAAATATAGTTATGACCGCAGCCTTGTCAATTTACAACAATTATAAAATCATTAATTTAACTTACTAATCAATATTTCGTGTTAATATTTACGAAAAGAGGTTCTGTAAATTGACAAAAGTATAGTTTTTAAAAGTTTTTACACCTTTCAGCATTCTACTCAAATTCAACAGTACCAATGAAATAAATTTTTCAACCTTGATTTTCGACCTCTACATTCGACCCTCGACATTCAACTTTCCACCCTCAACAAAAACCCAAACTCATTCAAAATGGTGACAGACAACAGCAGCTTTCTTATTTAGTATTACTCATCATGAAATTTCTTTTTTGATACATAATCACATGACATAATAGTCTCCCACCTGGCTTGACTTGTATCTTATCTGCAATCAATAGTTGAAAACAACTCAGTACCAAGTATCAATTCTAATCAAACCAGGTATCAAATTCTGAAAAGCATCTAAATCTGCTATTAGCCATCAATCATTGCAAATGTGCTACCTAGAATCATAATTTATTTTGTTATTTATATAACAAGAATAGACTCTACTTTATGTATGCTAATTTCTTGACAGTTAATCATAATTTATTTTGTTATTTACACGCCTGGCATTTTTGCACGCGAAAACGGTCAGTTCGCCATTCATTTTGACCTGCGGTAATCTTCTAAAATGTAGCATCGGCGTTATACACAGCCAGCGGCATACCGCATTAGCATAGTTAATTAGACAAGATGGCGGTTGTCCGAAGTGGGAATTTATATAGTCTCGCAGAGGTTTTGACTCATGATATTTTTAATGATGGGTCAACTACACCCAGCCAACAGCCGCCAGATTGTTTTGAAAAACTAAAGGAGGCACTGGTTTGCATAGGTCAGGCGAAAGGCTGCGATAACGTAGCTTTTTTTGTCGACGCTTGCACGAAGCAAGTTCAAGAAGAGCTGCAGAATTATGGCAGTTCAGACGAAAATGCGCCACTAAGCGTTTTAAATAAGCCAATTAATCCTGCACCAATATTGCAAAGGGGAGCTCGACTGTGGTTGGCAGGAATACGTCGCCGAATTGGGGGAAGAAGGAGTATCAGAAACCCTTTTTATGTGGAGATAATTCGTGACACTCCATTGGAGATTTTTTCTGTTATTGTAAGGATTATAAGGGGGTTGGACGGCTTTGTGGAGCCTTTCCATTTTCACCGTGAGAACAACAAAGCGATTGTTCTTTCGTTTACTTCAATGCGCCTGGTTCATGAGTTGTTTGGTTTGCTATCTGGGTTCTCAAAAGATGTTGTGGCTAGCTACTTCAAGCGAGGTTTTCAGGAGCGCGAAGGGATACACCGCAGCCGTCATCGTCAATGAGGTGAAAGATTTTGCTTTAATCTTCAAGAAACGATCTGGAAAGCTAGTCATCGGATTTAACTATGGAGAGTGGAATGTAAACGGATTCCCTCAACATGCCTGTTAGTAATGTCGTTTTTACTTTTTACCCATTAAGCTGCAAAGCGTCCCCATTGACAAGTAAGGTCGTCTCACGTTAGACAAGTAAAAAAATAAGTAGGGTGCTTTGGGGCGCATTACAGCTCAATGGGCTTATTGTAACAGTTGTGAAGATATATTGCACTGTGTCATTGACTGTCATATACTTTATATGCAATAACTCTTTACAGCTGTTACAAAATAGAATATTTATAAGTATGCTACTTGGCAATTTCTAATTACCCAACACTGGACATTGCTACCAGAATCATGCATATTTGTACCACTATCTCTAACATCAACATATACCGTATGTGGAACAATTGCTGTATGTACTGTAGCAATGTACAGCAGGCAATAGGAATTTCCAATTAGTTGCCATTTCATTGCCCAACATGTTTCTCTGATGGCTAGTTTTCCAGATAGCAAAAGCAAATTAAAATACCCAGATAGCAAAAGCAATTATAAGTAAAAATACCATACCCAGATAGCAAAGCAAACAACTCAATTAGTCACTTTAAATAAGCAAAGCAAATCTAAAATGTGCCACCCCCTTAATTCAAATTATATAATGATATTCTGGAGCTTCCCTTTGCAATATTGGTGTTGCATTAGTAGCCTGCATGCAGCCTGACCTGAGAAACGTTAATCTGCAAATTAAGGAAACAATATTGTGTTACCATGTTTTGAATTGCATGGATTTCTGCATTCAAACATGATTGGTTATTGCTTACATGCTTAATTAGCTAATCCTAGAGTGTGTTAAGCATGTGAACAAGAACCTAGTTTGAATACAGAAATCCATGCAATTCAAAAGATACCGCGAACACAATATGTTCCCTAATTCGCAGACTGACTTTCTCAAGACACGCTGCACGCAGGCATTGCATTAGTGGACTGAGTTCCAAATCTCTGATGTGAGAGCAACCGGAGTATTTGGAGAAAACCTGGCATGGTGGGTTTGTATCACCTAGCTGTAACCAATCCTGGCATTTTATTCAGGCTGTGCTGTGTCACCATACATGTGTCATAAAGTGACAGCAATAATCAGCTTGGGAAACCTTTAACCATGAATTCAGCTAAGTCTTGGCTATATGCAAGGATGAAAAGCTGATCATACCCACTAACATTTGTTGTTGAGTTAATCACATAAAACATAAGCTATATGTTTGATCAGGAAAAATATTTACACATTTAGGTTGTTTTTATTATGGCAATCAACCTGATTATAAAAATTGATTTACACACATACAATACAAGTTCTGTCTTAATTATAGTCTATGGTATTGATCTATCAGTAAATGTAAATGCAATGAAATTGCATAAGTTATGCGATATAATTTTTTAGAAAATACTATACAGTAATATACAAGTTAGCCAAGGATATGAACATACATACAATGGTCTTGTGCATTTATCATAATCCTTGTAATACAGACAAAATAATTTGATACTAACTGGTAGTTGTATAGTATTAACACTATATCTATTAGTTGTATTAGATAATCATGTTGATACAGTTTATCAGAAAACTGAAATTCTAAATATTTATGTATGCATGCAATAACTAGGTGTGTTTCACACAATTATAATAGTAGCATGCAATAGTAAATATATCATTAGAGTATGATAATTATCACACTTTAAATAGGATAATCTAATCAGTTTACATGAAAACTGTTATTAATAGGAGCCCTTTGACAGGGCAATATGTCCAGTTATATTTGCCAACAAAATGTAATGATCAGCAGGATTATTGTGAGATAAGCAAGAAGCAGATTTGAATTAGGTCTGGAAATTATCTATACAGTTAACATCCAGGTTGTTATCCAGGTGATAGGTGATATCAGACCCAATATCTCATAACTATAACAAATTTATATCGCAATTTGGCCCAGGGATTCGTTTACCCTTACAAACAAGGACAGAAAGTTTTAAACAGTTTGACAAAATTAAATTATCAATATGTGACAAGTAATTAAAAGTGCGAAACGGGTTTTCTAATCTGTTGCTAGTCCCAGTCCTTTTGCTCCTAGTCAGATCACTGAACTACATAACAGTTATAACTATGTGATATTGTTCAGTGAGTCAGATCACCTGAATACAGGCTAGGTACCGAAGGTCACCAACTTTCCTAAGATACTTAACTGTTGTACATTGTATATATTTGTATATTGAATTCTTAGAACAAATATATTCTTTTGAAAAACTGTCGGTATTAAATTGAGTATGGTCAACTTCCTATTCATTCCCCCCTACCACAGGTTGTTTAAAGCATTATATAAAATCGATATATACTGGTTCATGCACATACTTACCTGACTGCACATACTTACCTGACTACACACCATACTTACCTTAGACAAGGTGACATCCTGACACGACACAAGACGAACAACTCAACACAAGACGAGCAACCAATAATGGCGAGGCTGGTTGTGCGATGGCCGCTAACCGGAGAAAGGCCGTACACCATGCCACAGACCAACAACTTACCTGTATCTCCTAACACCGGACCAGCAGAAGTAGTGTATGTTTAAATCTATAGTTGTACGATGGCCGGCTAACCGGATTTAGGCCGTACAACATATTTCAGATCAGCAAATTAGCTTGTATGTCCTAACACCAAATCAGGGGCCAGTACGCTAACACTGATTAAAATCCGCGGTTTTAGTTTATGTATTTCTGCACGTCTGTTTATCTCAAAACTTCAGGAAAGAAAACTGCTATTGCTATTGATGCCGACAAGATTTCCGAATAAATCTTTCCAAACTAATAAACAAACTGTTGGGAAACTTGCTCTGAATTTCAAGTCAACCCTGGGTTAAGTTAGCTAAAATTTATTGCAATATGAACAACTTGCGCGTGCTAAACACCATACAAAATTCTCCTCTTAGAAATTGGACAAGGAGTTGAGATAGCAAACAATGGCATGCAATTGGTTTACTCTATTGTTTCCCTTTTCAATGGCATTGTTTAATTTGTTTTATTTAAGTTCATTAGTTCTTCTAATATCAAAGATCCTCTAATGCACTCTGAAACAACTCGTCCAAATTTTTCAGTGTTTGTATATATTGGTACTACACTGATCCAGTGCCAGCTAAGCGTAATCTATGATATTTGACTTAAGTGCACATGCAGTCATTGTGGATTTGACATATTTGTGATGTTTAGTACATTTCGAGATGAAATGCAATATATTTTCTTAGAGAAAAACTTCATCTTCGTGGTCTTTCTGGCTGTTAAAGTTGTCGGAACTGACGCCATTGAAGTCATTTTTGGAGCAAGAAAAAGAAAAATCATTTGCATTGCCTTCAGTGACTTCAGTTCCGTCAGCTTTAACAGCTAAAAGACCGTGAAGATGACGTTTCTGTCTAAGAAAATATACTGCAATTCGTCTTAAAATATGCTATCTAATATCACAAATATTTCAAATCCACAATGGCTGTATGTGCACTTTAAATATGATGACAAAAACACTAAATAGGAAAAAAGTTGTTAGAGTGGAAGACCACATTATGTATCATCAGGTTTTTTTGGTCTGGATTAGCATATGTTCACTAACCTACTGCACTGTAGTGCCATAGGCAATCAAACGATGAGTGGAAAAGGGCCTTAAAAGTGCTGTTGTCAATACTTACAGATTAAATTAGAGAAGCGACTTACATATATTGATGCTTTTCTTTATCTTTCCCCTAAGTTCATGATCACAAAATCTGCACTGGTCAACTGATGATTCCTTTTGCAATCCACAAACACAATAGCCAGGGTCTTTGCTGCGCACACGCTTTGGGACATAAGAAGCACTAATGCCTGTTGAAGAACTATTAGTATTGATTTTAGAACTAGTATAACCATGGGTTGGCAGCCAAATAAGAGAAATAAACTCATGATGGAAAACCTGTTCCCATCTGTGTGCATATGCTGTATTATGACAATACTTTGAAATAGCAATATGCTTTGCTTCCCTGCCCTCCATAGAGTTCAGGCCAAGCCCCAATCCGTACATTCTTTTCATCTCCTTGGTGTGGACTGGAACAACACATCCAAGGGTCCACACAGTAGGATTAACATGGAAGAATAACCAGTAACCACGGTAAAAGTTGGTACAGTGTTGCATTAAATCTAGGATTTGCTCATCTGTAATGTTCACACGAGTGAACAAAGAAACAGCATTTCGCAAACAAAGACAAAGATAGGCATGAACATGAAGCAATTCAGCAGCTCTACCAGAAACACCATTTTCAAGAACATCAATGAGAAACATAAAGTTATGCAAAAACATACGAGAATCCTTACTTGTAAATCTATAGTTAAAAGTCCTTGCATCAGTGGCTGCATTATCGTCGTACCATCGTATGATTCGCTTTGCCAGTCTATTCAAATTGCATTTAGATCGCAGAATATCAATGAATTTATAAAATGGTGTTTCTGGTAGAACCTGGGAAAAAGAAGTTGGGAGATTATTTTTAGACATTTCAATCGCTAGATTTAAAAGATAACGATGAGCGAATGCACAGGCGTTATTTTTAAATGAAGCGCTCAACATGTGCACGGTCAACCAATTCAGCCACCAAAGGAACAAACTCTTGCCGGCTTTTTGCTTGGCAATGAACGATGTGATATTTGATCTTTTGGTGTTGGCTGAAACTTTTAGACTCGATCTTCTTTTGAACTTATCAACAACTTTGACCACTTTGATCCTGTCAGTGTATTTCCAGGGCTTCCATGTGTCAGATGCATTGCAGCCAAATGTTCCAATTTTTGTCAATGACTCTTTGTCTACATCTGCAAATGTAGAAAAGTATGTGGCACTGTTAGTTAGCTCTCCAGCTAAGAAGGCAAGCATTTTCATGTCATTTGGCAGTTCTGCAAACACAAATTTAACATCAATGCTTGCCCCCTTAGCTAGAATAGAATACGTGGAACTCTGAATTCTTCTAATGTCACTCATTAACTTACCCAGGAAGCGCTAACCGGCAAACAGTTCTCTGCACAATTAGCACCAAAAAGAAGAAAATTATCATTGCTACTCAACACACCTTGTCCAATGTTTAGAAAACTGACAAGCCATGAACATGCTGAGTCATCCTTTCCAAAGGGGCACCATCTCCACCCAAAGCAACATGAAATGTATTCGGCTGGTCAAATGTTAGGAGGTTATACTTACCATGATTCAGATAAAATTCAACCAATTTCACCAGAAGATCTTCGATATCCCTATAACAACCATTAACCACGTCACACTCATCCAACCCATCACACATATTTTCACGAACACTGTGCAACTGACCAATGTCAATAGATTTTATATATGACATTAACCTGTGGTAGGGAACAAGCCGGGGAGAAGGGCAGTTGGCAACCTTAATACGCACAGCCCGCTTTCTACCTGGTACCTGCCTATACGAACTATCTTTATACACTAACCTATATTTATCTTTACCCATTACACCCTTTCTATAATACACAGCAATAGATCTTAACATATTGTCTAATGAGCTCTCATATCTCTTTAAATCTTCGTTGTACACCTTCGGTAGAACCTTGTCCCTTAACTTCTCACACCATCAACAAGATCCTCCTCTTTACACCTCCTTTCCAATGTCTCCAACATCCCAATCGTCCCTGGCTTTAAGCTATTCTGACCACCATGTATCGCAGTCACTGCTGCCACTGTTTCCTTCCTACGCCTTTTTCCTGTCGACTCACTACAACTTCCTTCTCCTGTTGGTTTCCTTCTCCGCTTTTCTACTCCTGCATTGCTAATCCTAAACGCTACCTGCTGTCTACCTTCCTCCTCTACCAATCCTTCCCTGATGTCACATAGCTCCTCAGCTTCATTCACTAATTTCTGCACCTGCATATGTTAATGTTCAAAAGTCTTATAACCCATTTAGCCGCAATGAACCTCAGTGCGCCCTACTTCTATTTAGTACTTGTAATGTTTAACCTTGTTTATATATTAGGTGCATTGCAGCACAATAGGTTAACATGTCAGCTGAAAAACCAGCCACTGTCCATATGTACAGACAAATATGTAAGGCAACAATATTCCTATTAAACTTGGATTAAAATAACAACAAAATGAACAAAGTGCATTGAATTATGACTGGCCCGCATAGCGGTTAAATGTGCGCGATAGTTGAAGACCATGCGTGCAAGACACGATCGTTAAAACGTAGGATGTATAGATTGTAGTACGAAATACAAGGACATACTGAACCAGCAGAATTCACACAATCGTCAATGAGAAACTCGATTCCAAATAATAAGAAAAGTATAAAGTGTTGCTTACCTTCGTATCTAATCGCTTCAGCGTTTGTGTAGCATTCTTTACCTCTTTATTCTTCTCCGCAACAGCAAGCCAGCCTAGCCTTTTTTGGCGCATATATTCTCCGACATTGAAGCGATTGTAATATTTGGCCTTTGTATGAGGCATTTATTAACTGTCCTATTACATTTTACAAAAAACTAAAAACATACGAACTTTAATAGGACTTTTTTCTTTCCGGTAAACAAAAAGTTAAACAAAAATAAGTTGAGACAAAGGAGCCTATACAAGCCGAAGTTGATACACTTTTACGACTTTAACCAAAAGTCGCCATTTCGCTCGTATGCCTCGAACAAGAAGCGCGCCAGTGGGAAAACATTGCTGGTTACCATGGAAATACTAATATCATTTTGATCCTTACAAGTCCCTCTATTTCCCTATATATCTCAAATAACCCTCAAAGGAAACGCGCAAAGGAATTTCCACGCGGAATTTAGGGAATTTTGCAATCATTAAATTCGCTACCAATCTCCGAAAAGTTTCGCGCGCCAGCGATAATAAATGTCTCACTTTAAATGACCGTTTTCGCGTGCAAAAATGCCAGGCGTGTTATATAACAAGAATAGACTCTACTTTATGTATGCTAATTTCTTGACAGTTATATTGGTTGGACATTCAGCATTTGTTGGAAACTGATTTACACAAAGTACATCACTTTAGGCATACATGAATTATCTGCCAGAATATGCATACAAAAACTACAAACACAACATTTTATGCTATATATACTTCACAGCTGCACATGAAAATATCAAGAAATGTTCCATAAAAGGAATAAGCAAGTTTATACAGGTAATCATAAATGATACCACATAGGAAAAAACTACAAAATCTTTAACAAAGCAACAACAACATTTTATGCTATACTAAAATATGTTCAAGGAAAGTCTTAGCATTCTTTGCATTTATGTTCACTCGTTTTTGTTCACACCACAAACGTTTTTGTGTTATATGTTATTTCCATATTTTCAAAATACAACAAGGCCATGGAAATTTCTTCCTCGCTTAAAAGAGCAACATCACGTTCAATAACGGTCTGCAAAGTAGCTTCAAAGATCGTTAAATTAATCTGCTCACCTGGAGACGGATGAACTCAGTGCCTTACTTTCGTGTCAAAATTTCCTTGAGAAGACTTTTAGTATTTTACTGCTTGCAGCCCTACAAAAGCCCTACTAACTTATCTTTAGACTGTTTAGTGTTATAGTGCTAATTTCAAAGGCATTGAAACAGTGAAATATTGCTGTAATGAATTTTTACATTTGTCAATTCAATTTGTGACAGTGTGACTGTTGCGGCCGTTGGTAAGGTTGGTTCATCTTGATTGAAAGGTCAGATTCGAAGCCGTCTGACTCTGATGTCTGACCTTCATCAACAGCAAGAGATAGCTTCATGACTTATTGATATTGCTAGACCATGCAACATGTTTGATTTCAGATATGTTGGCATTTTGCTAAGGTACAGGGGCCCCGGGCCGTGTGATACTGGTATGAGCCAAGGAAACACTATAATACTTCATGTAATAATGTTCTTAAATTGTCTATAGATAAAAAATTGCAAAAAAATATATTTTTACTGTTTACAACTCTGTTTACAGACTTTTCACAATATTTCCTTAGATTTCCTTGAATTTCCTTAAATTTTTTCCATCCTTGAAAATTCCTTTTTGGGGTCAGAATTTCCTTGAGTGTGAACCCTGGATGAACTTCAACTTTTGCACAAACCTGTGTTTTGCAGCTACCAATCCTCATCGTACAACTGCATCTGTCGCAGTGGACTATTTTGGAATTTGTTGATTGAAGAACCTTTCTCGAGCACTTTGTGCAACACATGGATGACTCGACTTTTTGGACAAAAGCGATCTCTGCTACAGTTATTGCCTTGAGAAAATCAATCTGGATGTGTTCATCCCAGACAGCAATTTTCTGGAGATCTTCATCTACCATCATTGTGATAACAGATTCTATCGTAGTGCTAACCTTTTTTACCCCGGACCATACTCGCACATGAAGATTTCCCATAGAATATACTTTCCCACTTTCGATCTGAGGAATGTGCTTTTCCCAGATATCCACTTGGATTGACCCTGTAGTATCAGCAAACGTGCACTGAACCAATTTCAACTTTTTGGCTCCAACCACAGCTGTCTCCCCAACGTCGACTGCTTTCCCGCACAAAGAAACGTTCTCCCACTCTTCACAAGATTCTAAAATTTGTTTGATTGACAAAATCTGTGTACTGTTTTTGTCCAGTTCTTCGAACTGTGTAATGAGTAGTTGCCTTGTTGAGCAATGCCAACTTTTATCATCTCGTTTATGATTACCTTTTCCCCATCGGGTGTTTTCGTGAACCGCTGTATCCTTAGGGGTGTGTGACTTTGAGCACTGTCGGCGAGTATTGATCTTTTCTTGTTAGCATACAACAAAGCTTCGACACTCTTCTCCTCAGTTTGTAACACTAACGTAGAGTACTCCATTGTCTGCGCTCTATTTTTTTATTGGTTAAAGTTTGTGCACATAAGCAATCAATTAACTGTTCCGTATCTTTTCCTGTGTTCATAATGTTGCCTGTCTTAGTAGAAAACAAGTCTTTAACGGCAGTAAAGCTATTTTCAAAGAACATGCCACTCGCACAGACATATCAAGTGCATTTGCTTTGGTCTCCTTATCCGATTTATTTTTTTTGTTTTCTACTGCCTTCGCAGTACTGCCTTCGCAGTACTGCCTACTGCCTTGCTGCCATATTGACCAAAAAAGAACGGACAGGTGAATTGCACATTTATATATATAACACGACATGACACGTGACTGTATTTCCACCAATCTCTTTCAATGAGCCTGCGTTCCCTTTGATAAATAATATAAAATGTGGGTGCTACTTCACGTATGCCGATACCTGTACCCAACACAATGAGCTGGAGTCGGCTATTCAAGACCAACATTGTGGTTCATTAGCTCTCAAGCTCATCATTAGATCCCATAATAAAGTTATGATAAAGTTAACGGTGACATATTATTCCAGATATTTATTTAGTTATGAGGAAACGGTTACTAAAAGTTCTAGCCAGGATGGGGTGAATTGGCTTAACCAAGTTAAAATTTTTGCACACAAAACTAACAAGATGATGGACTTCTCTTTATAGATTACAGGAGCAAAAATGTCACGGCACGAGTAATTTATTACAGTACAGACCCACGGAAAAATATAATCTATTTGTTTTATACATTTTGTTTTGGCTGTACTTATTTTTACTGCTGTCAATCAATAGGAAATGTGTGTTAATGTAATATTATCTAACAAGCAATAACAATAGCACAGAGACAAAAATTAAAATATTTTAAGGAACGAGACGCCAACTGTTAATTTTGAAACATTAATGAGAGGTCCAACAGCATTTGTTTCTACAGTATAGGTTTAGGTTTTATCTTGAAAAGAATCCACAGCGTTGTATCGCTACACCGTTCAGCAGGAACGTTACGTTGTTTTTTTAAATTGCGCTGTTTGTTTTCAAGTAATGACATATATTTTTAGCTCTGATTTTAGTCTATTGTTAATAGTTACTTTTTGAAAGGGGGATCAAATTACACTGCCAAACCTAGTCTCCTACGCAGCCTGATCGCGGCAGACGGTCTGATCACAGAGTAATTACATACAGAGGCGTATCTTCATGTCGGCACCTTTGATGTCGGCGTAAAGGCTTTTCGGCAAAATCCGCCAGTAAGAAAACACCTTACGGTTTTTTCTCTAAGATATGCCTCTGTATGTAATTACTCTGTGGTCTGATCCTAGTCCTGGGTAGGAGGTTGGAGTTGCAGCTGCTTGTATTTCCGGTTTATGTGAAAATGTTGTATACTCAATATCAACAATGATATTTTACGAAGATATTTCATCTTCTATCCAGACTGCGGTACTACCACTAAGACTGATCTGATTATGCTATGGAAGCTGCTATTAGCTAAAGTACTTAAAAGCATATATACTGTAATTGTGTAATTTTTGTAACAGTGTTAACTTTATTCATTCTTAATCCGACGTATAACAGACCACGGGTAAAATTGCCAATATTTTGAGCACAACCAGATGCATACAATATATATGTATTTAGTTCATGAAGATAATCCATATTAATAGCACAGATCGTAGATTTATATTCCAAATTGCGTATAGTCCAATTTCAGTTCCATGTATAGTTGACACATTGGGCATACAGTATGTGTTACACAACATAAGATCCATACAATAGATAAGTGTCGAGGGAGCTGTCATTATACCAGTGACTTCGTATTGTAGTAATTTTGCAAGCGAGGTATTCTGACAGTATAATCCAACAAATTTCTGGGAATCTATTCTGGTGATCATTGTTGTATCAATATCTATGCAATAAAAACATTGATGTTAGAACAATAAATGAAGGCAAAACACAATTGGAACACTATAAAATAATAAAGAAAATGAGAGGGGGGGGTGAAACATGAAAAACCTGCTTACCTGATGTTTCTGTCTTTGCCAATTAAATTAAGGAATTGTTGGTAAATTTTTCTTCCTGTCTCAAGCCTAATATTTGCCATTCATGCAGCTACTATAATCTTATATTTTAATGAAAGCAATTGACTAATGCACATACTGCTTTATGATCTGAGAAATATGTTTCTAAAATGTGTGAACTAGCTTGTGATTCTGGTAAATTAGTATAAATATTATCTATTAGTGTAAGATTATCTGTAGTGATACTGGATATAAATTGTCTATAGTTATTATCATTAATAAAAAGATTATATGGAGACCTTCTATTGGCTTCATCCAACCAATTAATATTAAAATCACCTATGAAAATGTTCAATTCAGATTAAAAGATAAAAAGATTAAAAGATAATTCAATGCTCTTTCACAGTTGCTCTACTGAAATTCTGGGTGATCGATATACAGTATGTTGTCCAGTTTCGGGACAGTACCAGTATCAGGACAGTTCAATTTCATCACAAAATTTTTCTTTGTAAACAAAAATAAAAAATTAGAACTGTATCTTCCGATGATTCCCCGATATGTTGCGAAGATTTTGTGGTTTTGGCGCCTTTTTTAAACGGTTTTTCTTGGAGCTTTACAATTTTTAGTGAAGGTAAGTCAAAAATTATTTTTCTAAAATTGGGTAGTTTACGGCGTGGTAAATGTAGTGTTGCACTTGAAGGCTAAATTCTTAGAAACCCATCAAGAAAACTGCAATGATTTTCAATTGAAATAGAGATAAAAGGCTTAATTTTTATTTGAGGTAAAAAATTGCGCCATTTTTCAAATATTTACGACATAATGAGCTTTTGAATATTTATGCCATTTTTTCACGCCTTGTCCAGTATCAAGACACCAACCGTTCTGTTATCGGCCTATTATGCAAAAACGGAAAAACTTGTTTTTTATTGCAAAAAACGTTCAGGGAAATAGAAAATATAATTTATTGTTTTGTTTAATATATTTTTACGCTACTACAGGATTCTAGTGCAACACGATATGGATGGTGTGCTTTTGAAAATTAGAGATGCCAATGACCACAACTAAACTTTTGTAAATATATTTACATTAAAATGTGATTAAAGTTCAATATTTAGCATAAAAATTTAGCTTACCTGAGCTTCAAATCACGATCATTTACTGGGCATGAATTGCTGTCCAGAAACTGGACAAGCTGTTCGGAAACTGGACACAAATGTTGCTCACGACTTTGGTCAAATGCGCATAAAATAACAACTCTGGGTTTTTGCTTTCACTACATGTTTCCAAATGGATATGGCTACAAATTGTGAAAGTTTCATCCATCTAGCAGTCTTTAAAGATGAGATATAGCGAAAAAACAACTTTGTGTCCCGAAACTGGACAACATTATACTGTACACCTATAATGGTAACATGTGGAAGAATCATTACTTTCATAATAGTTATCTCAATGCCATTAATATTATGAAGGGTGAATTTGAAGGGTGACCATCATTTCTGAACAAGGTGTAACCATCAATATCATACATATTGTCACTATCTGAGCTCATACATCGAGTTGCAGAAAATATATTGATATCAGTGTTTGTAAAATTCAAATCATGTTGAACATCATCAATATGTTTGTGCAATGATCGAGTGTTCAGGTAGCATAATTTAAAAGAGACTTTATCTGCCCTGTAAATAGGAATAACACTAAGTTTCAGTGCATGTTCATTCCTCAACAATTTCATTTCAGCTGCAACATGAGGATTAACAGCCATTTTTTGTTCACAAAGATCAGTGATATATAGAATTGTGGTCGTTTCGCCCACAAGTCGTTTCGCCCACGGTCGTTTCGCCCACAAACCAAAGTCGTTTCGCCCACAACTCAAAGTCGTTTCGCCCACACTTAATGCATGAGTCAATTCCTACAGTTACCATCCCCCCCCCCCCCCGGGAACATAGCGGGGCATTTGAATTTTTTCATTAATAGAGGGCAAATGCCCGGCTGCCGGGATAAAACTAGGTAACCAATGCCCTACCCCAGGGAACGTAGTGAGTGGCAAATTCCCCACCCCCGGGGGTAAATTTGAAATGTTTTGTAGATGAAAATACAGACAGCACCTTATTTGCGCTGTGGAGCCCACAAGCTTAGTCTTATCATTTTATTCAGCGAATAAAAAGCAAACAAAATAAAACCATACTATATGCCTTTTCAATTAAATGATGCCAGCAATCACACCAACATGCAAAAGCTCACTTCCCTTGTGGTCGTTTGAGCACTCTGGCCCCAAGACACTTCACGCATGTCTGGATGCGCATGTGTCTGAGTATTGTACCACATGCGCTTGGTGAGGGCAAGAGTATGGTGTATAAATACGAAGTCACTCGCATCTAGACTGTGTTACAAGCTGCACTGACGAGCCGTTGAACGGCGAAACATGCATGTCTGCAGATTTGACTATATATGCTCCTTCACTTGTGTTGTTGAGCACTCTGTGAGGTTAATTGGTGGCTAATAAGCTATAATGCAAAAGCTCACTTCCCTTGTGGTCGTTTGAGCACTCTGGCCCCAAGACACTTCACGCATGTCTGGATGCGCATGTGTCTGAGTATTGTACCACATGCGCTTGGTGAGGGCAAGAGTATGGTGTATAAATACGAAGTCACTCGCATCTAGACTGCGTTACAAGCTGCACTGACGAGCCGTTGAACGGCAAAACATGCATGTCTGCAGATTTGACTATATGTATATATATATATAGTTTCTTTACTTAAAATTGAGTCACAGCTCCGAGTTTCACAACTCGGAGTTGTGACTCAATTTTAAGTAAAGAAACTTTACATTCGCTCTGCTATATTGGTATTGAGCACTCTTGTTGCACTATAAAACTCAAACATTACTATTATTATTATATATATATACAATCAAACTCATTTGCTCAAAAATTGCTGTTTGTTTGCATACTTAATATTTCATCAATGCTCCATTGCAGTAAGATAGTGATATTAAGTTTGTTTGTATTCCCGTATTAACCCCTTGAAAATGAACCCAAACAATATTAAAATATTTACAGTAACAATGCGCAACAATCATTTGTCTTTCTTCTTTTTTTTTCTTTTGCCTTTTCGCACCCGTTTCAGTTGATGGAAACCTGCGTCAAGTGTTGCAGCCATAGCTTTACATCGTCTTTCGGTAGCAAGCATTTCTTCGCAAGCATGTGGACATCTGCATCATCGACATTTCTACCATTTAAACTCTTGTGAAAGTCTGATAACACTTCACTTGGTGGGGGACACCTTATAGCATTTCCAACAGCATGCAATTGCAATAGCTGGGTGATATCTGTGACATAATGGCCATGGCATTCTCCCACACAACTCACGCAATTCAATCCTCCCGAAGGTCGTGTTACATCAGCCACTGGGTACGGAAAAAAACTACACGGTGGACCTCCTGGATACCAGCTAATAGGAATAGGAAGATTTCTTGTACCTAATAAAAATATGACATTTCATGCAATGCAACTTTAACATGCGAAAATATATTCAGCAATCAGTATATAATGAAAATTACCATGTTTTTTGCAGGCATCGCAAACATAAATATCAATAGTTTTTGCATCTTCTTCTGTAACATTCACACATTTTCCATGATACCATTGTCCACATTGATCACAGCAAATCATAAAGCTACGAATGAAATTCACAAAAATTATCGATAGATATTACCATGCACACATGGAAATTTTCTACATTCATTGGAAATTTTAAGTTGGGCGAGGAACTACAAAAAAGGCTAAAGACGGTTTAACAATGTTTCCATAATGAGTCATTTATGACAAAGAAACATATTAAAACAGTCAATTGAATTACAGAGAATAACTTTGGCATGAAACTGACCTCTCGTTATCTTGAGATGTACCACAAACACAAAAGTTGCTTCCAAATGGTGGAATACTTTCATCATGGTTTTGCTTCGATTCTATAAAAACAAACAATAATATCTTTATTTTAACTTGCATAAAGGTAATCTGAGGTAACATGATCAATTCTCGCTTTTATCATACCTTGTTGACATAGTGGATGTGGGCATCCTGCTTTACCACAACACCTCAGCATAAACACATATTTTTCGGGCAAACTTTTATCCATGTGATTATTGCATACCTTCCAAATTTTAGTGAAGTACTGAAACAATGTGGGGTTTTCCTTATTCAACTGTAGCTGGTCCTTTTTATTCCCTCTCAAAAAGACCAACAGCTTACTCCTTCGTGTCACAAAAGCATGGTTTTCTGCTCCTCGTACCAAATGTATGGCAGTCTTCATGCACGGTGTCCCATCAACACGACTAACGTACTGATCGAGGGCGGCAGACATGTTTTCCTTGTATATTTTCTCGTCAAATCCCCCATTCTCGGAATATGGTGTACCATGTAAAGTCGATGGAATAAACGCACCAATTTTGCAGCTCCACACGATTCAAATAGCTATCGCCACTACATCGAGTTGTTACAAGTGTTACCTTAGTTTTCTTGCTAACATGCCGCTCGCACCACATAAATTGGACTTCAAGATGGGACGGACCTTCGTCTGTCGCTCCGTCGACTCTAATGCACTCAAATTCTTTGGCTCTCTCGTTGCAACCTTGAAATACTGGCTCCATTACCTTCATTTCTTCAATAACAGACAAATCTGCACTGTGTTGGGCGGGCGATTTTTCATGTAGCGCAGATGCTTTTACCACTCCAACACACTTTTCGGGTGTGTTAGCTGTCTTCGTGAAATTATAACTTGTTACCTGCAACTGAGCTTGATATTTATTGAGAAAGTCAGTGCGAGTAGTTACTGTTGGTTTTACCGATAACACAGGATAGTTTTTATGGGTAAATGTAGAGTCTAAACGAAATCCTGCTTGGTCATCTCTATTGACAAGTAACATGTGATTCCCATCTGTTTGTAACTGATTCAAAGACTTATACATAGAGCGACTCCACTTGCAGTCTGGGTTATATTTCAGGGTAAAACCTTTTCTCGCTCTCATGTACTTGACATTCGCAACACTGCTGTAGCGTTTTGATGACCGATGGCGTTTATGTCTCGGGACACATAACTGCACTACAGTTCCGTAGCTAAAGGTCCTTCCATAATGCTCTTTAAGCTTTTCTTGAATCTTGCCATAAGTAATCCGTTTGGATGATTTAATATCACCAGAAAAGGTGTATACACCAGTTCTACGCCACCGATCGGCTCCCACGTCACTCTCTTGTACAATGTTCTCAATCACTTCACCAATGTCACTGTGTTGATCCAATATGGTTTTAGTAGATTTTGTTATTCTCCTCCGAAGAAACCGTTTACCTTCTATTTCTTTAAGCATTCTTTTTCTACCATTGTCTCTTAATTTTCGCAACTTTCTCTCTATCATTTCCTTATGTTTGGCAAGTTCCTGGTTTTCTTCGTCGGATTCTTCTGTACTTGAATCAGTAGACGAAATTGAGATAACTTCCACAGCATTTTCGTTTTGTTGAATTGTTTGTAGATAAGCAGCTCTCGATTGTTCAATCAATGCAACTTCTTCTTCATTGAACCCAAGTTCTAGCAAACGCGATGCAACTTCAATTATCAACGAATCTACCATAGGTTTGCCTTCACAGACTAGCTTGGATTGAAGCAAAACAACGAATTCAAACCAATTATATGACACTTCTCGTAGTAAACATCCCGCTGTTTGAAAGTAAATCTCCGTTTTAGATTTATCCGTCATGACGTTATAGGTTTGTGGATAATAAGAGTCATGTTTATTGCCTAGAATATCTGTTAAGGTGTTTTCTTCTATGTCACTTTCACTGTCATCACTTGAACTAACTTCAGTACCCGTATCGGTTTCATCAAATGATTCATAACTGCTCTCCACAAGAATCTTTTTTGCTCTGATTTTACAAAGGCAGAGTGTCTATCCTTTATTTCCTTCATAGCAGTTGCGGTTTTGTTAATAGTATCGGCTCTCTCTTGCAGTTTTGATATCCCATACATCTGACTAGCTTGCCTTCTAGAAAGATTTTGAGTGCTGCACAAAGTATGTTTTAATATCTTCTTGTCAGTTTCCCCCTGCGCAGCAGAAAGTAATACCTCATAATCGTCTCTCGGAAAGTGTGACTTGCTCTTTGACACTATATTTGACTGTATCTTGTTTGCAAGCGAGATATATTCTTCAGACGTTTCTTTCTTCTCACTGATGTAGATTGCACCATTTACATTTAGAGCACAAACTGGCATCTGAAGAATTTTCCTCTTAGCTTTTTCGCTTTTGTATGGAATGTTATAGAAACATTTATTCCACAGGTAAGGTAATGATACTAGGTTTTTATTTATAACTAAATTTGCAGCATCAATTAAAGGAGAACACTTTGAGCAAATAGAAACGTTGTTGTGCAGTTCGTTACATCTGACCTTCTTGGCCACAATATATTCTGACAAAGTCAAACCTTCAAATATACTAACTTTAAAATGAACAAATTCAGAAATTGTCTGCAATTCAATGTCTGTAAGGTTTTTAGCCTCTTGCTTGCGAAGAATGTCAACTAATCCTGTAACTGTTTTAGTTATTGAAGCCCCGCAATTACTAATCTTCCGGGGTTCTAATGTCAAAAAAAAGGAACGTTCTCAACATTTTCTTCCAATCCGCCTGATTTTTCCTCTTTCTCCATCTAAGACGGCGTTTATTGGATTTGCTTTTGTAGAGCCAATTAGTATATTTTCTACTTCTTTATCCAATTCTGATTGACTGAAACCAAAGCTATCCTTTTGGGAAGGTACGAGTAGACTCCGCTCTACAGACTCTGTGTCGTTTTCTACTTGATGCTCCAAATCAAGTTTCATTCTCTTTCTTTCTTGGTTATCTGTACACACTTCCTCATTCAACTGGTTAGCGCTCTCAACAACTGGCTGCTTTCCAAGACCAAACTGTCTTGTGAATTCTTCTTCAATGGAAGACTTCTCGTTTGTATCAACCAACTCTTCATTCTGCTTTGACCTTTCTTCATCACTACTAACAATTAACGTGTCGTCACTTTGTGGACCATGCATCCTTTCTTCTACGCTGGAAGTCACTTTGTGGACCATGGGGTTGCTTGTGCTAGATATGGATGCGTTTTCTGGAGAAAATGCCTGATATCTTTCTGAAGAGCTTCCTCACAATCACTGGAGGAAGTTTTGCTTCTACCTTCGTCACTTCTATTCTGGATGTATCTTTGGTGTTTGCTTTCCTTTTTCTGTAGACGTATGTGCTTCTTCTTCAAACTATTCAGATCTTTAATCATTTTGTGTTGTTGACTGTGCAAATCAGAACATAAAGCATAATCTTTAGTGGCTCTTGCTTTGTTAATATCCTTTTCTAGTTTAGTTATCTTTGAGGTCACAGTCTCAATTCTGAATGTGCAGGATACAATCTCTTCCTTTCGCTCCAAGGTTGACATATTTTTTCTTTTAGGACTTCCGTTTTCAGCTTCAAACTTAGATCTTGAGCCAGCTTTTTTCTTAAACACATATGTTGCACGTGCTTTTTCCTCTGCAGCCACTTTTAACTGTGCACGCTCATACATTTTATCTGGTGATTCTTGTGCTATTGAGAATGCTGCACTATTCACTGCCTGTTGCCAGCTTGATAGTTGGGAATTCTCTTTAAATCTCCCATAAATTTTTGACTGCTCTTTATCACATTGATACTCATAGTTGGTTGAACATTTTTAGGATCATGTGAAGATTCTGTAGTGGAGGAGTGGTCAAGATTGATACTATCTTCCCCAGATGAAATTGGCTTTTCAGAAACATGTTCAAGATCTTTTGCCTTTAGTTGATTGAACTTATTTTCAAATTTCAATAGCAGTCCCTGCTTTTTAGTGCAAAGTTTTTAACTTTGCAGTATTGTGATGAGGGGCGAAAATTCACACGAGCTATCATACATACATACATACATACATACATAGATAGATACATAGATACATACATCATAGTGTAAACTTTCCGGGGGGTGTTTGCGAAGATTCTCTATTAATACCGAATCTGTTAAACTTTGGGGTTGAAACTTTTTTAAGCACTTTCAAGTTATCATATTGCTCAGTTCGGTTGTATTCATGCAGTGTTTAATTAGATTTACGAACAACATTTGGGTTGTGGTATTAAACGTCTACATCATAACAATCGTTTTATATATAATATTGGGTTGCTAACTCCCCCGGTAGCTATGAACACGTGCGTTCAAGTCCACTGATCTAATAATATCACGGAACGAAAATACGAAATTTCGAAATATTTACCGCACAATGGTGGCAGCTGGGAGTGGGAATGTGATGGAAATACGATCAAATTTATAAATAAACGTTTTCATTTTGGCCTTTTGGATTAGTAGTACGTTTTGTCATTTATATATTCAATAGACAATACTGAATGGGTCGAATATTCATTATTGTAATATTTTTCTTGTATTCATTTGCCGATTTGATATAAATATTGACTATAAATAACTGCCGTATGGACTGCCTGCATGTATTCCGTAGAGTACGTAGACGGTAGTAAATATTTATAATGTTAAACAAACAAACATTAAACAGGGCTGAACAAGGAATCTCAAACCAGCTTGAACAACATAATACCAAAATAATACCTTGTATAAGTAGTAATTATTTGATGCAAAAATATATTCAGTAATTCAATATGAGGCCAGACAAAATTTTGTTCACGCTGTCGCTGAGCCTGATTTTTACTTATACATTCTTATACATACAATAACATTGAAATCCCTGAATTAGGCAAATAATTAATAAAACAAGCTTCGACGCTAAAATTCTCACAACTATACATTCTGCACAGATTCCGGTAGTAAGATTCCAGGTTTATGTTAAAGTGTTGCATCAGCCATTGTTTATATTAATGCGCAGCTAAGCAATTCTTGGTTTCACTTTACAAATATTTTATCAAGTGTAATATTTGTGTCTTATATATTCACTTTTTTGTCGAGAAGATGGACATTTTTTCTGTGAGATTGACGACAATCCCTTCACTCGTCAGGGAGGTGATGGAGCTTTATTTAAAAGCGAAAGACGAGGAGATAACCCACGTTATCGACACAGACTTTGATCACAAGTCTAGCATCAGTTGGGTGCAAAATTGTGATCTCTTGATCGAAGCAATCTAACTAGTAATCTTACGAGCAATCTTACAAGCAAATCAATACTTATCAATGCCAAATCAAAACCTATAATACAAACGAGAATCTAGTATTTCTAAATATTAACAAGGAAGTAAGTCGCGATTTTGAGGTTGACCTTGGGAAATATAAAACAAATGTCAACGAGACTAAAAATGTGTCACAATCTTTACAATACAAAATCAAATGAACTTATATTAAAGACAAGAACGCATATGACTCGCCGTTCATGCATGCATTTTATACGATGGTATAGATGTCAAATACTGATTACAAATATTAAAAGGGGAAATAAAGAATTCAAAAAAATTGTGATGTACGATTGAACAAAATGTATTTGGCTGTCTACAGTGTTGACAACTTGACATACTTCCATTCAACCATGCAGTGTTTGCTGACTTTATATAATAGCTATATAATTTCATTTCAACAGTTTTATGAACCGCCGCGACATACATGCACAGCAATTACGCATGTACAGACCACGCTTGTCCTCCAGTTAGTCGATATAATGTGACATAGATTTTTTCCCTTTGAAAGTGAAACTTTGCACTGTCCTTGGATCACTAGTTAATCATGGATTTAATTGACTCACTTGTCAAGAGAATAAAGGCATCACCATCAATTTCATTATCTAAACAAGAACCGCATAGTTCTACTTAGTATTTTATGAGCTCTTCATTATAATATTTTTGTAAACACTTTTTTATCTTGTGTGCATGTACTGGAATTATTTAGGGTAAAAATATATGTTTCCTATTACCAGCTGCAAAAACCTTCCAAAACCTAAAATACAGATTGTAAAATCTAAAATATAAGACCACAGTGTGTGATTAATATCCTTTTCTAGTTTAGTTATCTTTGAGGTCACAGTCTCAATTCTGAATGTGCAGGATACAATCTCTTCCTTTCGCTCCAAGGTTGACATATTTTTTCTTTTAGGACTTCCGTTTTCAGCTTCAAACTTAGATCTTGAGCCAGCTTTTTTCTTAAACACATATGTTGCACGTGCTTTTTCCTCTGCAGCCACTTTTAACTGTGCACGCTCATACATTTTATCTGGTGATTCTTGTGCTATTGAGAATGCTGCACTATTCACTGCCTTTTGCCAGCTTGATAGTTGGGAATTCTCTTTAAATCTCCCATAAATTTTTGACTGCTCTTTTATCACATTGATACTCATAGTTGGTTGAACATTTTTAGGATCATGTGAAGATTCTGTAGTGGAGGAGTGGTCAAGATTGATACTATCTTCCCCAGATGAAATTGGCTTTTCAGAAACATGTTCAAGATCTTTTGCCTTTAGTTGATTGAACTTATTTTCAAATTTCAATAGCAGTCCCTGCTTTTTAGTGCAAAGTTTTTAACTTTGCAGTATTGTGATGAGGGGCGAAAATTCACACGAGCTATCATACATACATACATACATACATACATAGATAGATACATAGATACATACATCATAGTGTAAACTTTCCGGGGGGTGTTTGCGAAGATTCTCTATTAATACCGAATCTGTTAAACTTTGGGGTTGAAACTTTTTTAAGCACTTTCAAGTTATCATATTGCTCAGTTCGGTTGTATTCATGCAGTGTTTAATTAGATTTACGAACAACATTTGGGTTGTGGTATTAAACGTCTACATCATAACAATCGTTTTATATATAATATTGGGTTGCTAACTCCCCCGGTAGCTATGAACACGTGCGTTCAAGTCCACTGATCTAATAATATCACGGAACGAAAATACGAAATTTCGAAATATTTACCGCACAATGGTGGCAGCTGGGAGTGGGAATGTGATGGAAATACGATCAAATTTATAAATAAACGTTTTCATTTTGGCCTTTTGGATTAGTAGTACGTTTTGTCATTTATATATTCAATAGACAATACTGAATGGGTCGAATATTCATTATTGTAATATTTTTTCTTGTATTCATTTGCCGATTTGATATAAATATTGACTATAAATAACTGCCGTGCGGACTGCCTGCATGTATTCCGTAGAGTACGTAGACGGTAGTAAATATTTATAATGTTAAACAAACAAACATTAAACAGGGCTGAACAAGGAATCTCAAACCAGCTTGAACAACATAATACCAAAATAATACCTTGTATAAGTAGTAATTATTTGATGCAAAAATATATTCAGTAATTCAATATGAGGCCAGACAAAATGTTTTGTTCACGCTGTCGCTGAGCCTGATTTTTACTTATACATTCTTATACATACAATAACATTGAAATCCCTGAATTAGGCAAATAATTAATAAAACAAGCTTCGACGCTAAAATTCTCACAACTATACATTCTGCACAGATTCCGGTAGTAAGATTCCAGGTTTATGTTAAAGTGTTGCATCAGCCATTGTTTATATTAATGCGCAGCTAAGCAATTCTTGGTTTCACTTTACAAATATTTTATCAAGTGTAATATTTGTGTTTTATATATTCACTTTTTTGTCGAGAAGATGGACATTTTTTCTGTGAGATTGACGACAATCCCTTCACTCGTCAGGGAGGTGATGGAGCTTTATTTAAAAGCGAAAGACGAGGAGATAACCCACGTTATCGACACAGACTTTGATCACAAGTCTAGCATCAGTTGGGTGCAAAATTGTGATCTCTTGATCGAAGCAATCTAACTAGTAATCTTACGAGCAATCTTACAAGCAAATCAATACTTATCAATGCCAAATCAAAACCTATAATACAAACGAGAATCTAGTATTTCTAAATATTAACAAGGAAGTAAGTCGCGATTTTGAGGTTGACCTTGGGAAATATAAAACAAATGTCAACGAGACTAAAAATGTGTCACAATCTTTACAATACAAAATCAAATGAACTTATATTAAAGACAAGAACGCATATGACTCGCCGTTCATGCATGCATTTTATACGATGGTATAGATGTCAAATACTGATTACAAATATTAAAAGGGGAAATAAAGAATTCAAAAATTGTGATGTACGATTGAACAAAATGTATTTGGCTGTCTACAGTGTTGACAACTTGACATACTTCCATTCAACCATGCAGTGTTTGCTGACTTTATATAATAGCTATATAATTTCATTTCAACAGTTTTATGAACCGCCGCGACATACATGCACAGCAATTACGCATGTACAGACCACGCTTGTCCTCCAGTTAGTCGATATAATGTGACATAGATTTTTTCCCTTTGAAAGTGAAACTTTGCACTGTCCTTGGATCACTAGTTAATCATGGATTTAATTGACTCACTTGTCAAGAGAATAAAGGCATCACCATCAATTTCATTATCTAAACAAGAACCGCATAGTTCTACTTAGTATTTTATGAGCTCTTCATTATAATATTTTTGTAAACACTTTTTTATCTTGTGTGCATGTACTGGAATTATTTAGGGTAAAAATATATGTTTCCTATTACCAGCTGCAAAAACCTTCCAAAACCTAAAATACAGATTGTAAAATCTAAAATATAAGACCACAGTGTGTGATGGGACTGTCGCCCACGACTTTGGGCACAGAAATGTTCTCTTCTACTACTTGCTCTGCTAAAATCTTATAGACAGTTTTTCAGTACACTTCTGAATAAGGCAGTTTGGTTTCATATTTTGGATTTTACTATTTGTACTTTAGCTCTCAGAAAGACAACATTTTTTTTATTTTGCTGCATGTACATATGTTATACTATATATACATTATAAGTGTGCAGTGCAAATGCTATACAGATGATACCTATTGTATAGTTGCTCTACTATATCAATATATACAATACTGATATGGTTCGACACATAAAAAAGATGAAAACCCACATCTATCAATAACTTTATGCCAAAAGGTTTTGCTATAAATCCCAGATAAATTTGGAAAACCACCAAATGCTCACAAGCATAAAAAGTATGGGTATCAACTTTTCAAAGACAAAATGGTTACCCAGGTTGTAGTCAAGGCCAATGCTTTGAAAGGCACAGAAGGGTTTTTCCTGTTTAAAAGTGTTGTGCATCCCTCCATGAAAAAGGCACATTATGCAGTCTATGTTCACCTACACCAGGACACTGGTAAAATATCTCGTGCAAGTTGCACTTGTACAGCAGGACAAAGTGGTTGCTGTAAACATGTAGCTGCCTGCTATTTCAAATGTTGGACTATATTCAACTCGAGTTAACAGAAGTCCCAGATGATTTACATGCACACAACTGTTACAATAGCCTGCATGGCCAGCCCTCTTTGGAAGGGAAAAGAAGAGCGGGATTGAGGGCCTGCAAGAAAACCGCCTTTCTTGACTAAGACTTTCTAGACTGTTCTTGTTGAACATAGAATTTAATTGGTCAACACCAATAATTAATTGAGATGTTTACGCACACAGGAATATATTACTACATTTCTTCGTCTTGATTGACATGTTTATGCACAAGCGAATACATTTCCTTCGGTTCAGGGGTTTCCCTATAGTCCAGCTGCATTTTTATTGGTCAATTTTAATGAGCCTTTACGAGCGAGTATAGTTGAGATACTCAACACGGCATATTTCACAGACACTTGGAATATTTCACAATATAAAGGTAAGTACTGTATTTAATTATTTTCAAGATAGGGAACACATTGTGACTCATCGTTGTGCCTGAAAATTCGGTGATCGATTTAATTCTAGAGACTTGAGAGACAAAAATGTTTGCACACTTGACCGGCCCGAAACAACACATGTTTGATCAAACGTTCTTTTCACAAACCAAAACATTGAGGTTGTTTTGCACGAAAAATTCAGATTTTCGCTGTTACAAAAATATTTCAAAAGTACTTTTAAGTCTATTCACTGCTATTCAAGTGTCGTACTTTTAACTACAACATATTTACGCAAGTCTAATTTATGTACATGCAGCAAAATAAAAAAAATGTTGTCTTTCTGAGAGCTAAAGTACAAATAGTAAAATCCAAAATATGAAACCAAACTGCCTTATTCAGAAGTGTACTGAAAAACTGTCTATAAGATTTTAGCAGAGCAAGTAGTAGAACATTTCTGTGCCCAAAGTCGTGGGCGACAGTCCCATCACACACTTGCTTTTTTTATCCCATCCCCACTCTGAATATAGATTATTGGAATATTTTGAGGTGCCAAATTTATACTGTAAATTGTATGTAAAAGTATATAAAATATGACTTTAAAATAATAGTGTTTTAATACTTTTTAGTAGACTATAGAAATACTACAAGCAGTTTATCTAGGTCTACTTTTAATATACACTGGGTGCTAGACTGCTAGGGAACAGTACTTAACAGAAATATAAACACGTGCTATTAAGCACAATGGCTGGTTTTCACAAGACAGCATGCCATAAGACAGCATGCAATATTTTAAGCGTAGTACCTTTCTGCGTGTTAAAACATAAGTTTCAATATTTAGGTGCTGTATACAAGATTCCGCTTTGTCGTGAATGTGGAAAGTAATCAACACATAATAAATCAGAATAATTTTTGCAAGTCTTAGGTCTGTTGAAGACTATAGATGTGAAGGCGGAACTAGTCAAAGTTCGTGAATAAAACAGTGATTTTCCATTAAAAATTAAACAGTAAAAATGTTCCAAGTAGCGACTTTCTTTTTCTCCACATTTCGCATCTAAAATGTGTTATATCGCAACAACTACTTTATGGACCACATCCTTGCAAATCTGTTATGTTTTGTATAGCAGCAACGTCTGGTGTGCATATGGCCGGTACTTAATACTATAGGTTTTCTAATTTATTTTTTGTATTTTAAACAATTTTTAATTTGTGGGCGAAACGACTTTGAGTTGTGGGCGAAACGTCTTTGGTATGTGGGCGAAACGACTGTGGGCGAAACAACTTGTGGGCGAAACGACCGGATACCGATATATAAGCCTTCAATTTTGTCACTATGATGTCAAACCAACATAATGTATAGCTCTTCTTGTATTAAAATTGACAACATTTTTTTGTTCAGTGTCACCTTGTGAACAATGAATTGTCTTAGCTGCAGCAGGTCTTAGTGGAAACTGTTTTCTCACAACTTGTGCAGTTTGGTTCCTGCGGACAGCAAACTGAGTAGTAATTGGTTTTATTGGAGTCCATGTTGACTCAATACACTGAACAAAAAGATTTCTATTTTCATGTCTGGTTTTCTCACCAACATCTGAATGGTCAAACTGTACCCACATTATACCTGATGGTTTATCTCTTGATTTAATCGTATTTTTTAACAATGTTACCAGCACCATTAGTCATGCCATCATCAGTGCATACATTTAATGCTATCTTAGTTCTTTCCCCAACTGACAGTTGAAGGTTTGAAGTGATTTGTTTTCCTTGGATCATCCAGTATTTGACTCAAATTTTTATCTCAAAGCTGAGCAGAGTTGGCTCCTATGACACTGTCCACTGCTTTAATGGAAACTTTTCCCCAGTTGCTGCATTATGAACTCTTTCATTAAATTCATTTACCTTCTGATTCTGTATTTAATAAATGAGGTGCATCCATAGGCTCCTGGATGCTATTTTCCTTTATTAATCTTTCCTCGAGTTTTAAAATGTCATCTTTAGTGTGCTTGCCTTCTCTAAGTCTATTCAATATTTCAGCAAATATTTTGCTCTCTCTCTCTGTCTCATTATTTCTTTCAGTTCAAACATATTAAAGTAATCTTGCCATTTATTTGGAGCAAGGATTCCATATTCTGAATTGTCTAGATTCTTAAATATATACCTATCCATTACAGGTTCCAGTTGAAAGAGATCACCAATTGCAACTATGCTTACACCACCAAAATCATCTTTACTTCCTTTGATATCTTTAAGTCTATTATTTATCTGAACATTAAACATTGTGCTACCCACCATTGAGATCTCGTCCAGAAATAGTTTTAAACCACCAAGCTGACATCTTAAAGTATTTAGCCTGCTTGAGTCAAGCGGTTTGTAGTTCAAGGACTGACATGCTGGTATTGCAAGTGCACTATGTATTGTGTTACCTTATTGAAAGCTGCTTTGCCAGTTGGCGCAAGCATTAATATTTTTACTTGATGGAAATCATCACCTGCTCTTGTATTGTAATACTTCAATGCTGCTTGATAAAGAGATTTGGTGAGATGTGATTTGCCAACTCCAGCCCCTCCACTAAGAAAACAGTAGAATGGACTCTCAGAAGTTTTTATAAGGTGTAAAACATGGTAAAAGAATTCCTTTTGTTCTTTGTTCAGTTTTTGTACCATTCCTCTGTAAACATCATCCTGTTCCTCATGTAATATTAGCTGCTCAGTATTTGATGCAGTTGAAGGAATTCCAAGATCACCAGATAGGTCATAGTTTTCATTGAAGGTCCTGTGTACCTTCAGACTCATCTTGGCGCTCAATGTTTTGTGTTCCTGGGGCTACTAAGTCGTGGGTACCATCATTACCATCCATATTATTAAGCTGTTCTTGGATCTCATTCAAGTCTTTGCTACAAGTCTTGATCTTTTTGTATAACGCTTTACTAAACCAGATGCATAGACCTCATCAGAATCATTTTCCATATCATTGATTTCTTGCATCGGTTTTAGTAATTGAACTCTATTTTCAGGCGGTGAAGTATTTACAAATACAACTTGATGAGAAGACTTACTCATTGGAAGTTGCAGTACTATGTAGACTGGTTCTTGTGCACTTATTTCAACATTGTTTAAAAATTTATTTCCAATATCTCTCACTTGTTGTTTAATACTGGAGTTTCCCCTCCTTGCTTCTTTACAAGCAGTTCTCAATAGATCACTCATGCCTTTCTGGGCTTTGGATATATATGATACAATGTATATCGCACATGCATATACATCAAGTACAAATTGAATGTCACTACGACATGCAGCATTATAATTATTGATCCTTAATTCATTTGGTTTTCTTTTTAAGAAATAGTTGGTGCCTTGGGGCTGGATCGAAGAGCTAGCAAATAATTTTGTTCTGTCAGTTTAAAATTTCCCAATAACTGGTCAAATGTAATGTACTCACCCTCTTTCATATCATTCAGCTGTTTCTTTATAAACTTCCAAGTATCTTTATGTTGTTCAAGTTCATTATCATCCATATCTGTATCTAATGGGAAAAAATTTTGGTTGATCGCATAGGTGGTTGCGGGTAATTAAAACGACATACACTTTTCGATTTCTTTCGACAAGTGTGAGAATGACGATGAACCTGCCTGTTTACAAGTGTAAGTAGCTCTTGATTTTCACATGTGATTATTTTATCAATGAAAGAAACAACATCACAATCAAAATCTACACCAAACGTTGGAGCATTTTCTAGCCATAATAACATATGAATATGAGGTGATCCTCTTTGTTCATATTCAACTCGGTAAAACCAATCAGCAACCTCTCTTAGAGGTGCAGCTTTACTTAAAATAAATTTTGCAGAAACATGTGTACTTGATAATCAAAGTGCCTAGCACATGTTACTGGATCGCTCTGAATTAACCTGCATTTCTCTTCCCAATTGAGGTTCAAGTTCATTGTCAGTGTATTCTTTGTTATCAACAAGCTTACCAAGTATTCTCAGTAGATGAACCCATTGTGTTTCTGCAGAAGAGAAACTGCAGAATAATGAAGCAGGTCCTAACTGCCCTATCATTGCAAATATATCCTTTTTAGCTCTTTCAAAACATGGAGGTGAACCCCTCAGCTCTAAGAAATTTAAATCCTTGATCATGGTGAATCATATTATCTATTGCACCTGGTTGTTTTAGTTGACCAGCAGTGACTGTGCCACTATTTCGTTGGCATTTTCTTAATGCAACTTGTGATTGCCCTAGCAAAATCTTCATTTGCCATTTCTTAGTTTTAAAGAAAATATTTTCCACACACATTGCAGCCCTTTGGTCAGACCGTCTTAATTCTGATTTTTAAATTTCACTATAATGAACATCAGTTAGTCTATTTGAATTGTCAGGTCGTTTCTGTCCAAGAAATATACCAGGATATGCTAATTCTTCTGAATATCTATCCCTAAATATACTCATAGGCCTATTGCCCTCACCAGGTGCAACATTTAGAATATGCTGACGTTCATTATCAGTGACAAAATCTGGAGATGTTAACATAGTGTCAGTGACTCCAGCAGGTATTTCTGCCTCATGCTCACTCCAATGATCATCATCACAATCACATGTTAATGTTTGCTGGGTCTTACTGTCTGTATCAAAGTTCAAGCTTTCAGCATTACAGTCCACATTTTCTGAATCCTCTGAAATTTGATAATTGTCACTGCCATCAAATACCAAAGTATTTGAATTACATTCAAGCAAAGTAATTTAAAACTTATACCTTCCTCTTTATAAAGGTTACCATTATTCACAAGCCATTTGGCAGCTTCTGCTACTTTGTTTGGTCTGACATTGAGTGACAAAGCTGAACTTTTATATTGCAATCTTCTCTTAAGGTTAACTTTAACAGTGCTTGTTTTATTTGGTAACCTTGGCAACATGCTAACAGTATTAGCAACATCAGCTGGTACATTAACAATGTTTCCATTGATCTTCAGCTGTCTACCTCTAGGAGCCTGCATTAATTTTTGAAATGCAAGTCTTGGAGCAAGCAATCTACATTCTAATTCATTTAAAATCGAAAAATAAAGGTTTTTCTGGGAACTGCATCCCATTTATGGCAGCACAAGGAGACACCTTGTTGTTTTTTAAATGCTTATTACATCTTGCACACAACTATGGTGGCCGAGGATTGCCATAGGGATTTTTCATTATTTTATAATGTTATGTATCTCAATTGAAATTAAAAATCTAAATTTAAAAAATTAACATTAAAAAAATGAAACGAAATTCAAAGAAAAACAAAAGTAAAATTAAATTAAACTCAAAACAAAATCAAACGTGCATGAAATTAAAAGAGAATCAATATTAAAACGAATTCAAATCAAAACGAAAGCAAAACAAAATGAATTTTTTTTCTGTGGCCTATCGTTGCCATAGGCCGGAATGCACTGCGGTCGAAGGGGACTGGTTTTGATCCAAGATGGCGCTAGGACGAATACGAAATTATTCATGGAAAGAAGATCTCGAACTGAAAGAAGATATGGCTAAATATGTGAGGTGTGGTTTTAAAAGGGAAGAAATACTAGACTTTCTGCAAAGAGACTATCCACTGTATGCCTGGAGTTTTCGCTCTCTGGATCGACAAATGCGAGAATGATGACAAAGATGTCACCGTCGATCAGGTAAAAGATGCTGTTCAGAAGGAATTGGAAGGTCCTGGAAAGCTCATTGGATATTGAGCCATGCATAACAAAATTCGACAAGAGTATGCCTTGAATGTGCCTAGAGATTTGGTGCATGATGTAATGTATGACCTTGATCCTGAAGGTTTGGCAGCCAGATGCCCTGTAAATAATAGAAGAAAAGCTATAAAAGGTAACTTCACTACCAAGGGAGTTGACTGGGTTCATTCACTGGATGGACACAACAAATTGATGGGATATCAAAACAGTACATTCCCTCTCGCTATGTATGGGTCCATAGACACAGCAAGCTGTAAAATAATGTTATGGGTATGGGTAACCAATTCCGATCCAAAGATAATTGGTTGTTGGTACCTTGAATACCTATATGAAACTAGAAGACTTCCTTCTATTTTGAGAGTTGATCGTGGAATGGAGACGGGAGTAATGGCCACCATGCATGCATATTTGAGATGTCATCATGGTGACATGGATCCAACAGGCAATATTATATTTGGCCCTTCAACTGCAAATCAGGTAATATTACAGATTCTTTAAGTTTAAGACAATAATTTACTGAAGCTTTATGTAAAAATATTGACAGTAACAGAAATAGGTTTAACAAGAGGGTTTTCTTTTGAACAAATGGGTAGGATGGTTGATAGGTAACTACTTTGCTTCAACTAATATTTAAGCCAACAAGGCTAAGGGTCAATTTTGTTACAAAGTATAATTTGATAAATAAATGTACATCAGAATTTTTGAAATATCACCCTATTTTGCAATCTGATAGATAGAATGTTTGTGGAGGGAGCTTCACGAAAGGCTGGAAAAGTATTTTAAAGTTCAGCTGAAAGAACTAAAAGATGAAGGATACTATGATCCACATAACAATACCCATAGGTATGTTTTATTGTTTGTGCAATTCTAAATTTGCTTTAAAGGACTATTGTAATCTATTTATGTAAACGGCTTGCTAATTTATACTATTCTGTTTATTGCCTCAGAGAGGAGGCTATAATGATGTGAGGTTTGTCATACTGTTGATGTACAGCAAGGGTCAAATGGAACCTGTACATTTTCCTGTGAAAAACATAGGAGTTTGTCTACATTCCCAGCACTGCAAAACTGACATGGGACTGATCTGGGCGAACTGTTGTTTTCATCACCCAATGAGAGTATGCATCTTTAACAGTACTTACAAGTGTAAACAAATTCCTGCATATTTTGCCATGAAAACATGACACATTTTCCTTTGACTGGTGCCATGCATGGTAAATTGGCAATTAACTCACATTACAAATTATAGGCCGCCAAGCTTTAAGTTTCTCTTATTCAAACATTGTAAAATCAAATAACCCCAAGGCTTTATTAAGAAGATAATATGCACTATTTATTTAGACTGCACTTGGCTTTTATACTTATTCCTGTCCTTCAAAAGCAACTGGACTCATTTGTACAGACAGTCTGGAACAGCCACCGTATCCGAGCTCAGAACGATACATTTCTACCTGATGGTGTCCCAGACCATATATACAATTTTCCAGAGAGATATGGTTTAGAAGACTGCTGTAAGTAATTATGCTAGAGACCCAGAGAAATAACCAGAAAACAAAGAAAAAACTCTAGCAATGAAATGTAAAATCAGATACCCTTCAAAACATTATTGAAAACATTTATTTCTTAATTTAAGATTCTGATTATACATTAATTAATATAGGTTGGCCTGTTACAGAAGATGAATTGAAAGATGTTGCCAATCATTCTGGAGTATTAGAAACAGAATCTGACTTTCTCGACCCAGACTTCTGCAAGACATGTGAAGAAATTATACCATCTCTAGAGGATGTGGAACCTCAAGATTTTATGGATGCATACTTGTACCTGAATCATCATTTTCCTGCATCTTCAAGTCAATAACTTTTAGTAACAACAAACATTTTTAGTGAGAAAACAGTTGGTTGTATAAATTATAAAAATTCACTGTGATTCAATCTAACATTTATTTATACTATTATGTTATATTTAAAGAAAAAACATTTGACTACTCCATGAAAATGAAAGTCTTGAAACGAGAACCAAAAATGCAACTATGCAACACAAATTTGGTGAAAAAATGTCAAATTGCCCATACTAAATGTCTCGCTGTTTGTTGAGCATCATACATTTACAGTAGTTCTTCTAATACAAGACTACATATCCAAATGAAGTCTGAGTTTAGGTAACGAACTACATTACCTAACATGATAGTGAAGGCAAGTCTAGCAAGTTACAGTAAAAATTACACTTGTGATTTTGGATGAAAGTGGTCATTGCCCTTTCAGTAAGATTACCTGTGCAAAAAAGCAGTTCAATATTGTCAGCGATTAAACTCTTTGATGCAATTTCTGGGTCGAATAGAATGTTATTGTAGCCTTGTATATCAAGAAGCATTAGTTCATTCTGGAATGTATGGTATGAGTAATGTACTAGACATTCAGCTCTTTGGCAGAAAACATCTGCATGTTGTTGACATATTTTTTGAATGTCCCTTCAATGTACTCTTCAATTGTGATACACTCATCTTGAATCATTCCAAAGAAAATTTTGTTGTACTTCATAGTTTGACCAAACATATCAATTGCATCTTTTGCTTCCAGTTTTTTTTTTCAAACGAGCAGCCATGTTTCTAGAGAGGTAGTGCATCTGCACAACCTTTTTGGTGTGTTGTTCAACAGTTTGACCTGTGATTTGGATATATCGTCAACCGCTTTGGCCAAATATTTCTTTACCACCCAAGTGTTGTTTGAGAAATCCTTTCCCATGGATTTGGCTTTAAAGGCCTTGCGAAATCCTCCCACACCACAGGGTTCCTTTTCAATAGTAAAATCGACAACATTCGGTGTAACTGACCAAAGTCATGGTGTCAAATCAAATGAGAAAATCTTGATTGGGGTGGTCGTTTTCTTAATTCCTTGACCAAGTTTAAGCATCTCGACCACAAACAAACTTGCTCTTACTTGGACTGGGGGCAGAGGTAGTAGGCTGTGATGTTTGCTTTATCCGCCGTCGTCTTGAGTAATGCCTTAATCAACATCGACAACAGTGTCAGTACGCTCTACAAATCGCACATAGATCACCTTAAAATCGGGAATTTGCTTGGTGGAGTGACACGACGGTCCCTGTTCCCCAGCAAGAACATCACAATGCATTGAACTATCAACTTCAAAATGCTTATTGCAAGAACTTTTGATGTTGTCCAACGTAAAATTGTCAAATTCATATGGAACAAATTCCCTCGCTCCAATTCGAGCATATGTTTGAGCTTTTCCTGACACTGATGCACTGAGTCTTTGAACAGTGATCGAATCACCATCTATCTGGAGTGCTATGCAAACTATCCTTTTTCTTTGCTTTCGAACCGCCTTGTCGTTTTGTTTCGATTTTTCTCTGAAGTTCTTCCAGGTTTTGTCCGCCATCTTGTCACACAACAACACATGTGCAAGGCCGCCACTTTTTCCATCTACCAAACTGACGTTACGTCAGTTTTTCAACTTTGAAGTAAAGTTAAACTTTGTTTGTAACTAACCCAAAACCTAACCCAAAACCTAACCCTAACCAAATTGATGAAGAAAAATAAAGAAAAACGAATATGAAAATCTTTGAAAATCAGGAAAATTGCACAACGTCAGTTTGATAGATGGAAACAAGTGAAAACCCATGTGGAAGTTGTCAAAACCAGTCCCCTTCGACTGAGGCGCACCGCAGTGCATTCTGGCCTATGGCAGCGATAGGCCACAGAAAAAAAAATCATTTTGTTTTGCTTTCATTTTGATTTGAATTCGTTTTAATATTGATTCTCTTTTAATTTCATGCACGTTTTATTTTGTTTTGAGTTTAATTTCATTTTACTTTTGTTTTTCGTTGAATTTTGTTTCATTTATTTTTAATTTTTTTAATGTTAATTTTTTAAATTTAGATTTTTAATTTCAATTGTGATACATAATATTATAAAATAATGAAAAATCCCTATGGCAATCCTCGGCCACCATACACAACCACTCAACATTGTTAACACTTTTTTTATTTAGAAGTTTTTTTTCAACATCAGGAATTATTATCCTTAAGTGTTGCAGCTGGGATGACACTATGGTTATACCACAATTGGTCGCAACAAGTGCAAATATAATGAGGACCTTGTGAGACAATATCATGAAATTTGGATATTAAAATTTGGATATTAAACTTTGTAGTGGCTCACTCTCAGAATGTTTTCGTTTCATATATTTATTCATGTACTGCTTTTTATTTTGTTTAGCCTCAGGGCTCTGTGTTGCATGCTGGGAACTCTCACTAGCTTGTTTTTGCTTCCTATATTCCCTCATGTACCGTTTTTTCTTTTGTTTAAACTCAGAGCTCTGTGTTGATTGCTGGGAACTCTCACTAGCTTGTTTTTGTTTCCTATATTCCCTCATGTATCGTTTTTTCTTTTGTTTAAACTCAGAGCTCTGTGTTGAGGGCTGGGAACTCTCACTAGCTTGTTTTTGTTTCCTATATTCTGTCGTGTACTGTGTTTTCTTTTGCTTAACCTCGGGGCTCGGTGTTTCACTAGCTCATTTTTGTTTCATGTATTCATTCACTCACGTAATGACAGAAACCTGACATTGAAGAACATGATGATAGCAATGTTGATACATAATGATACTCATCTATATGACCCAAATAAACATCCATTAGTTGCTGTGTTGACGATACTTGTTGTATTACACTGTATTCACTAAACCCATTGTGTGTCTCCACAATAATAATTTTTAACTTAAGCTGGTCAGCTACAGCTTGTATAATCATAGCATCACCCCATGTCTCTTGCATAGACATACTATTTAGGTACTCTAACCAAGAGTTTTCAGTATTACTTTCAATGAATCTCTCAGGATGATCTCTCGTATAAGCAATCCCACATGCTCGTATTCCTAAGTGATGTCCTGGGTCACCATACAGCTGCTGTGAAACAGCTCGAAAGAAGCAATCACCTTCACCACCAACATCAAATGGTCTTCACCACCAACATCAAATGGAATTGCTGTAGTCTTTGCTCTAACACAGTCAGAACAGGCCCAGAATTTGTTTCTATATCTCCTGACAATAACAATCTGTTTTCACATATATTGTACTGCTTATTTGATGCACTACTAATTTTCCAATTACTAATTGTATTTTTAATTTCAGACAAACGTTCTAGTGAAGATACTTTGCATGTGTGCATTCTTAAAACGAAATTCCTTAAAATTCCTTGATATTTTGTTCAAAATAGAGGACCTGGGAGTAGACCTTAACAACAAATCTTTAACTGATTGTCGAACTTTTCTCTTTCTCATAGCTACTATAATCTTTTTCAAGGGAATGCGCGATGGTTCACGATCACGGTATCACTTCCCAGTTGACTGCCTAGTCAATTTCCTCAATACAGTATATGTGTTGTGTAAGTAATAATCTGTTGTGATAGTTTTCCTCTTACAAGGCTCGATAGTTTTCCTCTGAAGAGGCTCAATAGTTTTCCTCTGACGAGGCTCGATAGTTTTCCTCTTACAAGGCTCGATAATTTTCCTCTTATGAGGCTCAATATTCCTCTTACGGGGCTCAATATTCCTCTTACGAGGCTCCATATTTTTCTTATGAGTAGTATGTATAATAATACTTACCATCTTCATCTTTTCCTACAAAGGAAACAAGAATTAGAAAGGGATTTTATCTCTATAAGAGTTGTACTGTTAGTCCCTGTGTTGATGATAATGGTTGTATTACACTCTATTCACAAAACGCTTCATGTGTCAAAACAATAACAGTTTTTAACTTCAGCAGGTCATCTACATCTTGACTGGAAACTACGATATAAATATACCATCATGTTATCTATTTTGCTGGTGAATTTATCAAATTTATTACATCAGATTTTGTTATATAAAATTGTTTCAGAAGAGATTGATTTGATCTCCAAAGAGATTGTTTTGATCTCCAAAGAGGTTGATTTGCCTTCCGAAGATATTCTTTTGATCTCCGGAGTGGTATATTTGCCATCCAAAAAGGTTGGTTCTTTCACTTCTTTGCCAAAAAGGAAAAATATGGCTCTTGGACATTCAACTCACAAAATTACCTGCTGTATTAATTTGGTAACTTCACACAGGTAAAACTGTAAGAATTAATGTATAAACTACTTACCAAATGAGGATAAGTTTCCATGTTAGTTGGCGACAAGATAAGCACGATTTCTCAAGAAAAATGGAGAGAAAAACGAAACAACTTTTGAAGTAAAAATAGGTTGGTGAAACAATATATTTCTCGAAGGCGTTGAAGCAAAATAGCGACCATCATGACGTCATGGAGGCTTGTAGCTTCTAAGCTGATCACTGATTGGCTTATATAAGCTCGTTGCTGAATGGCTATGGTTACGGTTACAGCTAACAAGGCAATGGAATATATCTGCAAGCAGATACAAAAACCACTGCATGTGACAGGCAGTTAACCGTGTATTTGTGTTAACTCTTTCTGGACGGTCGCATTTTAATTATGTTGTCGCAAGTTGTCGCAAGAGCACTTTAAGTACGATCTCCTTTGCAAAATATTTACCCCCTGGCAATGAAATTAACACCATTGGAATCCTTACAAAATAAGCTTTTTAACAGTGGGCTATTTTGCCGACTAAACATTACAGAATCAAAAATACTAAAAGTTTAATCCCAAACATACCTCCAGTCATACTTCAGTTCAAATCAAACAATCTTTAATATCTTTTAAAATCTTTAATATCTTGAAAAACTTCTAATGGTCGAAATTTAGCTTTTTATCTGTTTCTTTAGACTGTAAAACGTGCCTTCCATACGGCTTTTAGAAATATTTATTTTGAACTTTTTTTTATTTATCGGGAATTTTCCAGCATGCACGCGCTTGCCGTAGTTTGACTATATATGGTTTGCCCACGCTCTTCAGTCCCGACAAAAAGATCTTATATAGGGTATTGTACCCTGGGGAATTCATTCCGGCCACTTAAAAAACCATAGCAACAGTCTTTGTTTGTGTTTGGACCTTTTCCGGTTGTTTTTGTCTGAAATTCCGGTTTGACCCGTACGCTACATTTCAAATTTCGCCGTAACTTTGTCAATTTTTATTGTGTTTCTTTGCAACTTGGTCAGTATGTACTGTTTTTAAAGCTCTATAATATGGTGTATTAGCGAAGATCACACGGGTTTTAAAACAGAAGTTATAATCGACCAAAGGTACTGAATATATAATTAGTTTACGATAATAATAAATATCAGATTACAAAGGTGTTAAAACTCACGGAGATCTGTAAAACAATGTGTTTAGCAATTTGGTTGGCATTAGTCAAGAACAGGTGTGTTTGCTGAATCGATTGGTGGTATTTTCGTCCGGTTTGGGTGAGGGGCACCAAAGATACAAGCGCTCAAAATCATCATCCGTTGGCGGTTGATATTCGACGCTACCGTGCAGAAAGAGTTAAGTTACTTCTAGGCAGTCCTGTATCAAGAAGCACATGTGGGGTTTACAAACATTCCAACTGTCCTGGTTTGGACTCTGTTGTCCCGGTGTCCCGGTTTTCTTGTTATTGTCCCAGTTTTCTTGTTATTGTCCCAGTTTCTGTAGTATCTTAATAGTTGTATTCTTCAAATAAGGCTAATGTGACAAATATTAATGAAATTCGTTTGGTTCAATACATATTAATGAAATGGGAGCTTCTAGATGCCCAAACAATTGCCGAGTTTGTCGCCGATCGATGTAATTCTCGTGACATATGTTGTTTTGATAATACGTTGTTGTATACTGATATTTATCCAGTTGTTTTATATAACCATTTGTAACTTCATACTAAAATTTCAGCTAATTTCGTTTAATCCTTCTACTACTTGTAAAATTGGCACAGATATTCTCATCACTGTCATAATAGTCTAGTATTTTCATACCATACAGCACTGCCTAGAAGTAACTTAACACAATGGTTCGGTTGTGGTTTGTGTGGTTAGCGTGTGCAGTTTGTGCGGTTAGCAGGTGCTGTGCGTGTGGTTGGCGGGTGCACTGTGTGCGATTTGCAGGTGTGGTTTGTGTGGTAATCACACCACAAACAGAAAAACAACTGCATGTGACAGGCAGTTAACCATATATTTGTGTTAAGTTACTTATATGCAGTCCTGTATCAAGAAGCAGGTGTGGGGTTTACATGGAACGACTTCACATAATTCCTGATATTTATACAGTTGTTTTATATAACTATTTGTAACTTCATACTAAATTAATTTCTATACCATGCACATTCTAAGACGGGTATATTACTTCTTTTCTCTCATTACCCGCAATTGGGTGATAAATATTTAAACTTAATTAGCAGGGTATGGGCATTGTGGACATGTATTTAGTTCAAAGATCAATGTGAAAATAGTATATATGTACACATATATATATACATAGTATATACATGTACAGTTCGCAAAGCACTACGGTAATAAGGTAATAAGGGTAATGAGCATTGGAAATATAATCACATATACGCAAAGCACTAGGGTAATAAGGGTAATAAGCATTGGAAATATAATCACATATAGGCAAAGCACTAGGGTAATAAGCATTGGAAATAAGTACATATAGGCAAAGCACTAGGGTAATAAGCATTGGAAATATAAGCACATATAGGAAAAGCACTAGGGTAATAATGTAACAAGGGAGTAAGCAATGGAAATATAATCACATATAGGCAAAGCACTACGGTAATAAGGGTAATAAGCATTGGAAATATTAACTACTTACTAACTGAGCGCGAGGTCTGTACGCTAAAATATCTATATTTTACCGTACAGACTGAACAGTCGAAGTTAGTAAGTTGTTTATTATATGGCATTTCAGAGAACAAAAAACAATTCATTTTGCCAAAAATTGGTCACGCGAGGGCAAAGTGGGGTCATTTTCAAATGTAAAAATAATTTCAATTATACAAATTTGTCTTAGTTTTTACACATTTATCTAATCTGAGCTTAGTAAAACTACTCTACAGTACCATTTATAGAATAAAATATAAAATTAATAGAAAATATAGTGATATTGAGCTATCGGATCAAAGACAAAAACAACTTTGCATGTTCGAAAAAACAAAAATATTCTTGACTGTTTTAGTTAAAAACATCGTAAAATTTACCTTAATATTTCGACTTGAGCCAACAGAACTTGATTTTATCCCTTCTAGTAGTTATCCCTTTTCCGTATATTTTAATTGTTTTAAATTATTTTTAAGGATTTTTTTGTGCTTTTATTGGTTTGAAATGTGTTCAAGTCGTCGCAGGGCAATAAGAATACCGTATTGCCCAGTATTACCTACCGGGGGCAATCACAGATATCATATATAGACTAGATAGTGCATCCCTGATATAAAAGTTGAAGCCAAGAATTTCAGCGGTTTCCCCCATGGGAACAGCTGGCGGCCATATTGGGAATTCCCACTCTTTGATATTTATTATATCGTGAACTATAGATTTGCGTTGTTAAAACTCTGTTAAATCTTTTTATCAAGGAGTTTTACCTTAAAATTTCAAAGCGGGACAGTTTGCGGAAACTACGTTGTTTACAGATCTAGTTCTCGCCTTCGAGTTGGATTTTGATACTAATTCATGGAGCGTATATTGTGTGTAATTTTTTCTGTCTTTCATCGCGAGTGTTTCTTGAAAGTTCGAAACTTTATGATGAGCATGTCATGCAGAATACGGACCCAGCTTTAGAACAAACGGTAAGTTAGCATAAATTTGAGTTATGTCTGCGTCAACGATACATTTCTTGCCTAAAACGTGTTTTTAATTTAACTTCATACACAAACCAGACCAAAGCAGCTGACTTATAAATGTCAACATGTTCCTTGTTTCACTTGTTATTTTGTCTTATAAATATGTTCATTTGTCCAGACTGACATTGGATATTTTCATTCAATCATTGGTGGTTAAAGAGTACTAGTTTGTTCAATTTGTTTCTAATTTTTTGGCTGGCTTCACCTTAATAACTTCACCTTACAGTAGCACTTGATAATTCTCTTAACCAGCTGTAGCACATGGTTTTCACCAACTGTTGAATCAAATAGGTGGTCATCAAGCTCTTTAAATAAGGAATTCATGTGCAACACACCCATCACAGCAATAACAATTGCATCTAGAACTCAGAAATATTTCTGCTTTTTCCGTTTAATTTGGGACACCGTGTTGATATCCATCGATCAAAACAGCATTTGAGGGGGGCTGGCGGGAAGGAGGAAAAACGAGCATCTGCCTTTGTGACGTCACAAAGTCGATTAACCTGCAAACAGGCTTCGCCTGCCTAGTAAAGGCCCTAGGTCTAGGCTGGTAATGAGTATCGAGTATCTTGCATTCGCAATTTCCCGTTTCGCAATTTTCCGTTTTGCAATTTTCCATTTCGCAATTTCCCGTTTCGTTTCGCAAAATACCATAAGCCGGTCAAGGACAGTTTTAATGCACTAATATAGAGATCATATAGAGATTGAATGCATGTTAAGTCATGTGGAGATAAAAACAGTAGCTTGCAAACATTTTCTATTATAAGACAATAGAAAACAGACAAAATTGTAGAAATATAAACATAAAACTTGAACAAAAATATATTTTTCAAAAATCCTTATATATTACAATGGTTGATTACTTTTTAATTACAGGATTCACAAACAAATCTAATTATCAAAGACAAAGCTGTATTAATAATGCTAGATTTTACACCAACTTTCATATAAACACCAAAGACCAAGTCCTGAAGTACAGTGATATATTTAATATTATGAAATGTCCTTCATATTGATTCCTTGCTTGCTTCAACTGAAACACCAAGAGGCAAGACACTAGGAGATATTAAATATGAGTAGTGTTATTGTAATACTAATATACTTTAAAGAATGAGTCTCAGGGTAATACTTTGCGTGCTTGGTTGCTTTGTTCGGCCATTTTAAGGTGCCCGGAAAATGGCGACGTTCGTATATAGGAGCTGTGTGCGTTTATAAATCGTGAATATCCGAACAATCCTCATAAATTATTATTTCTGAATTTCTGGGCTGTGAATACATAGCTTACACTGTGGTTACTTCTTTCGGCGTAATATTTATTTGTAATAAACGACAAATTCAAGTCTACTGTGACGGTGTTTATGTAAACATTATTCCGAGTCATGCCTTGGACCGGCGTATCGCCGCCAAAGCGTGGAAGGCCGAGAGATGATATAGGATTTGTGCGTATAAAGTTAAAGAAGGACGTACACGAGATGTGGATTTTCTACGAAGACACATAGTGATTTTGCACGGCACTTGCTTCTGAATTTTTGTGAAGATGAACCTTTGCAATCAATGGAATCTCCAGGCGATGGTAAATACTATATATTTGTTATCAATGTTTTTAATTTCTTTATATTTTAAAATGATTCGTTATCTACGTCCCATGTAATCATATGTTTTGTTTATTACACTTCAGATCGACCCTTGCCATATGTTGTCTCTTCAACACCAGTTGGTAAATACAAACCTCACCAAAATTTGTATTTGTCACCCATTGTCCATGAGGCTGACAATGACATGTAAGTGTTAAAATTATAGAACGTAAGGAATATGGTAGATATTAATATATTATCCTTTAACTCTGTTTAAATGTTTTAATACTAGTGCTTTAATTTGTTGCCAAATATAATGTGTTCTAGTCTTGAGTTATGTAGCAAGTCTGCAAGTGGTATTTATTGTATCTATTTTATTGTTAAATTCACATGCTATTACATCTATCCTCAGCAACAACATTTCTCAACCATGATAATATATCATAAATGAACACCCGTCCCTTGGCCCTTCACTTGGCTATTTCACATTGTTTCACATGCCCCCATCAGGATAGTTACTACCAAAATGAAACCAGGTTTACTGGAAATCAGGGTTAATTTAAATTACTTTTCTCAACAGAGCCATGGATGTTGCACCCACATCTGATAATCTTGATGTCAGCAGAATTGAGAGTCTTTCCATTTCTGTCAATCCTGAATTTGGATTATACTGTGAAGACCCATCATTTGAGAGTGATACCACAAGCTCCGAATCAGATAATGATGCAAGGTAATTATATTTTGCATTTCTATGACATTGGTGCTGTATTATAATATTTGTTATTGATTATTTGTCGAACACCCCATAACCAAAGGGCCTGATTTCTCCCTATATATGGTTAAGCTTTTAACATAATTGATAATTGTTACTGGTATTATCTACAATTAGTGTAAAAGTAATGGTTCAACATAAATTAATAAGATGACCATTCAAAGGTGTTCACATTGATGTTATAACACACTTTTTAATGCAGCACCTTTTGAGTTTTGATGGCAAATTAAATAGTATGCAATAAGTCATTTGAGAAAATATCTACACTTCCTCATTCCCCTTTTGGGATATTATATTACATTTTATTATCCAAAAAAAGAGATTCCTTCCATACTGGATGCTACAAATTTCCTCTTACCTTTCCCAAATATATATTCACTTCAACACCTTTTTTATTAATAGTGAATAGTCCCAGTTCTTCAAGTGAATGTGAAAGTGGATCTGAAGATGACCAGTACATTTATGATGTTCAAGGGTAAGAAACAGCTATCAGTATTAATTGTAAAATCTTCATAGCAGCTCACTTTCTACTATACTGATTGTGAACATGGCCAATTTCCCATATTCATAGTAACAAGGAGAACGTCTCCATTTTGTACAGTGCCCTTATAAACGATGGGTTTGTTAGATGTTCAAATATTGTCTGTTTTATAGATTTGCAGAAGAGTACTATGTTCCTCAAGTATCACCATATGCCGTAGAAGATGATGATCCTGAAGCAACATTAAGTGCCATAGAAGATGAAGAGTGTGATCGTGAGGTAACATCAAGTGCCACAGAAGATGATATGACAACTGCTGATATTACAAAAGGAGAAGAAGATATGGATGTCAGCAGTTTAGAAGATGATGCTGACAAGCCTCAAAAAGCTGAATCTCTCCAAGAAAGAAATGAAAGGCTGACAGAAGAAATGCAGAATGCATTTAATGTTCTAACTGGTTTAGGTAACCATAACAATATGTGCTGTGAGCATTTTAGGAGAGATCGTGTCATGGTTGATGTGCCTTTCCTATTCGAAACATTTAACAGTGGTTGCCATAATTTATCTTGTTCTGGAACACTTCTACCTTCTTTTTCTTTCTTGTATATATATGTATTCTTGTAAATATTATTCTGGTTTTTCCATATTTATCAATTGACTGTAAATAATTGATTATGTAATCTCTAACACAATTGAACATAACTAGGGGCCTAAATAAAAAGTCTGCTAAGATTTCTAGTAGGTCTCTAGCCCAAGATTTTTAGAAATTATTGTAATATTTTAGTAAATTTATTGTACATGGAAAAAACTAATAAAAAAAAAAAAAAAAAAAAAAATAATAAAAAATAATAAAAAATGGTCATCATCCTGGAAAATGTTCTTAGCTGGTCATCTTGACATTTGGATCTTCCAAAAGTAACAGAAAAAAAAATAAAAAAAATGTGTATAAAAATTGATACTAATTGGCATTTGATGGCAGCTGGTCTTTTCATTTTATGACAAATTTATTTTGTTTTGTCGGTTTTTTGGTTGTTTGGGACTCTCTTTAATCATTTCTTTGTAACAGGATGCAAACACATTTTGTCATCCCTGAGGTGAAGAGATATTGGGAGCATATGAAAGATGAACTATGGGGTATCCTGTCTGGTGAATCTGTTGTCTTGTGTGGTGATGGACGGAATGACTCACCAGGGCATAGTGCAAAGTACTGCATGTATGCTTTGATGGAGCAAAATCTGGATGTAATTGTTGATGTTGAAGTGGTGGACAAACGTCAAACAGGAGGTGTCTCAACAAATATGGAAGTCTTTGGTCTGAGAAAAATACTTGAAAGAATGGTTGGTGAAATTGTCGTTTCGAAAGTGGTTACGGATGCTTCATCTGCAGTTATCGCCCTGGTTCGAAAGATGAAAGGTAACACATCTCAATATTATAGTATTTTCATTTAGAATTGACAGATATGATGGGTAATTAAGGAGAAGACTGTAGCCCATAAAGTTCATAATGAAATTATATGTTACCCTTTCCCTCAGTCAAATGTACATTTCTGGGGGGTGGGGAGGGGTTCATGTCCTTTCTGAGATAACCTGTGACCTGTTTATTATTGTTATTGCCATACTGACTTGCGAAAGTTATTTACTACTAATATATATTTTTAATTTACCAGAGAAGAATTCCAAAGAGTTTGGTGATCTCTTTCATGCACTAGATATTTGGCACAAGTCTGTCAAACTGTCAAATAAACTTGCCAAGGTATGTTAAACATTTGGCATGTTAAACTAACTTGATTCCTGACTTTGTGTGTTGTATATGTCTGTGAATATGTTTAAAACATACTAATAAAGTTGATAAATGACTTCCCAGATTCGAAGATATTTTTATCACAGAGAAGGGACCTTTGCTCAAAATGTTGAAGTTCTTGGTAATGAATTTAATTGGTAGTTTGCAAATGCTGAAGTATATTGTGGATCACTACCTACACTGGAACCATGCTTTCCAGATTCTATGGTGTATCTCAAATATGTTTCAGTCAAAAGTTAATCCCTTACGAAAATGTTCTATAGAATCCAATAGAATATACTATAGAATATTCTTCATGCTATAGAATATTCTATAGAACACAACATCCTATAGAATATTCTATAGAATATTCTTATTAAATATTCACTAACATATTCTATAGAATATTTTAAAAGAATATTCTATAGAATATTCTGCAGAATGTCTGATGGAATATGAACATTTACTAAAGAACACTTTGATATATAGATTTTTAAAGCTTTCTAAACAACATCGAAAGTTGACAGGATGGGTTTGGTCGGCACCTGTCCTTGTTGCATACTTGTATATACCGTGAAAAAGGGATGGACTAAAGGTCACTAAATTGTGCCCGCCAATGGCCCCATTACCTTGGCCTATTCATGTCTGTTTCAAAAGCACTTTTGAGTATATTTATATAAACATAGGTTTAGGGCACTTAATTCACTATCTTAATCGAATTAATTCATCCACATTCTTGCACACTTTTCCATTGACACAATTGTGAATTGATATGTGAGATAATGGAAGTTGCAATCGGAGTTTTCCAGAATTGTTTTACACTGAGGTCAGTCGTATATGATCACCTATATAGTGCCGCATAAGGAATGTCCTTTCGAAAATATATATATGGTAACCAAAAATATAAAACGCCCATTGCTTGTCAAAAACATTTAATGAGTTATACTGAACTATATACAAAGATTATATATTTTACAACAAGGAAGAATGTTTTCAAAAACATTAACTTTACATTTGATAAGATGCGTTATGCAGAATTATAGTAACTTATATATACTTACACTTGTATTTACAGTTAGAGTAAGTTGTTGCTTGGTAAACTAAGCAAAGTAAATTAACCCATGCATTTATTAGCAAGATGTGTTTGTTTATGTGGTTACTTTCTCATCTATATACAGTATATTACAATAGCATGTTACAATATTTACATAAATCCAAATTAAGAATTTAATTAATAACTGATGAATCTATTTTATCTATACTGACTACGAACAGGGTACGTACAAAACTTGATTGTCCTTGTATTTTAAGAAAAGAAAGTGACTGGAAGTCCTTTAATTTTCATGATATTGCAATAACTATATGGTACATTTCAATTTTAGAAATGTATTGGTTACTATCTATTCAACTCCAAAGCTTACTATCTATTCAACTCGTGCTTGGCTAGACCTTGAATTCCACTCTCTATGATGTTGTGCGATTGTACGAATCATATGCATAGTCATCATAAATACAGATTTAGAATAATAATGTTAAATGTCAAAGGTTACACCAACATATTTTGTTCTTACAGAGATATAACAGTATATATTTTTTAAATTATTGTAAGAAAATTTAGAGGATAGTGAGCTGTTATTCACTAAACTAAGCAAAGAAACACAATCATGCTAAAAAAACTTAAAGTGCAACAAATATAACTAGGACAATTTCTCCAAACTTCCAGTCAATCAAACAATGCTCATGCCATAAACATATATTTCGAAAGGCATATCAATTTCCTATACTTTTCAGTTCTTTTAAAGATTAAACTTGCTATAAATCCAATATCTTAATGACATTATTTTCTAGAATGCAAACATGTTTCTTGCTGTTGAAATATAATTGTAGTTCACATGTATATTATATATTGGATTGAATTTTTTTTTATTATTTGCATGACTTTTGCTATGCAGCAACTTTTAATAGCATATGAGAATAGTTTCTTTGCTCACTTTCGTACCTACTGTACAGTATATTAATATACAAGAACTATTTAATTATCTAGTCACCATAAATGCGATGTGGTAATGGACAAAAGTATGTTTTTTGCTCTACTGTTAGACTAATACATTTACGTTCTAGCTGTGAAGGATAAAGTGCAATTACATCATTTGTCCCTTGAACTTCTACAATAAATTTACTAGAGATATTAAAATCAACATCCTTAAATAACATTCTCTGACTAGCTTCCATAGGTTTTACAATAACTACACGATACAGAGAGCACTGGCAATACTGAGACATATCTAAAGAACAACTGCAAGATGGCTTAACATTCAAGAGACCTAAAATTACTCCATAAGTAAAGACTGGATGTTTGAAAGATACGTTGTGATTTGTATGCCGTTTGGATCTGGTGTAGTTTACACTAGAATACAATTGGTGATTGTGAACAAACCTATCATGAAGGTTTCCAACCTCATTATGCACAGTCATACCCAAAAGACCTTCCAGAGCAACTAACCAGCGAGCATCTAACGTAACCACTTTCGCAGAACCTAAGGGGGATAACCCATCACAACCATTGCTATGTTTATATCTGACATCACCAGTCAGCCTGACAAGTACATCCTTCACAGAAGAATCGCGATCTGCACAACTCCTTGCCATTGAAGCAACCTTATTTTGAAGTAAAAACTTATCTGCTATTTGCTGCGGTACCGACTGTGTTCCATGAAACATATTAACAAGCACATGATTGTGCGACTCGAAAGTAAAGTTAGAAGTAGCCCAAAGTGGACCACAGTCCTTAACACAATGTGCCAAGTGTGTCAAACAATGGACATTAAATTTACAATTGGAGAGTCCATAGAACTCCTCCAACTTAATAACAAACTTTGTTAAGCAGAATTCAGAAAGAGCTATTGAATCATCAGAGATTGAGTCACCCAAAAGTGTGTATATCCCATACACAAAAAGAAAGAAATGATTCAAGTACCGGGAAGGAAGAATTCCTTGAAGAATAACAAGGCTATAGAAGATAAAAGCTCTCCATTCAGATGCTTTCCAATAGCATCGAAGAGAAAGACTACGGGGGCTTCTGTGTATCTCACTTAGAGGACGAATTAGCTCAAGACGTTCATCAACCAAGCTTACTTTTCGCCCTATGTAGAAGTTTTCTTGATTGTGCTTACTGTTAACCCATAGGTCAACCATTTGCCTTACAACTCCTAGGCAAACAGAATGCATGTAGTCTGTAACCGTGCCTCTAACAGTATCAAAAGAAGGTAGTAGGTCAGCAAATGACATGCCTTTCACTCCTTTAATAGGATTAGTAGGTGTAGCTTCAAGTGCATAGACTGCCTGGTTTGTAGCAGTCCGCATAACAACTGGTGTTCTGTGGGGATAGTATCGTACAGGTGGGCCACCATTATGATTTGCCACAGGAACTCCCTCAAACTCACACCAATCACACCCATGCTCACCATTGAATTGCTTCACATTACGTACCTTAGCTCGTGCAGGGGAATCAGCAGATAATAGCAAAGCAAATACTTTCCTTGGTCGAATCTCATTGCCAAAGATAAAACCATGTGATTCTAACTTTCTACATTCCTCAACAAATGGCTGCAAGAAGGTATTCATGACAGGTTGCCCACCAAACCATAGACCAAGCAATAGCACATTCTTGCCCCGTAAATGTGGAGGGAGTTCATTTACAACAGCTTGTAATGGCCATATTGAAAAGTTGGAAGAGTGAAAGACAGGTATACCATCTGTATTCCATGTCAACGAAACATCGTTAGAATTAAGCCCATGCTTAACTATAAGTTCTTTATACAAAGCTGACGTGGTCACATCATTTACAGTTTTTGCGTTACGGCTAATATTTAAATTTCTATTTGTTAAGTAAGGGAATAGTTTTCTATTGGATAAAAGAGTTACAATTTGTTGTTGAAGAGGAATATATATAAAATAATGTCCATTCTTTATACTATCACCTTCATTAAATGGAGCTTTACACAAGTTGCAGGTCTCATCAGCTGTATTCCTACCCAAGTAGGACATACATGTGGAACAGTAGAAATGTTTCTAAAATTGTAAAAAATATTTATTTAATCGAATAATTTGTTAACTTTTATATATATAGTTTAATGGCAATAATTTAAAATAGCAGCCATTTTCACTGTAGATTCATTTCAATAACATTCCTTTGTTAGTAAAACACAGAATGCCGCATACAGTAAACGTTTTGAATTTTAATTATGGCATAACAATAAGTGAATCCCTCTTGACACTTTAAACACATACCTGTGTCTCATCTAATTTTAACAACTGGTAAAATTTGTGTTTGGTTGCAGGAACAGTATTTGGGAAAAATGCATTTAGCAGTAATAGCAGATCCCCTAGGGCAACGTCAGTTAGCTTGTGCCGCAACACAAAACTAAGAATTAGCAGCAGGCTTTCAGTTTTTGTCACATTTGCACCAGGATAAATTGGTTCTTTTTCCTCACCAAAGTTCTAAATGAACAAAAGATATATATACCAAGTCAGTAAGAGTTCTAATGCTGGATCATGCATGTGCTGAACATCTAATGTATCTTTACCTAGGGCCAGTTGGTCTAAGATGGGTTGGCACTAACCCTGGGTAAAAAATTAATTGTACAACTTTTTGTTTACATAAACGTTGTGATAAATTCTGCCCTAGATACAGTCAGTATTAAATCAAAAGTTGCTTCTTAATGGCTGAAATATCCAATTCAGATCACAATATTAATTAGAGTTTTCAAAATATATTAACCTATTTCTCAAGATTTGATGCAGTGGTATATGGTGAACATTGCTACTGGGTTGGTACTGTAAGTATGTCTTTGTAAATAATTACCTGGTCATTGTTACAATTTACTCCTTCTCCCATGTTATCTGGGGTAGCTTCATCGACATCACAATCACTTCCATCATTCACTCCAATCAAACCATCATGAGTCTAATATTAGACAAAATGTATGGTACATGAGATTATATTATTACTGTAAAACAGGAAAAGACCAGCATATTTGACTGCGATCTGGAAAGCTGTAAATGATTAATTTAGTGCACTCTTTTGGAGTGGCACTAAATAAAAAATTGATGGACAGTGTTCCGCTGCTGTGCAGCCATCAGCAGGTGCAGTTTCCGCAGGAGCGGCAGCAGATATTTCAGCCTGTGTGTTGTATGATAAATAGTTATGTTGTTTTGACTTGGTTAAGTTTTCATCACATGGCTACTTTCAAAATTTTGTTGCTGATAGTGATAATTAGAATGTTCACTCGAATACTTAACACTTGAAAATAAACATGATTATTATATAGATTCATTATAGTCCTTCAGCCTCAGGTTTACACACCCAATATTTTAATTCTCCATGTGCACACACTATTAAAATTATCTACATAGCCAAATTACCTGAAAAGATTCAGTGTTCTCTTCTTCACCACTTCCCAATTCTCTGTCATCGTACAATATCTATAATCAGGTAAATGTTTTATTTCTCAATGAATGTATATAATTATATAAAAAGTCAAGATATTCTTAATAGAGACCAACTATAATTCTGAACAGGGGCAGATGATGGACAAGTTGAGAAGTTCGCTTTATGGTTTAGCCTTGTGTTTGGTGGCAAATGCATGCAGTTTAGCATAATTTGTTCGCTACGATACAGCATAAGCATCAATACATTTGAAGCTGACCCCCACATGATTCACTATAATGCTTAGTGAAAGCTTCAGATTTTCCTGTTGGCACTTTCATGATTTCATCATTTTCCTTCCGGGTTAAAATATGTTGACTTTGTTCATTGGGACAATAATTAGGTGTGTTTTTTTTGGAATGGCGCAATACACACTCAGTGTCTCAGAGAAGGGGAGTATACCCCAGATTCCCAATGCAATAAGGCTCTTTGGTTATCTACTAAACCCACTTAAATAAACATTCAACATCTAGTGATCTACCCAATTTATAATATAAAGTCATCAAAATCACAGGCGATTGTGTGAAAAATGACCTCACATACATAATCATACAAGTGATACAACTTTCAGCTTACACAAGTAAACAAAATCTATATTGATAACAAAATGTGCTTGAACTGCATACCATATTTCTATCATCATTTTGATTTCCACTGGTGTCGGCCACCTCAACATGTTGACGTTTTCGCCTATTGTGTGAAGTTGTCCTCGGCATACGAACATCAGGATCATGTTCGTAACATTTGTATGGTCCTCTCGACATTTTTTCAACATTAAAGTTTCATTTGAAACTAATTTGAAAAAGATATAGTAACGAGAGTTTTTTTTCTTTGTGGTCTTTCGCTCGCTTGTTGTCTGTGAAAATGTGATTATGTGAAATTCTATACTGTAATTAAATCCTGTCAAGTTGCGCGAATTTGATTGGTTTGTGCATGGTAATTAATGCATTGAATTTTAAAAATGTCATCGTGCCCGCAGGGGTGCTTGGGTTTTGTAACACCTAAACAGTAAACACATGTTTCGAGTGAATTTCGATCACAGTGCAGACTTGTAGCGACGCCGTCGTCTAGACATTCAATTTTTCAGTGGTTTTTGTGATTTTTTTCTCTCTAAATATGAAATACGCTTTGTTTGAGTTCGTGAACGAAAAGTCGTGTGAGATCGGCGAAACGCGGTGGATGATCCGTGAAGATCCTAATCTTTTCGCAAACGATGCCTGGGATTTCCAGAAGGAAGTAATGGTGGCATGGCCACGTGAATTTGGTAAAGTTCACAAGAAAATGACCAAGAACTCCGTAGATCCGATGTCAATTGCTACAATGATGTGTGTAGCTAAAGTCATTCAATTCAGTGGTAAGTTTGTCAGGTTTTTTTTAATATATTACCGTCGGTTAAATATAAAAATGACCATATGATTTTTCACAACAATTTGCATTTGTAATTTGCATATGTTGCCAATTCAAAATATCTTACATAATTTGCGCAAATATTATGGTATTTCTGCAATTTTAACAAACACTATTAATATCTCATATTATAAAGGTCAGTATGTTGGTTTCAAGCTATAGATCTGTCATTGACTTGTAGTCAAAAGTCAAATCACATATGACAGTCAATATGACAGTCAATATGAGTCATGATCGACACTCACTGTATTAAATAAATTTGACACAACTGTTTACTATAAAACGTTTTTAGTTTGGGGGTTTATATCATGCTTTGTTCTAGGAATATTAGAGCTATAGCCACAAAACCTAAATGTCTGGTGCTGGACCTATGACCACAGCATATGCAAAAATATGTTTGAGGGCCTAAAGGAGAGTTGGCACGATGTTTTAAGGCATGCAGTTAAACAAATATTTCAGTTTTCTCAAAATTATGGAGCGGACGGACAGCTTTTTATTTGATTGTTTCAAGATTTATCAAACAATGAAAGTTCAAACATTGAAAGTTCAAAATGGTGTAGAGAAAAGCTTTCACGTTCGTCTTACTTATAGTACTTTATGCAGTTTGATCTGAAAGTTGGATATTTTCAAATTCTAGGCATAAACGCGATGCTGCCCTCTGCTGAAGATTAGTAAAAAACTATAGTTTCGAGCGGCCGAATTTTCAGGGGCGGGCGGAGATGAAAAACATATATTTGGGCATATTTTTGGTACTTGTGACCACTTAAATCCTGCTTAGTAGAGCAGGAAATATCTCATAAAAACACAATAACCCGCCTTCAATATGATTATGAAACAATTCGTCTTCATATGGTGAGGTATTGTGACACTGGGTCACTAAAAACCCCTACCCATGGCAGAGGAAAACGGGCATTAAAGCCAAATGGCAAGTATGCCATCTCGGATGAGGAAGAGCTAAGACAAGAAGTCGTCCAGGAAAAGGTATTTTAATTTTTATATACAATTATTTTAAAGTTATGCACATTCTGAATTGATAACTTATGTGTTATCACGTCAACGTTCTTGTAGCTATCTAGACCTAAATGGATTCTGTACAGGTACAACAAATAAGTATGTCACTATTCTGGGTGGTAACTATACAAAATAATGTTTTAGCCTACAAAAAGACTCAAGACCAAAGCAAGATCTGTAGCTTCAGTATCAAATGATTCAATGGAGGCTCTAAAGGCTAAATATAATTTGACTAAAACAATGGTGAGTTTTCATTTTCTTTTAAGTCAATTGGGAAGTACTGACAATTGTTTATCCAATGGGTCATTCTGGGCAGAATAATTGGTGCACTAATTAGGTCCAGTATAGTTAACTCCCCAATCAAGTTAAACCCAAAATTACCATTACAAATTTTCCCAATACAAAGCCCAAAATTTCCATCTCCTTTGACATCTGGTTAAATATATAGCAGTTTATTAATTAAATTAAGTAAACAGCAAACATAGGGTTTGATCTCAACACCATGTAATGAGTAGAACATATTATGACGTTTTAAGATCAAATCCTACATTTCTGTATATCAAGACTGTTTCGACATGTCTGTATTTAATTAAAAGTAGTACTGTCTCACTGTAATTGTGCAAAAGTGAGCTAATTTACTTGTTTTCTGGCTAATTACTGCTGATATACAAGTGTTTTATTGTCATATATGTTGTATGCTGCATATTCCCATTTAAATCACAGCAGTTTTGCCAAAGTTTTAAAGCTAATTGCAAAAACATTTTGTGGTTTATGTACACTAAGTACTAGATGAACATGCATACAGTGACCCCTTGCAAGCTTCAATGTTGCTTAGTTTTAGCAGACATCACTGATTAATTCACTTAAAATAAAATTTTAATTATTTAAATTTATTATTTATTATTTAAAACTACTTTATTTATTCTCATAAAATGCAAATAAAAGAAATGAACTTTATTATTTACATGGAGGCAAACAACCTCTATAAGTACTAACATTTATTGAGATGGCATCCAGCCTAGTCCAGTAAACAACATGACTTCACAAGTCCCTGACCCACCAACCTGCAAGCAGCCCAATCCTGTAAACGACATGACTAACCAAGTCCCACAAACTTGCATGTGGGCTAAGTCTGACTTTGGATCCCTCGGCGAGGGGAGCATACTCGTATAATGCAGACAGCAGAGAGCTGCAGCAGCATTTAATTTTTACAACTCACCAAAGTTCTTATTGTAACTTTTAAAAAATATATATTATGTATTTATTTCTAGAGTGCTCAGGTGAATGATGATGATGAGGCTGATGAAGAGAAGGAAGATAGTGATGTAAGGCTGCTTATTACTGCTTTATATGAATCTTAAATTTTCCAACTACAAATTCACAGTTGTTATTAATGTTAATACAGTGTTTCATGCCTGCCATTTATAGAAGTCAATTGTGAAACCACTTGAACTGTTGTCGTAAGACAAAGTCAGATGATGACGTTTAACTTTTTGTTATGATTTGAATGAAGGAATTTATTTCTGATGATGACGAAGAGTTGAATTTGAAGAAGGAAAATAAGGAGTTGAAGAAGGAAAACAAGGATTTGAAGAAAAAATTGTGCAAGAGAGAGCAAGAGATTGATCACTTGAAGCTTGTTATAAGTAACCTTGAAGGTACAAAAATGGCAGTATTTTATAACTGGTATGCAGCAAAAAAGAGAACTTGTTTTAGCATTTAGATTACCCCTGATGAAGACACTAGACAATGATAAATAATGGTAATTGCACTGAGTGCTGTAGGGTTGAATAATTATTAATAATTTAAAATTGGCAGATTGTTGCTTAATTAATATGTTCGGGAAATTGATATACTGTGTATATTTTATATCTTATCATATTGTATCACTGTAATTTACATATTGTGATAATATGCTTTTTTAGTAATGCCTTGTCTGGCTGATATTGTTGGGGAGTTGCAGAAGCAAATCAGGCTCCTAACCAACAAACAGACGAATCGTGCACCAGGGTCAGATTGTTCGACTCCATCAAGACCCTCAAGTTCTTCGCAAAGATCATCAGATTCTGATGTTGAATCAGATATGGTAGGTATCTTTACAATTCATGTACCAGTTATATTACCATTAACTGAAGCTCTTGCTTGCAATAATGTTGTAACGTCATATGTCTATGCATTAACTTGGTGAGAAACTGATATACACTAAGGCCTTACAAGTCTTTCTGGGATTTTCTTGCAAGTCTGGATAATTTAATATACCCAAGGAAGGATCAAAATCACTGATTCATTAATATTTTTGTCATTTACAGGTTTCACTATGTCCCCACGTAGTGTTAACCAAAGGCCAATATGGGGCTATTAGATCAAAAGGAACAATAAAAGAGTTTGTATATTCCATCAGGGGCATGCTGTGGACAAGAGAAGTGTTGTGCACCCACTCCATTACAGGCAAAGCGTCAAATGCCCATAGAGAAAAGGATGCCAAGCCTCAACTTGACCCAGAAATGGTTAAGAGCATATGTGGTAAGTTATTATTAGTATTTTTATAGCAAATACTTGGTAATGAGATGTCTAGCTTCTACCAGGAAAACACTATTTTATTTTAATTTATTTTAATTAATTTCCTTAATGTAGAGTATGGCATGAAACGATATGGGTGCCGAGCATTGGATGTGCGGCAAATAATGACATCAAGAGTTAGCAACATTGTTAAAGTAGAGAAGGCTAAACTGAAGTAAAAGTGAAGGCTAACATATTTAATAGAATACATACATAGTTAGGTACTTAGGCACAGGATGACCAGTGAACTTTTAAAGAAATTTACATTCGAACTTCCACAGATTTGGGCATATTGATATATAAATATTATACATTGACGATTGGAATCTAAGGTCACGATTGGAGAATTGTGGTATATACAATAGGTTCATTTACAGTGTGTTCATTTACTGTGAATGTGCACAAATCTCATTAAACATCAACAGCAGCATAGAACAATTACTTTTGTCAACCTTCCAAACTTATATATGTATTCTATTAACTACATATGGTTAAACTAAACTTGTATACATAATTATAAATTATTCATTAAATAAAGTAATACCAATAAAATTGTGGTGTTCTTACTATCTTTAAATTGCACGACGTTATGATAATTAATACTTAGAAATATTATATATTATATAGAACCTTCTATAGCATATTGTGTAGAATATTCTATGGCACATCCTAAGCCTAAGGCATATTCTATAGAACTTCAATTGAATATACTATGGAATGTTCCATAGAATTTTTCATTCTTCTATAGAATGTTATATAGAACCTTCTATAGCATATTGTATAGAATATCCTATGGCACATCCTACGGCATATTCTATAGAACTTCAATTGAATATTCCATAGAATGTTCCATAGAATGTTCCATAGAATGTGTTCCAAAATCTTTAAGAATATTCTATAGGATATTCCATAGAATATTTTAATGTAATATTCTATAGAATATTTTCGTAAGGGATGTACTGAGTGTTGAACTTAAATGTATTTTTTCAGGACAGCTGGTTTGGGGATTGCACCATATTGCAGGTGAGCATGAGTGGGTGGATGGAGAGTGTGACCATGGACCGTTAGTGGCCACAGAAGTGGGGAAGACCTATTTGGATAAAAACTCCAAAGCATTCGAGGAGATTAGGAAGGTGGTACTTGACCAAAAATTTTTGAAGTGTTTTCATCATTATGTCACATTTAGGTATGTGCATTTTATTACATAAATAGTGATGTTCATTGGTTTGGTTCTCTATGTCTTCAAATGTTGTAGTTAATTTTGGTAAACTGTGTGAATAGATGGTTACAAATACAGTATATGCAAACAAGTTCTGTACACCACAGTCTCAGAGTTCTGCAATAGTTTTCAATTTGGCCAGGTTGTGTGAGCTACTAGTATTTGTACCTGGCAATCCCTGAACTACAAAGGTCTGACAATTTTTTACAATTATTGGTGTTTCAATTGTCAAATTGAATTTCCATGTAGGCACACAAGCAAACTGGAGAATTTTAACTCTATGTTGTTAAAGTATGCACCTAAGAGAGTGGGGTACCAGTAAGTATGTTTCTAAATTCTAATTCTATAAGGCTCGTTCACACTACGGAGTTATCAATGAATGTCATTTTTATCCGTGCTGAGACTACCTATTTTGGTTGTCCAAGCACAGGTAATATTGGCACAGGTACCATTTTTATCTGTGGCGTACAAAAAATTGAGCATAGTGTAAATGGGCCTTATATTGCAGTCATAGTATTATATACACAAAACTGTACTTGCTACAGTAATTAACATAATCCTATATGTATTTTAGGAATGATGCTTTTATCGGTAGAACCTATTTGGCTGCTATCGATCACAACGCTCATGCATTTCGAAAACCAGCATTTACACGCAATGGTAAACCAAAAAAGAGCAAGGTATTCAGTAAGAGATAAAAAAAATTGGAGGATAACAACAGTGAAGGAACCAAAGACGTACGATTTCTGGCCTACTCTTGCGACAAGAATCCTGAAGAAGAGAGTCAACGATGAAGAAAGCATACTCCGTAAAGTTGAAGTCCCCAAGGAACATCCAAAGAATATTGCCCCATCAATTGCACTCAAGCCAATACCTAAGACAAGTGATCTAGTGGCGCAATCACTATCAAGGTTTGTCTCTTGCACCACTGGCAGTAGCAATGACCACACACAAGAAGCTAATGAAACACAGCCACAACCAACTTCTGACATTGAAATAACCTAATTCTGTAACAATGGTGTTTCTAGAGATAATGCATATATTATATATCGAACGTGCTGTGCCAGTGTGGGTGGAGTATAGAATATACAGCGGTTGACTGCTGTGTAAAACTACCTGAAAAATACAATGAGAACTTCAACGTTTCGAGCGAAGGCCCTTCGTCTGGAAGTTAGTAGAATGGGTCAGGGGAAAACATGTGCTTTTATAGTGAATACAAAAGTGATCACCAGATAAAAACACCAATCAGATGGATTTAATCAAAACAAACTATAAACAAAATATGGAAATAACATCACAAAATATATTAGCATATAAGTAGCAGCGAACAAAGATAACAAAGCAAGAAAGACAGAAAATAAGGAACGAAATAGAGGGGGTGAGATGTAGAGTATCTGCTGATGGCAGGCATAAACACTGTGATTGCCAGTGTTGAAATGTCTGGCAACAGGTTGTTTAGCATCATTGTTTACGACAGCACGACGATGCTCACCAAACTTTATCCTTAAATATCTACCAGTTTCACCAATATAGAGCATCCCACATTTACTGCATGAAATACAGTAGATGAGATGAGGTGCACATGAAATGATGCTTAATGGTGTACTTAGATTTTGGTGCCAAAATTGTAGTGGAAGAATCTATATACTTACAGGTTTTAACAGCTTCACACCACAAGGAAACGTGCCATTAGGTGACAACGAGTCCTGTGGTAGAGGGCTGTGGACTAGGGTTTCACAGATATTTTTACTATGTCAAAAAGAGACTAAGGGATTATTGGTGAAAATGGAAGATGCTTCAGGGTAGCTCAGGAACCAATCAAATTGCGCGATACACCAAAATAAATGCTTGCCATATAATAAATCACATATAGGCAAAGCACTAGGGTAATAAGGTAATAAGCATTGGAAATAAGTACACATAGGCAAAGCATTAGGGTAATAAGGTAATAAGGGTAATAAGCATTGGGTAATATGCATTGGAAATAAGCACATATGGGCAAAGCATTAGGGTAATAAGGTAACAAGGGTAATAAGCATTGGAAATAAGCACATATAGGCAAAGCACTAGGGTAATAAGCCTTGAAGAGGGCTCTGAGGAAGAAGGTGGCACTAGAGGGCAAGAGGACCCTGTCAACGAAGAAGTGGAAACACTGAAAAATGAACTGGACTCCACAAAGAGGACAATAGAAGATTTGAAGGCAAAGCAAGAAAAAGAAACGAAGGCCTTGGAAGAGCTCTACAATGTAGAAATGAGGAAATTGTGTCCCTAAAACATCGCTTAGACTAGGCGTTGCAAAAGCCTCTCATATCTGAGACCAGTACACAGACACCATCACGGGGCACCACAACCACAGCAAGTCCACACGATGCAGAAGGTATGACAAATAATTTGAAGTTGGTATCATTGGCGATACCAATATTGCACACTGTACAAACGTGCATGCATCAGGAAATGTTTTATGAAATTAGGAATTCAATAACTAGTTATGACACAGCCTCAGCAAATTCAAAACCTGAAAAGCCCAGTCTCACGATTCACGACAATAAACCTAGTTTTTTTGTATATATGTGCATACTGAAATGGGAACAGGTGGGCAATTTGTCAACGCTGACCGGAAATATAGGCAAAGCACTAGGGTAATAAGGTAATAAAGGTAATAAGCATTGGAAATAAGCACATATAAGGAAATATGCGATATACATTTTTAGCTCGGAAGATGGGTGTCTCAGCCATCACCAACTGCAGCCCCCATAAGAAAATGTTATAGCAATTTGGTATTGATTCATATCTTACTGTTTTGTGTTTACAAAATTATTGGTAGAGTAACTGGCATATCATTTTCTATTTTGGCTTGGATTTTAAATACACCTTGGGCATTATTGGCCTACATTTGCCTGACAATTCTCCTGTTTTTGGCCATTTCCGCAAAAATATTTAGTATTATTTATGTTTTTTCTTGCAGATAAATTCTTCCATGTTGTTGATATAACACTGTCAAGTCTTGTAAAAGGCTCTTATTAATCGTCTTGGGACTTTTGGAAATATAATGTTCACATAACATGCTCTTTTATGTAAGCTCTCAATGATGAGGAAATGGCTACACATTGACATTTTGTATGGCGCTTGTGCTTACTTATGTCAGTGCTTACTATCAGTCATTCATGGTGCATTTAGTAATGTCAGCCAAATTTAATGATTATACAAATTGTTTTGAGAAGCAATTTCTTTCAGAAATACGATCCAAAACGGTCAAATATCTCAAGAGAACACGCTGCTGGCACGCCGTGGTGTGATATACAGCGCATGTCTGAATGTAATTCTAATTATTCAATAACACATGTGACCCGTGCATCTGTGACGTCAATAATCATATATAGAAGGAAATAATATCGTCTTATTATATCTACGTTATATTTTATAAATCAATAATGCATGCCGGCACTGCGTTAAGGCGAAAATATAATGTCTTTAGGGTCGTCTGCAATTATGAACTAAGTCAAGATGGATAGCAGATCAATAAAACTGACGGTCGAACAACAAAGGGCCGTAGACGCAGCTCTAAGTGGGCACAACATCTGTATTTTTGGTCGAGCAGGCGTCGGCAAAACAACTGTGGTGCAGACAATCAGAAAAACTCTTGCTGCGAGAGGAAAGAAATGCCAGATTATTTCATGCGATGTTTACGGTGACTTAGCAAGTACAGTTCACTCTCATTATCGGTTGCAAACTGCTGAGTTGCCTTTATTAATCGAACGATCGCTATCTAGAAATAACATTGTCGATCAAATATGCGATGTCGACGTTCTTTGTGAATTACCTGGCACACTCATTACATTCGATAGTAAGGACAGTGGCAAAACCCAGTTACTGGACTGTCCTTCGGAGAAAGTATTGACCCTCAAACGTGGATGTAAAGTCATGCTTCTTTTTAACATCAATAAGCATTTGAAAAATGGATATCAAGGAACATTTCTCGATATAGACTCTGAAAGTGGAAATGATGATGAACAACTCCTGGTCAGGTTTCCAAAAGTTGGAATGGTGAGAATTGCACGCAAGACATGGTACCGATATGACAATCGAGGAGGTGTATTGGCAACTTGAGTACAGTTTCCTAACCATAACGTGCAATGACAATGACTGTTCATAAGTCACAGGAATAATGCTGGACAAAGCAATTGTCCATTGTTCTAATAGTTTGTGCCAGTGCCAGACAAACCAACGTTGCCCTATCCAGAGTCAGAAGCAACGATTTTGCGATTCATTATAAACTAACGGCTGCAAATAACGCAAGTGGCAGAAATCGAGAGCAAGAGAAAAGAAAGATTTTTATGCTGTGTAAGAAACAATGGAAGATGCTTTGTTGAATTGCGTGAAGAAATTAATTTTCTCCCAACCACAAAGCGATAATGATTGGACAAACGAAAATATGGTGATGGTGAAGATAGCAAGAGAGTTGTTTTCATCTACTGTTAAAGTTAACCTGAAAAACGTTCTGGCATGATGAGTTGATTTGAAAATTGTCCATGTTAGCAGAACGTTTCTCCATAAAAGCCTTTTTGGAGAGTATTCAGAACGATCAACATGATGATTCATACACTCTATGCATCATATCTGCGGCAAATTACGGCTACACTCATGTGAAGCTGTTTGATATGCTTGCACGTATTCTTTGGTGCAGGTTATTTGCCTTGTTTGAGACATATGTATCTGAAAACGAAAACAGAGGTTCATATGACAAATAGCAACTTCACTTTGGCGACGTCTCTAGACTACACCAACCTTTCCTGAAGAATGAGTATTGAAGTGACCTTATTAGTGCCTTTTCGGTTAGTTCATGGTCGGAATTAAACGATGGACAAAGAACCCTGGGTGCACAGTTGACATTACATCTATTCCAATTATTTACTAATGAGCTTGGTAACATGGTACAGAAACAAGAAGATTGTCCAATTGCATTTAATGTCAATGGGTTCGGATGGAAAAGGAAAAATACGGTATATCAGAGGTTGGGCTGTACGAAAAGTACTTCAAAAATCACGAAGGTATTTTGTAGTATAAAATAAACTCTTCAATTCGATAACTAATCAAAATTTATGTCTGCCGATATGCAATAAAACATGTGTCTAATTTTCAGTTCTGCAATACCCAAAGGAAAGGTGTTTAAATAGTTTCAGCAGAATTCTTTGATGTAGGTTTTTCACATCTTTTTTCCAGATATCTTCTCGAAAACAAATTGTCGCAAACTCCAAATGTCAGGAATAAGCTGAAAGAAGAACGGCGGCAGATTGAGTTGCTGCAAGACAATGTCATTGTTCCCTATTAAACCCTCCTGAACACCTCTTCAAGTCTGGAAGCCACAAATGTTACGGAATGACTACAATATCAGGAAAGAGGTCTACCACATATTAGTGATGCTGCTTACAAATTGTTCTTGTCTCTAGAGCAACCAGAGTTAGAAAATTAATCTGGATAAATTATGGTAAGTAACCCCAGTAGTCGTGCGGTTTAAAACCCTGTCGTTTGGCCTCTTTTGCACACCATTTGATTACATCTTCATTCCATCCGGGCTCTTGGCACATGGAATTCTTGTAATATCTTCAAAGGGAAAATTAATTTATAGAAAATAATTTCGAGGTTTACTTATATATACTTGAAGAAAATATATTCAATTAAGTCTATTAAGTACAATGTTTTACCTGCACCATCTCAAACAATAGAAATTATAGGTGTGTAAATCAAAAGTCAACATATTCGAAGATACCGCACCTTATAAGGCGATTGCTTGGTAGAATGATAAATTCTCTCATGGTATCCAACGTTTTGGGAATTTTGCAATATAGGTCTAATGGCACCTTACTATTCTAAAATTAAAAGATAAGTTCATACTAAATTGCAATTAAAAATACAAGAGAATACATGAATCGGTATTGTGCCATTTTGCTTGCTAAATTTTAGTGATATCTAAATGTAAACTATAATTTTTTTCTGTGTTCTGGCGATAAAAAATAGTTTATCACTGAATAATGTGCATGGTAATTAGAAGTACGAGCCAGAGTGCACATTTTTAATAAAATTATCAAACAAAATTACGGTACCCATACACGTAAACCCAACCGGGGTATCTTGACCTCTCTATTGTTACGTTTAAACAATACTTTTTTGTAATATAAAATATTATGATACCTTGGGTCCCACCGGTAACCTTTTGGAGATTGAGCCGACAGCTGCTTTTTTTGCATCTCCCACAATATTTGCATCCGAGGTGGTACATCATTCTCGTTGATACACTCGATGACTTTGGCCAGGTCCAAACTGTCGTCATCCGTAAATTCCAGACTATGATAATCTTTCATGCTTCTCATTATCTTTTTTGATTTCCTTCCTTTGACAAACTATTTTCTCTTTCAGCCCCTGTCGTCTAAAAACCGGATATTGCACCTTGCCTGTAGGACACAGCTTTGGTTTGAAGCCATCCGTTTCCTTTCTCTATTGTTAAACAAAACAATGATATATGCACACGCTGGGCACGACCTCCCTAGAAATTTCAGAACAAGGCAGGAACTGGAAATTATTCTTCGATGCTCTTCACAATCTTTTGTAACCACTGCAAGAACAGTCGAACCACTAACCGGAATCTTAAGATGTTCGGAAGTCTCATCTTTTGGTATTTCACGGCCAATACATGGTGACAACAGTTCTGAAAGATGCATAGTGCATTCCATCTCATTTATCCCTTTTATGTCTTTCAAAAAAACATCATGACCATATGTCTGTAACTTGATTGAAGGTTGGGGACCCATTGTAACAGTATAATTAAGGCGGCGTCCATTTATAACAACTCCGACACCGTTGTGGGGAGAAGCTGGAAATTTTGTGAGTGAAACAAAACGTCTTTCGACATTAGATAAGTCGATCAACCAATCTGGGTGTTTCTTGCAGAGGAACTTAATTTCGTTCAATGTCTCATCTTCAAGATTAGTGATCTTCCTATCACAATTCTCAGCTTTGCTTTTTTCTTGTAGGTATTTATAAAAACCTGAACCTCTTTGATCGTAAATTACTCTTGTCCCCCATATGGGATGAATAATTCTCCCTAACGAAGAAAAACTCAATTCCAAACCAACTTTATCTGCGCTTTCTAGAATGCTTTTAGATGGCAAGACAGAAGTTTCATCTTCACTTAGTTCATAATTGCAGACAACCCTAAAGACAGAATTAATTGAATTTTTGCCTTAACGCAGTGCCAGCATGCATTATTGATTTATAAAATATAACGTAATAAGACGGTATTCTTTCCTTTTATATATAAGTTTAAAACCTTAATTAATAACTACTTTAATGAATTGGAGAATAATTCTCAATGACAACATATGTTTTGGGGAATTGTTCTGTTTAAGGTTGTTAAATGGGTCTGTGAGATTGTTGCATTGTCATTTAGGTTAGAGTTTTTTTTGTATTATATATTTTTAATATTTGTAAATAGTTAAATTAACGGCCCCTTGAAAAACAGCATTTACGCTGAAGGGTAACCGTTATCAAATAAGTTCAAATAATAATAATATATGATTATTGACGTCACAGACGCACATGGTCACGTGTGTTATTGAATAATTAGAATTACATTCAGACACGCGCGGTATATCACACCATGGCGTGCCAGCAGCATGTTCTCTTGAGATATTTGACTGTTTTGCATCGTATTTCTGAAAGAAATTGCTCATTTTTTGCAGCATTTGGGCCACTTAATTACATTTCATACAGGTAATGCTCTTGATAGCCGGTTTTCAGCTCGATTTTGATATTATGTCATCTATTTTTTCTGGTTTTTTTTACATTTTCCTTTCTCATTTTCTAAGGTTTTTTTTCCGTTTTTGATCGCATTGAAGCCATTTTTATCGGGAATGCAGTGAATGTATCATGTAAACGAATATATTTTGACATGTGGATCGTTTTCTTAGTTTTTGGAAGTTCGAAAAGCTTCTGGACTTGCAATCGGGTCTTTGGATGATATCGTGGCAATGAATGTGTTTATACCGTTACTTCACAACTGACTGCATATTAAATTAAATTCACCCGGGAACGCAACGAGCGTTTGCATTTGTACTATCTGTAGTGTGATGGAAACTTGGAAGTTATAATGTATTGTCACTGATCTAATAATAGACTGGATATAGCTTCTATACCTATGAAAAATGAAGCCAAAACAATCGCCGCAAATCTACTTCCGGTTACCACTTTGCAGCGAAAACAATATGGAGTTGTGTAGGGAAATGAGTCGGCGAGGCTGGTTTTTCACAATTTTGAGGCATTTCCAAGCGCTGGACTAAACCGTTCGTCTTGTAATGAAAAGAACAGGATATTTTCTTTCTTTTGGAGAGATACTTTTGTAGATTTCGGTAAAAAATCCCCGCTAAAGACGTTTGACAAGTTGCATACGCGAAGTCCATTTTGGCCAAAACTCTCTGCCAAGTGGTCTTTCATGCTGGCATTTTCGCTAAACAAATACTCTGGCTGGATAGAAACTTAAGTCGAATGGATTAAACGAAAGGTAAGCAATGTATAATAAGCGTTTGTCTTTCTCAATCAAGCGAAAAAGTATAGAATATCGGTGTTGCTCTCGGGTTATGTTGTGCTATGCCTATATGAACATGTATAGCAACATAGCTTTATATCTTGCATTTTGTATCTCAGATTGGAGTTTTGGTTTTTGTTCTTGACCGAAAAATACATTCAAATAATATATAAATGGATTCGTTTCTAAAACAAGCTCTGTATCATTCATATTATAAACTGCTTCAAGTGTTTTTATGCAGATATGATACTAAAATTGTAAAAAGGACATGGGACAAAGTTGTATGAGCTCAATCAAAATTTGACTTGCAAACTTTTAAATTGTTGTTGGTTCCTAAAGGAACCGGTTTTTTTCTTCTTTCACATCGAGGAGACACAGTGAGCTTTCTACAGCAATCCAATACACTACTTCATTCCATTCTTATGTATTAAAGTGAGTTTCATCACTGCATATAGTAGCGGCGATAGTCTGTAGCAAATGTAGCAATGTAGCAAACAACCACAACAGCTTAGTATATATAAGTATACCATATACATAGATATATAGTAGCGATAGTCTGTAGCAAATGTAGCACAACAGCTTATATATACCATATATACATAGATAGTAGCGATAGTCTGTAGCAAGCATAATTACGCGACATGCTACATACGCGGACACATAGATGTAGACATCTCAAACTATGTTAGGGTTTATAAATCATGATCGTGTACGTTTAATAAATCCCAGCATGATGTTGCAAGTACCACTGTGTAAAACAACTACATTTTATAAAAGCTCATACTTTAACCGAACAGTACATTTATGGAACGCGGTGTGTATAGATCAACTTCACCCAATAGTCTTCTGACATTATCTAGTTTCAAGAACTCTATTCGTGAAACATATTGTTTGTTACCGAACTCAATATTTGATATGGACATATGGCATGCACTTGGTCTCTCGTTCGTGGTTGTCCTTGTCATAGAAGTTGGAATGATGTAAGTTTTGAAGTAGAGTTCAAGTCGCATATTGCAATCATGGGCCATGGCTACACCTAATTTTTTTTGAAACCTTTTTGTCTTCTATATTACTGAACTCTGTTTTAATGTAAATGTGTTATTTTTCTTGGATCTATATTTCCTTCTGATATGTTCCGGATCATGTGCAACTGAACTCTGCTTCAACTGTTATATGTTATGATTATTTGTTAATGTGTTATGATTATTTGTGTTATATGTTATGATTTATATGTATATATGTTATGATTTATATGTATGTATGATTTATATATATTATGTGTTATATGTTATGATTATTTGTATGTTGAGGGAAGTGCCTCACATAGGCTGTTGTAGACCCGTTCGCACTTTCCTTTTGGGTTATGTTATGTTATTGTGGTTCTATACACCCAATAAAGTTATAAATTTTAAATTTATGTATAGTTGCATTGCAACCTGTTGTAGTGTTGTACAATAGGCTCACGGCGTTTTTGGCTACGTATAGTTAAATAGATAGAAAATAGCCTGGCCCCAGTAGTTGCAATTTCTTAAAAAATGCCTTGTTTTAAGCCTAATTGCAACTTTTGGTCTCGACGAATGTTTATATCTATGTCACATACTTTCTTTTGTGTTCCAAGATGCAATATAGTTTGCAAACTTTCTGAACAAAATCGTCGATAGTTTAAGTTTAGACTTTACATGTAACATAGTTAATGTGGTCCTCAGGATAATGATCCGTGGATTGGAATGGACAGGAAAGTTTTTCTTTGTCTTGTGAGCTCTGGGTTGGAACTAATGACTTTAACACAAAGAAAAAAATTTCTGTCCGTTCCAATCCACGGATCATTATCCTGAGTGGAAACTAGCCTTGAGAACTATACGAGCTTCCAAACAGTAAAACACAACTTTCATGTGGGAGAAAGGGTCCTGGGGATAAATTATTCTGCATGGTAAATAGTTTATAAAACATTTTCGCCTGTGTTTCGATCTGCGTTTTTTCGAGTTCTCCCAAATAAAGGTGTGCAAATCCGATCCGAATCTGATCCGGGAACAAAAAAAATTTATTTCAGATCGGATTGTTTCGTAGTCGAATCGGATTTCGATCACCAAATTCAAAATAAAATCAATTGATGTCATTAATGGACGACTTGCATTAAAGACTAATTTTTGAACTAGGTAAGGAGAAGGAAATAAATCACTACCACTATGTGCATGGCTACTGTACTACGGAAAAGTAAGCAACATCAGGGCCGTTCAGAGAAATTTAGGGGCCTGGGGCAAACATCAACTTGGGGGCCCTTTCGACCAACTCGTAAACATTTTTCCCCGAAAATGTTGTTGATCGGGGAAGGGAGAGAGTGGTGGGTGGGGACAGCAAAAACATTTTCCGGACTAACATTAGCAGAGCTTAAAATGTTTGTCAATCTACAGCGTGCATCAAAAATACGTCCCGAATGGGAAATTTCCTCAAACTCAGATATTCCACAAAAATTGGGATATTTTTTGTAACCAAGGCAAATTAGGAGTCTTTCGGCAATCGGCATGTGCAGAACAAAATATTATTTTGGAAAGTAAATTAATGCTACCAGGGGGTGCTTCTTATCGTCCAATTTTGAAATGGCTTGGGCGCAAAATGTTCAAGCTAAGAATGGGATATTATTCAACTGGTTACAAGTATGAAAGGTGTTTAATTAATAAACTGTCAAAGTTTCACAAAATATGGTGCTTTTTAAAAGGAACATGAAACTTTTGTGCGCGCAAGCCATTTCAAAACTGGGCGATAAGAAGCACTCCCTTCATGGTAGCATTAATTTACTTTCCAAAATATGTTTTTCTCCTGCACATACCAAAAGACTTGGTTACAAAAAAATATTCCAATTTTGGGGGAATATCTAAGTTTGAGGAAACTCCCCTTTTGGGACTTTTTTTGATACAACCTCCAGTTACATTTATTTCTCCTTTCTTCAGTTGCCCCCCCCTTAACAAAACGATATAATCAACAGTTCCTACGACTGAATATAATATGGTGTACATATGGATGAAGATAGCCGCACAAAAACTATGTACGGTGAAACGGATAGATAATAATTATAGTAAGGGCCAAAATAGTTTATAAGTATTTTATCATAAGGTGTTGCTTTGGTAACTGAAGTCGCTAACTAACAAACTTATACTAGTTAACCAGCTGTCAACAAGTCAAGCTGGGAGCTGGAGTTATTTTTCATCCGTGATAAAGGGCTCTTTGTTTTACCATGCATAAAGGGCTACATTAATTGTTTTAACACCTACAATGCATGAATGCGACTATATACTTCACCATCACATGCTTATAGGGCTTTATCACAGGACAAGCTTATACAGACACATTACATTTTGTAACTGTTTTTAATAATGTCTGATTCCGGAGAAAAGACGGTGAGTCTCATCTCCTTACAGTTTTATATATTCCTTATAGTTTTCCAGGTTCTGATTTTTATTACATTTTAAAATTTCAGGAGCGGAAAGATTCGGTGTTTTTTACAGAGGATGGGAAAACATTTTATGGCGACAAGAAACACCTATTTGGCGATTTCACTTTGAAATTTGTTGGGGAAATCTCATCAAAAGCATCTGCAGTTGAAGGCCAGTATGTCATGACATGCGGAGAGTTGAAACGGGGAAAAATTGTCGAAAGGTAGACAAATTGTATATCTAAAACAATTGTATCGTCATATCACGAGTTCCTTTGCGAATTGCTCGTTTTTATATGCTTATTTGTGAATTATGGGGTGATTTTTTAGGTCAAATTACTATATACATGCATGATCACAGAGACTAGAGTATATTTGTAATTTGAAGTTGCGGTCGCATATATATACTAGAGGCCTTTAGCTTAACCAATACGGTAAACCGCAAACGACAAATTTTAAGTCGTATTTGTAGGTAGGTTCTGCCGCATTCACGGCAATAATTTGTATACGTATAGTTAATTTATGTTTGAATCAGTAATGCACCAATTTTCTCAACTTCTAAAACCTAACATTTGTTTTAAAAATTTGAATTGAAGTTTGCCGTTTGGGGTTAGAGATTTGTCGTAAACGCTAAGCTAAAGGTCTCTATTATTTTGACCAGGTGCGCGAATGACATATGAATATAATGTTTCTAACCATATTCAATGTGCGATAATTTTAGCGAAAATAGATGTTTTATGATTATGCTATATGATGTACTATGGCTTATACTGAACGTTTTCTAAATGCCCGAGTCAAGAGACGAAGTTCAAACGAACACAAAAGCAGCATATATGGGCTGTAATTATAAAGGGAATCATATGACAAAGACCTTGTGATTTATCTTTAATTAATTAATACCAGTACATGGTTCTTATATGACTTTCACAGTAAACAAATAGGTATTGAGTATATACAAACTTGCAAGCGAATGAATGTTGTAAGTGTTTACACCACGATCAGAATCGGCTATATGGTTTTTATATAGGACTTTCACGGTAAATAAATAGGTATGAAGCGACATGAATATTGTAATTGTTTACGCACGATCTGCGCAGAAGATCGAACAGGGATATATTTCTTTCCGCTTTTATCAAGACATTTACATCAAGGCGATGAACTTTTATTGTTCAATCTAGAGAAGTGCTTACATAATTGTATCAGCTATAGGGTTCTCATATGAACAAATACATCAAGGTGACATATCATTATAGCGTGGTTTTTAATTGATACGACATGATTCATATTTCAAAAGCGCCGCAGTGGAATGTAAGCTGTAACAGCCCTGGCAACTGTATCCGCTAATGTCAATACTTGGCATTTTGCACAAACCATCACACATGTGACATTGCAATACATGGTTCCTATATGACTTTCACGGTAAACAAATAGGTATTGAATATAGACAAGTTTGCAAGCGAATGAATATTGTACTGTGTTTACGCACGACCAGAACAGAAGAAATATTCAGAACAGGAATTATTTCTTTCTGCTTTAATACAATTATATTGTGCGAGGAAATTAGCCTTTCTCACCATGACGAATATCCGCCATTTTTTATAGGGTACTTTTTCTCATGGCAAAAGGAGAAAATTTCTCTAGAATTGTGAGTGGCATTTCTCTAGCAAAAAGGGTAAACAAAATTACGAGGGGGTAAACTCAAAAAAACTTTCTAGTTTAACTCAAGGAAGTAGTCACAAATTTCCTTCCTTAATTCCTCGGCCGTTTTCTTAATGTTCTCATTTTTGTTCAGTCGGCACTCCTTTGTATACAAACTACCTTTTGCCGTGCTTTTCTGAGACTTCGCACTTGCGCATAACGTTTGACCGCGGTGTTCACTGGTATAGGTTTCGGCTCTGTTTTCTGGTGGATAGTTGATCGTCGTCGATAGCCACAAAACAGAATATTAATAAAAGATTAATTTCCTCGACCGAATCTTATATTGTTTGTCGACATTCGCTGCTTGAAATTTTAAAATCTGTTTCCCAAGTTTATAAACTTCGAAAACTGAAACAAAAACGTAACAAAATATATTAAGGTTAATACTTTTCGTGCTTACAGAATAATGACTTGATCACGCCCGGAACAGCTCATTAACATTAGGCACGCCTGATCCGCTTGACGTCACTACCGCTCGCCTCAACCTTCCACTTGCTATTAACTTGCTATTAACCTTGCTTATTTCATAACCTCATAGTACACGAGAACAGCTTGAAAATGGCTACTTTGGGAACGTTCGTTATTAATACAGGGGGGGGGGGCTGATAAGGATCTGGAAAAAGCAATAGTAAAGTATACATTCCCCTCTGCCAGACGAAGAAAAACATAAAGCCCGCCTCGACTACGGTCTAAAATATTTACATCCCCCCTCTTTCTTTTCTTTTGCCACAAATTAATATTTTATACGTTTTCCATATAAAAAGGCTGATGAATATAAGATATGAATTGAATATTCTTTGGCGTGTATTGCTCAAGCCGGCCATTATACTCTGATAGTGCTATTTAACCAGGAGCAATGTGTCTTAGTGCCACACTTATACTTTGTTTATTTTACTTGGTCTATAATCAACTCCACTAGGTGATTTTAGTTGTGAGGGGGAGACCATTGCACCTCATGGGTAACTAGGAAAACTATACAGATATTTTTCGTATATCACATGATATCTAGAATTATATGGAGAAAAGGGCAAGCACTATCTTTTCTCATATCATATATCTCAAATAGAAAGCAGAAATGCCAAATACAAAACTCTGTTTCATCAGAGAAATTGATCAAATGTGGAGTACCAAAAGGCTCTATCTTAGGGCCACTATTTTTCCTATTATATATTAATGATCTGCCTCAATGTCTATATAAAACAAAACCTTGACTGTTTGCTGATGACACTAACCTGACCGCTTTTGGAGACTCAATTACCGATCTGGTTGCGAATTTAATGCACTAAATCAGTTGCACCACATTTTCATGCTGTGGCAAATTTAGCGCAAAACGAATTTTTCATGCCGTGACAGTATAAGTCATGCCATATAATTTATTTGCATTTCTTTTTAAGAACCATTGTAATGAGTGTGAATACTTTCGACACGAAAACACGATTTATTGAATCTCTTCGGAAGGCGTATGGTTATGGGACTTTCTCAATTGGAAACAAAGTGACGTCATCCTTAGTGCTTACTTACTATAGTTATTTAAAAGAGGACTATGAACAGAATGAGATGGCGCGGGAATATATTGAGGCAGAAAACATGGGTTACCAAGGAGGCAATTACTGGATCATTTCTTATGATGTATGTTTAATGAAAAATTATTGATAGATCATTCAATATAGCTTTCTACATAAATCATGTTTTTCATGAGAACTTGAGTTATTCTACAAGTAAACTCCATACGTAGGCAAGTATATGAAAAATTATAAATCATAGTCAATATCTTATATGGAACAACCCATGTTAATTAATGGATGTATACAAGCTATATAGCATCTACTGCAGTGCTCTGAATAATTTTATAGGCCGGGGATTTCGTCATTTTTCGAATGTAATTATAATAACAGTATCTTAAGCAATCTTTGTCTTCAGATTCACGTAAAGAATGGCAATATCCTTCATAAGAATGAATTTGAATACATTCTCATGGATGCCAAAAAATGGTTGCCATACGAGCTGGAAATTGAAAAGCGCCTATTAAATTTGGACTATCTGGAAAAACAGTTACGAAGGTATTGAACCTGCATGCGCAGGAGTCTGGAAAAATCATATTCTGCTACAATTCCTTTCGTTATAAATATCCCGGCATTTCGAAATTTAATTTAACGTCTGTTATGAAATTATCCTAAAGTGTTAATAAATGTTGTGTATATTTTTTGACAGATTTTATGAATTGTCAATTGCATTTGGACAAAACACAGTTGCATTTCATATGGCAACGGCTTTCACTGTTAGCCGAATAATAAGAAATGCCTTAGCGCCTGATCATACATGGAGTACGTGTATTTTTTTGTTTTCCTCATGCATGTGATTCCGCTACAGCTACATGGATCGCTGATAATTGTATGTTGCATTCTTCCTATAATATAGCTGAAAGTAATGTTGGAATGATTTATTGCATTACGAAATCTGTTGGAAAGTCTTTCAGCCTGTTCATGCTAGCCCTGGGGCAAGGAGTACCAAGCAGATCGCACATGATATTTCTAAGCGGAGGAAATCAAATGATGTGTGGAACTTCAACGTATGTAATAATTATATATAAGTACTTTTTTAACGAGAAATAATAGCAATGTCTCTCGCGAATATAACGTCAATTAAAGAAGGTTATTGAGATACAAAATATTTTTTTCATTTGGACTTAAATTAAACAAAGACGAAGTGAGAATATGAAACTGGAAACCATGTGTTATAATGTATTATAGGAATACGTCATATTCGCTACTACACACATACGTGTTGTTCTTCCCCCTTAAGAAAAAAGATTCAGGAAAGTTTATCCCGAACGACCGGAGTTGTCATGATTGATGATCCCAAAATAAGTCCAATATTCGCAGAATTTTTACTTCAAGTACAAGGGGGATTGCTTTCTGGTTCAAGTAAAGAGGGAATGAGTGCCCCAAAGGCTTCAGTCTTGATCAGTTCCAATTCCGAAGAACTTCCAAGGTATATTGACAGTGTTATTCAGTCCTTTTTGCATGCATTGATCTTAGCATTCATGTGTTGTAACTCATGTAATTACTTTCGGAAGAACAACGGTTGTGCACTGTATGTGCTTGAAGGTGTTGCCCTACCTTTTTCTATAAATTGAAAATTGAATATTTAGATCTGAAATTTATAGGAAATAATGGTGTTGTAGATCACTTAGATTATTAATCTTTAATTTTATACCAAAATATAGGAAGCTTCACTAAAACCCTTCCTAGTAGTATAGCTACGTAGCAATATAATTCAAATACGGCATGACATGCATTTATAGATTAGTTGGAAGAGTAATTTGATTCAATTACTCCGGGCCAGTCAGCGATCGTCCAGCGTACGACAAAGATTTACTACACAATAGTTTCCTTCCATTTATGGAAGAGAACAGGGTAAGTTTGATGAAAATGAATAAATTGTAAACGTTTCTAGTTTGTACTTACACGTACTCGTACTTTTTCGATTGCGAGCATAGTAAACTAATGGGATAAATGTCTAAATTGGCTATAAGCTATTATGCACAATCGGCTTACGTTCTATTTCGCAATATTTTACGAATAGGGCATACTTATGGCATGGGCCATCAAGTATATGGGCTTTTGGGAAATCTGTCCAAAAGAGCCCATAGATAATGTCGAGAAAGTGCTACAAGAATGTATGGTGGGCTTGATACCCGATGACCAGCACAGGTGGACAAAGGGTCTGTCAACTGTTGTACTTGCTGACACTTTGGTAAATTATATTTGTTTTATAATTCGTGGAACTAGTGGTAATATTTACGGACACCACCCAGTATAAATACAGAGCAACGGTCACCCAAATATTGAAAACATTTTATTGTGATTCAATTTTCCGACTAGGAATTCAGCGTTCCTGAAGATAAGTATACAACCATTATTTGGAGTAACCGTTATTCTGTATTTTAGTTGTTGGATGTAATAAGCTCGTTAGCTATATACGTAGATAAAATTTATGTTCTCTTTTCTTGTAATCTTTGTTCGTTGTTCGATTAAACCTGCCATGTCACACATAAGTACTCCATATAGAACTCCACTCTGTATTTGTTAAATAATGTGAATGATATTATTAAGATGCGGTTATCATTTGGAGAAAGCGGTAATACCAAAAACTTGATCCGGTACATGGTGGAGCAGACGGTTTGCCAACAAGGAGTCGGCATGATGAGCATACAGGAGAAATTTGAAAACAACATCGTGTTGAAAATAACCGAAGGCAAAGAACACGTAAGTGGATAACACAAAATTTTTAGAAGAAATAAACAATTGCGCAAAATTAGAAAAAGTTAGAACATGCATGCAAAAAGCATATTTGAATGAAATATGCATTCAAACTGCTATATTTTCATAAATAATTGCTCAATACGCCACTGTCGATTTTTTTCAGGCTCTTGGATGGTTAAACCCGACGGTGACAGTGAAAAACTGCAATGGTCTAAGAGTTAAAGCTGTGGCGATTGTACAAAGTGTCGTAGACAGCTTTTCAGACATCTCACACGCAGTATGTTTTCGAAACTGATTATCATTTCCCGTTTCCCTATACAAAATGACTGAAAATTGCAAACTTCGCAGGACTATATATTGTCCACATTTTACAACGAAACTTTGGAATGTTACTAACTTTGTGATGTTCTTTGAAGCTGTGATGAAATGTTTGTCCAGACTTGTCGAAATAAAAAAATGGTTAAAAGGGGAAAGGTCCATTAAGCTGCAATGCGCCCAAGTGCACCCTATAGTTATTTTATTTTTTTGAAAAACGCCTACTTTTTAATGAGGAAGCTATGAAGCTTATAATGGGTTAATTAAACAGTCGCAGCCCAATACTTCAGCAATGAATTCCTCATTAGATGACTCGCATCATTAATTGTCTGTGATGATTCACTACTTTCGTAGGAATTTCAAGAAGAATGCAGAAAAGTCGTCGAGAAGACAGACCCCATTGGCGTATATTTTACAAATGCCAAAGAGGTTACATTGAAAGAGCTGTCTAAGCGTCAAAACTCCCTGCAAAAGAGGGCCTATAGATGGCCCGACGACTGTCTAGACTCGTTCACAGTAGACTACATTAAATACGGTACGCTAAATCACATTTCTTGTTCACGTCGGAAATATTTATGATTAGAACTAGATCAATCAGTACTAGGCATAAAAATCAATTATTTTACTCAATCAATTATCTATTCCTACCAATGCAAAATGCAACTACATTGACTGGTCTTTTCAAATAACAGCCTGTGGCATACGCGCTGAGCCCCCAATCAAAGAAGAGGAGGATGAGACCTATGACAGACTTGGTCAGTTTGAACTGAACGAGCAACAAGTGCTCACACTTGACGAGGCAGATTCGAAAATAGAAGAAGCTTTCAAAGGTACATAATTGATATTATTAATACCGCGCCTGAATCAAATTTCCGAAATCTTATTAAATTAAGTCTTCAGAATGGAAAAACAGCTTAAATGAACGAAGTGTGAGCAGTAGTATGGAAGATGAGGAGAGTGACTCAGGTAAAATAATCAAGTTCCTTTTTCGTTTATGTATTTTCTCATCCATTCATATGTTATAGGCATACGGGAACAATCTTGATTGCGGGTACTGAGGCTATTTGCCAGATAAATTTCTTTGTTATCTGAATTTTCAAAATGAATGAATCATTAAATAAAACAAGTTTTCCACAAATTTGTAACGAATATTTATCTATAATATGGTCTCATTCTCTTAAGTATAATGTTTCCCAATAAATGGAGTTCGTATGCCTATGCATCCATTTCATTTGAACTAAATGTCACTAATTGTCAATATGCAAGCAGGTCATTTTTGCCAAATTTAGAAACGATTTTTCTCGAAACGCACGTTTTTTGTATGTTTCTTAGCACGTTTGGATAATGAGTATCATTGAAATCATGTAAACACAATGTAACTGTTGTGAAATTATAATTACAGGTATTAACGCCTAATACGAAAAAGATTTTCGAAAAATGGACGCCAAAGAAAAGGAGAGCTTTCACCATGGTAGGCATGCAATATATACATATACTATTCTGTATGCATGCAAATAACGCCGCAATGTTCACTCTTGTGCCTATTTGTATTGAATTTGTGCTATTTAACCCATTACGCTGCAGAGCTTCCCCAATTGACGAGTAAAATCGTCTGGCGTTAGACAAGTAAAAAAATAAGTAAGGCGCACTGGGGCGCATTGAGGCTCGATGGGTTAAAAAGAATTTTTTTTCCAGGGTTTGCATCGCGGATTAAAGTTAGCAAAGAAAGGTGAGCGAAATTTATGCGGGGCACTAAGAATAACACACAAACACACACACACACACTATATATATATATATATATATATATATATATATATATATATATATATATATATACGTAGGTTTAGGTCTACGAAACGCAAAGAGTGCTCGACAACATATAGTTAGAGCAAATTATAGATTTTCGCTTACCTCAAAACTTGTCTGCAACAGGCTGTTTCATCTGTAAAAGAATCATCAGACTGCCTGATGCCAGGCAAACTGCCTGATGATTCTTTTACAGATGAAACAGCCTGTTGCAGACAAGTTTTGAGGTAAGCGAAAATATATATATATAGACACTTCACGCATGTCTGGATGCGCATGTGTCTGAGTATTGTACCACATGCGCTTGGTGAGGGCAAGAGTATGGTGTATAAATACAAAGTCACTCGCATCTAGACTGTGTTACAAGCTGCAATGACGAGCCGTTGAACGGCGAAACATGCATGTCTGCAGATTTGACTATATAAATACGGTATATAAATACGACTGTATAAATACGAAGTCACTCGCATCTAGATTGCGTTACAAGCTGCACTGACGAGCCGTTGAACGGCGAAACATGCATGTCTGCAGATTTGACTATATATATTTGAAATCTGCATATTATTATTGCAATTTAGATTGTGGCGACCAGCCTTCAACATCCAACTTCCAGACGCCCCAGGTGTCAACATACTGGTCCACTACGGATGCTGGCAGCATACCTCAAGAAGAAACAAGTTCAGATGGTATGTTACCATATAATAATGTATTCTATTTCAGTATGCAAAACTGTTAGTTTACAAGGTCGGTTTGCACAGGACTTTTACGTTGATCATATTCTCCTTTCTATAGAACCAGAACTACAAAACAAGGCAAGAAAATCCTTATTTGCAACTGGAACAATTGGAGAGTTTCCTCGTTCTGTTCCTAATAGTAAGTTGCAAAATGACTGCTCTCAATCTATGCGCCATCATCATATCCAAAGTTACTTATTAAGGTTACGAATTGTGTATGTGCAATTACAACTTTTAGAAATTATATCAGATTTTTCTTATCTCTAATTCACAGAGCAGCGACATGAGTCAGAATCAAGTGACTCTGACAGCACAAGTGACCCAGATCAATTCTGCAAGAAATGTGGCTTGACAAGCCCTAAAAAGAGATGGTCAAACAAATGGGTGCAGTGCGTTGGCTGTGATGGATGGTTTCACAAGTAAGAATGATTTTTTTATATGTACATATTAATATGCTTACCACTGTGATGCTTGAAATAACTTGGGTAACAGTTTATTCCCATTTTAAGCTATTTATTTCAAAAGTGACCATTTTTATAGGAATGATATTATATGCGTATTATACCAGATTTGTATCCTCATTTCCTCAACCCTTCGTTTTCGCTGTTTCAGGGAATGTGCTGCCTTGAAAAAGCTCCCAAGCAAAAAGGAACCCTGGTCATGCAGCATCTGTGTCCAGTCCAAATATTAATATTTAATAATTGATACTATTAGTATTAATATAGTGTAATATAATCTAGTATAATTGCGTATAATAAAAAAAATTGTGATCTATGCAATGACGATTTAATTCGTCATTTTTAAGTTCCAACAAAATAAAAGTACAGCCACATTGCCAATGGCAATGTATCTACAATAGACCTTTCTCAAAATAGCTTTACAACCTCGTACATTTGTCAAAAATATGCCAAATTGTGTTGTTATCTGACTAATTTCTATAGTTTACGCGATATTTTTTGAAAAAGTTTAGTTTCCATATTGTTTACCATTCTATAAGCTTTCTTTATGTGCATTGTTGATGTTGTAATTTTAAATTTATTTTCCACAGAAATATCCCCATTTTCTTCGATGTTTTGGCAGAACAATGCCCGGCCGAGCACACAATTCGGACAATAAAACATTCCACAAAGTACAGAACACGATAGATACTATCACAAAACGACGTGTATAATAGGGTTAACAACATAGGTTTACAAGAATCTTCAGAAATGCGTTGCTCTTGATACTTTTAGGGGTTTTAAAACATCATTTCGACACAATTCGGCAAATGTACTTATCAAGACCGCGTAAAAAAGGCCTGGAACGAGGTTGTACAGCTATCTTGGGAAAGGTCTATTAGTGTAGCCTACATGCAGTATTACTGGGCTTCCTGTGGTTTTTATCGGTTTACCGAAAAACCGCCTCGCCCTAGTACCAATAACTCAATTTTTGTGCTATACATCACGTGTTCTCAGTATTAAATTGACTAAACCACTATTAAAATACGAGAAAAGGTAAAAAGGCAATGAGGTTTAGGCATTGAAATTTTCAGGAAACTGTACTAGAAAACAGATCCAATAATTCCCGCCACTCAGAAAAGCTTCTAAAATATGCATGGGCCTGGCTGTTTTTAGCTCTGTGTCAGAGCTCGTCAGCATACACCCACTGTAGGAATCATTGAACTATTACAAGAATTGTTGATAACATAAATGAATCCCACATGGATAGCCAGCCTGTAATTGGGGTTTGATGAAGTGTAAAATTTTTTATCCATGGAAATACGCGTCCTGAGTTGGATAACTTTATAGCAACTATAGAATATAGTTTCAAATTAATTAATTTAAAAAGGTTGGAATCACAGACTTTTTTATCCACCAATTTTTCCAAGTCATCAAGTGTTCCACTATGACATTGCATTGCACCATTTAACTACTTAGACAAGCATGCTCTGTCAAAATTTTGACAAAGTTCTTTAGCAATAGTTGCAAAGTATCTTGGTCAAATTGTACACTGAAACATCAATATGGGTGAGGTCTACTGTATATATTAGAGACCTTTAGCTTAACCAATACGGTAAACCGCTAACGGCAAATGACAAACTTTAAGTCGTATTTGTAGGTAGGTTCTGCCGCATTCACAGCAATAATTTGTATACGTAGTTAATTTATGTTTGAATCAGTAATGCACCAATTTTCTCAACTTCTAAAACCTAACATTTCTTTTAAAAATTTGAATTTTGCGGTTGGTTCGTCGTAAATGCTAAGCTAAAGGTCTCTATTGCCTCATTTCAATTGCTCTAAATCATTTCACACTTCATTGAATTTCATTGGATCCTGGCTAAGCATAACAGCCCATTAGCTGGGTCTGGGGGTTTTAAATCAGAGTTTTCCTTCTCTTAGGTGGACTGTCATCCAAGACTAATGAGCTCCACCTACCCATGCAGAGTCATACTGTGTTTTGTTCACTACCTTTCCAACACACATTATTAGCTTAACTATCTGTTATAATAAATTGCATATAGGCATTTCGAGAAATTGTTTGGCCATCCTTCAGCTGTTTACATGCGTTATCGTACTGCTGCTTCACTATATCTGTGTTTTGGTAGAAATCCATCAGGTAATTGTAAAAAAAGTGGGTGGAAAAATTCTGCATACAAGAACTTCTCAAGCGACGAACATTTTTTCTGTTGTTTTCAGACTCTTGGTAACTTGTCTTGATAGAATTTGATTGTGCCAAAAGATTAATGTTGTGGTATTCACATAGTGGAGATTTGTGAGGGTTGCTGGCAGTGTGGAACCTGTCACCCAAAACATATCTTCTTGATGTGCCTGTTAATGGGTGTACTGTGGTGTCGTCAGATTGGATTGTCTTGTTGTCCTTGTCTCTGTATTCTGCTGTGGTTAGGAGTGGTACAGACATATCCTGCAGAGAATGAGCTCAAATTATAATCATATTTTGGATTTTGTGTGAGTAGGTATCTGTAAGATGCTTGTGATGTTACTCTGAGTCTGTCCCCACAGGGGCAAGCTTGAAAAATATGCCTGACCACATTGGGGATCGAACCTACGACCTTTGGAATACTAGTCCAATGCTCTGCCAACTGAGCTACGCGGTCAGGTCGGTTCGAGTATGTGATATTTCGGAACAGATTCTAGTTCCTTCAATATCAAGTCAATCTAATAATCATGATTTTTCTGTGTCTAAGTTGTAATGTAACTTATTTTTCAGTTTCTTGTTTTTATGGTTTGTTCCCAAGATATTTTCATTTGTTTGATATGTAAATGAGTGTGAACATGTCCGCTAATTTATGACGTCACATTGGTTGCAAGCTCCTCAAAACGGCTCCTCAAAACAATATGCTCAACATAACCCACACCACCCTGTAACACCCTGATTTCATCAGGCCCCCAGCAGTGTGTGAGAAAACATTTTCCGCTTCTTTCGTGCCTCAGCCAGCGGAAAATAACACTTATAACCAGTGCAAGTTTAGCTTGCAACCAAAGTGACGTCGTCTGGCTCCAGGCTTCGAGGGGTAAATCTCATATACCCCTCAGACTCGAGTTCGTGTATCCACGCATGGATAACCCGTGCACTACTAAATCAAGACCATCAGATGACAGACGACAGACGATATTAAGGAAATCGCACGCTTCAAACTATAAAAGAGAAAAAGACTAAAAAATATACAAAGTAAAACTACAAAAAATGCCTTTGAGACCGCTGTTGAAGATCTACAAAAGGCAGAAAGGTATTTATACCAACCGTGATTATAATTATAGCTGGACAAGGAAATGCATTCACTCAAGTCTCAATGTTTCGATATAATATATAACTTATAGACCTTCCGCTCGGGGAATTCGATGAAATATTACCCCTCGGGACGAAATATCCCTTGGGAGGTAATATTTCATCGAATTCCCCTCGTCTATAAATGCTAATAGTAATATTTTGGTTAGAAAAATACAGTATACATACAGTATCTGGCTGCTTGTTTAATGATGGCTCTTCAAAACATCCTCTGAACTTTCCCCAAAGGCTTTTGCTTACATCCTTATCACGACACTCCAGATGCCTCACAAAACCGCATGCCGTATCACAAAGAAAGACCAGTGGAATGTACTTAAAAGACAAGTACAAGTCAACTGCATCTCGCACAGATTCTTGCAATGTCAAGAATTTTGATGCTGCTGTTACCTGACAAACAAAAGTTACAGTACAAAACATTACATTACAATCGCAGTTGAATGTATGATGTCACCTTATTTTCCATAATAGCATGATTGACCGGGTTTCTACTGTTTTTACCGGGTCGATTACTAACTAATCGCCCGCTTGTGTTCAGAGTCGATTCAACTTATACTGGTAAACCATCTGCCATTATTCTGGGATCGTTTGTTTTCTTTACGCATGCTTAGAACATGCTGTCCATCTCTGCAACGTGCATTTACGCATGTGCAACATGTCTTTAAACCTCCCACAATTATTAGGGGATCATTCTTACTATAAAGCCAGTAGCTAAAAAAGGGTGTGTGGAGGTGGCGAAACCCGGTCGATCATGCTATTACAGACCAATAGCATGCCTTTTCGGGAGATTAGTTATTACTAGTCTCCCTCAAGTCATGCTATTACTTATAATAAACAATAAACATATATACCCCGTGATGACACACAACATGATAGAAACCACCAGTGTGACCAGGGACTTTCGTGAAACCATGACATGGACTGGAACCAACAAGTAGAGTTTCATATAGGGACTGTAAATCAATCTGCAATTTAGCCTACAAAGATATCAATAATGTCAACACAAACAACATACAGTATGAGCAATATGACATTTAAATAAACTACTACTACTATACAGTAAATATTTTGTGCAGGTACTGTAATTCTGCACTCCTAGATCTGGTTTATTGAGTCATTAGATTATTTACTCTTTTACTTAAACTGTTGACCTGCCTTAGATTTGCTGGATGTACTTATTCCACAAGACTGGCACAAATTCTTCAGCGATTCAATGTCCAACTCTTCAATCTTACCCATATTAATATCCTGGTTACAAATATTGTGGTGCAAAAGAGCTGGGTCACCTGTGCAAGAAAAAGAACTAACATTTGACTGACAGTGTGGCCAGATTTGGTAATTTAAATTACCTTCTTTCCATAGTTTTCTCTGTTTTTTTGAGAAGTTTTGGTAACTGAAAATTTTTGGTAATTACTTTGGTAATATTTTTATACTCTTGTATAATTGAAATTATGCGTGTGTCATCGGCTTTCCCCACCCTGGGGACCCCGGGCTATGGTGGGGCAATTTGATTACTTTGTGGGGACTTTCAATGTAATTTTTACCCAAGATGTGGGGAAATGTGGGGGCTTTGTGCAGCCATCGCCCTACATCTCTGGAAAATGAAGGGACTTCGTAAGAAAGTGATTGAATGTTTTCTATTGTTTTGAACTTTCATTTTATATATGTATTGACCAGATAACCAGTTTCACTGTAAATACAGTAGTGTATCAAAAGCAAATTTCATATAAAATATTTACACAAGATCAAACTTTGGTCAAACGTCTTTGTTTTGTTAATTTTCAGATTTAATAGTGTTTATGCTTTTAATGTTAACCAAACATGGCAATAAACATGGCAGGTATCTACCACAGGTATACATTTTGAGGAAATAGTTTAGTCTAAGGAAATATAGGGAGGGGGACTATCTTCCTGTTAAGAGTGTATTCAAAATTAAACTATTGGGACTTGTAGCATTGCTGTTTTTCTTGCAAACATTAATGCAAATATTACTGGTGGGGACATGGGGGGTGGGGACTTATCAAAATAATATAGCCCATGGGGTGGGGAAATAGCATGGATTTATAAGTTAGTTTTTGCAAAGGCCCCACTATTCCCCGGGGTCCCCAGGGTGGGGAAAGCCGATGACACACGCAACTATATTCATTGACAAAAATTGCATGGTTGTGCAATAATTGTGCCTTTGAGAAGGAATAATGGGGTTAAAATCATCTCACCAAAAGATTGCTGAGTCACAGATTGAAAGTAATTGGTAATTTTTTGGGTTTGGTCTGGTAATTTCCTCTCAGAAAGTTTGGTCACGCTATTTTGACAATGTGGAAAACAAAGCTTGGTGCATTGCTAATCAGAGAACAAGAACAAGGTATATTTGTTACTGGGATAATGTACAGTACAAATTGATTTACAATTCATTGCAAACTCAAAGCATTCATAGCAATTTTGAAAAAAAACACCCTCATTTGGATTTCCATGTTGCTTAAGAAAAGTACTCTTTTTATTTCCTTCAGTGTTATAAACAAACTGACTTCTCATTGCTGGAGCTAGAACTGGTGGGATATCTGAAAAATGTGTCTGAAATTTTTCCGATCGAGTGTAGGTTGTGCATTCAACCCAGCGCCTCTTCAAATTGGCAAGAAAATCTCCAAGCGATGTTGGGCTTGTCATAGATGACAATCTATCATTTTTTGGTGAGTATTCAATCTGTGAATAGATAAAAAAATATACTGTAACTATCCTCAATGTGCCTCAATGTGCCCCAGTGTGCCCTACTTATATATTTTTACTTGTCTAACACCAGACAATTTTACTCGTCAATGGGGAAGCTCTGCGCACAGCTTAATGGGTTATTGGGTTAATCAATTATACGGCATCTCCCCTTGGCATTGTTTGGAAGGACAACTAATAACCAATATGCTAAACATGGCAGCTAGCTAGATTTCTGAAATCCTTCAAACTCAACAATTATCAAAAAGCATCATTAAAATATCCTTAGCTATCTGACTATATATAACTTGTTGCCCTCCAAAAATTAACTAGACCCAGTACCCTGCTTGATTGGGAAATGGCTAATTTAGTTTACCTAGCAATTTTACGCACCTCACTGATGTCACAACAGTTTTTCTCATTGCCATCCCCAAAGTAAACTTCCCCAATTACACCGCATATCCCGCATATGCCATCATCCAAGTTTCGTTCTGTTATGGCTTCAAAACAGTAAAAACCATTGTAAAGGTGTGTTGCAATGTTTTCCAGCTCATTTTTTGTTGGTGACTCCTGTAAAATATTATTGAAGTGAGGCTACAATCACTTTCAAAAGTTGTTGGGACACCTGCAGTTTTAGAGCATAGGTCAATCCGGTACACTTGTAACACACATTGGTCTCCCTTCCCTCCCCCCCCTCCCCAATCAATGTTGGTTTCCCAATTGTAAGACCATACCCCGTCAAATATGATAATATTTTGGACACAACATTGAATAGGGGGCGGGGAGATCGACGTTTGTCAATATAATAGGTATTTGGGGCATCTGTCCCAACACAATTGAAAATGATTGTCTGAACACTATACCCCAAATTTTTATTGTATATTTCAAAATAACTGGCAAAGAATGCTTTAAGGGCAATGTATTTATTTCTATATTGTGCATAGCAGATGTAATACAACTTTTCTACCGGTCTAGTTCGTGTGAAATTGGAAAAGTTAATAATTAACAGAATATATTGGCGTTTGGGTATAGCATCTTTAATTCCCTAAGGTTTATTGTGTTTTTAGCTGTTATCAATTACGCCCAAAACTATTGAATTATTTAATGTGGTCTGGTAGTCAACCCAGACTATTTTGGTTTAATTATCTTACATTTAGGGATAGTTTATCGCATAGCAATAGACTTCCGGTTATTATTCGTATACAAGCAATGGATCAGCCAACTGCCAAATTGGGTACTCAAACCAAGCAAGCGCTTAGTTGACCATGAGTAGTTAATGCGACAGTGTACATCTATCTAGAGCAGAATTATCAGATAGAATTGTCTCCCCATGGCTCTCGTACCGCCCATGAAGGATCACTCAGATGGTAGTAAATTTGGAGGTACCTACGAAAAGGAGGTGGTCACTTGGACATAGCTATAACTTCGAGCACTACGTTTATGTTGCAAGTTATCAGAAAGTTTGTGGATAGTAAATAGGCTTGTAGACAGCCATTATACATTGCTTTGGGCACCAAACAACACGCCACGGGTGGTTGACCTGATATTGGTCATCACCATGGTGATGCAAGTCAGCTGGTGCCTTTTGGATATATTTATTGTACAATTTATTCGAATCCTAGAAAATCAACAGAAAGAAATGAGAGCATGTAATTCATGTTTTTCTAAACTTATTAGCAACAATTCTACCTCCGCTCTTGGGTCAAACCAACGTTAATTGTATGCGCAAGCTATGCCAACAAGCTCTTCCGGAATAGACGATTGCCATCAAAGTAGCATCGGTTGACACATCGGTTGACACTATAAAAATGAAATAACGAGCCACTGAAATGCTTTTAAAACAGAATAAGGCTGAGAATAATATGTTGAGAATATATAACAATGTGTTTGCTAGTCATTAAAGAGTTTAAATGTGATTAAGCCAAATTTTGGAGCGGTTGACACTTTTTTATATAAATATATCTGATATACTAAAGTGATTTTTAGAGTTGAGTGTCAATCTATACACTTCACACAATTTTACATACTTTTTGGCAAAGAACAACCAGTAATATATCAATACAGGCTCCCTAAACACTTTCTTTTAGTAGTTACTGTGGAAAAATTGAATATGCCGTATCAACTCAAAGCTAAATTGATGAAAATGTTGTACGATTTACAGTGTCAACCGAACACGTGTTTCAAGCGTCTTATATTACATACATGTTTCACGTCCTGAATAATAGATCTATATTTAATCACAGCCTCAGTGCGCCTCGGCATACATAGTAAATTATCATAATAAATAAAAGTATCTTCTACTGGTATTTGGAGTATAGATTTACGCGATTGTCTTTACACTCCAGCCACGTTTCTTGATATATTTCTTATTAGCAATTGCTTGATGGACTATATATAGTTGCTATTTTAGTCTGTGGGAAAATTCCTAGCCATTTTAGTAATTTTGCGAATATAATACTTGTTCCCATACTACAGATATATCTTTTCGTCAAAGACCATGTTAGTATACAGTGTAACAAAACAACGGCAGACGCTATAAAGTTATAATACAGACACATTGTACAATCAGTCGTCAAATATGCACGGCTCATACGCAATGCCCATCAATTTTCCCGTGCATTTTACTGAGCAATAATCGACGTCGCTAATTTTTCAGATAAATTTGCATATCACGCTTGCATAGACCAGTTTCAATAATATATCTCTTGAATCACTCCCCTCCCAGTACATCGCATTTTATAACTCCATATTGTATAAAATACTATTCTATCGCGTTATATTTAAAATGTATTCACCAAAGAACGCATAGGAAACGAGATATTATATGCCAATGCAATTCGCTAAATATGTTACGCTAAATGCTATTTGAATTTCATGAAAATAACTTTGAAAAATACTCTTTGACTGAAGGATGTTATAGACGCCTTTCAGACAATCACTTTCAAAAGTTGTTGGGACACCTGCAGTTTTAGACACATTGGTCTCCCCCCCCCTCCCCAATCAATGTTGGTTTCCCAATTGTAAGACCATAACCCTTCAAATATGATAATATTTTGGACACAACATTGAATAGGGGTCGGGGAGATCGACGTTTGTCAATATAATAGGTATTTGGGGCGTCTGTCCCAACACATTTGAAAATGATTGTAGTTTATAGTGATTTCCTTTAAGCAGTACCACCATAGGTTGGGGGGACTTTCAAGGAACTTAAAAATACCATAGTGACAGTGTGGATAATTTAACCCATTAAGCTTGCAGAGCTTCCCCATTGACAAGTAAATTGTCTGGCTTTGGCAAAAAAAATAGCAGGGTGCACTGGGGTGATTTGTGGTTTGACGGGTTAACCCATTAAGCCCCATAGCTTCCCCATTTACAAATAAAATCGTCTGGCGTTTGTCAAAAAAATAAAAAGGTATGGCGCACTGGGGCACATTGCGGTGTAATGGGTTAACTAAAGACTTTTTCAAATTTTGTGGTTAATCAATTAAGCTCCAGGGCTTTCCTATTGACAAGTGAAATCGTGTGTTTGTAAAAAAAAGCAGGGTACATTGGGGTGCATTGCGGCTTGATGGCCGTACTACTATAAAACAACCCTTAATGTTTCATATTTCAAAATGACATTTTTCGATATATTTTCTTTGTTATAAGTGTACAGTATGTATACTATACCTGAACTCTTTCAACCATTGCATTAAGTTTGCTCTCTATGGCAATAGAAATGGGTACTCCTCTACGAAAGAGCTGTCTCCATTCAAGAAGTATCTCCAGGGAAACCAACACCTTATCACAGATATTGAATAAACCTATTTAATAAATGGGTGCATGGGTCAAAAAGACATTATATATATAGTGTTGAGACAAAGATGAGAGGGGCTCTCCTGTATTTAATACTGTAACTTCAGACTGATTTGCTGCAAAAAGCATTGTTTTTGATAGAATAGCTAAAGTTCAATCACATACAAAAATATTTTCTCTTTTCTATACAGTAGATCTGATCTTCATAATAATACTGACTTACCAAGCTCGTATGGAAATACTTGATGCATTGTGGAACATCTGGGACAGGTTTTTACCAGGATTTGAACAGTTTTAAATGGATTCATATTTGTGATCAGTACAGATCTGCCACGTTGTCCTGGGTGAGCCTTAGAATTGCCTAGCTTACTGTTACAGAGTTTGCAGTTCTCCACTTGAGGCTCAAAAATCTGTTGCCAACCCAATGGATGTGCATCCCTTTTTCCAGATTCCTGAATGATGGGCAAAGGAATTTGGAATGGAATGGTACGCTTCATTTTTAGATTTATTGTCGCTTCACGAGACTCTGTAGGAGTGGTATTTTCGCATTGGTTTAATGTATCCTGATGTGATGATGGCACTACTAAAGGATTATCTTTGACAACATCCAGTGCTAATAATACATGGATATGGGTACATATCTTCTTGGATTTTTGTTGTTTAGCAGTGTACATTGTGCCCTTACAGTCTTTTGAGCGGCACAATATCTCTGTTTCTGTCACTCTTACATGGCAGTAACCAGCTGTGTTATTAGTGGAATCTCTGCCAAATACACAATACATAGATGGCGATACTTGCACTGCAATTGGAATACCCTTGGCCTTTGATTCTGCAGCAACCTCACTCAAATATATTTTTGTGGTCTGGTCACATGGATACTCTACACTATCTGGGAGTGTGCCATAGGTGTTGAGTGGGGTCAAACTCTCTGGAATCATTTGGGTGTGCTGGCAATTAAATTCTACCATTTTTTGGCTGTTCACATGCATTGCCCTGTTTTGTTTGCAGAGATGATGGTGCCATATCAACTTATTTCCTCTTTTAACCAATAAACACCTGTCATCATGAGTAACGTCCAGTGTCCCAAGGGCTGGAGTCTCTTTTTGAGATAGCTGGCGAGGGGAAGGATTTGCTGTTGATGAGATGATTTATCCATGGTATGATATTTATTGATTGTTATTTCATTTATTGTTTAGCGTACATAGATTGGAGTACAAAACCTTGTAGTTTTGTTCTGGTTAAAGTCATATCTTAATTGATATATATTTGTATTCGTTGAGGTTTTTCGACACGCGAATATTCACAAATATTGTTCTAGAAGGTTTCCTTTTAAACATCACGTCATTTGACTTTTAATTAGTTTATTGTATTGATAGGTGCCTTTAACGCTTGGCGTCATTATCATGTGATCATATCATCATTAGATATGCTTCTATTTCCGGTGCACTACACTATATAAGTCCACGATTTTTTATGTTTGAATTACTTGTATTGTGATAAACGACTCTTTATATTTGAATTTAGTGAGTTATGCTTACGCCTATGTCTCACTGAACGCTTTGTTCTATAATTGACATATATTTAGGCTTTTTTTAGTTACATCTGGTTATTTAAACAGTATTGTTGTGCACTTATAATAAAATATATTTTCTTGTTTCAGTGTATTCCTTCCTCCTTTTAAGCCGCCGTCCAGTGTCCCAAGGGCTGGAGTCTCTTTTGAGATATCTGGCGAGGGGAAGGATTTGCTGTTGATGAGATGATTTATCCATGGTATGATATTTATTGATTGTTATTTCATTTATTGTTTAGCGTACATAGATTGGAGTACAAAACCTTGTAGTTTTGTTCTGGTTAAAGTCATATCTTAATTGATATATATTTGTATTCGTTGAGGTTTTTCGACACGCGAATATTCACAAATATTGTTCTAGAAGGTTTCCTTTTAAACATCACGTCATTTGACTTTTAATTAGTTTATTGTATTGATAGGTGCCTTTAACGCTTGGCGTCATTATCATGTGATCATATCATCATTAGATATGCTTCTATTTCCGGTGCACTACACTATATAAGTCCACGATTTTTTATGTTTGAATTACTTGTATTGTGATAAACGACTCTTTATATTTGAATTTAGTGAGTTATGCTTACGCCTATGTCTCACTGAACGCTTTGTTCTATAATTGACATATATTTAGGCTTTTTTTAGTTACATCTGGTTATTTTAACAGTATTGTTGTGCACTTATAATAAAATATATTTTCTTGTTTCAGTGTATTCCTTCCTCCTTTTAAGCCGCCGTCCAGTGTCCCAAGGGCTGGAGTCTCTTGAGATAACTGGCGAGGGGAAGGATTTGCTGTTGATGAGATGATTTATCCATGGTATGATATTTATTGATTGTTATTTCATTTATTGTTTAGCGTACATAGATTGGAGTACAAAACCTTGTAGTTTTGTTCTGGTTAAAGTCATCTTAATTGATATATATTTGTATTCGTTGAGGTTTTTCGACACGCGAATATTCACAAATATTGTTCTAGAAGGTTTCCTTTTAAACATCACGTCATTTGACTTTTAATTAGTTTATTGTATTGATAGGTGCCTTTAACGCTTGGCGTCATTATCATGTGATCATATCATCATTAGATATGCTTCTATTTCCGGTGCACTACACTATATAAGTTCACGATTTTTTATGTTTGAATTACTTGTATTGTGATAAACGACTCTTTATATTTGAATTTAGTGAGTTATGCTTACTAGTCTAGGACCTGTATATGAGTTTGTATGCATTTCATTTAGGACAGATTATCTCAACTGTTTTAGGGTAAAATGACCATGGCGGTCAACATGGCATATGTCCCAAAACCCGAATCCGGTGCGAAAGTCCTGAAAATGACCACGCCCAGAAACGGCACTGCCGACATAGCTCCATCTCCTGAACCATCAAAGCTACAGACTTTCTGAAGTGCTTATAGTGTTTAGAATGGTTGCTTTTAGGGTGCTCAATGGAGGGTGAAATTTGTCTAGGTATCATATTTTACAAGAAAATGACTATGCGCCATCCCAGGTCAACTGCTAATTATGCATCAAATTACTCATTCACCTGGCAAAGTCTATGTTTTCTTATTTCCTAAAATTTTTTGTCATAGGATCAAAAACCATACTTATTCCAATATAATAATAATAGATTTCATGAGGGTTGATATTGTTAAGTTGAGATACAATACAGTTTATTTCACTTACCCCACGCCAAAACACGATTTCAGCCATATTTTGCCGTTTTATTCGCTTTTTATCATCGAGGCTCACACATATTATCCACAAATTATACTTGAACATAATGATAGTTGACTAAAGAATAATTCAACCAAGTTTCGTCAGGTTTTGAAGCAGTGCAGTGTATTTTATCTTCGAAATCATAGAAGCGATGTTTTGCCCAATTATCGCGCCAGTGCAATGTCTCGCCGCTTCTCTGCCCGATTTATCACACTTTTTCGTCGTCAAATGTAGTTAGATAACAGTATCCAGAAATACTTGATTGTAGAAAAGTTCCAATCGAAAAATTGATAACCTAACTGCCAATCCGTGGCAATAAATGGCCCTATGTTTTTCATAAACATGAATAAAAAATATAATGCCCAAAGTAATTTGAAAGTCACGCACAATCTTCACGAAAACACCGCGTGGGCTTGATGACAGGGGGGTGGAATTTTTTCACGAATACGTTTGTTCGTGAACACAGCAACCCAAGGCAAGTTCGTGTGTTTGCAAATTGTACTAGAAACATTGCGTAATATTGTATTTTCTAGTTTTATAAACTAATAAACCATAAGTAAGCTATATAAACCATGGCTATAGTTATATATGCCAGAAACTGACAAAGTATAGATACTTTCCGAATCTTGTTCATTCATACAAATATTATTATAGTACTTAACTTTTTGATTTACAATCCTATCCGTATCGAAGCGCAAAGACGACTGTTTCGCCCCATGTCAGGGCTCATCAGCATGTCTAGGAAATACATGATTCCGACATGGACAGCCTTTTGGAGGCCGAAAATGAGCGAACTGGTTTTAGGCGCCAGTAACCCGCCTTTCACACCTTGGTCAGCAAGGAGTTTGGTTAGAAATGGGTGACTATTTGGGTAATTTCATGGACGTGCAATTGCTCAATTTTACACACCAACCCAGTCAATTCTAACCCTTTACCCCCCACCCTCACCCACCCAAGTCCTAACTGAACTTAGATACAGTTTAAGAAATGTTAAACTTTCACATGGAGAATCGTTATAATATATGCCTATCTTTAAATTTTAGTATGCAATTCCTTATCCGTCGATACACGGCCTGTCTGTGTAGTAAGACTTAGAAATGATACCATGCAGTCCCACGCCCACGATTAAGAAAACTTATATCGTCCCTATACAAGTGCTACATGGAAGTGAATCTTTAGAACATTTTAGAGAAAGATTCGTTAATAAATATAGAATATTGTGTCTCGTTTCAAAATTTTCAAACTTTGACCGTTCGCTGATGCACGCTAATTGCATTATGCACCTCGTGGTATGAAATCATGCAACTGAAATTCTTTCACAACAATTTTCAGACGATGAATACGAATCCCAGCTATAAGTGCCAGTTCTTTCGTATTGTTCACGAGTACGGATTATACCAGCATGTGACTGGCGTTATAATTTAGAAATACATTTTGAAATTTTTGAAATTTGAACCCCGGAAATGCCGTTTCCTGCATTCTGAACGTCGAGTTCATCTTAAAAATTGTCTTCAACGAACACGTGTCTTAGACAAAAAGTGATAAAAAAGACACAAAAACTGCAAAATATCTTAATAACATACCACTTTCTCTGTTCAATTCGTACAATATCAGAGTATGACAAGCTGACCCACTTAACTCTTGGAGCCGCATATCGTCTTGATTTTATCATGCACCCAGCTACTTCCGTGCTTGAAATGCATCAAACTCTGCAGGTCCATATCTGATTTACGAAGTGGTTTTGTTGACCCCATGTCCAACCATCCTCCTTTCTCAGTCGGGCTTGCGGCCGGCAATGGCAGAGTTAAAAATGAGCTTCCACGAATAACAGAACCGCTTGACGTCAATAACCTTGATAGAACTGCAGCACGAAGTAAGTTAATTAATAAATATTGTTCACCGTACGTAAATCATCTTCAAACAGCAGCACGAAGTAAGTTATTAGACATGTTCACCGTAAATCACCTTGAAACAGCAGCACGAACGAAAGAAAAAATGTTCACAGTAAATGATCTTGAAACAGCGGCACGGAGGTTGGAAGTAATATATTGTTAACTGTAAATCATCTTGAAACAGCGGCACTGAGGAAGGAAGTTATATAATGTTCACTGTAAATCATCTTGAAACAGCGGCACTGAGGAAGGAAGTTATATAATGTTCACTGTAAATCTTCTTGAAACAGCGGCACGGAGGAAGGAAGTTATATAATGTTCACTGTAAATCATCTTGAAACAGCGGCACGGAGGAAGGAAGTTATATAATGTTCACTGTAAATCATCTTGAAACAGCGGCACGGAGGAAGGAAGTTATATAATGTTTACTGTCAATTATCTTGAAACAGCGGCACTGAGGAAGGAAGTTATATGTTGTTCACTGTCAATTATCTTGAAACAGCGGCACTGAGGAAGGAAGTTATATGTTGTTCACTGTAAATCATCTTGAAACAGCGGCACGGAGGAAGGAAGTTATATGATGTTTACTGTAAATCATCTTGAAACAGCGGCACTGAGGAAGGAAGTTATATAATGTTCACTGTAAATTATCTTGAAACAGCGGCACTGAGGAAGGAAGTTATATAATGTTCACTGTAAATCATCTTGAAACAGCGGCACTGAGGAAGGAAGTTATATAATGTTCACTGTAAATCATCTTGAAACAGCGGCACTGAGGAAGGAAGTTATATAATGTTCACTGTAAATCATCTTGAAACAGCGGCACTGAGGAAGGAAGTTATATGTTGTTCACTGTAAATCATCTTGAAACAGCGGCACGGAGGAAGGAAGTTATATAATGATCACTGTAAATCATCTTGAAACAGCGGCACGGAGGAAGGAAGTTATATAATGTTCACTGTAAATCATCTTGAAACAGCGGCACTGAGGAAGGAAGTTATATAATGTTCACTGTAAATCATCTTGAAACAGCGGCACGGAGGAAGAAAGTTATATAATGTTCACTGTAAATCATCTTGAAACAGCGGCACAGAGGAAGGAAGTTATATGTTCACTGTAAATCATCTTGAAACAGCGGCACAGAGGAAGGAAGTTATATAATGTTCACTGTAAATCATCTTGAAACAGCGGCACGGAGGAAGGAAGTTATATAATGTTCACTGTAAATCATCTTGAAACAGCGGCACGGAGGAAGGAAGTTATATAATGTTCACTGTAAATCATCTTGAAACAGCGGCACGGAGGAAGGAAGTTATATAATGTTCACTGTAAATCATCTTGAAACAGCGCACGGAGGAAGGAAGTTATATAATGTTCACTGTAAATCATCTTGAACCAGCCGCACGGAGGAAGGAAGTTATATAATGTTCACTGTAAATCATCTTGAAACAGCGGCACGGAGGAAGGAAGTTATATAATGTTCACTGTAAATCATCTTGAAACAGCGGCACGGAGGAAGGAAGTTATATAATGTTCACTGTAAATCATCTTGAAACAGCGGCACGGAGGAAGGAAGTTATATAATGTTCACTGTAAATCATCTTGAAACAGCGGCACGGAGGAAGGAAGTTATATAATGTTCACTGTAAATCATCTTGAAACAGCGCACGGAGGAAGGAAGTTATATAATGTTCACTGTAAATCATCTGGAAACATGTGCACGGAGGAAGGAAGTTATATAATGTTCACTGTAAATCATCTTGAAACAGCGGCACGGAGGAAGGAAGTTATATAATGTTCACTGTAAATCATCTTGAAACAGCGGCACGGAGGAAGGAAGTTATATAATGTTTACTGTAAATCATCTTGAAACAGCGGCACGGAGGAAGGAAGTTATATAATGTTCACTGTAAATCATCTTGAAACAGCGGCACGGAGGAAGGAAGTTATATAATGTTCACTGTAAATCATCTTGAAACAGCGGCACGGAGGAAGGAAGTTATATGTCGTTCACTGTAAATCATCTTGAAACAGCGGCACGGAGGAAGGAAGTTATATGTTGTTCACTGTAAATCATCTTGAAACAGCGGCACAGAGGAAGTAAGTTATATAATGTTTACTGTAAATCATCTTCAAACAGCGGCACGGAGAATGGAATATTGCGTTTATTTCAAGAAATGTTTATACTGTCAAAGGCATTTTGACCGTGACCAAATCTATTCCGTGGTTGGGTTTTTACAATCGTCACCAGCTTTGCATTTGCAATACTTACAACATTTGATCCCAGCAACCCTGCATGGACACACATTCTTTCGAGCACACTTTCCACATTTACAGGGGTCTGGCAGGTTTTCCGGTTTACTGATGACAATCTCTGGAACCAGTGCACCGTCAATTCTCTCAAAACCGTAAGACTCCGCATTCATAAGTAAAGCAGCATCTCTAAATGGGGCTTGAATCCACAGTTGCATTTGGTAATAGCTCCTTTGAATATGTTTCCTTGCATTAGTTGAAGTGCAAGCAGTTCTTTCGAAGTCCAGTTTTAGAGCGTTACTATCAAATGCAGCGAGACGTAGTTCATCAAATGTTTCCAAGTCTGTTGATGGTTTTAGACACTTAACCAAGAATAATTCAGCCATCTCTATCCCGCTGTCTGTTAGCTGCGGACAATCAAAATTCAGTATCAACGATGTATCCTCAGGTTTTCGAACAGTGTTCAGAGCTGAAAGTTTCGTTGATATCTTGCTTGTTGAATCACACCCAGTTAGTGCATGAAGAGCCGGGAGACATTTAATTATCTCTCCTGTAGGAATAATGGTGTCCATCTGCAGTAGTTTGTTCGCCCGAAGAAGAAAAACAGTGAAGTTGCTCTCTCGACTGCGCTAAGGTAAAGTATCCAGTCTCCAGAACGCATGGAATTCGTAAGATCTCTTGCTATTGGGTACAGGTCGGAAACATACGTGTTCCAAAACGCATAGGACTTGGATTGTGAAGACATTTCTTTTAGATATACTTCAAAGGCTTCTTCCATTGCTTCAGCCCGTTCTTTCGTGGAATTCCATACTTCACCAATAAGCTCCTTAGAATGACAATCAACTACAAATCCCTCGACTTCCATTTCTTTTTCGGGGTATTTCGTCAGAAACGCTTCAAGCATCATCGACATGAGGACCTCGTGTATCATTGAATGGGCAGTGCGAGCTCTGGAATAATGGGAGCCGGATATTACGCTGTTTATAGTATCTGGGCCATAACACTCGGTCTCAACTAGAACAGAAAATATCCCTGATGGTTCCAAATACGCTCCAAGACACGCGAACACAATCTTCTCCATATGAAACCCCCCAAGACCAAGAAATATGTTGCCAAACTGGTCTGGTTTTAAAAGTTGGATTTCCTTCGCAATACGATAAACACTTTCGTCAGCCCATAACCCACCATAAGAATCACCTTTCTGTTTCAAGGCATCTTGAAAGTTGATCATTGTGGTAAGTATTGCATCGTATGTGGTAGCTGGATAGGGAAGGATTGGGGTTAGAATTTTTGTGGTAGCATGAAAATTGAAATTCACGGTGGAACTTCTCAAGGCTGTGAATCCCGGGACAACATAACCCAACTCTGTTGCCTTTCCAGTTAAGCGGTTCGCTAACCACAGAAAGTAGTCCAAACGAATCGATTTGATTGATTGGTTGCAAAGGCTTAATGCTGAGACCGGGCTTATTGTCGTTGAAAATGAATCAGTTGACATTCCGGCGACAGTTCCGACCAAATTAGTAGGATTGGGGATTTCGTTGGTTGCTTCAACATGGGGGTCTATGATTGTGGAAGTATGTGGGTCATCAGATGCTACTGCGGTGGACTCTGTTGTTGAGGTGGACTCTGTCGTTGAGGAGGCCTCGGTCGCGGGTGTATGAGGTGTTCTTCTTGTGCCAATTGAATTCGGATTGAAGACGGTCTCCGATACTTTGTAATTCTCGCCTATTTCCCACGTTCCTTCATTGCTCCCATCCTGATAAGCTGTTGACAACGGACTTTAGATCTAAGCTTTACAGTAGTTCGACTCTGAGCGGAAAATGGCCTTGTTGAGATCTCACTTTCGTCCGATGGTTTTTCTTCGTTAATTGGGACATTTTGGAAAATAACAAGAATGGTGTCGTGTGTGGAGCCTGTGCCGGCAAGGGTACTTTCGTTACGGTCAAAGTTATCCATTGCTCCGTTAAGTGGGCTTGATGCTTCTAGGACAGGAGGAAGTGGTATTCTATTGTCACCTGCCGCGGTTATAATCTGTTCAGCGATGTCCACATCAATTCTCTTAACCGTGTTGTAGCTTACACAAATACCGTGGTGGTTAAGGGCAGTTACGAGCTCTTTTGATCTTGTCAGACTGTGAACGCCTTCCGCGACCATGACATGAAAAGGGGTTGGTTCCTTCCCACCACTCATCATATAGTGGAGAATTTGAAAAACAACATCTCTTTTCACCTGAGAGATCAGCTTCCCCTTGAATAACCAGGAACAGAATTCTTCCCATCTTGCTGGTGGGTTCTTCAGAAGTATGTCCGTGGATAGTTGAAGGTCTTGGGGTTCACAAACGCTCCTTTCCAGCCCAAACTTGTAATCCTTTAGCCCTTGTGCAAGTTCGGTCGTAACTTGTTGGACAGGTGAAACTCGCATAGACTCCAACAAAGACGCTGGATTACTCTTTGTGGAAAATACCATTTGAGAGATTCTCTTATTGCTTGGGTATGTAAAGCAGACAGCATCTCCATACAACGCAATGATTAGATGTTTTACAGCTCTGTTTGAAACTGGTACTGTTAAATGTTCATTTAGTCTGTCTCTGATTGAAGTTAGACTGTATGCAGTGCTATTAAAATCAAGTCCTAGCGCTAAAAACTGTTCCTTGAGAGATTCGTCTCCAGCTGTTATGGAATCCTCTACTTCCAGATTTTTTAGTATTTCTTCTATTTTAGCGTTATACTTGTTGAAATAACCTTTACAACAGTGACTGTGATAATAGATATCAGCTGCAAAAACATCTTCAGGTTCATGCATTGCCACTGTTTCAGTATAAACACGGTCTTTGAACAACTTGGCGGCATTGAGTAGTTTTTGAGCCATCGGCTTCTCACAAACTCTTAGTAATTTGTGTATTATCTTTTGCTTGATGTTTTTACGATCTGAACCACAAATGACACAGATATTGCTGGTTGAACTCGACTTAAACCTTTTCCTACATCGCTCATGCTCGTAAGTGGTGCTATCCATAGAGGTCTGCTCACATGACTTCGACTCTTCTACAGGGTGGGTTTGTTTTCTTTTCTTTTCCACATCCCTTTGGAAACTCCTATAGCATGACGATGAGTGGTATTTTATGAGTTCTTGCTCCTGTATTGTTAATCGTAGAACTCTTTTTGCTCGATCGTCGTTACCTCCATCATCTTTCGCAAGGGTAACAATACGTGCTCTGCCAGTTTCTCCACTAGAGAGATACTCAGATTGAATCTTTGTCTGGCATAATATGCATTCATCGAGGTTTATTGTTGGTTTGCGTTGAGGGCAAATAGAGAGAGGTATCTCATCCTGAAATTAAATTATTTCTCAATGTATGGGGTTCAGGAATACCTATGAAGGGTATGTCTTTTTGAAAAAAAGGACACAGAAATATATAAAAATACCCTTTTGTTACTCTGAGCCGTTTTGGTTGTTTTTGACACCTAAAGATAACCTTAAAATTTAGATTCGAACTTGGAGAATTGGTGCATGCTTTCTGAAAAATACATTTAATATATTAGTCCATAGGCTCCTACACGTGAACGTTACTGAAAACTGATACCATTCCATTTTAGAGCATTGCTAAGTCTAAGAAGGTGTTTACATCAGTCCTACATTAAAAGGGGTTTCACATCGGCCTTCGAAAAGCCGAGTTTGACATAGTTTGACAATGATACATCAGTTTTTACTCAGCCCCACTACAAGGATCAGTGTAGTTGACTTTATATGAAAAAAATCTAATTTTCTCGCCCAGGGTGGGTTAGGATGTATATATATAGGATTATAGGTCTCATATAAACACCCCCTAAGTTATCATTTACATTTCTCAAAATTACGCGACCTGCCCATTTGAGTTGACATGTCAGTTTTATGTCACGCAAACTAAAAATAGCAAAAGTAAACAAGACATTTTAAACCATATTGAATACCGAAAGAAGAACATTTAACCGAAACACAGTTTGATCTATAGCAAGTTTTCTCTGAAAGTTCTAAAATCATTATTTGCCTTACATGTACTTGTATTTACATTGGCACAGACCATAAGTGCGCGAAATTAAACAGAGCAAAAATATTCCGCGCGAGAATTTTTCCTGCTCTATTAAAACACTTTGTCCTTGTTTCCATATTGACATGAAAACCTGCATGCAAACTGAGGTTATTTAATTTCGGTTCGGACTAGTCGCGTAATTTCGAAAATGGGTGTAATATATACCGAATTTTTTCTAAAATTAATATCTAAAATTATTTATAACGTTGCAGCACACTTTCGTGCTATAAACTACACGTGCTATTTATAACACGGCACAAATCATTTCTAAACATTTGTCTTACCATTTTACTTTATTTCAGCTTTCTCTAAGCCTCTACTAAATATCTCTATCACAATAAATTAATCCTATCAAAACCAGCGTGTACTTTTCCTACTTCGAGCCTTTCCGAATAAGTCGATAGTTGAAATTCGAAAAGATATGAAAGAATATTTTTACATCTGTCAAAAGTATATTTTGGGTGCAGTTATTATGTTTTTAATAATCAATTTACTCTGGCCTTAAAAGTATGCTGAAACGTACATGACTGCATAGAATACCCTTGAAATTTCAGTGCAAAACGATTTTGTAAGTTCCTGGCTTCTGTTTAGCTTAAAGAAAACCAGAAAATACAATATTACGCAATTATTTATTCTTTTTACAGGTCTATATAAAAGCATATCACAAAAACACGAACTTTTCTTGGGCTGTGGTCACAAACGTATTCGTGAAAAAATTCCACCACCCTGTCATCAAGCCCACGCCGTGTTTTCGTGAAGATTGTGCGTGACTTTCAAATTACTTTGGGCATTATATTTTTTATTCATGTTTATGAAACACATAGGGCCATTTATTGCCACGGATTGGCAGTTAGGTTATCAATTTTTCGATTGGAACTTTTCTACAATCAAGTATTTCTGGATACTATTATCTAACTACATTTGACGAAGAAAAAGTGTGATAAATCGGGCAGAGAAGCGGCGAGACATTGCACTGGCGCGATAATTGGGCAAAACATCGCTTCTATGATTTCGAAGATAAAATACACTGCACTGCTTCAAAACCTGACGAAACTTGGTTCAATTATTCTTTAGTCAACTATCATTATGTTCAAGTATAATTTGTGGATAATATGTGTGAGCCTCGATGATAAAAAGCGAATAAAACGGCAAAATATGGCTGAAATCGTGTTTTGGCGTGGGGTAAGTGAAATAAACTGTATTGTATCTCAACTTAACAATATCAACCCTCATGAAATCTATTATTATTATATTGGAATAAGTATGGTTTTTGATCCTATGACAAAAAATTTTAGGAAATAAGAAAACATAGACTTTGCCAGGTGAATGAGTAATTTCATGCATAATTAGCAGTTGACCTGGGATGGTGCATAGTCATGTTCTTGTAAAATATGATACCTAGACAAATTTCACCCTCCATTGAGCACCCTAAAAGCAACCATTCTAAACACTATAAGCACTTCAGAAAGTCTGTAGCTTTGATGGTTCAGGAGATGGAGCTATGTCGGCAGTGCCGTTTCTGGGCGTGGTCATTTTCAGGACTTTCGCACCGGATTCGGGTTTTGGCACATATGCCATGTTGACCGCCATGGTCATTTTACCCTAAAACAGTTGAGATAATCTGTCCTAAATGAAATGCATACAAACTCATATACAGGTCCTAGACTATACGCCTATGTCTCACTGAACGCTTTGTTCTATAATTGACATATATTTAGGCTTTTTTTAGTTACATCTGGTTATTTTAACAGTATTGTTGTGCACTTATAATAAAATATATTTTCTTGTTTCAGTGTATTCCTTCCTCCTTTTAAGCCGCCGTCCAGTGTCCCAAGGGCTGGAATCTCTTTTTGAGATAGCTGGCGAGGGGAAGGATTTGCTGTTGATGAGATGATTTATCCATGGTATGATATTTATTGATTGTTATTTCATTTATTGTTTAGCGTACATAGATTGGAGTACAAAACCTTGTAGTTTTGTTCTGGTTAAAGTCATATCTTAATTGATATATATTTGTATTCGTTGAGGTTTTTCGACACGCGAATATTCACAAATATTGTTCTAGAAGGTTTCCTTTTAAACATCACGTCATTTGACTTTTAATTAGTTTATTGTATTGATAGGTGCCTTTAACGCTTGGCGTCATTATCATGTGATCATATCATCATTAGATATGCTTCTATTTCCGGTGCACTACACTATATAAGTCCACGATTTTTTATGTTTGAATTACTTGTATTGTGATAAACGACTCTTTATATTTGAATTTAGTGAGTTATGCTTACGCCTATGTCTCACTGAACGCTTTGTTCTATAATTTAGGCTTTTTTTAGTTACATCTGGTTATTTTAACAGTATTGTTGTGCACTTATAATAAAATATATTTTCTTGTTTCAGTGTATTCCTTCCTCCTTTTAAGCCGCCGTCCAGTGTCCCAAGGGCTGGAGTCTCTTTTTGAGATAGCTGGCGAGGGGAAGGATTTGCTGTTGATGAGATGATTTATCCATGGTATGATATTTATTGATTGTTATGTCATCATGAGTGCTGGTTTTGGTGGAATAAAACAACTCTTCGCCTGACTGGGCAACAAAAGTGCACTTGGGTACCAGCGGACGTACTTTCTTTCTGGAAACATATGAGCCTCCCAGCTCATTATTACACTCTGGACAGTGTGGGGGTTTATATCGACAGTGATAATTCCAACCACATTGAGGACAAGAGCCTGAACCACGTTTGGTGCGGCTAACAGAAGATTTCTAACAATTTTAAAACAACAAAGCTCACATAAGTTAAACAAAATTAATATGCACTAAAGCTTGGTTTTTGCTGACTCGTGACACATTGCAGCTGATCGATTCTTGTGTCCAATGTGAAGGGACGCTATGTTATAGTCGTCCAATTCTATTGTAACTATATTGTATATTAACTATACGCGCACATCCCGAAGTTGCAACATTCGATTGCAGACAAGACAAAGCTAAACATTATAATAATAACTATTGGGGAAGAAACGCTAGCGGCTGCAATGTGACACCATCAAACAATTAAAATAATGCTTGCGAAAATATGAACCGCTACTACAGCTATACTCGCCGCCAAATTCTATTGCTACTATATTGTATTTAAAAGCGCGCAATATATTAAACACAAATAGACTTTGCTACAGAATAATAAATAAGACTGTACTCGCCGCCAAATTCTATTGCTACTATATTGTATTTAAAAGCGCGCAATATATTAAACACGAATAGACTTTGCTACGGGATAATATAATACGACTGTGTCATTTTACCTTTGCTTTTGCTGCGTCGTCATCGCCTTCGACCCCTTTCACCGGTGCGACGACACCAGATGAGCCAGAGGACGCCATAATAGCAGTCACAAAAAGCCGAATTTTAAAACAGTAAATAATATATTACAAATACGTAAAAGAAGCGCACTTTTTTACAGTAAACCGAACTAGTAGAGAGAAGATAGACAGAGCGTCGAACAATAATTTGCGCGCCCCAAGAGGTCATTCACATATAGGAAACAATTTTTATTGGCTACGGATCAACCAATCACAAGAGACCTTCTGAGCACTGCGACCTTACTGCTTAAGACAATGTGCCCCTCCAACTTGAAGTTGCTTCCTACGCCTATGATACTCTGTCTAACACCAGATAATTCTACTTGTCAAGGGAAGCATTGTGCACCTTTAATGGGTTAATTAGTAGAGCTCTGTGCATTTTTTATGAAACATGAAGTAGCATGTCAACCATCTTGGTGGTTTTGAAATGACCTCAAAGAAGCAAAATTGCCAAGCACCAATATTTAATGAGAAAGTGATAAGGGAAAGTGATATATTTCCACACGTAATTTGCATACATGTAATGTATACTTTATGGAAAAGGTCAACATTTTGCTAACCCCACCCATGGCCTTCTCTCCCTTCTGCAAGAAACCCTGAAAATGTTAGACTATGGAATATTACAAGAGAGGAGAGCAGCTCACCAGAATTTACTAGGGGTCTTAATCTGGTGAGGGAAGACCATGGGCATGGTACAGTAAAAAGATAATTATCAGTTATTATCCATACTATGTTAAAACAACTAATTTTTATACAGCACTATTAAAAATGTGAGTCACATAGCTATTCATGTTCATATGATTACAAAATGTTGATCTACTTTGGAAAAGGAACAGAGGATTTATTGTTCAATGATACAGTCACTTCAACAAGCCACTTTCTATAATACAGGACCTCTCTGCCTTCACAGTGGTCAGCACCAGTGGATCAGGATGACATGTCTTAATAATGTTTTCTAATTTCAATGTTTTAGTCTCTATATAATAAAAATTTCAAATGTGAGAATTGACAATTGAAATTGAGAATACACCATTTTAATATAGTAATAATAGTGCTTCATACTACCCTCAGTCCTCAGACTCTACTGGATTGCAAGTTTTCTGCATAAAAACACTTGAAGCAGTTTATAATATGAATGATACAGAGCTTGTTTTAGAAACGAATCCATTTATATATTATTTAAATGTATTTTTCGGTCAAGAACAAAAACCAAAACTCCAATCTGAGATACAAAATGCAAGATATAAAGCTATTGTTGCTATAAATGTTCATATAGGCATAGCACAACATAACCCGAGAGCATCACCGATATTCTATACTTTTTCGCTTGATTGAGAAAGACAAACGCTTATTTTACATTGCTTACCTTTCGTTTAATCCATTCGACTTGAGTTTCTATCTAGCCAGAGTATTTGTTTAGCGAAAATGCCAGCATGAAAGACCACTTGGCAGAGAGTTTTGGCCAAAATGGACTTCGCTAATGCAACTTGTCAAACGTCTTTACCCGGGATTTTTTACCGAAATCTACAAAAGTATCTCTCCAAAAGTAAGAAAATATCCTGTTCTTTTCATTACAAGACGAACGGTTTAGTCCAGCGCTTGGAAATGCCTCAAAATTGTGATAAACCAGCCTCGCCGACTCGTTTCCCCATACAACTCCATATTGTTTTCGCTGCAAAGTGGTAACCGGAAGTAGATTTGCGCCGATTGATTTTGGCTTCATTTTTCATAGGTATGGAAGCTATATCCAGTCTATTATTAGATCAGTGTGTATTGTGCTCACAAAACTTCATCATAAAACACCTTATCGTGAATACGAGGACAATGTCATGTTTTTAATAGCTTCAGCAAAGGTAAGAGATTTTAGGTAATCAATTTCTCAGCAAATTTAACATGACTGATGTTTATATACCTTGTGTTTTAAAACTAAAACGATGCTGCAGTAACGCAATATAATTGTGCTTTGGTTTGAAATTATAAACAAACTTTTTGGGCTCAAGTTAATTATTTCATTTCATAGAGCGACGTATGTATATGTTGCACTCTCGGTCTGTAGTAACTATTAAATTTCATGCTGTGCAAACAAAATTACGAACTTACCATAGGAAATTGTTAACGTTTTGCTCTAAACGTCTTTTCATTGCTTTGTTTTGCCATATTTACGGCACTCTGGTCGTTTGCCATAAGCTACAAGTGCGAAAAATGTTTAACTATACTTTTGTAAACATTACCGGCATTTGGGCAGAACAAAAATTAAATTAAATTTCCTTACCTTGAACAAGTCTTTGGCCTTTGTTTCTTCACATATTTGATTGCCTCCGTAATATTTTATTTATTATAAATTGTTTTAAAAACTAGTTTTTCGTAAATTTAATGTTTTGCGCCTTTGCAATATTTTATGCCCGTGTCGTTCTCCCCCCCGTCTGCCGAAATTGCTCGTCGTTTGTTTACTTTTCTCTACCAATCAAATTCTTGTGTTGTTGTGATTTTTATGAGATAGTTGCATCCCGCATGAACACAAGAAAAATTTCGGCAAATTTACAAAACTTTTGTACGTTTTTACAGCGTAGTATTTTGTATTTCTTACATATTTTTTGATAATAATATAGAATGAACATTCAACTTAAACTTCACATGAATATTTAGCGATTTACATGGCATTTTGCTGCAGAATTTTATATTTTAAATTTGTTAGTATGCTGGCATATTAGAAAGACTTTCCGTCCTTCCCAATAATAGAATATGATACATTGCAAAGCGACTGGCGCACGCTATGTAATTGGGTTTCCTATGGTTTTACTTCTCACATACTCTAATTTTTTAGGCTTTAATTTTACTTTTACAATTTTTTACATATGGTATAAACGCTAAAAATATTTTCTTGCAACCAACATGTGGCCAATACACGATCATATATCACACTTAATTTTTACAATTTCGCAGCTTACTCAGGGACTGTTGTTACATTATATTTGATATACCACCATTATGGTTCTCATTACCTATATCTAAACTTAAAACTTGTTCTCATGCGTCAGTATCAGTACAAGTGCGTAATCGTTTTGTTTACCATCCTTTAAGCGGCCTTACTGGACCCCCTGACCACAAGCATCTGTTGGAAGATGGACTAAGCAAAACCTTCACACCAAGACAAATCAAGAGAGCTTGCAAACCACAGCAATTGTAAAATAACAGCAGATATAATGCAGTACACTATCATGATTAATAGTTTGGCCCTGTTCTTGTTGACAGTAACGCGAGTACAGTCATTGATCTGAGTACCGTTATTACATATTCACTCCTTTTGCATATACCATATTACTTTGCTCCTTGTGGGTATACATTAATTGCAAAACATAGCAAGTTAAAGCAAAAACGAATCTAGATCGGTAAAGGAACACTATTATTGTCGAAGCAAGTCACGTTTGTTTTGTCATTCTTGTCATTACTACAACTTGTAATTTGTTGTTTTTGTATTTTTTCACTACATTTGAACGACAACCAACGAATAAATCATTCACTAAATCCAAGGTCATCGTATCTCACTAATATCATTTCCAAAATTTTCCCATGTCATTTTCTTTTTTCCCCATGGACCATGAGCTTGCAGAAAGACTTTTCACAGTATCTACAAAAACGCACTTAACTGTCACAATGAAACCGGATGTCTTTTGCCTCAAATATAAACCAATTCGCCATTCAGAAGTTGCAGTGTAGGACTGGAAATAGCGAAGTTGACAATGCATCATGGGGCTGTTTTGGGGGATGAGCTTTTTGTTTGTGTCCCCAAAAACAGTCCCACGATGCAAAGTCTATTTGCCTTATATTGCAGCCAAGTTTTACCAAATAAAGACACAGATAAAAAGCTAAATTTCGACCATTAGAAGTCTGTAGAGATAGCAAACATATGAAAAGATATTAAAGATTGTTTGAGTTGAACTGAAGTATGACTCGAGGTATGTTTGAGATTAAACTTTTAGTATTTTTGATTCTGTAATGTTTAGGCGGCAAAATAGCAACAACATAATTAAAATGCGACCGACCAGAAAGAGTTAACACTCTTGGAATCTTATGTACCCTAACAGATTAAAATTAAAAAGCAAACTATATACATATATTTGGCATATGTTACAGTGGCCCTTTTAAATACTTAAGGTTTATGCATTAACACATTGTTACAGCTAAAAATCGGTTGTCTTGTCCTGTCTGAACCACATTGTTCACGACGATCACGGGACTTTCTAAATTAATAGGCGAAAGCTCACAAGTTCACCGAAAATACTACAATTCATTCTTCAAAATAGGGAACTGTGATAATTCGTAATAATATTTTCGGCATGACAGATGTAAAATGACTAATGACTGGGTACCAAGACATCCGATGTTCATCCTTACAAAGACGACTACCGTACCAGAATGGTTGCATCTAATTCATGCCTGACGTGTAATGATCCTTGCTCAATTTGGGAAGAACAGGGTGCTTATTTAGTTTGTGGCACCTCTGAGTGTATGCATTGTGCCTTTGATTGTGCGATGCAAGTAAAAAAAATGATGTAACCATGGCATTGCACAAACTATCTTCTTCATCAGACTTGCCCAAACAAACGTTTGCTCTGCAGACAGCATGTTGAAATCTTCAGACATTTTCCCATCTGGGTTGTAATATTTCTTGCACTTTGGGTATTTGTGATTCCTCAGGTGGAGTCTGTCAATAACTTTGCCAAGATCTATCCATGAACAGTTAAGTGATGCACGGAGTGGTTGGTCTTTTTGCATATTTTCATGTTGTCCACATGGCCCATATTGTCATAAGACAATGTTGTAGATTTAATTGCCTTAATGACCTCTTTATCATCCAAACCGTTTTTTTATCATAGGCTTGAACTTTAACAAAAGCCAAGACATGAATATTACGAATGCCTGGGTTGGAGATTCTGACCTTCATACGAGAAATTATTAACTTCAGTCTTGTTATATTTAGAAAAATAATCATATAGGGTGGGATAGAATAATGAAGGGGAAATGTATATTCCTAAGGTTTAGATCTATGAAAGCAGTAACCTAATTATGATGCAATACTAAGAAACATATAATGGATTAATGGGTATCCCATATTTGAATGTGTGGTTCCAGTCAGAGACGTAGCCAGGTTTTCCAATCAAGGGGGGCTGAAATTTTTTTGGGGGGGACCAACTCAAAAACGTTAATTATATGCCCATTTTGTATGTTGTATGTATGGGAGGGGGGGGGGAAGTTAAAAAAATTTTCCTGGAAAACTAACGTGCTCATTTGTTCCGACTTGTATTGTGTCCCGACTTTTTTTGTGCCGTCTTGTATTGTTTTGTGCCGACTCAAATGTCGGTCCTGGCTGAAATACGCCCAAATTCTCAAAACATGTAGTAAAAGTAAAATATAATATTTGCATGACTATTTTTACAAGGTGCAATTGTGATATTACTTTCCTAATCTGTATATCCTAACCCACCCAGTCAACTTTCCCTGTGGAAGGACACCGGAGTGCCCGGAGAAAACCCACAACTTTCGGCAGAGCATCGACTTACTCTTTTCACATGGCGTCATCATAGGTCCCACTCATTGACTCAGCTGAGTTAGACATGAAAATCCACTTTTCATCTACTCCCAAGTCTGAAAGTTCTTGGTTGACCTCCTCCTTCCAAAAAGCTTTTGCTACAATTTTAGCAGTAATTTCACCAACATTATATGTTTCTAAAACAGTGTTTTAGATAACTAAATTAGTCATTTGCCATATTTTACTCATTCACTCAGCTATTTTCCTAGGCCAATGCTGGACAATTTATAGTGGTCAAGACAAGAAATGTGGATTACTATGCAAGGCTTATTATATGAATTATAAGACATTTAATTGTTACAATTGAATTGCCTTTATTACCTTTCTCATTCCTGTCACATGCTTCTGGAAGGATCTCTATATGGAAAAAGAATTGACATTGCAAGATAACAACCTGCCATTTAAAACCAGACTAAACCAAATGAAACCAGACTAATTGGGCGTTGTCATACGCTTTGAGAAAGCCATTCCAGTGAGGACCAATCACCTGCTTAGAATTCTGAACCTTTCTAGTTTTGGAAACCCTTTCCAAGCTCAGCCAATAGAAATCATTCTATTGGAAAGGTTTTCTGATTCTATCCAATAAGATAGCAGTATTAACCTATAGCCTTAGGTAAAATAGTGTTGTTGACCTTACCACAAGCATCTTAAACTTAATTCTTTAGCATTTAGCGGAAAAGCGCAATTCTGTACAGCGCATCAGTTGAAAGGATTGCTGAAAATAGAATTTGAATCTTTCCAAGCGAGATGCCATATATACATTGTCTTGTTAACGCTTGGTTACTATATGTTCAAGTAAGGTACGGAAAAGCACATTACATACATACACATACATACATACATTATTCAGCTCACTCCCTGTTGGGGCTTTTCAGTGACCGTTTTTACATCAAGTAACCCACCCAGTCAACTTTCCCTGTGGGAGGAAACCGGAGTACCCGGAGAAAACCCACGACTTTCGGCAGAGTGTTTACTTACTCTTTTTACATGAGTGTGTTGAGTAAAGTCCTCACTCAAGACACAGAGGTGAAAGGTGCTTGCTCTGACGACTGCGCCACCGAAGCCCCACATTCTGGATAGTTAAAGGTGCAGTACTGCATGTATAGAAATCACTAATTTTAATTGGAACAAAAGGAGAACGTATTTCAGGTACAGAACTACATTACCCCGCCACAAAGAAATAGGACTTCTTGAAACTATATGTGCTATGCAGGTGTTAATTATCTATCAACACCATATTTCATGGTCATGCGATTACACACTTCAAATTTTATAAAGCATTCCTTATAATTTTCAAGTTAAAAATGCTGAAAAAACCCCTAACGTTTTTGTTTGAATATTGCCCTAAACCGGGCATGCTTAAAAGTTAATGCTATCTGCAACATGCATGTTAATGAGGCCTGACACCATTCCGAACTGCCGTATCATATTTCTGATAAGGGCAGTAAATGTTCAAGACGGTATAATATATAGCTGTACTATACATCTTTTATAACTGAAGAACCATGCATGGTTGACATACCCTTGCAAGATCGTACATATAAGGACAAATATTATCTTAGTGTTGTAGTATATATTATGAATAGCTGAATATATTGCGTAAAGCTATGCAATATATTCATCATTAATGACAAATATTATCTCCGCATTTCGCGCCATCTCATTTATGGAGGGAAGGAAAATAACAAACTGTAAAGTAACGGCGTTTATTTATTTGTGAAGTGCTAAATAGTAAATATGCGTAATAAATAATGGTAAAAATATGTACCTCAAAGAACATCCACCAGTCTGAACACAGATAAATGAATATTTTACATTTTTTGCCCCGGCTGTGTACAATCATGGCCAGTATAGGCTGTGGCATCTCTTGAATATTGCCGCCTTATATAACATCGTTTCAATTGTATTAGCCATTTTCGGTAATTTGTGTGAGCTTTGAAACTGTTTGCTATATGATGCACTATCAGCAGTGAGTTATTCACTGATGCCAATTAAATTCAATTCCACACATCGTTCAGAGGTTAAAATCAGAAACTGGCATGAAGTTATATTCTTGAAAACGCTTTATTATTGGTCTATTTTGGAAAACCTTTCCTTCATGTGTGAACTTATTGGTTCAATTTGGAAAGGCTTTTCCTTAATGCGTTGCTTTATTGGTCGGTTTTGGAAATGTTTTCCTTAAGACGTCACTCTATTGGTTAAACTTGGAAATGCTTTTATGAAATAGATCATGACGCATTATGCCGTTGATGTTTTAATAAATATCCATGCAATTAAACCAAATCACTTAAATTTTCAATCTGTGCATTAAGCCGCAATAGCAATAGCATAATCCTGCTAAAAATAATCACAACATCGGATGTCTCTACCTCAATGCGCGTAGCTTGTCCAACAAGACGAATTAATTCCACTCGCTGGTAACTGATTTTGACATAATTGCAGTCACAGAAACATGGCTTAAGCCTGATATCGCGGACTTTTACCTGGGAATAATTTTATTCATTGAAAGGACCGGGTTGACAGAATCGGTGGTGGGGTCATGCTAGGAATTCGGAATAACTTTCTTAACCTTCGTAGAATGGATCTTGAAAGTAACAACACTGAAATGTTGGCCTGCGAACATGTTTCTTGTTTTTTATAGACCGCCAAATTCAGATCTCAACTACATCAAAGAATTTAAGAAAACACTCAATCTTGCTTCAAAATCAAAGTTTGATTTGTTAATCATATGTGGTGATTTCAACCTTCCCCATATCTATTGGTCTACCGGAGTAGCTATGAACAATGACTAAATTCATAATTACTTCACTAAAACAGTTAAAAACAATTACTTATACCAGCTTGTTGACTTTCTAACTAGAATAAACAACACCTTGGACCTACTTCTTACCAATATTCCAGACAAAGTGCTGAATGTACAAGGATTTGAAGACAGCATAAGTACTGATCACAAACTCGTAAGTTTTGATATTGATCTCAAGATTTGTAGAAAACCTAAAATGATGCAAATGTCTACAAATTCATGCTAATTGGCCAAGTCTAAAACAGGTTTTAACACATACCTCTTGGGATTTAAATTTTGTTCCTGACAATGTTAATGCATCACTTTCTAATTGGTGCGACCTGTTCATCTCAGCCGTCATCTCAGCCGTCATCTCAGCCATCCCAAAATGTAAACCCCAAAATGTACATGATCATCCATGCCCTTAAGAAGAAAAACATCCAACGGGAAAAAATGCGAAAATCAAAATGCCTTGATGATCTTAATAAATTCAAGCAATTCTAATTGCAAAGAATGAGAAAGACCATGCCAGTAAAATAAGTACATCCGTTTTGGAAAACCCTAAACGTTTTTGGTCATTCATAAAATCAACAACAAAGTCTAATCAAAGTCCAAAGTTTCTTTAAAATGGACAATCTTATACGACCGACAGTCACGAATGATTGTTGAATGATTTTTCCATTCTGTTTTTAACCCCAGCGATATAGATCCTTCTAGTTTGATCCCAACTCTGTCTCAACCACGAAATAATCAGCTCTCTGTAATCAAACTGAATGAAGAGGAGGTTTTTGCAGTAATTCATAACTTAGATCCTAACAAGGCTAGTGGTCCAGATGGTATTCCAAGTAGATTGTTAAAAGAAGTTGCTGATGAAATCGCTCCTTCTCTGTGTAGATTGTTTAACCTTTCCCTCTCTCTTGGTGTGGTACCCAATGAATGGAAGTTTGCAAATATAACACCTGTTTTTAAAAAATAAGATCCAACAATAAAATCAAACTACAGACTTATATCCCTGCTTTGTATTCTATCCAAAGTTCTAGAACGTTGTGTTTTTAATCACTGCTACCACCATCTTTCTCCCCTTTTATACCATCTTCAACACAGGTTTCTACATGGGCGATCAACGACAACACAGCTATTAGAAATATACCATACCATATTAGAATCTGTGGCATCAGGTAAATAAGTTGATATCATCTTTCTTGCTTTATCAAAAGCATTTGATAAGGTCCCACACAACCTACTTCTACTGAAACTCCGCAATTATTGTGTATCTGGATCTGTTCTCTCGTGGTTTAGCAGCTACCTCGCTGACAGACATCAAAGAGTTGCTCTTGATGGTATCTACTCTGACTGGCTCCCAATTACATCTGGTGTGCCACAAGGATCCATACTTGGCCCTCTCATGTTTCTTGTTTATGTAAATGACACTCCAAATTACATCCACTCACAATCAACAATTGCCCTTTTTGCCGATGACTCCAAACTGTACCAACCTATTGATCTTCCTGTTTCAAGAAACCATCTACAAGACGACCTTGACAGCCTGTATAAATGGAGTCTTGACTGGGCAATGGAGTTCAACACCTAAATGCCAGGTTCTTCAAATGTAGAGAAAGAAAACAAAGAGTGAAGCACACTACAACCTAAATGGTAAATGCCTGAATAGTGTTCCATTTCCCACAGATCTTGGTGTCACTGTGTCCAATGATCTTTCTTGGGTGAGACACATAGAAGTGATGGTGGCCAAGGCAAACAAAACACTGGGACTTATCAAGAGAGTCTGTAAGGAGTTAACTGATCAAAGAATCAGGAAATTAATATACTGCGCTCTTGTGAGGCCCAGGCTGGAGTACACCAGCAATCTATGGTCACCTTACACCAATCAATTGTTGAAAATGTCCAATGGAGAGCAACAAAGTTCAGCAATCAGATCAGCAATCATATGCAGATAGACTAGTCAAGATTAACATTCTCCCACTTGAATTCAGAAGAGAAGTCGCTGATTTAATCCTACTCTATAAATCTAGAAACGGATTAATTACAACAGATGTGGACAATTTTATAACTACTTTTGAACCCGGATATAAATCCCGACATTATGATGCTAACAACTACACATTTTAGTTAAACACAAACAGGACTATTTCAAAAACTCATTTTTTATTAGATCAGTGGAACTATGGAACACTCTACCTTCTCATCTCAAAGCCACTCGTTCGCTTCCTATTTTCAAGTCAAAACTATCTAACATGTATTTGTCGAAACTGTCAAAGTACATGCCTCCAGGCGTAACTTAAGTCCCAAATATGCATATAAGTAATATTAAATTATTAATATTAAATATGCAATTAAATCTATGCTATGTATATATACTATTAATGTCGTTATTATTGGTTAGGTGTCAATTGTTCCTTTCTCCTGTCACAACTATATTTTTTGTTTCTATGTTGTCGTTGTTAATGTTATAGCTAAGTATTTTATGTATATATATTTTAAAAGATATTTTATATGTAAATTGTGACAAATTTAAATTAATAAAATTAAGATTTTCTGTAAACTACTTACCTCTGGAAAAGTGTTATTTTTCTCAAACAGCTTTTCTAACTCCGCTATTCTTTTAATTGAGTCTTCGTCCGCCTCCTGAACCTCCTTCTCTATCGTGTATTTGTAGCCGATCAATGGCCAATCAAAAACGTATATCTGTTTCCTTCCTTGGCTAAGGTTTCCCACCACTCTCGCTCTTCCCGTTTGATATACTTGTTCCACCAGTCTACCTCGTCCAGCCGAAATTGTGCGTTCGTCTGTTCTAAACCAAGTGTTAGATCTGCCAGTGTTGGACACTTTTTATATTCCGGCTGTAACACTGGTGGGATTCCTGTAGGTTCCTTCCTCAAGATATGTAATGGACCTTTTTTGGGCATCCATACCTTCTTACCCGTTGTGGACCAGTTTCTGTAGGTCATCTCAATGTCTCCGTCTTTGCCTTTTACAAACCGAAACGCATGAGGGCGGGAATGGTTTTTTAAGCCATTCAGGTGTGGCAATAACCAGGATTTGATGTCCAATACATTGGCCAAGTCCGCAGTTATTGGTAGTTATTGGTTCCGGGGTAAAGGTGTTGTGTATGACGGTGTGGAGTGCAGGTATGGTTGTGGCGGATCTTTTTGACAACCTGGTGGATATTCTACTGAACATCTGAAATTTAGAACATATCAGTTTATTATTCAAAATATAGATAAATATTTTAGTACAGATGAACTGTGATGGACTCCAATCTTTGAGATGAGTGGGATCATAACAAATGGATGATCCCATGCACTTAACTAAAAAATTGGAGGTCAATCACAATTGAACGATGGTTGCATATCTAAAATAATTACCTGATCGACGTCTTCGTGAGTGTGGCCTACCATTAAGTAGGATAATCTGATCTATAAAAAAACAGTAATTTAAACCTGTTATAATAAGGTGATTATCAAAATTGATTAGAGTTGGCAATCGAACGCGAGCACAAGTGTGCGAGAATATATCTTGGCACGAGGTTGGAGTTTCAACTCTCACACGAGATAACACCTAGTAATATAATTCATATGTGTTTTACTGAAATGGAGATGACAAGGCGTTTGCAAATTAGAAATACCTTCTTAAGTACACCAATCATCACAAGATAAGCACAGAATCCAAAAAGATATATATTTTTGCAATCCCGGAAACAGTTGTCCATTTGCAAATACAATATTGGAGGAGACAATCCGAACTAAAATGGAGAATTAACAGTATTAATGGCATTAGCATCTGCAATACGATTAAGTGTATATCAATTGAGACTTTTTTACTATAAGTACAACAAACTTCTCCTTGATAAACTTTAACACAGCAACCAATATGTTGAGCGTTACATTAGCATCAGCCGGCCACTTAAGTTGGTCAATAAAACACATCTTCAAGTCTTGTCTGTGTGCAATAACGGCTGTGATATGGGTTGGAAGAAACCGGTGTTTCCCTTTTCTACCTGAAAATTAAAAAAGTAATTGTCTTCGACGAAGGAGAACGCTTCGTAATTGTTACGTCATGGCTGGATGCTAGCTATGTCAATTCGAGATTTTTGTATGTGGCATTTGTCTCGTTCTCGTGTTTAGTAATATGAACCACGCCTGCAAGCAAGTTCTCGATTCTTAAAGGTGCAATATTGTGAGTAATGGCTCAAGGGTTATGTCCAAGATTGTTGAGCTGAGAGGGAGCATAGTTAATGGAGTGAGCAAGTGACATCTGGGTCCCTCGCAGTATATTCCTGCTTCGCATATCCACATTGTACGTGCGAAGACAGAACTCGATTTTCTTGAAGTAAGACAAATCGAACACATTTAACTAACCTAAGATTATTACTAGTTTTAACTATGATTCTTTATAGATTGAATACTAGACAAATAGACAGGCCATTTAGCAGAGTAAAATCTATGGCTATGGTATAAAGGAAAGCAGGTTCAGTATCATTTTGCTTGCTACTCTGTCTCTTGTTTAAGTATATGCATGCAAAGCCCGGACCGCATTTGCAAATCTGTCACAAAGAAACAGTGATATATCTCCTTATGTCACATCCTGACGTTTCATAACCTGGCCTAGCCATAGACTTAACTCAAGTACAGCTAGCCCTACCTTAGATTTTTGCACGAAATGAGGTAAATGGGATTTGCCTTGGTCCATACCATCAATTATCATGCTCAGATATTTGTGAGGTTTTGGAGACACTCTTCTTAATGTGAGAGTAATATTTCTTTCTCTCCTCTCTATTTAAGGAAAAACATAGAATAGCGATTACAGATTCATTTTAACCGATTAAACTGATTCCAGTTAAAAAAGTACATATTCGCAATGTTGCCTAAAGAACGAACTACCTGATAAATATAGAAAAACACCAACGTTTCAAACGAAGACCCTAGCTTCAGCCGATGGAGGTAGCTACTAAATAGGTAGTGATAAGTAGCTAGATCCTTCAACCAACATTGTGAAAATTGTTAAAAACTATATACTTGTTTTAAACACCAAAGTATTGAACCCTGATAGTTAGTGTATATAATTAAAAAGACACACAAACTATGCCAGGCAGCGGATTAGGGATTAGTAGAGCAACCATATGGTTAAAGGCTGATCGATATGCCGTTTCTTTTGTTCCAACCATTTCGCGTGTTTGCCCTTCTCAGTTGTTTTCAGCAAGTGTTCTTTTAGCAGAACACAAACACCACATTTAGAAAACCTACTACGCTATATTGAAGGATCGAATGATTAATCAATATTTTGTGGACTTTTGGTACTCACTGTGTAGCTATATATATAATTTGGTTTCGTTGATTATATAAACTTTAGGCAGAGTGCTCAATGGATATCCAGAGCATAATTATATTAAGATTCAACTACTCAACAAATTTTACTAGGCATCTTTATTACTATTTAGTTTCATACCACAAGATGTGGCACTCATCAGATAAATTAGCCTAATGACTAGCAGAAAAAACTTGACAGTATTATACAATATTACAAGTGGATGAAAGCTGACAATTAATCCTATTTACAAAGCACGCAAAGCAATTAACATGTTAGCTGACAAATTGACAGGACACTGAAATATTATCTTATCTACACTAAACCTGACGCCAAGGTATAGACATATACCTAAAAAATAACGATAAAGTGTTTAGTGGTCTTTAAATGTTCATTAAAAGGAACTTTTTTGCATGTCTGCATGAAGAGACTAATTCATTATGCTGGTTCAAAGAAGCATCTGGTTTGATATACATGGTAAAAGATTTTTCCTACAAAGATTGCATCTGTTAGAGGAAGTGTTGTAAGGTTTAGTTCGTTTCAAAAATGTTCCATTTAATGCTGTAATGAACATTGGTTATCTTCTTTAATTTCAGATATATTTTTATTAGTTCTGTAGCATTCCTCGTTTTAAGTATATATGTATAGTACCTATATATAGTTCCTCGTTTTAAGTTTATATATATATATAGTACTGAAAAGAACTTGCCTAATGTACTATTACTACATCTATTTCATTATTTACATGGTCGCAATTGCCAATACAACTGAATCACACCGACCTGTGGAATTACCACTTTGCTGAATGCGTTTTTCCACATTCTCCTAAATTGCGATAGAGAGAATGTGACGTGCACCTTTGCCTTTTGCGACAATTTCCTCCCGGTGGGTTAGGTAAATCCCTTCCACTGTTTGGCAGGATGGCAAATTGTAGTACCCAGTATCGGGCACTCGGTCAGTAAGTGCATTGACGTATCATCTAAACCGAAGCTCAGCCACAATTGTACGCCGTCCATTCAGCTTTGACCCGGCTTTTCCACTTTCGGCCGAAAGTGGAATTGTTTCTTAAGAGTATAATATCTAAAGAAAACATTTCAAATGTACAAATTGAATGGTCAATTCACTGTTATACACTCGGCATTTTTTGCAGCAAACATTTCCATCCTAATTAATATGTATATGAATGTTTAGAACTGTTTTTAATCCGAAAACATGGCATGCCAAAAACTATTAACGCATGGTAAAATAAGAATTAATGAACATTAAAATACGCACACCACATTGAGTTTTAAGTAGACTTTTGTCTAAAAATTACCTCACGTTAATTTTTACGCACTCACAATTCTAGTATAGCTTTTACACTTACTTCCTCTCAAAACCCAAAAGTGTATAGCTTATACCCACCTCTATTTACTGATTCCATGGCATCTTAGCCACGCAGTAGTACATTTGCCATTTGACAATGATTGTGTAGAAGAAATGAAGTATATATGATCACTGGCTTTTTTCATCCAGTTTCCAAAACCTCTGCCGAGTGAGGGTAACATCAGCCCGGGTGATAATCGCTCCACTACTCAGACACTTGCTGGTACAGCAAACTATTTTTTGGGTTTTTGTGATGGACGCCTCCGCCAGATTAACACTTGCACATTTACCAATATTAGGAAGGTTGTTTGGTGACAATGAAGAAGCCTAAAGAGTGGTAAAATAGAGGCAAATATAGAATTAGGGACTAGAGAGAAACAATAATATAATAGATAAGCCGATTATTTTATAATCCCAGTGTTTCAACTGCTAAAAATTACATTTTTCAGCTTCGAATCGGATTCGGATTGATAAGTTAGACCAACATCCGGATTCAAATAAGCCAATCCGATCCGACGCACACCACTACTAGCCACCTTTATAATATTAAGTGGCCAGAAAAAGTTTGGATATACGAGCTGCTAATTAAGTGCTATAAATCGCTACATGCAAGAACCATTCTTATGCGGTGATGTAGAATGGCAATGGCACAATGCATAAAGCCTGGTTCACACGATGAAATAAGCATAAGCACAAGTATGGTTCACACTATGAAGTAAACATAAGCACAAGCGCGGAACGCTTTGAAGTGCTTATGCTAAAGAATGGAAGGTTTGATATCCTTGCGTTAATGTCGGAATGTTTGATTTCTTATGCTTACGCTTGTGCTTATCTCACTCGTGTGAACCAGGCTTTAGTCAGCAGGAATTCAGGTACTGAAGTAAACTGATTCGAGAATAAAATTGTTCTTCTCACATTATGGGGTTTACTAAAATGTGAATACTGATTTGTAAAAATACTAGACCTTATTGCGGTCATCACTCATCAATGATTAGTGGAATCACGTGGAATAATGCTCTGTTGGCAAGCTAATTACTTACAAATTGACCCTTGAACCTGTCAGCCATTAACCCAATCAAATAGAAAATGCGCGCAAATGAAATAGCGCGGCAAATTTGCTTTATATATAGGACAAATGAATTGTATAATTACATAAAATTGAAATGTCAACCGTAAAACTAATGTGATGATCATGTATTATTCACGGTGACACAATTTGCTGGATGCAAATATGAGTAATAATAAATAAGATGATTTCTACTGTTAGATAAGTTTATAAAAGACATTTTGAGATATCGATGCAACGAGAAAATTATATCGTACCTTCTGCTTTAGATCATGTCCTCTTCTCGTTATATTTTTTAACTGAGAAGTTTTCTATAAAAGAGAAAATAGAATTTGCTGTTTGAATGGTTCGCAAATGTTAATTGAGTGCTTCCAATTTTCGACTTATGATTGTTATAAAGTCTCCATGAGGAATAATTCAATTGAATTTAATAATCTTTAAACAGGGAGGTCCTATTCAGTTAATTCTGGTTTAATGGCATGTCCTGTGAATAATATATATCACTTACCGTCAAGTGGTTTGATGGCGTAGCAGAATAGGAAATAGGAGAGCTTGTAGTCTGTTCATCTTCTTTTGAGAAAACAAGGCGACATGGTTTTGTTACTTTTGTACTATTTGCAGTTGTAGCCATTTTAAATCATATTAATCTTAACGCTTTCACAACAAGATAGAAAATAGCTTCGGTTTGCATTTTACAAGATGTGTATTATTTTCATATTTGCTATTTTAAAATTTCATTGGCTTGTTTTTCTTCACAGATTTTTTATTTGCTAATCATGGAAAAGGTTTCATGTAAGAGCCAAGAAGAAACGATCAACTATTATACCATATAATATGCTTAATATTGAATATCTATAATATCAAAATATGTTGTCTCAACATGGCTTTTTCTCATCACTAATATTTCTTTAACTATTTTTCTGACTTTTCAACATTAAATAAGTGCAAAGTGTAAAATGAGACACAACCACATTGGTGTAATATGAAAGTTAATATTGAGTGCTTCCGTGTCATTTGATTAATATTGATATTATCTTTAAAATAGTTTTCTAGCCTACAAGATTCTTCACAGTTCTTTACATACATGTGTATGTCAGGGTATATAAACATAGCCCATTCAGTTTTTTTTACCCTTAATTTTTTTATATTAGTTGTATTGTTTCAAAAAGTAATACAATATATATTATACAAATACAATCTAAAAAGGCGCTCAAAAAAATGAAAGTAAATTGTCAATGTGAAAAAAAATTTGAACCAATTAGTACAATCATAATCAATACAAGGAAATGGGATTGCACGTCCGACTGGTTCAAGAGTACAATCAATACCATTAACGCACATTGATTGGCTTCGGGCAAATAAATGACCGTTTATAAATGACTATTACAAGGATGACCCATATGCTGCATAGAGTAAAATGCACGGCGTTCAGCTGTATGTTTCCCATTGCGTATTAGGCCCGACGCATTTCATATACAAATTATATAATCATAATAAATGTTCCTTGCATTGCAAGTTAGGTTGCCCAACTTAATAGAGAATATGGTCAGATATATATAAACCATATGCAAATTCTATGATATGGTTGATACACACAAATACAATACATATAAACTATTTCATGTGATGTGCAAAAATGTTTTGATGAGTAAAAAATTTATTAAAATGTTGAGTTTGAGTATTGAATTGAATAGTTAAAATATTATTTTATTATGGTTCTTCAGCCCATTTATGTACTGCTGCGCTAGTTTTGTTGTGCCCTATAGTTTGTCAAAATGTTTACTATCAAAAATTGGTTTTAACCTCTATGAAATATGTCATTCTATAAAATGAAATAAATTAAAATCAAATCATAAATTCATGTCTATAATTTATATTAGCAGCATTAAATAGCTTCATTATAAAATAAGCGGCTAAAAAAATTAGCTTAAAAATTACGCCTACTATAGGTATTAGTAAAAGACGAATAAGCAGCATAAAATTAAAAATCTGATATCATAAACAAATATTTTTATAACTTCTTTTTATTAATTATTATCTATAACAGTAATTTTTCAGATATAAAGGGAAATTGTATGTGTTTTATAAAACAATCATTCGTCCCAAGAGTGAGGTGGCATATTTGTTACTTCCCGAATAGGTAAAAAGAAATAAAAAAAGTATTTTCTTGGCAACCGTGTATTAGCGCTTACGTAAACGGCCGGGAGTGAGAATTTAAGGCAATTTCCCTTTATATCTGAAAAACATTACTGTTATAGATAATAATTCATAAATAAGTAATAAAAAAATTGTTTATTATATCAGATTTATAATTTTATACTGCTCCCTATTCCGTGCTCCGTCTTTTACTAATAGTCCGCGCAAGGCTAGAAGGCCTACCGCCAAGCTTACATATGAAAAAACATGATTTCACATTAAGTAATAAAATATATGCGCATAGCAGTGTATAGTTGATCCGCGTAAGAACTGGAAATCAGGCTTAAAACAGCTTTCTTATATAAATTAAATACTATGATAAATTGACATATTTATCGATAATTAGAATGCATCATCATCCTTTTCTGGCTTCCCACACCTACGATGTTCTGGACTAAATAGGCGTGGCTTTAATCGATAAAAACATTTTGATAGTGACATGTCATTGCAAAAAGTAAAATTGGTTACTTTCGAAAGTATAAAAGCCGGTTTACAAATTACAACCTCATATACATGCAAACTATACTGTCATATATATTGAAGACTTACTCTAAAATTCGCTGACAAAAATGGAAACTACAGTGCAACAAGTGGCTGAAATAGATTCAAGCGTATAGACCTTTAGATTTATTTTGTACCAATTCAACCAAAAAGTCTGGATAGACCTAGGAACATTGGAAACTAACCCTGTACAAAACCGCCTCCATTTATGGATACCGTTAAGGAAAAGCGCGAAAGATTCGTTGAACATATAAAAAAAGTACGAATGAACGATTCAAATAAAAATTGCATAAAACAATGGAAAGATGAAAATAAACGTAAATATGGAGGGAAAGTGGTAAGTGCAGGGAGATTTAAATTATATACTGAATAGAAATTCACTATTTTACTTTGTTTTTATAAATTTTTATAACTTCGTTTTTTGGCTTCGTTTATAGACTTTGAAAAATTACAAAAAGATAGCGCAGTTGTCAGAGCGATGTTTTTCATTAGTTACCGAAATAGAGAAGGAATTCCTAGAAGGTAGATTATTGGGTACTACCAAGGCCAAGAATATATCACAGGCTTTTTTCCAGTTTCTCAATGGAAAGTCCGAACAGGAATCATTCAATCTTCTCAATGATATTAGAAAAAAGGAAAACCGTTACTGAATTAAACTACGTTCCAAATGGAAAGGTATTAAAATATTTTATTATATATTGTTCTATAATACAGGCACGATAGGACAGCGCAAAGTGTTGTCCCTATTAAAGTGGTGTCCGCTGTGTTAAGAGGTCTCACAGATGACTTCACTTCGAGACACTGTATATCATGATGCGAGCAGCTTGTACCAATAAATAGTGTATTGATTCACTCTTTTGCTACAATAATCTGCAGTATCGAATGGTATATTTATAATGCAATCCATTTAATATATATATATATTACTTACCGGCTTGGAGGTCTGTACAGGCAAATATTTCCCAAGGTCTCAAAAACGGCCCGATCCCCCCGGTGGCGATATATATAAATTTATATAATTTCAAAAACAAAAACATTGGCTCTATGGATTTAAATCTCGCGCGGTCCGTACGGCCTCATACGGACCGCTTGCGTAGCCAATCAGATTGCAGGAAACCCTAGAATAGTGAATTCGGATAGCCAAAAAAACCTATTTTCTCATGCATTTATATGGAAAAAGACAAATGAAAGTGAAGATGGTACCCACGGCGAAGCTTTAAAAAGGTATTGAGGTTGACAACTTCTGCTGTCAGTAAAACTGCTTGAATCACAATCGTCGGACTCAGGGCCTTGGGTACTAAATACCTCATGCATGCATGTAGAATGCAGTTAATAGTCGTGCATAATGGATATTATTCTATATAATTGTATAAATAATAAAGAGCTTAGTGAAACTATATATATATCTTCAATGCCTCATCATCAATTGTTTATTTTATATTGTGCAGGAGCTGAAAAGGGTAACTGACGAACTTCAAAAAGAGAAGGGTGCTCATGATATGTTGATGGAAAAATATAAAGAGGTGAGCATGCATATATACATCTATGTCAGTCTTTATATATGTGTGACGTGTACGCCGGTATTTAAATATAGAAGCTGTTTGTATAACTATTTTCCTTTATTTACTTCACTGCAGAGTATTTCAAAACAAAATGAACTGGAGAAAGTTGTGGAAAGTCTACTAAGCAAGGTTGCTAATCAGAAAGCTGCAATGGATTTACATTGAAAACATCTTCGTAAGGTATGACGCTGTTTTCATTTTTCGTCTCAGCTGCATGTCAACCATATTTATGATAAACTTATACAAATACTCATTGTGTTTAGGCCACTGAGAATCATCAAGATTGGGGAGACCATTACCGAGAATTACTACAAATCGGGGATGACGCACAGGAAAGAGCTGATAACGTACATCTATTTTTTGTCAATCAACACATCTCTTATTAAGCATGCACAATATGATAGCATACTATAGGGCGAGTCGTCGATACTTGTTTTGGCTGCATGGTTGTATATGTTAGTTCAAAATCTGTTCGGTAATATGCCCGCATGTTATACAGTATGTGTGCATGCCGCTTCTGCGGAATCAATTCCACGCAAAATTCGGATATTAAGACATGTCCAATTGTAATTCCTTTGCCGTACCTAATTATAATTAACTGTAATTTGAATCAGATAATTATGTTCAACTCAAAGTTCATGTGCACAGATTTGCCAATACACCAATACGACCTGCTTGCTATAAGCAAAATGAAGATATTTCTGTCTTATTAGAAGCCAAAAGCGAATGCAAGATTAAGTGAAGACATTTCAACACATGGATTACGTTTGTCGAAATTATATATACTAGGCATTACCACACAAAGGAGCGAGCAATTGACCCCGAGTCCCTGAACTCGTTAAACAATTAAAGTATAATGAGAAAGTCAAAACAATTAGTGGTATTATATATGGGGTGATGGTGTGGAACGATTAACTTATATATTTATATAATATAGGATCGCGTTTACAGGTCTGCAATTTTCAAGTTCTCCCAAACTCCCACAAGTGTTTCTATAAGTGTATAGAAACACAGGAAAAAATGTTTTCTATTTCTTTTATAATATAACTCAAAAGACATTTTTTAAACTCGATTAATCTACAAATTCTCATTACGTACGCATGCTGACCTTTGCTCGTCAATTTCGCTGCAAGAAAACAACTCTGTTTGAAAATTAACAGTCAAAAATGTGTGAAAGCATTAAAATTGTTTTTAAATAGTATTCAAATTTTATAATTCGCATTAAATTTGTTTTTTTTATTATTTTTAAATTTTGGCGGGAGAAATTTCCGTGTTTCTATACAGTTATAGAAACATGCTTCTCGACCAATCAGCACGCGCGTACTATAAATGTTATATTATAAACGTTATTGTAACATGAAGTACTGAGTTGATCACTGTAACCATGGTAACACGCAACCGGCCGTATATTTCTTTTATTTTTTGTACAAAATGGCAAAATAGTGATAAGGTTTGTACTTTTAACTGTAAAATTAAAAATTGCCAAACTATATAAAGTAGCTATGTTATTACATACTCGTTTAGCTTTGATTTACTCTAAAATTCAATCTTAAACATCTCACAAAACGTTTAGAAATTGTCATAAAACTTCAACTGTTTTTTTAACAGTATTGTGAAGTTTTTGAGATTAAATATGTTATTTCTTATTCTATATAACATATTTGAATTAATACTGAAACAATTTTTAAGATTAGTCAATGTTGTTATTGACCACAGGATGGACTACGCATTTTCAAAACCACAAACTGTAGTGCATGTCAATTGATGGCAAAACTGCTAAAGCAAGTATGCAAAATAAACACCCGTTTAAAATGCTTTAAAACTCGAAAATCCTCTCCTTTCTCAGCCTTTCAACTGATTTATTTTGCTATTGACTTTAGTAAGTGAAAGTCCTCTACCCCATTTCATTTATCTTGTTTTCGAGGCTCACATTGCGACTCTGACAAAAAGGTACTAAATTAACATCATTCCTATGATCTTACATCCGCCCTCATTACTCTCTTACTGTTAGCCGAGATAAGACTGTGGATACGCAGTTGGATTTCAAACTACATGTATATGTAGTGATTGCAATTTTTCATCATTATCTGTAGTATTCAGACTGATTCAGAATATAATTAGACATTTTTCTCCATAGCTAAATTTTGACTTAATGTACGTTGTATTTTCAGGAAGCAAACAGCAAACATAAAAAGTCCATGTACGATCCGTAAAAGCGTCTGCAAGTTAGATGCATGCCTAGATTACTTGCGGCTATCCAGGTGAGGTTATTTATACAGGTCCAGTCCAGTCCACAAGTACTTTCTACTTTTGGCCTGTTGATGGAGATTGGCAGGCAAAAAAGTGTGATAAGTATGGTTTAAATGTTGTTAAGAGGCATCCTACCAAGAACAAGCAAGAAATAGAACGCACAAGTAAACACACTGCGACTGTTTCAGTCGAGGCTGATGGGAACTGTTTTTATAGAGCCATCTCTATAAAAACTACTGGTCAATTGGAAACGAAGATCAGCATGAAAAAGTAAGGTTGATGTTATTTCATTATATGAGATGGGAACAGTGGAAGGAGCATGGGAGAAGGATCATAGGAGGGGATGTTGATGAATACCTGGATAATATTCATATGGATGTCCCTGGGGTTTGGGCAACGGAAACTGAAATTCACGCTATGGCTCATTTCTTGAACACTACAATTTTTGTTTATCATACCTAGTGGTTTCCTCATCAAATTTCAGACAAACAGTTGAAATGTATCTATTTAGTGAACACTGGTGTTCATTCTGAGCCCATTGTTTCTTTCGCTAAATCTTAGAGTAGACGAATAGGACATAATCATAATTATTTCTTAAAACAGGTCGCGAGGATTGAATAATTTTTATCGTTTTGACATACATACCATTTAGGGTAGCAAGGGTGGGCGGTCAATCTCCTCTTACCACTAGAGTTCTCATGAGTTAAGTGCAAGTATGGCGGGAAGGTCAGCGTGCTGCCTCTTACCACTGAGTTGAGCCTGCTTCACAACAGGTCGAGGTCATTGTTGGTACTCGCAGATGAGATCGGCAGTGTACTCAAATAACTCATGTAAGTTGAGATTCTCCTGTGCTTCGGAGGGTTTTCCCCGGGTACTCAGGCTCTCCCCTCATACTAACCCTTAGGAACTAACAATGGGGCCACAGTAATTGGCTGACGCTGTTGTGGACTCCCTGCCATTGAGGCGAAGTTGAATAAAATAAAATAAAATAAATTTTTATTATAGTATGGCCGATTGCGATTAAATTTTAAAATCAGCGCAGGCACTTCTGCACCCACCCCCCCAGTATGGATAGGGCAAACAAATATCCTGGAAGTAAAATGCCAAGTGAAAAAAGGTTGCGACTATAGGCAACAGAAGTATAAGACAGACAGACTTATACTTAGAAGTATAAGGATTGAGACTTCTTATCGCACGAACAGGTGTAAATTGAGTCGCGTTGACTCCCTCCCTTGTATTTCAATTCTGTACAAAGATAATTAATATGCAAACGTCACATGCAGATCTATTTCATCCAATTTCTACTCGTACTCGATATCATTTTTTTGCAAAAAAATTGTGATTGTCTATTTTGTGATTAAATATATGGAATCATGCATGTGTATATATACGTAATATATAATGTTTATCGAACAACATGACAAATCTAAGAGAGAGTTTGGCCTGTATTTTTTATATTATATGATCATTGCCATTCTTACAATCTTAAAGACCGAAAGTCGATACTTGTATGAGTACTTAATTAATTAACGTTAATATTACCCGGTTTGTTTTTGCCATTGTTGCCATATAATGTTGCTAAGTATTATTAATTCAAAAAATTTTACTACCATTGACAGCATCTGCAATACTCTATGTTTTGTGCCAGGTTTCGCATGAACGCTTATCTGTGTTGACCTTTCTGTGTCATTCACATCTGCAACCTTGATTTGAGTGCTTATCAGATCAAAAGTCCCTCCCTTGTGGGACGTGGCTCCATAAGCAACACTGCAGCAAGTATGAGAGTTTACTTCAATCTAATTTACTGTGCCTGAATCTTGCCTAGGCCGTTTCATTGAAACTTTTATAATTATAAACCTTGTGTGTGCCTAAACCGTGCATGCCTTTAACAAACGCACACATGTAATCATAGACGTTGCATGAAACGTTCATACTTCACTGATGTATACGGAATATAGCGCGTGGCTATAAAGCTTGTAACAGTGATGATGCGTGTCACATTACAATATGCTTGTCTAAGATATATTATATGGATTATTGTGAATAGTGTCAGTATCGTAAAATTTCTCATTTCAGTGTAATTTGAAACTCTTTGTCTACAGACCACTCTTTATTGGTTGATTTTGGAATTGTTTCTGAAACTCTTCCAAGCACGTTAATCATGCACAGAAACAAGCACCTTTTGCGACCTTGATTACGCCCCACAATCACTGTAGCTGTCCGCATTTACGTAGATAAATACGAACGTAGAGGAAATGTAAAATGTGGAAGTGACTAGTGATAGAAAAGGTGGCATCAATATATGGGTTAAGCCGTGTTATGAGTTTGGGCTCAGTGCATTGTCCTCCCATGGAGTCCCTGAGGTTGGGAAGGTGACATCATAACTGCGATGAATGTAGGATGGGTGTCGCCTATGGGCGCAACCTTTTTCACTTGGCATTTTACTCCCAGGATATTTGTTTGCCCTATCCAGACTGGGGGGAGGGAGCGGAAAGTGCCCGCGCTGATTTTAAAAGTTAATATCTCCCAAACCAGTACATGTATAGTTCTGAAATTTTATGACTTTTCCTAAATATGTATGGGTTTTCTGTGTGAAAAATTTGGTGAAAAAATATTTAACCAAAAAAGGTTACACAGTAGTCGTGAACACTTACCAACACTAAATTTCAGCAGACCATTTTTTTCTGTTTTCTTACCAATTGTATTTTCTGTTGCCCTTGAGCAATGATTTAGATGAGCTTTAGCTCTTCCGATTGTTAAAATCAGTTATTCAGTTGTAATTTTTAATTACATTATAATAGTTACAATAAAACTAAGCACTTTTTAATAAAGATCAACTATTTTTTTTGATATACCACCTTTTTTTATGTGAAAACAGCTAAAAATTACAGTAAGAGAAGTCATTTTCGAAATTAACACATAAGTGTAACACATACTTTAAAAGGCATGCCATCCAACTGTAAAAGTTCCTCTGAATACACCAAATGGTTCAGGAGATATTGACCGCGGGCAATTTCCCATCCCTCCCATTCCCAGAAGACCCAAAATCTCTGGATAGGGTTAAGGATAGTTATTATAATTGTCCTTGAATGTTGATATTCCTCTACGGTTTTTAAATTGAATTAAACTGATTTTAACAAATGGTTTTATTAACAAATTACAAAATTTTACAAACAATAACATCTTGCTGTCCACAGATAGCAAAAGCTAATCGCGGTGGACAGCAACTACACGCATTCGTAATCTAAGAAGGTTGCAGAACACTAGCTATTACTATATATACGACAGAAACACATTCACCGTATATACAAACATAATATCTGACGGATGATCAAACACAAACTCTAATGAGTAATCAGACCAAAAGCCAAAATCGTAAAATGATAGATTAGTTTTATTTGATTTAACTTTTAGATTATTGCAATTTCTTTTTGTAAAGTTGGAATATCAATATAATCATCTTTCTTTTCTAATATTTGAAGTAGCTTCCGATGCAAAGCTTTTTTAAAGTGATTCTTTGGTGTTTCACATAGATCTGCTGGAATGCTATTCCAGATGCTAACTCCCATTCTTGAAAATGACTTTCTTTGTACATCTAAACCTGAATATTCAACGTGGTAGTTCTTCCTAGTGGAAGATCTGGTGTTGTGTTTATGTACCTGACTTAATGCAGTAAACAAAGCTGATATATTTGGGGGTACTACAGTTTTGGATACATCATGCATTAATATTGATACTGATTTAAAATAAAGCAAATTTATTGGCAAAACATTTGCTGAGTGAAAATATGGAATGGCATGAGAAAGATTTAAGATCAATACTATACCAATGCTTAGTTACCTTTCTATTCTATGTTAAGTTTTCGCACATACAATAGAACAATAGAACTAGGCATGACGTGAGTTATCTAAGTTTGTGAACTAGGTAGGGACAAGCGTTAGCCATATCTATTTTCAGACCAAAACAACTAAATGCTATTCGTTAGGGAAATTGCATGCGCTGACCAAACTTTTTAATAGCTGTTGAGTCAGCCATGGCTCATTGGAACCCGTTTGATTTCCCTTGTTGTAAAACTTCTGTTTAGAGCCTGTGCTAACTCTGCCTTCATTACAGGCACAAATATATCAAAGGTTCTATGAACTAATCAAAGAAATCATTAGTTTCTCCAGTTGTGAAACGAAACTCATTTTCCAGACACATTTAAGCCTTCAGTCCACGGCCTATTACTTGCACAGTCTTCGAAACGATCTTATGTATATTTATTTATATTTTACTATGATTGTGACGTTTAATATGTAAGTTCAACAAGCCCGTTTTATACTCGTTTTTATACCATGCCAAATTCGGTATGGGAGTCGGGTTGATTTAACAGTGAATGCTATTTACTCGACATACTTACACCTATTTGTAATTCTCGTGACAAGCCCTCCGGCCAGCCGTCAAATTCTATGATTTTAATAATCAGTAAATTCTCATGAACATCTGGGTAATAAAGTCTTTTGACGGGGATTTCGAGCTCCGACCCAAATTTCCAAACCTGGCTTACTTTTTTAGAAATACCCCTATTGGCCCTAGACGTGTTGTAAATACTCCAACCAAACGTACTGGATTAATATTTTACACCTGTAAAGAACTCGAACCCAACCCACTTCTCCTAAAGTGCAAGGATCTCTCCATTTGGAAAGTGGTTATTTGTGTTATGGTCAGGGTTAGCGATTAATAAACAATGAAACATGAATCTGTAACAGGAAAATAATAAAATCTGGAAGGTACCTAGCTTTGCCTGTAACCTGCATTAAACAACCACCCTCAATGATTTGCTAATACTGTTCAATTTTGGTACATGTTATCAAACTTCATAAATTCAACTATTAAATTAAGATAAAAGTGTGAAAAAACACAAACAAGTGAGTGATAGGTTACTTGGTTACAATGAAAGAATTTGACTATACCATGCAGATAACTTACTATCAATTCAATATACTGTATAATCGGTCTGATCATAGTCTAATGTACTATAATACATACAGATTGGCATGCTAATTGATATACTAAAATATGATATGCACAGCTGGTATAGTCCTGGAACATTTACAGGGGCACTAAAAAGAAGGGATTGCAAGCTGCCTGGGGGGGGGAGAAACTTGAAAAATTCCAGTATCTATATATTTTTTATTGTAGTCTAAGTAGAAATGTGTTAACTTGAAATATATAATTCTGACTGTCCCAATAGCGCTCTACCTTGTATAAGGATTACTAACATAATATTGCCTGAAATAACTGAAATTTCAACACTAAAGTGCAGGTTAAGATTATGGAATCTGTAAAATTATTAGGGGTGCACCGGTATCCGGCCGGATATTTTTATTCAAGGCGTATTAATTTTGTTTCAACTTAAAAACGGAAAAATATCAATAAATATGCTATGAAAAGAAAACAGTTGGACATCAATACAACAAACAAAAGAACAATATTATATGAATTGGTTTACTGTTCCAGTATTTCCGGGTATAATTATCTAGAAAATAACTACCTTCCTTAAACAGACAAACAAAATATCAAATATGTCAACTGACTCAACTTGTTACAAAAAAGTGAAAAATTACACAACTTTGGTCAGTATTTAGTAATTAGTAACAACGTTATCTTTAACAACAATCGTATATTCGTATTTCATATAACTGCAGCGTAGCACGTTCCTCTTGTAGTTTCTAGCACGTTATTTACATATTTCAGGAGCAGAGTCAGAACTTCCTCTCATTATGATGGATGAAGAGAAGTTTCTCTCCTTTGCTGGGAAGGAGACTGTTTCGTTTATCCTCAAAAATGTTACCATACTCAGAGTACATTCTCTCTGAGGATACTGACGACAAAGGCGTGCACAACAATTTACGAGCAAGCTCTCATAACAGTGGAAATCCGGTTGCTTTCCCCCACCATTCCAGAGGATTAGCAGTTCGGGAGATCAGAGGTAGCACCATCAATCTGTCCGCCTCTTCAACAGCTTCAACGAGACAACCCGTGTTTTCCTCTGTTGCGTGTCCGAGTTTCGCACAGATTTGGATTGGTGTTGACTAGTAATCTCATCAAAGAATACCCTGAAAAGATAATCGGGCTTTGCTTTTTTTGCTGACGGACCAGTTTGACAAGAATCTTCTTCACTAGTATTCGGGTCTTCCAGATGTGCGGATTGTCCCCCATGGACTTCAACAACTAATTTCAGCATCCAGGTTTTGGCTTTCTCCTTATCTTGGGTTTCTTTGAAGAAGTGATTCTTGTAACGGGGGTCGATACTTGTGGCAGTTACGTAGTGTTTATCCTTCATGATGTTCAAATCATTCGAGCCTGTGGTTCTGTGATGGTTGGAAGGCCGTTGTGATCAGACACGTACAACTGGATTGATGCTTCAATTTTACCATACTCTCCACCATAAGGTATGCACTATTCCAACTGGTTGGAACATCCGGGACTGGCAAAAGTGGTGCCGAAGTGGGTGGGGAATGTGTGGAATGTGACGTCATGAAGCGAAATGAGCCAGAAATAATTCTTTTTAAAAAAAAAAACACAAAATGAGCCAGAACAGGCCTTTTCCTACTACTAATATATTGCACAGATATATTAGCCTTAGCTATATATGTTAGCCTTAGCCCAACATTGCTCTTCAATACCACCATTGTTGGTGTTGTCAAACACATTTAAATAATCTTGTTGATTTATTTCATGTTGAGGCTGTGACACTCTCTCTTTGCCCGCTTCTGTTTTCTCAAATATGGTTTGTCTCTCACTGTCAGTTTCCTCTGACCACTTTTCATCTTTTTATTCTCATTAACTTTTTAAAGTCTTACTTGTTTATCATATTCAGTTTCCCCTGAACATATTTTTTTCTTGTATAAGCAATCTTTAACACGTTTAGTTGTTTGCAGTGAAACATTACTTTTTGTTAAATGGACAGGTACAATTTCAAATAAATTGATATGTACGTTTGTTGAAAGAAAAAACAAAAATTGTTCTAACTCTAGAATATACAACATAGAATAGACAACAGCAGTGCCATTAGGATCAGGCACATCATTAAAGTCACTGGCATGGGAGTCAAATGAATCGAAAAAAATTGTTTGTTTTATCAGGGCCATCATATAGCCTTCTAATACTAAAATAGCATAACTATCATTCAAAAGTGCTGTATGAATGGCATAGTAGCGACACTCTATTTCTCTGTCAGTTATAACAAGACCTTGAAGCTCTTTTCCATAATTTATACACCAAATTACGTTTTCATTTCCAGCATCATTGTTTTTTGCCTCAATGGGCTCTACCACCATGGGTAGTCCAGTGTTATTTTGTGCCTCAATGGGCTCTACCACAATGGGTAGGTTGTTATTTTCTGCTACCACCATGGGTAGTTCAATCTTATTTTCTGCTACCTCTACAGGTAGTTCAGTGATCATATTTTGTGCTACCACCATGGACGGTTCAATTTAATAAGAAAACATGCTTGTACAACATGAAACACTAACAACCTCTGGTAAGTTATCTACAGACAAAAATTCGACACCTGGGTCTAAAACAATTAAGCCACTATTCAGAGCTTTTAAGTACATTTTGTCTCCTTGTAATAAGACATTATTAAATGTTGAAAGCACATTGCTTGCCTCTACATCGAACACTAAAACGTTCATCACCTTGATGTTTATTAGCAAAAGAAATAAAGCCATACTTACTTGAATTTTTCTAAATGTTTTCAACAGTTTCCTGGATAAAAACTTTGTCAAATCTTGAGCACATGGAAAGAAACATGCGCGTGCAATACAAAATCTTGCTTGACCGCCCCCCTTGACCGCCCAATGAAACTGAGTGACAAGAAATCTGTGCCAATTTTACAAATAGTAGAAGGATTAAACAAAATTAGCTGAAATTTTAGTATGAAGTTACAAATGGTTATATAAAACAAATGTATAAATATCAGGAAAAAATATGAAATCGTTCCATGTAAACCCCAGAGCTGCTTCTTGATATGGTATAAAAATACTAGACACGTGACAACCACACACCGGTCGCTTCGCTCCGCTTCGCTAACACGTGACGAACACGTGACGACGAACATGTGATAAAAATATTACGTAATAATTTTTTCTCTGCTTCGCTAACAACTATTGTTTCCAAACTCCACTTGTACGGGAGACCCTCGGGAGACATTGGGACAACTTCGGGAGAGAGTGAGTGAGTGTGTGTGTGAGTAACAGCACACCAGTGGGGTTGTGTGTGTGTAAAAATTGAATAATAAAACTGTTTCCTAAGTAAAAGTAATAATAAATAAAGAAGCCTTTAACGAATTAAAATTTTGGACAATAGGTGTATTTCGTAAAATGACAAGGTGTCTAATAATGGTTGCGACGATGTGATAGGTTTTTTCTAATCCTAAAACAAGGATTAGAAAACAAAACTAACCTGTTAGTACCCATAAGGCAATGTGTCATAATTTGGTTGTATAACCCGCTTGTTGTAAACTAGTGAGAATTTCTTTTCTTGGTACTTATTAACTACCTCCTTGGTGTTAAAGTCCCTAGTGATAGCGTTTTTGTTGACTGTTGTCAGCACAACAATGGGTTGTGTGTAAAAATTGATAAAACTGTTTCCTAAGTAAAAGTAATAATAAAATAAAGATGAGTAGTGAAACACTAAAGTGTGAAAAATGTAAAAATCCAGAAACCATTGTGTACGGTGAGATCATTGAATGTTACTGTGGAAAATTTGATGACTTTGACAAACAACATGTGGGTAATCACCCAGCAACCATTCCTTTTAACTCCACAGCCCGTAAACATATCGCTAAGGTTAAGACATTAAAGAACGACGATGGTTTTATCTTTTTTGAGCTTTTTTCAGCCATTATGGTTATGAGTTTAAAGAAAAAGTAAGACGACACACCGAGTTATTTGTTGGATGTGTGTTTAACAAAGACAAACATGTTGAAATAATTAACGGTAGGTTGGGGACGTCTGATGTATCCAGGATGGCTGTTATTATGGATACTTCATCACAATGGTTGAACGCGTAAAGAAACTACAATACAAAAAAATAAAAGTTTTTTTATAATCCTTGTTGGATTATAAAACATATTAAAATATTTTAGACTAGTACCCATAAGGTAATGTGTCATAATTTGGTTGTACTACCCGCTTGTTGTAAACTAGTGAGAATTTCTTTTCTTGGTACTTATTAACTACCTCCTTGGTGTTAAAGTCCCTAGTGATCGCTTTTTCGTTAACTGTTGTCACACTATCAATATTACCAGTAACCAAGTCCGACATTGCATTTAGATGTATTAATTTACCATTTTTGCTGTTTAATGTGAAACCTTTAACTTTACACACATTCTTACCATTATTCAACCCATATGCGTACGACTTAGGACCAGTGGCAGCCCATTTGATAATGTGAGCACCATTTAACTCGTCCGTTAAATCTCCTAGAGAGTCGCCTGTTTTTACTGTCTCACCACCAGGGCGGTCTATGTACCAAACACTATCGGTATCGAAACCAAGTACTTGATCACCAAGCTTGTCTAATACATTGTACAACATTACTCGTGCATGACTTGTGGTGAAACTAGCTATGAAGATGTTTGTGTTATTATGATTGTCGACGACATGATCTTTAAGATTATAATTCACCTGGGCCATATCATCATTAATGAAGTGAATGTGAATGTCATCAACTTTGTCATTTAATACCAGTTCGTAAAATATTTTTTGGTCGACAACATAGTTGGTTTGTGTTTTGTTGGTGTTTTGACCAAACTTTCCCCATAAACTATTTAAACATAACTTTGCTATCATTCTTTGCCCGGGATTGTATTTTATGTCACCTAGTTCTATTCCGAGGGTTTCTTTGACTACCGCTTTGTAGTGATCTAACGACTTGTATGTACGGTTTGGACCAACTACTGGTGGTTCGCTGGATTCTAGTTTAATTTTCAGGAACTTCTTAACGTAATCCTTGAATAAGGATTCTGAAGATTCTTCAAAGTGCCAGACCTCATAAATTTCACTTACTTTATAACCTTTCTCCAATGCCTTATTAAATTCATTTGTGCACCAGGTTCCAACAAATGATCTTTCCTCTGCTGTGTGTTTGCACTTGGTTTGTTGTTGTGTTACCGAACACTTTTTACACAAGTGAAACAACAACTTTTCAGCTTTTTCGGTTTTTAACTTACCATTTTTACTGTCAGTTTTTTGGATTACACACTCTGTTTTTACAGGTAACACTGGGTGGTATAATTCTCGCGGGGCCTCCACTTTACATTTAATATATCCAAACCAGTTTGGATCATGCAACCTAGGATTAAAGATTTTCGTTGGGTGACCAATAGGATATCGAGAACAGAATTGCACCCAGGGGTACAAACTACAAAAGTCCACATACCTACCATATTCGTCGTCTTTGAAGTCGTATTTGAGCTTTGTTACATTTGTACGACCGCCAAAGAAGGCATCTCTAGGATTTAATGGTGATATGAGCTTGGAATTATGTGTTTGGGTCCATTGTTTAAACTTAGTGTCGTTAGTAAGTTCACACTCGTATATTTCCACGAGTTTATGACCAGCATCGGTGATCTTCTTGTTTTTCTCTAGAGTTCGTCTGTGTAATTCATCCATACTTAGTTGGTTATTAACATTAATTGTTTGACTGCGATAACATCTGTGACAACCATGCCAGTAACATCCTTGAAATTCGTACACAGTGTTGGTTTCTTCACAGTAACCATCAACCTTGTGCTTAGTACCAACCTTATACTCCCCGCCTTTTAAAGCATGTTGAATATTGATACCTTGAGTCTCTTTAATATATTCCAACCAGTTAATACTAGTTGAACTATAATTCTCAGACTTTTTAACATCCTTAACGACCGCTATCGTGTCTTTAGGCATATGATTACTTCTGTACACAGCCATACACACAGATGCAATGGTAATGTACTGTAAAGGATCTATGTTACATAATTTTATAAAGTCTTCCCTAAACTTCATCATTGACCTTCTAAGAATGTCAACATCCGACCTACAATACTGTTCCATTTCCTTCTTAAAGTCAAAGACATAATTTTCTTTAACGCGCTCCTTGTACCATTCTTCGAAAGCTTTTTTGGCTTGGGGTTTCATTGCGCCTGGATTATAGTCCTCGATAGGTGGCATTACTCCAACGTAATCCTGGTTTTCAGACTTATTAAAGTAATGTGGAAAGTACCCTTTTTTGAGTTCTGTTAATCCAAATGTTTCGGGATATTTTGACAAAGGTAGTGGTATAAAGTTTATGCTGTCGATGAACCTTCTTCCACCATAAAAACTCATGTACACAATCTTTGTACCGTTGTAAATACAATCTGGGGTTTCTGAAGTGTGGTTCTCAATCAAATATTTCAGTATAAACTGGTTATCAAATGCTTTTGCATTACAAGCTATGAAAGTATAATTATCATACTTTGGTAAAAGTATAAATTCACAAAAGTCTTTGATGTTATAAAAATACTTCTCGAAACCATTAAAGTCCCAAACGCAGGCATAATTAACTATGTGTACTCCACTTTCTTGGATTGTCTCAAAGTCGTAGTTTAAATATTTTTCTGTGCGCGTTTTACAACATTTACACCAATCCTTATGCTCGTTATATAAATCTTTACACTCTTTTTTGTACTTTTCTTTTCTTGTACAATTACCACCCTTAGTTTCCTTGTTTAACATGAAACATTGATGGGTTGTTGGGTCGTTGTACTCTTTACAGTTACTACAAACAGAAAACCCACATATGTGATCTTTAATAAGTATTTCGTCTTTTAATGTCCGCTTACAAGTATTACATTTTTGAACAGTATTACATACTATGTTTGTATTACCGGGTTTTGTAGCCCTATTTCTTTTGTGCTCGTCGAAACAATCTTGTCCAAAGAATGATCTGTTACAATTATTACACTTTATAACATCCTTATTGTTTTCTTTACAATAACTTTCAGACTTAAAACAACTTAAACATTTTCCTGGACACTTATGTTTGTCTCTATTTCCGTAAGGCTTCTTACATATATCACAAAAGTTTTGTTTACTTAAAAACCCAGCCATGTTTGTTATTACATTAAAATGGTTTTTGTCTTTGTGTAAGTAAATTATACCACCGTCAAGTGGTCCCTCACTTAAAATGATCTTGTTAAAATTGTCACTATCAACCACATTAATTTGAACATTAAGGTGTATAGCAAACTTTTTAATATCTTCAAGAGTACTACCATACTCGTTAATATCAACATCTGCCTCCTCGTGAAGTTTTTCAGCTTGTTCCTTTTGTAGTTTTCTAGACTTATTAAAACCGTTCTTGATCTGGGACTTTGTCCAGTTTCCAGGATTAATATTAGCAAACGCAGTCATGATAGCGCGGGCTGCACACATCCCATCATCATTGACTATTGTAATTATGGATTTTTTCATATTGGTATTGTTTTTAGTAACTCTTAATCTTCCAGACCCTCTAGGAATTTTTTTTACTGACATCAGGCATAACTAGTTCTCTACAACCTCTTTTGTTGTAATTCATAAAATTTATAGTCTGATAAAACTAGGTAATGAGGTGTCTAGTATCAACATTGTACTTAAGTTTTTAATTTAATTTAGTTAACAATTCATAATCTGCTAAATATCTATATTATTACTTATTAATTTTTTGAGAAAATATCAGGTCGTTGCAACCCACTATTAAATAACTTTGTATTGCATAGTGTGTAGTAAAACTTTGTATTGATAAGATGTAAATGTTTTAATGAGTTCAAATATGGATTTTTCATATTGGTATGTTTTTAGTAACTCTTTATCTTTCCAGACCCTCCTAGATTTTTTACCTTGTATATCAATAATAAGTTCTTCCTTCTTACTTGACTTTGTAATCCACAAAATAAGTTTTAGGCAAAAACTTAAAGTAGATACCATCTTTGGGTTGGGTATATTAACTAGTTTTAAACTTTTTTTTTATCACCAATCTAAATGGTTAATTATCATTTTAATTATCATTCTAATTAATTTTTCTTTTTTGAATTAATTTAATGCAGTAGAAAAAATAAAATATTCTCAACATAACCACCATTAAGTTGAACTTTGTACTGCACACACAGTGTGTAATAAATTTGGCACAGATAAGATCATAAATTTTTTTATGATAAGATCGAATCATTTTGGGTTTCTTCTTCAGAATTACCCTTTAATAAAGTATTGTTACTACTTTCCATTTATTAATAGTTTCTCGGATTTCATTTTACGCGTGTAAAATGAAATGTGAAATAACCGAACCAAACAAACAAACATTTTACTTACCATACAGCCAAACATAAATTGAAATTTAAAAACAATAAATTTATTGTAAAAATAAATAAAAGTAAATGGACTATCAAGAAAGATTATTTGACCGTTATAGTAATTACTGGATGGAAATGTTTATGAAAGATACCAAAATTCTTTGTTCCCTTTCTGCTATCCCCTATGATAATTGCAAAGAAATATTACAAAAATGTCTTGCAAAATGTGAGATGGAGTGGGACACACAAGATTATACTAGTTGGCGAAAGAAATGTATAAATAGATGGAATAAAAGTTATAAAAAATGTCAACAGGAATATGATAATTATTTAGAGACAATACAAATTTAATTTTATTAATTTCACATTTCATTTTACACGCGTAAAATGAAATTATATTTTTTTTGCGTTTAAATAAAGGGTAACATCATCCCTTAGTTTCATTTTCATTATGTTTAATATCCTTCGTCATCATCGTTATTCGGAACATTTCATTTTTTACGTAAAAAATGAAATTATATTTTTTTTGAATTTACAACATAACATTTAACATCCAACCCGCTCCTAATCCAGCTAATCCAACCGTAACATGTTTGTACTCGTCCATTTCTTTTGATGGTTTATAATAGTCCTCCAAAACAGGTTCTTTCGTAAACACCTTTCCGTTATGTGTAATCTTTTGTAGTTCCAACAAGGACTTGTTAACAGAATTCATATCACTATTAGCGTCCAAAAGCTGTCGTCGCATCGCTGTAATTCGTTCTTTGTTAGCAGCTTGGTTCTCGTACCATTTGTTCTTTGCCGCTGTTAATTGTTCCATCGCGATGTTGTGTCTTTTAATTTCTGTCTGGTATCCTTTGTGATCGAATAGTCTAAACAGGTAACCGGTTCCTGTAAACGCCACCGCATTAAATAGTCCGGATAACGCAATTGTTGTTGCCATATTATATTTTATTTTACGCTCATTCTTTGAATGGGTTTTCTGGTAACATTTTCTTTGCTTCTAACACCTTAATAACACTCGTACTGATACCGAACGCAGCTGTCAGTTTCAAGAGCCCCTCCATTGTACTTGGGATACTCAATGAATCTTTCATTAATTTGTTACTAACATATGAGACTGCGACAGCACCAGCCACAATTAAACGTGAGTCGTATAACTCTTTTGGTAAATTTTTAAATACACCAGCCATTATTTATTATATAATACACATAATATAATAATAAATAATGAACAAAGTTAATAAACTTTTACCAACTTATGAGAAGATTACTTACTCACAAATACGAGGACCTAAAAAACAAAATGTGTTTACGCTAACACCAACGGAAATAACAGAGAACCAAGAACTTTACGTTAACATTCCAAAGTTACATGAGAATGTTTGTTTGGTTCCTGGGTCGTTATACATTGTAGGCTCGTTTAAAAGTAAAAATACCAAGTCGTGGTTTTTAAACAACCTCGCTAGTCTTTTACAAAAAAGTTTAGAAATAACAGTCGATGGTCAGGTTGTGTACGACAACATAGGTGAGTCTCTGTATGAGGTTTACAAAGCACTTTGGGAAACCAAAGAAAAAAGAAAGAACATGGTGTGTCAAGGAGTCGCCAACGAGAACACTCGTAAAATTATGAGCGGTGATGACTCCGGTGACAAAAATGTGAAAGCCGACAAGTACTTTGGAGAGTTGTACAAAACCAAAGTTCACATCCCGTTGGGTAAGATTCTAAGAGACCAAGGGTTGTATGCACCTTACGGTATGAAATCAAACATAAGGTACAAGATCACACTACCACCAGCAACAGAAATTATGACGGCACAATCTGGACAGGTAGTCGCTGGTTACACAGTTGAGGATTTACATCTCGAATACGAGACGATCACATCATCAGAAATGTACCAACATCGTTAAATTCTTACAATGTTGGACGGTCACTAATTTACGAACAGGTGATGCTGATGAAAAAGGAGACATGGAGCAAGGGTACAACATTAGTAAATTTAAACATTAATGTACCAAGAAAGTCGATGAGAGCCATCGCACTTATGTTTAAAGATGACACTGTGGACTCCGAACACTTTGTGTATCCGAACATAACATCTGTAAAAGTAGCCATCGAAGGCACTCCAAATGCATTGTACTCGCAAGGTCTTGAAGAACACAACCTTTTTAAATCTGCAGAGAACTTCTTCTTGGATTACACCACAGACACACTAAGCATAGAAGACTTTTACACAGGTAACAAGTTTGCGTTGGTAATAGACATGAGAACGGTTTGCGACCCAACGGTAGCAGGGATAGGTCGAAAGATTCTTAACACACAGGATGGTGTGCTCTTGGAAATTAAGAAAAGGGTTACCACAAAGGATCTAACATGTTATGTATTCATTATTTCTGATGGGGTTGTAAACATCGTTGGGAAACAACTACAAAGTATAGAGTTTTAAAGTGTTTTAACTTTAACCAAAAAATATAGTAAAGTTTTCTAATCCTAAATAAGGATTAGAAAGTGTGTGTTTTTATTAGTCTAGTCTACTTCTACATAATGTAAAGACTTACGGTACTTTTTTGTAATTTTAACGAACAACTCTATCCACTCCCACATGGTGTCCTTGGTTTCTGCGCTCATAGAGTTAAGTAGTTCCACAACCCCTGGTTTGTGTTGGTCTGGTATTGGGAACAACGACATTAGCTCGTTAACATCTTTTGTTTTAATGTTTATCTCTAACTGCGGTGTTAAACGCTCGCACATTTGTTCAAGAAGAGTTTCGTAACCATATGTGTTTACTAAAAACATATTTAACATTTTAAGCTCCACTCGGTAAGGAAACAGTTCGTAAAGCTCGTCAAAAAACATGGTGTATTGTGTGGTAAATATTTTTAAAAGTTTATCACTCATTTATTTTCTAATTCTAAAATAAGAGTAGAATTAGAAATCTAATTTTAATTGTCGTTAATAGGTGTGCCGATTGTCTCTACTGTTTGTGTGTTTGGATTTGTAACTGGTGGGACGGTGACAGTAGATGTAGTTACTTTTTCATATCTTTTAAGTCTTGACGTAACAAACGCAATCTGTAGGTTACCTTCGAACCCATCTTTAGGTCTCCCCATTTGCAGTCCTGTAAGAAATTTTTTACGGATTTCAACATCCTCATTAAACAGATCACCATTGTGTTGTATTTGTAGTTTACTTGGTTTACAACCCATTTAGTTATTTAGACTAGTCTAAACTAATCCAAATTTACAAGGTTGGGTGCTTTCATTACATGCGGTACCTCTTTTGGACTTTCTTTTGGACTTGAACTTTCTTTTGGACGGTCTGGTTCCTGACTAATTTTAGATTTACAATAATTCCAAAAACAACCTAATCCAAAAATAACACTTGTTATTTTTAAAAGTAACAAAGCGGACATATCTTGGTTTTGTTCTGGTTCTGGTTTTGGTAGCTTTCTTTTCTTTGCTTTTTTGGACAGATCACTTAGTTTTTCACAAGCAACCTTTCTTTCGGGATCTGTTTCTGTAATAGGGTTTGTTATAGATGATGATTCACTCATACTTTATTTTAGGGTAACAAGAGAAACTTCATAATATAACCTGTTACCCCTGATAATACTAATAGTGCTGCCATTGAGTAGTCCGAAGAGTAATCATACTCTCTGCGACGACTGTCTGTGGTCCGAAGTGCAGAAACATTAGGGCTATTTAATACTTCTTCTAACGAAGTGGGGTTTGCATTGTTTGGGGGAGTGTCTGGTTTTGTGCTTGTAGGGGTAACAGATGGTGTAACACTAGGTGCGGGTGCGACAGGTGATGATGATGATACCACCTCCTCCTTGTTAACATTTTCGTTATGACCAAATGTCATGGTGGGTCCAACAACCGTTAAAATGTTGTTGTAACCTGGTATTTTTTGTTTTAATATTATCATGTCATTTGGAATAAGAATAAGACCAGGACTAATTGCAAAGTTTAAAATTACATTAGTACCTTTTATCGCATTTCTCATGTTAGAAATGGTTACGGTTTGATCGTCCTGTATAATAGTGTCCTCTACTAGTTTTTTAAAAACTTCTTGTGTTTGTAAGGACTTAGCACCATTACCAACGATAGCCCATCTTGTACTTGCCTGTGCACCAAGCACACAGTACACATAAGATTCCAAACTTTGTTGAAATAACAACTGTCCGGTTTGTGTTAATCCTGTTGACTCGGTTGCAACGAACATTTTGTAGTCGTCCAGACTTTTAACAGTTCGGTCACCGCGCTTCTCGTATCTAATTCCGGTTTGACCATACTTACTAATTTCAGGTCGGTAATTTCTAACAGTCCCGCGCGGTTGTTTTGCTAACCAAGTACCTATCTGTTCCATACCGTGATGAAATTCTGTTGTCCACTCGTACACAACAGGAATGTTATTATTTATTATATTTTTTATTCTTTGGTTTAAAAACCTATTCATAGAACTGGGATTTCTAATGAACCTTCGCATGTGATAATACAAGTGATACCTCGCTAAGTTTCCCACTAATGTATTTTCGGACTGAAAATGTTTGGTACTAATACCACAAACATAAGTTGCGATGTAAGCGGCCAAACAAGAAGCCAGATATGGGTTTTCTGCGTAGTCGTTAAACTTTAACATGTTTTTAGTAATTACGAGGTCCGGAAAGGTTGGGTCAAAACTCATCGTGTTGTTAACAAAAATGTTCATTGTTTTAGGGTTTCCGACAAATGGTCCTTTGATAAAACCTTGTTCAACACCTTTTGTGTTCCATATTCTTGGTTGCCAGTCCAACGCCCAACCAAAAGCAAAACTTTTAGCCTTTATGTCGTACGCTCTGCTGTCATGTACAAACATTATTCGTACAAACAGAGTCCTTCCCACACGGTTTTTTACGGGTTGGAACATGAACTTAGTGACATCTGCGTAGGGGTATTTTTCTTTGAATTTTTGTTGTGCTGTCATTTTATTTGTTTAGTTTGTTTAAATAAATGTCAAAGTTAACTGTATTCGTACCAAACAACAAAAAAGATGTGAATTTGGATATTTACCAATTTAACAAAAGTAAACTGTATCTTAGGTCGGCAACCATATTTTGGGAATTCCACAATATTTTAAGATGTCAAATACAACATGGCACCGATAAAGTTGTGTTCGACACCGGATACTGGGCATTCGTCGACATCCAAAAGAAACTAAAAGACGAGGGTGTTGAGCTCGTTGCTAACCACCAAAAATCTACATGTTCGATAAAAGCTAAAAAAGCTTTGAACCTAGAAAACACCATAGGTCCTATGTTAGGTTTCTTACCAGACACAGCGTTGCTCAAAGACACCTGGCACACAAGTCCGAACCATGTCAATGTTAACCATGGATTAAAATATGTGAACATCGAATGCAGCATCGTGAACACATATCAAAACTTCGATACCAACGGGAAGGCAAGTCAAATAATAGTTTCATTACCTGTCTCGTCATCACAACTGTTATTAGATACCGCAGAGTTTTATAACAACATTAACACAAAAACACCTATCGTACAAAGATTTAACTCGTTATCTTTCAAACTTACAACTAACATAGACCGTTATGTAAACATGAGTGCATTGTTAGATCTCGAGATGGTTTAAATAAAATATGAACTTTAAAACAGAACAGGGTCTTAGGGAGTTTTCTATCAACCGTTCTAAGTATGGGAGCGAAAGGGTTAATGTGGTTAGGGAACAACATGTGGGTTCTTGCAATAGCATTAGGTTATTTTGCGTACAACGAAATTCAAACTAGGAGGGCCCAACAGTACGTTAAAAAATAAGAAGTAAATCGATTTTGGTTTATAGAATTTAAAGAAATATACTAAATAAAGTATGAGTGGAAGTACGGTAAAATTTGAAAGTCCTAAAGTATTTGAAATCCCAAGTTGTTTAACATGGGGTATCGAAAAGTCAAAGTTTAAAAATGGTGGTTATAATGTACCAATTGTCATAGAGGATAAGGTAATGTTACAACAACTCTTAAATTTGGAAGAGGAACACAAAACTAAAAAATTTATGAGAGGTTCCGATGCTACCACAATATACTTATCGGTAGGTGGTCTAACTCCAAAACAAAAAACAGAACTTTTAGGTGCTGGTAAGTTGTATGTTAATGTTATTTTTGAATGTACTTCTGTGTTTGAAAAACACGACACCGGTGTAAGATATCTAAACTTTAAAGTAAAAAGACTAAGAAAAGTAGGTGAGTATGTGTCTGACAATATTGCAGAAGATTAAATTAACACAAAAACAAAATATTAAAACTGAACTAATGTAAATTTGTAGCCTTATAGGTTACAAATTTTTTTGCGTTTTTGGTTTGGTTTACTCTGTGTCGTCAGGTACTATGTTTTCTGTACTTACCCCTTCGCTTTCATCTACTTCGCTCTTACCCACCACACTTATGTGATTGTAACATAATGTACCTAACGAGACGCTTGCCAATAAATATTTACTATAATAGTCATCTGGTGTATAATTAGGCAATAGATCCTTAATGACAAACATTATGTTTTCATCACCTGTTATTTTTTCAATAAATTTTTGTTTTTCATTAATTTTAATGTAGTGGTCACCAAAATTGTCCGTAAGGGATATCGCAAGCATTACAAAATTAATGGCCATCCTGTGTTTGTTGACATCGTCCCTGTGTTTAATGTACTCGTTCATCAAGTTTTTTAACACGGAAGGTGTTGCCCTTCTTTTGTTTTTTAAATATGACTTAGTTTGGTTAATGTAACCTTTCTCAGATAGTCGTATTAATTCCTCACGCAGTTGTTCAATGTTATTGTCATCTGGGTTATCCATACTTTATTTATTTTAAAACATAATTTTTGGTATGTTTTAAAATATTTTTTATAATTTTTCTAAAATATTATATTATGTGTGCGGGGGAATCTAAGATTAATTTCCAACCTTGCATATTTGTTTTCGAAGGGCTTCTTGTTCTTGTTTTGGAATGTCAAGAAACTCGTCGGTGATAGTTTTCCAGGCAAGGGCACTGGGTGTGTCAAACACGACTAACTTGGCTATGTTCTCTCGGTAAGAGGGGGTGATAGCGGTTAATTTTTGTGTAATTACTATTGTACTTAGGTTGTAATGTCTGGCAGAGAAAGCTAAGTTAACAAGCTCGGACGTTCTGGTTTTAACAGACTTAGAACTTGCACAGTCGTCTAATATTATTAGGGAGTTAGTACCTTTGTAAGTATCCGAGATGTATTTTAAAAATGTGTCCACTTGGTCTTGGTCACATTGTATTGTGTAAAAACCAGGAGAGTCCTTGTACTTCCAATCTTGGTATGTTTGGTTATACTCAAATGTTGGACAGATAAGGAATATGTATTGGAAGTGCTTGTTATATTCTCTGGTTAGCATGTTTAATAGGTAATATGTTTTACCACATTCTGTTGCGCCAACTATAAGCATGTTAAATGGTGTTTTCATTTATTTTAATTTAGTTGACTTTGGTAAGAACCAGGACTGGGTCGTAGACATCATAGATGAGGTAGCTGTGAAAGTCACCAAAAAAAGTTGTGAAAGACTTTAACTCTACGGTAGATCCTTTTGCAATGTCTATAATGTTTTCCATGTATATGTTGTGTCGTAAGTTTTTATACACACCACCATTAGTTGTATTTTGAAAGATATCCTTTTTGACATTTTCTACATAGATGCATGTTTGTAGGTCGGCGTAGTCACCAAAATCCGTTGAGAACCAACCGGCGGTTGTGGTGGGAATATTATATTGGTTTATTTGGTTTTTGGTTGGTTTTAATGTCATCTTGTACTTAATTATGTATTTCCCAGTGGTGGTAAGTGTCACAGAAAAAATAGTACAGTTATTTTGTGCCGAGGTTACCGAGTCTTTTGCGGCCTTGTATGTGTGCACACCCGTCTTATGTTTTACGATCATAGAGACCGCTACTGAGTCACCTTTGGGCCCTTGCGCACCGGTGGCACCTGTGTTACCAGTATGACCCTTGTCACCTTTGTCACCTTTTTGGCCTTGTGCTCCTGTTACTGAAAGACCATCAGAGCCTTTTGGTCCTTCTGGACCGGGGAAACCTTGTCGACCTGTGCTGCCGGTATCACCTTTGGAACCTTGTGGACCTCGAGATCCTTGTTGTCCTGTGAGACCTGTTAGTCCTTGGGGTCCTTGGAAACCTTCGACACCTTGTAAGCCGGTGTCCCCTCTGTCACCTTTATGACCTTGTGATCCTGTGCTACCTTTTGGTCCTTGGGTGCCTTGAGATCCTGTGTTACCTGTATCACCCTTAGGACCTTGTTGTCCTTGTATGCCTTGTTGTCCTCGTTGTCCAGTGTCGTCTCCTTTAGGTCCTTGTTGTCCTGTATCGCCTTTAAGACCTTGTTGTCCTGTGTGTCCAATTAGTCCTTGTTGTCCTTGGGGACCTGTGTTACCTTGTGGTCCTTGCTGGCCATCGACTCCTTTGGATCCTTGTGGTCCTTGAGGACCTGTGTTTCCTGTGTCACCTTTTGATCCTTTAGGACCTTGTGCTCCTGATCCTGATCCTGAGGAATCTCCTTTTAAACCTTTTGGTCCTTGTGGTCCTTGTGGACCTGTGACACCTTGCAACCCTTGTTGTCCTTGTGGACCTGTGTTTCCTGTCAGTCCTTTGGAACCTGTGACACCTTGCAGTCCTTGTGTGCCTGGGTTACCGTTAGGTCCGTGTGGACCATCGTCGCCTTTGTGTCCTTTTGGTCCTTGGGGACCTGTGTTACCTTTTACCCCTTGTTGCCCTTGTGGGCTTGTGTTACCAGTTAACCCCTTTGGACCTGTGACGCCTTGCATTCCTTGTGGTCCTGTGGCTCCTGTGTTACCTTTTGGACCTCTTGGTCCTTGTGATCCAGATCCTGATCCAGATCCAGATGATGATTGTCCTTGCGGTCCTTGTGGACCTGTGTTTCCTGTTAGTCCTTGTTGTCCTTGTGGGCCTGTGTTACCTGTTAGTCCCTTAGGACCTGTGACGCCTTGCAGTCCTTGTATGCCTGTGTTACCGTTAGGACCTGACGCCCCATCGTCACCTTTTCGCCCCTTTGATCCTTGAGGACCTGTGTTTCCTGTTAGTCCTTGTTGTCCTTGGGGACCTGTGTTTCCCGTCAGTCCTTTGGAACCTGTGACACCTTGCAGTCCTTGGGGTCCTGTGTTTCCCGTTAACCCTTTTAGACCTTTGTCACCTTTAAAACCTTTAAGACCTCTTGGTCCTGGATTTCCTTGTTCGCCTTGTATTCCATCGGGTCCTTGTGGACCTTGGGAACCGGGAGGTCCTTGTTGACCACCCATCGCTGTGTATCTATTATCTTTTGTGTAACCAAATGCGAGTGCCATAATGCTATTTTATTTACTGGTCACAAAAGATAATTGTATTTACTATTTTACCAATACTCCACAATAAGGTCTAAGTTTGACTCGTTACCGTAGGATTCATCGTCAAGCTGTTTAAATTTTATGTACATCGCAGCTATTTTTGAGACATCATCTGTGACTAAGTCACTTATTGTAAAAGTCTCGTCTAGTACAAATATGTGTGAGGGTCCGACTTTTTTGGTACTCATGTCTATATCTTTTAAGGTTACATCCTCAGCGACACCATCCATATACAAAACACGCAACACATATCTTAATGTAAGGGTGGTAATTGTGTTGTCGTTGTCAAATATATGTGTCAAGAGGGTTAGTTGAGAATCCTCTTTAATTCCGCGTCCAAAAATATAAGGTATCGGACATCCGGCTGTGATAACAACTGGTGTTCTGTATGACTTCGATATGTTGTGATATGTAAAGTTGTACTGTAACAAGCGTGGTGCTCTTAGTACTTTATGGATGAAGTTTGGTTCATCATTCGAATATCCAAATCTAAGTGCCATAATGTATGTTATGTATTTATTTTAGTGTAACAAATAAAATTACATATTTTCCCAATGGTGTCTCCACAGTTTGTAGGTGGTATTAGGTGTTAGTTGTTTGGAATAACAACTAAAAATAGCTCCCGTCATCACCAAATCCACATATTTAACGCGTCTGTAAACTCTCAATCAAAATCTGGACAACAAAGCTTGAACTCGTATTCTTTTATTCAACGAAACGGTTAACTACATAAAAAATATATTTACAAAGGTTATTACTTAATTACATTTGTTCGACTAAACAATTAACGTACAGCAAAGTTGAGATAAATTCAAGACTCACAGTTTTAGTTATTCTGTCCAGTAGAAATTTGAGCGTTCACTATGGAGTATATATTCGGTAGATGTTCAATATCGAGTGTATATTCGGTAGATGTTCAATATCGAGTGTATATTCGGTAGATGTTCAATATCGAGTGTCCTCGCAATGTTTTGCCAAAATAAATAGGTAATTAGCTTAGCTAATTTGCATCTAACAAACTAGTTTGAATAGCGCTCATTCATGCATGTTGTACTTCCGGTTTGAAATTAACATACCGGCCCCTAAATGTTCTGTAGACATTTACTTACAATACTTACATTATAAGTTCAAACCGTTATGTTCTCTTTGAGCGTAGGCAGATAACTCAGTTCACTCCGACAGTTCTAAAAAGACAACTTTATCCACTGGTCTTTCCAAATAACCAGATTTTGTTTTCAAAACAATTCTTCGAACGAAACCATCCCTAGAATTAGGTTTAACTCTAATCACTCGTCCTAGCGGCCATGATGATCTTGGGGAATTGTCATCAACTATCAAAACAACATCACCAGGAGCAAAATTTCTTCGTGGCTTATTCCACCTTTGTCTTCGTTGAAGCTCTGGCAAATATTCCCTAAGCCATCTTCTCCAGAACACGTCAGACAAATATTGAGCCTGTCTCCATCTTCTTTTGGTATACATGTCTGTTTCATCAAAACCTGGGAAGTGATGGTCCTGGTCGTAACAGGAGTAAGTGGTTCGGGGTCAATGCCTCCAAGTCATTTGGATCATCTGAGACTTTGGTTAGAGGTCGCCCATTCATTACGCTTTCAACTTCACACATGAGCGTATGTAGGCATTCATCGTCAACCGTTTGTTGCTTTAGAAGTGCAGAGAGGATCTTGCGAACTGTTCTAATGCATCGCTCCCATACACCGCCATGATGAGAGCCCAGAGGTGGATTAAAGATCCATTTGATGCATCGTTGTGTCAAGAAATTGTGAATCTTTTCTTGGTTCCAATTTTTTATGGCTGCCTGAATTTCCCTTTCACCACCAACGAAGTTGGTTCCATTATCGGATCTTATCACCTCGGGCTGTCCTCGTCGTGCGATAAACCTACGTAGAGCATGTAGGAATGAGCTTGTATCAAGGCTGTAAGCAATTTCGATATGGACAGCACGTACGGCAAGACAGGTGAATAAAACTCCATATCTTTTTACTTGACTCCGCGCTCTTTTGACCAAAAATGGACCAAAACAATCAACACCAACAAATGTGAACGGAGGTTTATCAGGTGTGACACGATGTTGAGGCAAATCAGCCATTTTCTGTTCTCCCACGCTGGCTTGTCGCTTACAATCAACACAGCTCCTTAGAATATCCTTTAGTATCCGCCTTGCTCCAACTATCCAATATCTTTCTCTTATCAACAACAAAACGTGTTCCAAGCCACTGTGTCCAGCTATCTCGTGGTAATGCCTTGCTAATAACTTCGCCACAGGACTTTCTTTTGGAATGATTATCTGATGTTTCCCTTCTTTCGATATTGGAGCATTTCTAAGACGTCCGCCAACACGAAGTAGTTGCTCGTTTAGCTGTGGATCAAGCTTATGAATAGAACTGGTCTTCTTCACTGTATCATCCTTGATTTCGGTCGATAATTGGTTAGTTCTAGGTTGGCGATTCCGAACAGGGGACAGTTCTTCTCGATAGCTTGCTTCTTGAACATATCTGATGATATTTCTCTCTGCATTTTCTATCTCCTCAACTGCGAGCGGTTCAATACGTGGAGCGGGGTTTCTGGTCGATGTGTCATCGTGATTTCTCTCCTTTACCCGACGAGAAAGGTTTGTTCGATACCGAAGCATCCATGCGAAGAATCTCTTCAGTTGCTGCCATGAAGAAAATCTATTGATAATCTCATCCATTGTGATTTCGGACTGGCATCTCACTGAAAAGGTTTTCACGTCAGACTTTACTTCAGGATCATCATCGCAAATAGTTGGGGCCGTTGATGGTTGTCCAGGCCAACTATCTCTCTGTTCCCATAAGAATTGTGGGCCATTCATCCAGCTCGCAATTCAGGAATTCGACCGCTGATAATCCTCGTGAAACATCGCTCTGCGGGTTTTGATCACTAGAAACGTGATACCACTGGGTAGATTCACTCGTTTCTCTAATAGTAGCGACTCGATTAGCTACAAACGTTTGGAACCTCTTTGTCGTGTTGTTTAGATAACCCAACACACACGTGCTGTCCGTCCAGAGAACAGAATCATTGACCTCGACTTCGACTTCTTTACGTACCAAGTTCTCCAACTTGGCGGCACAAACAGTAGCTGCGAGTTCCATTCGTGGGATTGTCATTTTCTTAAGAGGAGCAACTCTTGACTTGGCCATCATGAACGAAAAGTGAATATTTCCTTCCACGTCCTCGCATCGTAGATAGCTGACGGCTCCATAACCACGTTCTGAAGCATCAGCGAAGACGTGCAACTGCGTTGAAATAATCTCTTTCGAGGTTGTTGGCTTGATGCATCCTAAAATGCGAAATCGCTCGATATTCGGAAGTTCATTAATCCAAACGTTCCAGCGCTTCAAATATTCATCTGGTATTGGATCATCCCAACTGAGATTTCCCTACATAGTTCTTGCATGGTACGATAACCGGTGCTGCTAGTCCGAGCGGATCATATATCGAACTTAGAATAGAAAGTATCCCACGTCTGGTCGGTGGTCTTTCCTTGATAGACACTTTGAAGGTAAATTCATCTGTCATGACGTCCCAGCTTGTTCACAGCGCTCGCTGCATGACAGGTTTAAGAAAATCCAGATCCTTTACAACACCAGCTCGTTCACTCTCAGGGACGGATTCAATCACTTTCGCAGAGTTCGAAATCCATTTCGTCAGGTGAAATCCACCGCGTTAAGCAACTCGGTGAGATTCTTCACTACTTCAACACCTTCTTCTTCGTCACCAACCAACTTAAGGCAATCATTGACGTAGAAATTTTTCTTGACTATATGTCGGAGATGGAGGGGTCGAAATCGGTCGCGTTATCTAAGAGCAAAATTTGCGCACCTAGGAGATGATGTTGCCCCAAAAAGGTGAACTAACATCTGATATTCCTCTGGTTCAGCGCTAAGATTATTGTTGGGCCACCAAAGGAAGCGCAATGCGTCACAATCGTTGGGTGTAACTCTCACTTGGTGAAACATGGCCTCAATGTCTGCCATTAACGCGACAGGATTTTCTCGAAATCGGAGAAGGACACCTACCAAGCTGTTTGTCAGGTCAGGGCCTTGCAAGAGTTGGTCATTGAGTGACGTACCATGGTACACCGCAGCACAATCAAAAACGACACGAACCTTCCCAGGTTTGTTAGGATTTAGTACGGGGTGATGAGGTAAGTACCAAAGTGGTTGCTGAGGTTGATTCATTAAACTTTCAGGAACCTTTCGAGAATATCCTCTCTTCATCAAATCATCCATAACTTCAGAATACTTCGCGAGTAGGACAGAATCTTTCACTAGCCTCTTCTTCAGATGATTCAGACGATGCTCTGCCAAAGGTCTGTTGTTTGGCAAAGAAACAAGGGAATTTCTCCAAGGTAGCGCTATTTCATACTGTCCGTTTTTTAACTGCGCCGATCCTTCCATGATACCAAGGGCTCGCGAGTCTTCCAGTGACATTTCCAATTTACTATCGACTGCAGTGTCATTTAGGATTTTCTTGTTCCCTCTTCTTGGAGTCATTGCTCACGTCGATGCCGAATGAATATCTTCCTTTAGGCTCCCGCTGGTCTTTTGGTTTATTAGTTGCAAGTTTCCCAAAGATTGGATGGTTCATAACTCGCACTCTATCCTCAACGAATTTGACGATATCATCAAAGTTTATCTCCCTTGATTTTTTGTTGGTGATGTCGTCAGCTACTTCTCTCCACCTTTGACACAAAGGAAACGGCAGCTTTTCGATGATCTTGATAAGACAGTCAGGGTTTTCAATTCTGTTAAGGTAACCGATTTCTTTCAGCGTATTTCTACAACTTATGAGAAGTACTGAAAATGTTTGTAACGCTATGCCATCCTCTGATTTGATGGGTGTAGCTTCAGTAACACGATTTACATAAGCTGTGGCGATTCGATAGTCCTGGCCATATTTCTCCTTCAGTAATCTCACAGCTTCTTTATAGCCTTCCTCTGGCTTCATTGAGAGACAGCTTCTCATTAGGTCTTTAACTTCGCCCGAGGTGTATTGCACCAGATAGAAAAGCTTCGTTCGTTGGTTGAATGTCTTAGATTCAACCAAGTTTTCGAATGTTCTAACAAAATGACAGTATTCTGTCGGCTTTCCATCGAAGATTGGAACCTTTACATCTGGTAAAGACATTACCGCTGTCATTTCTCGGTGGGAGGTAAGAACTTCATGTAACTGGTGGGCTCGCGTTTCTTGCATATCGAACATTATCTTCATCTGCTGCTGCTGTTGTTGCTGAATGTTGGACATACTACGTAGAAATTCTTCTGCGACATATGAACTTGCTTGATCTTCATCCTTTACGCGACTTGTAGTTGGAATATCTCTCGGATCCAGACCACCTATTGGGTTTGGCGCTGGGAAATTCTGTTTTGGAGCGATTTCTCTGTCGCGATCAGTTTGTGGGTTCTGTAAATCAACACCCATGGCTTGATTGTAAATCCTCTCCTCGGCTTCAGCCTTTGCAAGTTCTGTTCTCAATTTCAATTCCCGCGTTCGCTGTTCAACTTGAAGCCTCTCGTTTTCCAATGCCTGCTGAGCTGCTAAATCCAACTGCTCAGCCTCCAACGCAGCCTTTTTTGCTCTTATAGCCAAACGCGCGCTCAAACTCGTTGAAGTCTTGGATATTTTAGATGGCCTTGAACTCGCACGAGATCTTCCTTCAACGTTACTAACCGAATCAGTCGGTTGAACTTCGCTTATTTGAGATGGTTGACGTCTGAAGCTAAATAGCCAATCCAACAAGGTTCGAGAAAAATTGTCGATTCTCATCTTCTCAGTCTCCAAGTATTCTTGAGACTCAATGACCTCATACTCGTCATCTAATGCATCGTGATATCTTGCGTGAGCTTCATAAAAATTCTTTGCAATGTCTTCAAACTCCTTCGACTTTAATTGTGCGTCCCCGAGTGATTCGCAGCTCATTTTCCACTCGGTTAATTCTTTAATTTTCTTTGTTACTCTACCCTTCGCGGCTGAACGACTTCTTCTTAAACGCTGAACATTTTGTTCGTAGTTTAAGCCAGTTGTGAGGTTTCCGACCGGTCGCAATGTTTCTTCTCCGCTTTCCCGGCTTTCGGATACGTTTGACATGTTGATCTCGCTTAGATAAAACTTTAACTATGTAAACTCTCAATCAAAATCTGGACAACAAAGCTTGAACTCGTATTCTTTTATTCAACGAAACGGTTAACTACATAAAAAATATATTTACAAAGGTTATTACTTAATTACATTTGTTCGACTAAACAATTAACGTACAGCAAAGTTGAGATAAATTCAAGACTCACAGTTTTAGTTATTCTGTCCAGTAGAAATTTGAGCGTTCACTATGGAGTATATATTCGGTAGATGTTCAATATCGAGTGTATATTCGGTAGATGTTCAATATCGAGTGTATATTCGGTAGATGTTCAATATCGAGTGTCCTCGCAATGTTTTGCCAAAATAAATAGGTAATTAGCTTAGCTAATTTGCATCTAACAAACTAGTTTGAATAGCGCTCATTCATGCATGTTGTACTTCCGGTTTGAAATTAACAGCGTCCTTGTAGTCTATCTAACCCATATTTTTAAAAATAATTAAGAATGTTCTCGGTATGTTTTTTATCGTTAAGACAAAATTTGGGTTTTTGGTTAGGGTTTATAATACAAGTCCACAACCCTTTTTCTTTGTATACAAAGCAAGCCTCATGTAATAGGGTGATCCATAGGGATCTTAGTCCATACACCAGTTCAATGGAGTTTTTGTGGTTGCTAACAACTTGTAACATGGCTAATAATCTTTCTACAGTGTTGTGGTGAAACTTAAACTTGGTATCTGTCGTTCTTTTAATCTGTGCAATAAAATTACGACAGTTAAGAATTTTATTTTTACACACCATGTCATCTATTAAATATAAACATTTGTTAATCTGTGTTGGGTCCATAATGTATGTTATGTATTTTATTTGTGTATGAATTTGTAACCCACAAAGGTTACAAATTATTTTGACTATCTATCTATCTTTTGTATGGATGGGTTTCGCAGTGTTTTTTAAATTTAAACATATTTGTAAAAACTTCATTACAATTAGGACATTTAAGATTTTCCCTTGCTATTTTTCTACGAGTTCTTGCAAACATTCTCGCTACTATTTTTTCACATGTTTCTTCCTCCTTTACTATTTTTTGTTGATGATGATGATGCAAACATTATTTTCTTTATCTCCTTTCTTGTTATTCCAATTGTACTACAAATATTATCATCTCTTAGCATTTTACTTATATTCTCTCATACATATGACTTACCTGTTAAATTTCGATTTTTTTCAAAAATTTTCTAATCCTTATATATGGATTAGAAACCAAAACTTTAATTTAAGTACAAGTACAAATATAACTACAACTATCACCTGTTTTTTTAATTTTTACACCAGCTTCCTTATAACATTTTAAACATCTATTTTGTTTAGGGTTAGAAGTTGTATTGTGTACAATTTTACAATGTAAGCGCATGCCTGTTTTACCAGAAAAGCTTCTATTACAATCTCCACATTTAAACCCATCATTATATACAATAGTTTTACTTTTAACTTTTAAAGGCATCTTTATTTTATTATTACTTTTACTTAGGAAACAGTTTTATTATCAATTTTTAAAATAAAATTTTTATTGTAATGGTCAAACCCCAATACCATTCCCATACCTCTCCCACACAACTCCCAGGGTCACCCAATGTCTCCCGAGGGTCTCCCGTACAAGTGGAGTTTGGAAACAATAGTTGTTAGCGAAGCAGAGAAAAAATTATTACGTAATATTTTTATCACGTGTTCGTCGTCACGTGTTCGTCGTCACGTGTTCGTCGTCACGTGTTCGTCGTCACGTGTTCGTCACGTGTTAGCGAAGCGGAGCGAAGCGACCGGTGTGTGGTTGTCACGTGTTCGGGATGTGTTCGGTGAAATGTTGCGCAATAATTTTAGAAAATGAGTGAGCAAAAGTGACGTATAGTGACACCATTACTGCTCACGTGCATCAATTAGAATATATCATCGAACATTAATTGAACATTTCATTACAAGAAGATTAAAAGTAAAGCTTACGTCGAAACTGGAGCATAGAGATGCCATTTTTCAGTTAAACTGGGCTTCTTTTATTACTTTCCCCTTTTTATCGACCATCTTATGTGCAACTGGGAAATCTTTTAAGGAACAATGTTTGGCAATCAAACACGACAGGTCCTTACAAGTGGACATGACAATGAAAAATAATTAAAATTTCAATGTGAACTTTGTACTAAAAGTTTCAATACAGACCGAGGAAGATCACTTCACTTAAACTACTGCCGTAAAAAAATTAAAAGTATTCGAGTATCTTCTTCACAATCTGAGAGCCAACCCAGGGTGGAAGAACCAACTTCCAGTCAAAGAATGAGAGATGAAACTAATTCCGAAAGCGACATAGGCGGGGATTTTTCCCCAAGAATTTGGGGCACTCATACAAAGAACAATCTCAGTCAAATAGTCAATGCTGTGTATGATGAGATTGTCTTTTGGAGAAAAAATGTTTTCTTGTTGCCTAGTGGAGCTGCTGGAAAAGCTTTTGTAAAAGAGACCGGTAGGTTGATCAACGCCTGGAACTGTGACTCTGCGACTTTGAAAGACATTTCCCTGAAGGCAGTTATGATAATGCCAGCACTTTTGTTGCAGAAGCCTAGTTTCAAGTCAACGTCAAAGGAACATTCCATCTGCCTTAAAAGACGCCTTCACTTGTGGGAAATTGGCGATTTTTATGCGAGGTTTCTGCCAAAGAAGTGAAAAGGCACTCTTCGATGTCCGGGTGTTCAACCCTTACGCCTTGACACATCGACGCCAGAGCCTCAACAGTGCATTCAACTCGAATGAGAGGGAAAAGAAGCGTCATTACAATCAACAGATCATTGAGATTAAGCACGGATCGTTCACGCCCCTAGTCTTCAGTGCGTTTGGTGGATGTGGAAGAGAAACTCAGCATTTCCTTTCTTCATTAGCCGACAAGATAGCCGTGGAGAAGCACTTTCAACAAAGCGTAGTGATGAGTTGGCTTCGAAAGAAAATATCGTTTGCCTTGCTACGAGCTCAATTCCTGTGTGTTAGAGGAAGCAGATGTTTGAACACTTTGGACATTGAACTATCTGAGAAAAATTCTCAAATTTAACTTTATTTGTACTGATACAATATAAGCTTATAATTAAGTATGTTTACAAATTAAAAATTGTTATATTATGTTATGTTATTAAAAATCATTTATTAAAAAAAAATTTAATGGAGAAATATTTTACAAGTAGTAGAGGACTTTCTATACAACCCTATAGCAATTCCTGTATTACCCTCAGTACTTCATGTATGCCTATTATTGAGTCCCCAGAAAGTTCCAGAGGGAGATAGGGTATAGTAAAGACCTGTAATAGACTGTAACATCCTATAGTAGAGTGCATTAGCCTGTGGTAGAGTGCATTACACTACATTACACTGCATTTTACGCTGCACAACCCTGCATTACAATGTAGTACACTGCATTAGGCTACTTCATGTATGCCTATTATGGAGTCCCCAGGAAGTTCCAGAGGGAGAGAAGGTATATATATATTCTACACTTCTAAACCCCATGCATGAGACTGTAACATCATATAGTAGAGTGCATTACACTGCATTAGACTGCATGACACCGCGTCACACTGTATCAGACTGCATTAAGCTGCATTAAGCTGCATTACGCTGCATTAAGCTGCATTACGCTGCATTAGGCTACTTTGTGTATGCCTATTATGGAGTCCCTAGGAAGTTCCAGAGGGAGAGAAGGTATATATATATATTCTACACTTCTAAACCCAATGCATGAGACTGTAACATCATATAGTAGAGTGCATTAGCCTATGGTAGAGTGCATCACAGTGAATCAAACCAAGGGAACACAGCATCAGACCAAGGGAACACAGCATCAGACCAAGGGAACACAGCAGACGGAATTCCTCTATTTTTCAGTATATATTTCAAAATAAATTTGTTCACTCACTTGTGTATTGTCTTCACTCTGAAGAGTGAAGACAATACACAAGTGAGTGAACAAATTTTGAATAGAGTAATAAACAGAAATTTGAGAGTAGAATACAAACATTAGATAAAGTAGAAAAGTATATCCTTGCCACTGGTAAGGAGTTTAGCGGTTTAGCGGGTGCAAGTTGTCTTCGGAATTTGCCAAGATATTAAACGAGGCGTGGCAAATGATGCTTGTAGCAGGTTGGCATATATTAACTATTGATTTCTAGCATAATTAAAACCATTAGAGATTTAGATCACAGAATGATTTCTGAACGAAATTTACATAATGAAGTGTAAGTAAAGTTAATTTAAATATTTCATATTGCATCATAAAACACCTAATACACAGATAAATCCATACACAGATAATACACAGATAAATTAAAATGAATAACATTGGCAGTTTATAGTGGAATTTGCAAATGGAAAAGCTGTACACATTCATACAAATATATTTTTCTGCCAACAAAGAAGAGCAGCTGTCTCAAAAGGAAAACGATCAAAAGAGAAAAAGGCTGGGGAGGAAAAGAAAATGAAGCAAATGGCCCACGATGATGACAACGATCTTATAGTTATGTTTAAAGAACTGGATAAAGTAAATGGCACGGGTCAAGAAATGTTTCCGAATGATCCAAAATTGTCATTGTTTTGGGAAATACAAAGGGATGTTATCTAAAATTCAGAAAAAAACATCAATAAGATGCCATCCTATGTAAGTACTGTAAAAGATTGCAAAAAAGTATTTTGCCCTTTACAACTCTTGTTAGCTGGAAAAACATATATTTCCGATCGGTGCACTTGTCAATTGTGCTTTCTTTCAGAGACAGGATATTATTTAAAAAAAGAATGGCTTGACTTTATTGTAAGTAAAGGTTATACTCCTTCGCAGACGCTCTTTATGTGCAACCGGCAGATCCGACACTACTTGTCCACAGTGTATGATTATTCACAAAGATTGTCTGTGAATTTGGAGTCACTAGCTATTTGCTGGAAATTGGTGCATAATATTCTATAGAATGTTTTATAGAATATGAAATCATATATGATGAATGTATTGATTTGAATGTTGATTTAGCAACACTCTGCAAAGTAATACACCACGCTACAAAAAATATATGAAGTGTGCACCGTGTGTGGCTGCACCTTTTTAGTTCTCAAGTTTTAATAGTATTAGTATTGGACAACAGTTTAAATTTGTCCAGATCGGACTTACTGTCCTACTCTACGACTAAATATGACATTGATTATGAAGTTAAAACGATACTTGAGGAGGTTCATATCAGGAAGGAACCTAAATGCAGTAGGAAGGGTCGAAAGCCAACGTGATGTGGAAGGCGGGGGTGGAAAGAGTAAATGCTGTCAACTTTATCAACAGAGAAACACTCAAGAATCAGAATATCAAAGTATTACCGACCAAACTTATGGCGGGATTAATCGAGAGAAAGATGTTCCTGTTAGACCTCAGTATTATAAAGACATCCCAACGAGGGAGGAAGCTAACCTGCCTTCGGTATTGCTTGCTAATGTCAGATCGTTGCGTAGCAAAGTCTATGAACTAGGGGTCGTTTCTCGTACAAACAATGGACTGAGACGTGGTTGGATGATGAAATTTCAGATTCTTATGTAGGTATACCAGGTGTATTTATCACCCAACCTGGGCAGATCAAAATCAAAATTTATTACTGTACGATCACATCCAACTAAATATAGACACTTTTCTCAGTAAACACCCTTCTGGATTAGTTATAATAACTGGTGACTTTAACCCTAATTGACCTGATTGACCATAACATTCTGGTTGATAAACTTGTAAAACTCGGGTGTAAGTGATGTCCTACTATGGTGGATTGCAGCCTTTTTAACAAACTGTAAACATCAAGCAAAGGTAGATGGAGTCTTTTCTGAGTGGAAATATCCAAAAGGAGGAATACCGCAAGGCACAAAATTAGGCCTGCTATTGTTTGTAATAATGGTTAACGACTTGGTAAAAAATTGGCCCAGAAGGCCAAAGTTTGTTGACCATTTAGCCGTAGTAGAAACAATCCCTCGGAACTCAATAAGCGTGATGGATTCGGAGCAAATGCAGAAATCATAAAATGAAGTTAAAACCCCAAGAAATGCAAGGAGATGTTTGTAAATTTTATGAAAAAACCCCGAATATATTAAGTAGGGATATAGTCATTAATGGCACCCAAGTAGAATCTGTTGATGCATATAAATTGTTAGGCATTATGCTCGAAAGTAATCTTAAATCGAATAGGCAAGTTGATGATAAAACAAAGAAGGTGTGTAAAAGATTGTATGCATTAAAAGTACTAAAGAAAGCTGGATTGCAGGAAAGAGAACTTGTTCTAGTGTATAGGTCCACGATTTGACCTGTTCTAGAATATGCTGTTGAAGTTTGGTCTGATCTCGCAGTACCTAAGCGACAAACTGGAAAGAGTACAGAAAAGGGCCCTCTGAATATCCTGGATATATGGTGAAGCATTAAAGACATCGAATTTAGAAAGTCTTAAGGACAGGAGAGTAGACTTATGTAAGAAGTATATGATTAAACTTAAAGATCAGTCTCATATTCTACATCATTTACTGAAAACATCCTATATGAACACGCATGGTTATACCTTAAGATCAGGAAATCAGAACCAAATAGGAGTAAGAAAGATCCGGACTGATAGATGCAAAAAAGATTTAACATATAGATATAAATAGTAACAATAATTTTAACCTATAATATCTTCCTTTAATTATGAGAGCCACTGAGTATTTTGATAAAATATAATCGATAGGTTATCAAAAGAATAACAAAAATATATATATAAATATATATATAATAATAAATATATCAAAGGTTATCAATAGAGCTGATCACTGCTCCTTATTGCTTTTTAAATAATCACTCGCCTGAACTTAAACCTGAACTTAATCATGGAACAAAAGCATCGAAAGAACTGATAATATTTAACTAATCTTGTATATAACTACATATCAAATTACTTTTAATCTTCTGATCTTCACTATATATATCTATGTAATGTAACCTTGCATCATTCCTGATGATGACTAAAACATAGTCGAAAGCTCTATCTATTAAAATGTTTATTTTCGGAGTTACCATTGTTCTATATTATATCTTCCTTTCATACAGTATATATATATATATTTTTGTAATTCATTATCCCAAAATAATTAGCTAAAGGAACTTGTAAATCGCTTAACAAAAATGAAATAATTATAAAATAATAATCCAATTTAATTTTTGAAATGCACAAAAAAACTATTTCTATGAACAGAAGTAACAATGACTCAAACAATTTTTCTCAGAATTAGTAAGAAAGGCCATTTGCATGCACTGTTCCAAAGAATGGATATTTTTATGCAATCAGCATATTTTTCAAAACTTGCCACTCTCTATTCAAATTTTCATAGCCTGCATTATATTTTTGGTTAACTATTGTTATGCTACGGTTATGGTTAACTATGTAGTATCTATTTTACTATTTACAGGTTTTCCCCATTTTATTGCTTGTTTTCAATTGGCACCACCTTGTTTTTCACACTTATACCTTTATAGTTTTTCCTGGTTGTATCAAACTGGAAACTGTTAAACTATCTCAATCAACTTAATTGTAACAATGAGAACAACTTTAGGATCAATTATGATGGCATGTAATGACACACAATGACAGCAAATGCAAACAAAGAATAGTAAATGCTCTCCCCAGAACATTAGTGGCATAAATTACTTTACACTTGCTAGTTTACAAAATTATTTAATAACTAGTCATCGTAAATTCTATAAGATAATGGACAAAAGTACATGGTTTTGTCATAAATACACTTACGCTTAATTTGAGAAGGATACATTGCAAGTATATCCTCTACTCCTTCAACTTCCACAATAAAATTACTAGTGACTTTAAAGTCTACATCTCTACCTAACACTCTATGGTGGCTTGCATGCATTGGTTTTACAAATATTACATTACAAAGCTCAGATAGACAAATCGAGGAACTGGAGATTGAGTCACCCAGCAGTGTGTAAATACCATACTCAAAAAGAATTTAATGGTTAAAGAAACGATGAGGGACAATTCTGTGAAGAACAACAAAGTTGTAAAAGATGAAAGCTCTCTATTCAGATGCTTTCCACTAGTGTCGTTGGGAAATACTAAGAGGACTGCTGTGTATCTCACTAGGAGGACTGATTACCTGCAGTCGCTCATCAACTAGTTTAACCTTTTGGCCAATATAATAGTTTTCACTATGGTGTTTGGTGTTAAACTATAAACCCACCATTTGCCTCGTGACCCCTTGGCAAACAGAATGAATGTAATCTGAAACTGTGCCCCTAACAATATCAAAAGATGGCAATAAGTCTGCAACTGCCATGCCCTTCCCCCCTAATAGGATCAGCAACTGTAGCCTGGAGCACATGCGCTGCTTAGAACTAACACAGTGAAGGAATCTAGACAACATGAAGGAGCGGTGTCTATAAAATTTTTAACTTGTCTTGAGTTATTTCTCCTTGGAATGATACTAATTTAGTATAAAATTAAATATAAATCACATAATTCTATGGATATATCTCTCATGCTGCTTGTCTTTAAATCTACGTAAATATTTGGGATTTTGTTACCGTGGTAGCCTGTCGTGTCTGTTATTTACAAATCGTGAATTTGGCTTGTGTTCTGTTTACTACATATTTTGTTACTGTTTTTGTGTCAAGTTTTGGTATTCTCATGTAAATATCAATGGATAATTTTATGTTTTTCAAATCTTGACCATTGGAAAATTTTAAAATCATTTGAGTCTAGCGTTGTTCGTCGTGGCAACATCTATATGTACCCATAATCTCTTCTTGTTTGTACCCCTTGTTTTTCGCTGTAACTTTTTGGTTATTCTCCAGATCTAAGCCAATAGTAGACTCTCAGAACTCCTCATCAACGCCGCAAAATTTTCATCGGAACTTGCATCAATATCTGGAAGATTAAGCTATATTTCGATATCAAAGTGTGATAGTATTTTAAGGAAATGCCCATCGTCCAGCAACTATCGTCACAGCCTACTATTTCAAATTAATAATAATAATTTACACCTGCTCCTATGGATCTTATTATCAGGAGACATTGCTATCAATCCAGGTCCTGGTAGTGAACATGTTTTTCGGTGTCTCTCCTTCAATGCTCAAAGTATTCGAAGTACCACCAAATTACAAAATGGGACTTTAATTAACTTGGGGTCTTTCCAAGACCTGGTTTATGCAGATAATCTTGATTTGATTTTGGTAACACAGATATGGCTTATTCAAAATTTTACGAACAACAAGTTGCTCCTGAAAGGTTACCATGTCATAAGAAAAGATCAAACGACTGATAAATGCGGTGGTGGTGTGTTTATAGTATTATGTGAAAACATTAAATATACTAGACTAATTGCAAGTAAAAATAACCCAAACTGGTCAGATCGTTTAGACTCTAAAAAATCTCTTGTTTCCGTTTGTTATAGACCACCAAATTGCAACTTAAATTAATAGCTTGAGTTATTCAGAGCATTTCTGAATGAAACCTCCCACTATGATAAAGTACATATCACTGGTAATTTCAATTTCCCAGACTTGTAATTTCAATTTTCCCAACTTGGAATTCGTCTTTTATACCCACCTCATCAGAAAGAACTCATTCAGTTGGTTCATTAGAATTTAGAGAAATTACCTTTGACTTTTTTGCACCAAGTTAGTTTGTATCCGACTAGACTACACAATATGTTAGGCCTTACCTTAACAAATGCTTCTGAAAACATTGGCAATTTATCATGCGTTTCTTTGGATCTTTCAAGTGACCACTGCCTGACATTCTTCGACTTATTTAAAAATATGATTTAATGAAGAGAACTGTATTCAACTTTAAACTTGCTGATTGGAATGGTCTACAAATGCACTTAATCAATGTACCTTTCCTTCAGGCGAGACAACTGATGTCAACGCTGATTGTGAGCGCTGGAAGAACCTCTTTCTTGGAGTTACTACTGAATATAGAGGGTATAAAAAAAAACTGGACAAATTTGAAATTGCTCTCAACTTCGCGAAGCGGCTCCAGGTACTAAGTTTTTTATTAATATAGATCGTTTGGGTGTTTATAATGTAGAATTTAAATTTTCAAAACCCAGGGTAGTCTAGGACCTGCATATGAGTTTGTATGCATTTCATTTAGGACAGATAATCTCAACTGTTTTAAGGCAAGTTGACCATGACGGTCAACATGGTAACGCTGCCCGAACCCCAATCCGGGACGAAACGTCCGAAACTGACCACACCCCAAAACGACACTTTCGCCATAGTGCTATCTGCCAAACCATACAAGCTTTGGCTATTCTGAGGTGCTTATATGGTTCAGAGATGGTGCTTTTAGGGGGGGTCATTGGTAAGTGTGAAATGCCTAGCATTGATATTCCACAAGAAAATTACAATGCAATACTCATGGTCAAACGTCAATTTGTGGCTTACAACTTCAGATAAACAGCAGTGGATCTACATTACCTTTTTTCCTAAATCTTTTTGATAGAAATATAATCGGTACTTATTTAAGTATATTATCACTGTTTTGGTGTAAAATAGTTCATATTTTGTGACCGAAATAATAATTTGAAATGTACCTACCTCCTGCAAACGGACGTATTTGGCCAAATTCGCCACTTTACTCCGCTGTTAATCACAGATACTCGTTGAAATCCTTCCAAATATGTAAGTCAGTTTAGACATAATGGTATCAAGTACATTTTAAACAAGTTTTAACTAGGTCTCAAGTAGATCGTAGCTGTTTAACCATCGACAACGTAAAACATCAACTTTGTCCAAATTCGGTGCCATTGTGTCATCCCGTGCCGATTGTCAACAATTCGGCCTCGTTATTCTTCCATCCAAGCCATTTCGATTGCACTAATAACAAATTTAACCCTTTATTAAGGGTATGAAAATAAAAATATGAATAAAAGACACGAAATGCAGCATTTTACTGCCCGTAAAATGTTGCTTACGAGTCTTTCCAAACATTCCGTACAAATCTCGCATGGTCAAAGCACTGATCTAATAATAGACTGGATATAGCTTCTATACCTATGAAAAATGAAGCCAAAATCAATCGGCGCAAATCTACTTCCGGTTACCACTTTGCAGCGAAAACAATATGGAGTTGTATGGGGAAATGAGTCGGCAAGGCTGGTTTTTCACCATTTTCAGGCATTTCCAAGCGCTGGACTAAACCGTTCGTCTTGTAATGAAAAGAACAGGAGATTTTCTTACTTTTGGAGAGATACTTTTGTAGATTTCGGTAAAAATCACAGCTAAAGACGTTTGACAAGTTGCATACGCGAAGTCCATTTTCGGCCAAAATCTCTGCCAAGTGGTCTTTGATGCTGGGATTTTCGCTAAACAAATACTCTGGCTGGATAGAAACTCAAGTTGAATGGATTAAACGAAAGGTAAGCAATGTCTAATAAGCATTTGCCTTTCTCAATCAAGCGAAAAAGTATAGAATATCGGTGTTGCTCTCGGGTTATGTTGTGCTATGCGCCTATGCCTATATGAACATTTATAGCAACAATATAGCTTTATATCTATATTGGCTAATTGCATTTTGTATCTCAGATTGGAGTTTTGGTTTTTGTTCTTGACCGAAAAATACATTTAAATAATATATAAATGGATTCGTTTCTAAAACAAGCTCTGTATCATTCATATTATAAACTGCTTCAAGTGTTTTTATGCAGATATGATACTAAAATTGTAAAAAGGACATGGGACAAAGTTGAATGAGCTCAATCAAGCTTCCTAAAGGAACCGTTTTTTTCTTCTTTCACATCGAGGAGACACAGTGAGCTTTCTACAGCAATCCAATACACTACTTCATTCCATTCCTATGTATTAAAGTGGATAGTTTCATTGCTGCGATTCACTTGAGATTAAACAAGACAAGTTTATTCAATTTCTTTCTCACTTTGTTTTTAGAAACCACTTCCATGGCTGTTTTCCCAAGTTGGTAGAAGTGGACTTTACTATAACACTCTGATATAATCTTTATCAACTTGAATATGTGGTTATCATCAACATATCAACTTGAATATGATGGTTATCATCAGCTAAAACAATGGAAAAAGTTCCCTTTTCTAATAGAAGAGGTGCCCTTTAAGACAAAATGCCCCCCCCCCCCAACTTGAAGTTGCTTCCTACGCCTATGATACTCTGTCTAACACCAGATAATTCTATTTGGCAAGGGAGGCATTATGCACCTTTAATGGGTTAATTAGTATAATTTTTATGAAACATGAAGTAGCATGTCAACCATCTTGGTGGTTTTGAAATTACCTCAAAGAAGCCAAATTGCCACGCACCAATATGTAATGACCAGTATTTGTTACCAACAAGGAAATGCATGGGAACAACCAACAGAACACACAAGACAACCAGTTGCAGTCTATGGTACTCTTATGTATGTGGTAAAGTGATATATTTCCACACTTAATTTGCATACATGTAATGTATACTTTATGGAAAAGGTCAACATTTTGCCAACCCCACCCATGGTCTTCTCTCCCTTTGCAAGAAACCCTGAAAATGTTAGACTATGGAATATTACAAGAGAGGAGAGCAGCTCACCAGAATTTACTAGGGGTCTTAATCTGGTGAGGGAAGACCATGGGCATGGTACAGTAAAAAGATAATTATCAGTTTATCCATACTATGTTAAAACAACTCATTTTTATACAGCATTATTAAAAATGTCAGTCACATAGCTATTCATGTTCATATGATTACCAAATCGTAATGTTCATCTACTTTGGAAAAGGAACAGAGAATTTATTATTCAATGATACAGTCACTTCAACAAGCCATAATACGGGACCTCTCTGCCATCACACCAGTCAGCACCAGTGGATCAGGATGACATGTCTTAATAATAATGTTTTCTAATTTCAATGTTTTAGTCTAGCTCTATATAATAAAAATTTCAAATGTGAGAATTGACTAGTCAACTTGGCATACACCATTTTAATATGGTGTATACTAGTGCTCCATACTACCCTCAGACTCTACTTGATTGCAAGTTTTCTGCATAAAAACACTTGAAGCAGTTTATAATATGAATGATACAGAGCTTGTTTTAGAAACGAATCCATTTATATATTATTTAAATGTATTTTTCGGTCAAGAACAAAAACCAAAACTCCAATCTGAGATACAAAATGCAATTAGCCAATATAGACAATATAGATATAAAGCTATATTGTAGCTATAAATGTTCATATAGGCATAGGCGCATAGCACAACATAACCCGAGAGCAACACCGATATTCTATACTTTTTCGCTTGATTGAGAAAGGCAAACGCTTATTAGACATTGCTTAGCTTTCGTGTAATCCATTCGACTTGAGTTTCTATCCAGCCAGATTATTTGTTTAGCGAAAATGCCAGCATGAAAGACCACTTGGCAGAGAGTTTTGGCCAAAAATGGACTTCGCGTATGCAACTTGTCAAACGTCTTTAGCGGTGATTTTTTACCGAAATCTACAAAAGTATCTCTCCAAAAGTAAGAAAATATCCTGTTCTTTTCATTACAAGATGAACGGTTTAGTCCAGCGCTTGGAAATGCCTGAAAATGGTGAAAAACCAGCCTTACCGACTCATTTCCCCATACAACTCCATATTGTTTTCGCTGCAAAGTGGTAACCGGAAGTAGATTTGCGCCGATTGATTTTGGCTTCATTTTTCATAGGTATAGAAGCTATATCCAGTCTATTATTAGATCAGTGGGTCAAAGTGACAGGGCCGTGACAGGGGGGGGTGAATGTTTTTCACGAAGATGGAAGGCTGCGTGTGACAACAGGGACCCAAGCTGAAATAATTAACTTTAGTTGAATTACTTGATCAATATAGACTAAAGACTGAACAAATATGAAAGCTAACTCTAAAATACATCCCAAACTATACTGTAATAATACTTTCTTAAGCCGGTTTTTGTCTTTATCCAATTAGTTCCACATGGTTCCAGTTGAGAGACCAAAGACAAATGAAAAATTCGCTTCGCACGAAAACCGGCATAAAGCTAATAACACATTTTCTCCTACATTTTTTGTACTCAGTTCTGTAAAAATATAAACATGAAAAAAATTAACACTAATAACCAATATTCAATAATTTATACCTGTAATTATTTCCATTTCATTAATCTTCGTTGCCTCTCACCAACCTACGGTCACATGTTTCGGATATGACACTCGGTTGTAGTTTCAAAATCAGCCGACTTCCTTCTCAATATCCAAATTCAACTCTAGGCTTTCTCTTTGATTTTGTTCATATACGGGCAAGGCACATTGACTTTGTTGCAACAAGTTTGTAATAGGTTTAGGGCTAGACTATAAGTGCATTTTGAAACAACAGCACGGCAGAAAAAGTCAAATCGGTTCATAATGATTAATGTAGATCATCTTGAAACAGTAGCACGGCGTGAAAAGGAAAATCGGTTCATAATGATTAATGTAGATCACATCTTGAAAGAGTAGCATGGCGTGAAAAGGAAAATGTTCATAATGATTAATGTAGATCATCTTGAAACAGTAGCACGGCGTGAAAAGGAAAATGTTCATAATGATTAATGTAGATCATCTTGAAACAGTAGCACGGCGTGAAAAGGAAAATGTTCATAATGATTAATGTAGATCATCTTGAAACAGTAGCACGGCGTGAAAAGGAAAATGTTCATAATGATTAATGTAGATCATCTTGAAACAGTATAGCACGGCATGAAAAGGAAAATGTTCATAATGATTAATGTAGATCATCTTGAAACAGTAGCACGGCATGAAAAGGAAAATGTTCGTAATATCGATCATCTTGCTAGGTTACGCCATCATGGACTCATGGAGAATATTTTAGAAGCTGACGGATATATATTGCACCGAAAACGGAAAAGCTTTGAATGAAGTTCGACTTTTCGTCCATTATCTTTCGGTTTCATTCTGCTATTGGATTTTTGCAATTTTCACCAGCCTTGCATTTACAATATTTGCAACAGCTAACTCTGGCCACTCTGCAGGGACATCCATTCTTACGAGCGCATTTACCACACTTGCACGGATCCAAAAGGCCCTCAGGTTTGGTGATGACAATTTCAGGAACAATTAAATTGTTTTTTCTTTCAAAGCCATAATCTTCGGCGTTTAGAAGCATTGTAGCATCTCTAAATGGGGCTTGAATCCACAGCTGCATTTGATAATAACTTCTTTGGATATGCTTCCTAACATTCGTACTTGTGCAGGCAGTTTTTTCGAAGTCTAATTTCAGGGCATTGTTGTCAAATGTATCGATGCGTAGCTCATCAAATGTTTCCAAGTGCGTATATGGTTTGAGGCACTTGACTAAAAAAATTTCTGCCAATTGTATTGCGTTATCTGTCAATTGTGGACATTTAAAATTTGCGAGGAGTGGGAGGTTCGTTGGAATGCGAATAGCGTTGAGAGCTGCTAATTTCATCGCTATTTTGCTGGTTGTATCGCACCCAGTTAGTGCATGAAGTGCAGGAAGACATTTTATTAACTCTTCCCCAAGCGTGAGACATATTTTCTTCAGTGGCAGTATTGAACGTTTCAGGCCAGAATTGCGTATAAGCCATAATTCATCAAGACGAAGATGTTTCCAGTTGACCATAAAGTGGTACAAGAGGCATACGAAAACATCTGTATCACCCGAGGAGAGCGTAATTGAAGTAGAACCAGATTGGTGACATAAGATATCTTGAACATGAAACATCATCCTATCGTCAGCTTCTTCTTGGGTGCAATCAAGACGAGGAAATAGAGACGCACGTCCTGCCAATACGAACCATGCATTTGGAGATATACCAAGATATAGCGGTTTATTTCCGTCGTAGTTGGTTTTGAGCCATTCGACATAGAATGCTTGGAATGTGGTTTTGCTAACGGAAGAAGACCAAAAGTTCTCCAGTTTAACGGGAACTCAATGGTTTGGAGAAATCGAATCCAGAACAATCATTTCATTTGACTTTCGTCTTCTCTTTCTTTCTACATTCTTGATGCTGTCTTCCTTGTAAGTGTCGAAAACTACGTGGATTTCATCACTGTTGTACCCAGCGTTGACGATTATTTTAGTCAGGGCAACTGCAAGGTCGTTGAATGTCTTCACATGTGGTTCCAGTTTCTTAACTCTTTCTGCACGGTAGCGCCGAATATCAACCGCCAACGGATGATGATTTTGAGCGCTTGTATCTTTGGCGCCCCTCACCCAAAACGGACGAAAATACCACCAATCGATCACCAATCGATTCAGCAAACACACCTGTTCTTGGCTAATGCCAACCAAATTGCTAAACACATTGTTTTACAGATCTCCGTGAGTTTTAACACCTTTGTAATCTGATATTTATTATTATCGTAAACTAATTATATATTCAGTAGCTTTGGTCGATTATAACTTCTGTTTTAAAAACCGTGTGATCTTCGCTAATACACCGTTTTATAGAGCTTTAAAAACAGTACATACTGACCAAGTTGCAAAGAAACACAATAAAAAGTGACAAAGTTACGGCGAAATTTGAAATAAATAAAAAAAATAAAAAATATTTCGGCGTAAATAAAAAAAAATTCAAAATAAATATTTCTAAAAGCCGTATGGAAGGCACGTTTTACAGTCTAAAGAAACAGATAAAAAGCTAAATTTCGACCATTAGAAGTCTTTCAAGATATTAAAGATATTAAAAGATATTAAAGATTGTTTGATTTGAACTGAAGTATGACTGGAGGTATGTTTGGGATTAAACTTTTAGTATTTTTGATTCTGTAATGTTTAGTCGGCAAAATAGCCCACTGTTAAAAAGCTTATTTTGTAAGGATTCCAATGGTGTTAATTTCATTGCCAGGGGGTAAATATTTTGCAAAGGAGATCATATTTAAAGTGCTCTTGCGACAACTTGCGACAACATAATTAAAATGCGACCGTCCAGAAAGAGTTAAATGGAATTTTTCTAACCATCGCCATGAAGTCGATAATGTAAGCTTTGGTCGGTGGAGGTGTTGTCGGGCCTTTTGTGTCTATTTCTGGGCATAGCTTCAGCAACTCCGTAACCAACTGGGATTTCACGCTCTTTTTCACATAGCCATCCTTGTCAACCAAGAAGAAAGCGGACTTGATGATTTCATGGACGAGTAGCTCTTCTGGGGGGAAACCACGGTGACGACCATATTCAATAAACATCAGAGCTCTGATAGTCTTGTCTTTGATGTCTGCTTTCGAGGCCAAATGTGTCGACACTTGAGGCGAAGAATATTTGATCTTGCTTATCGTGGAGTGTATTGTATCTTTGTACAGCACAGCAGCTTGCTCACGTCTACTTTGGACACAATCTCTCCAGTAAGGACATTCTTCAACGTCTCCAGATCAAGAAAGGGACTACAAACCTTCTGAAGGTAATCTTCTATTTCTTGCACCATCTCTTTTACCTTTTTCGCACTACTAGGGTTAAAATCGTGATGAACAGACAATTCTCCATCTACATCATCTTGCATCTTAAGGAGGTGAATGTATTCATCTTTCTTGTGTTTGATGATACCCCACAACGCCACTGCGTCTTTCTTTCTAGTAATACCAATTATCCCCCCGCTAACTTTAGCAGGTCGGTTGTAGCTTTGCTCCAGCGCTTGGTCAAACGAACCCCACTGCCTTTTCTGTTGGTATTTACAACAAATCCGCCATTCATGTATGAGCTGTAGAGAAGTGGAAACTTATCTTTTAATTGAGAACAATCTTGCACGAATAAAGGTGTCCATCTACTATAGTTTGTCCGTCCAAAAAAGAAAAACAGAGAGGTTGCTCTTTCAACAGCACTAAGATAAAGTATCCAGTCGCCAACACGCATTGAATTTGTAAGATCTCTCGCTATTGGAAAAAGCTCGAAAACATACGTAAACCAATAAGCAAATGACTGGGATTGATGTGCTTTTTCTTTCAAGTAATCTTTAGACCGGTCCTTTTTGGTGTTCCAATAATCAGTTGTCATCTCCTCAGATTGACATTCTACTAGAAGGTCTTCAAATAGGACACTTTTTTCTGGATGTTCTGCTTGGAATGCCTCTAGCATCAAAGACATGATAACCTCGTGGATCAAAGAATGGGCTGTGCGAGCCCTGGAATAATGGGAACCAGAAATCACACCATTGATAGTATCCGTACCATAGCACTCGGTTTCGACCAAAACATAAAATATTCCCGACGGTTCCAAATACGCGCCAAGACACGCGAACACGATTTTCTCCATATGAAACCCTCCAAGACCAAGAAATATGTTGCTAAATTGATCTGGCTTTAATAGTTGAATTTCTTTCGCAATGCGGTAGAACCGCCATACGTATCTCCTTTCTGCTTCAGAGCGTCTTGGAAATTTATCATGGTGGTGAATATTGCATCGTACGTAGTAGCTGGATACGGTAGGATTGGAGTGAGAATCTTTGTGGTCTCATGAAAATTCAAATTAGTTACTGAGCTTCTAACAGCTGTAAATAGTCCGAACTGATTGATTTCATAAATGGCATGATGCTGCTTGCATCTGTTATTGGGCTTGTTGTTGTTAAACGTGCGTCAGCTTGTGGCGTGGTTGTAACTGTCTCAGCTGTATTAGTGACGCTAGCAATTGATACGTCTCCAACAGGACATTCGTCCAAGGTTGAAGAATTAGGCTCGCCATTCGATGTTACCGCTGTGAATGTATCTTGTGCTGATACGTCTATCTCTCCTCTATGTTTCATTGGTTCCATCCGGATAATTTCCTGACAATTGACCTTTGATCGCAGCCTGACTGAAGTCTGACCTTGGGAGACAGGTAGTCTTGTCGGGATTTCACTGCCCTCGGATGGCTTTTCTTCATTGACTGGAACATTTTGGAAGAGTACAAGGATAGTGTCATGTGTAGAACCTGTGCCAGCCAGTGTGCTTTCGTTGCGGTCAAAATCCATTGCTCCATTCAGTGGACTTGTTGCTTCAAGAACTGCGGGAAGTGGCACTCTGTTGTCGCCTGCTGTAGTGATAATCCGTTCTGCGAGATCAACGTCGATTCTCCTGACGGTGTTGTAGCTGGCACAAATACTGTGGCGATTCAATGCCGTTACAAGCTCTTTAGATCTTGTTAGACTATGGATTCCTTCAGCAACCATAATGTGGAGAGATGTTGGCTCTTTACCGCCACTTAAAGCGTAATGCAGAATTTGAAAAACTACGTCGATTTTAACTCGTGAAACCTCTCTGCCATGGAACAAATGCGAACAGAACTTTTCCCATATCGGTGGCGGGTTATGTAGCAACATGCTTGCGGATAGCTGCAGATCTCGTGGTTCACAAAAGCTCTCTTTCAATCCAAATCTGTAATCTTTCAACTCCTGCGCTAATGTGGTTGCAACCTGTTGAACAGACGACACTCGCATCGCTTCTACCAAACTTTGTGGATCACATCCTGTCGAAAACACCATCTGAGATATCCGTTTGTTGTTTGGATAAGTAAAGCAGACATCGCTGCCATATAACTCGATGATCAGTTGCTTGACAGTTCTGTTGGTAACTGTAGAACTAAAAGTTAAATTTTCATTTAGCTTCTCTCTGATAAAAGAAAGACTGTATGCCGTGTTCTGAAAATCAAGTCCTAGTGCCAGAAACCTTTCCTTCAGAAGTTCGTTTCCTGCTGCCACGGATTCCTCAGCCTCGAGACTTTTCATGATTTCCACAATTTTCAAGTTGTACTTGTTGAAGTAATCTTTACAACAATGGCTGTGATAGTAGATATCTGCTGCAAAAACATCTTCTGGACCACACATCGCTACTGTTTCAGTATATACACGATCTTGGAACAACTTAGCTGCATTTAATAACTTTTGAGCGATTTGTTTTTCACAGATTCTTAGTAACCTGTGTACTTTCTGCTGCTTTACGGTCTTGCAATCTGAACCACAAATGACACATACCCGTTTCATATCATTCGTCTTAAGCCTTTTTCTACGTTGATCATTATCATTTTCTGCATCATTTACGGTTACAGATAGTTCTACATTGTTGCTTTCTTTCTTTCTTCTCTTTTCCATATCTCTCTGAAATTTCTTATAGCACGTTGATGAATGGTATTTTATAATTTCCATTTCTTGCACCGATAAATCTATGACCCTTTTAGCTCGGCTATCATCACCGCCATCTTCTTTCGCAAGAGGGAGGGGGGAGGGCAAGGAAAATTGCCCTTTGGCAGTTTTGCCCCACCACTGAAGAATCCTTAAAAAATGCATTGCTAGACCTTAGCGTCCCATGTGATAGTAGTCATACTTCATTTTGCAAAAGAAAGCAACGCTTACAAGACTTAAATGCTTTTAAATACATAGCCATAGGACTGACTCCATGATTCTATCAGGACTAGATGCATTATGTCAAAGCAATAAAACAGAAACAAAAAAACCAACAAACGACGAACAAGCACGTTAGTCGTTACTTTTAGTCATTGCTACATTAGACCAGCCACGTGTTTTCGCATCATTTAACTAAGAATACTGAAAAACAACACGAAAAATTAAAATCATATTCAATACGGTCAACAACCAAACGAAAAAGCTTAGTGAGTTCAATTATTTAGTCTCTGGGAGTATTTTTAAAAACATATTAAGTGTTTTTTATTTAGGCCTATTTAGATGCATTTAAACACGGTGCACGTTTTATGTAAAACGTGCGACTATTCCATGTTTGATTCAGCTTATAAAGCCTTTAAAAAATAATCTAAAAATATGGTAAGTTTGCGTTAAATTGCAGATATAGTTTGTGACCGCCTATACAAGTCTACAAGATGAATGGTTGACATTTACAAACCAAAAAAGATAATACAATAACGGCAAACGTTTGTTTTATTTCTTCCGTGTCGCAACAAATAAATACATATTAATATGAACATGTCATACAAACTTAAAAGTTAAATGTTGATTGTTGGTCTTACCATACTGTGTGCCTTTGCTCTAATCTTTAAAGTCTCCACCCAGCTATATATGTTCTTCAAGGTGTTTATTAAACTTTGTAAGTGTAAGTTGGCAAAAGCTTTTCGATATAAGAAACATGCTCGTTTAAAATAAGCTCGAGTTAATAAAACATGAGGCCTGATTAGTTATAACAAGTCAGAGTTGCAGTTTATACTTGACGTTAAAATATAAACTTTATATAATATATTTGGACAAAAAATCTAGGAGAAAATGTGTTTAGGTTAAGAAAGTATTATTACAGTATAGTTTGGGATGTATTTTAGAGTTAGCTTTCACATTTGTTCAGTCTTTAGTCTATATTGATCAAGTAATTCATTGATCAATACTTATTTCAGCTTGGGTCCCCTGTTGTCACACGAAGCCTTCCATCTTCGTGAAAAACATTCACCCCCCCTGTCACGGCCCTGTCACTTTGACCACGCAAGATTTGTACGGAATGTTTGGAAAGACTTGTAGGCAACATTTTACGGGCAGTAAAATGCTGCATTTCGTGTCTTTTATTTTCATACCCTTAATAAAGGGTTAAATTTGTTATTAGTGCAATCGAAATGGCTTGGATGGAAGAATAATGAGGCCGAATTGTTGACAATCGGCACGGGATGACACAATGGCGCCGAATTTGGACAAAGTTGATGTTTTATGTTGTAGATGGTTAAACAGCTACGATCTACTTGAGACCTAGTTAAAACTTGTTTAAAATGTACTTGATACCATTATGTCTAAACTGACTTACATATTTGGAAGGATTTCAACGAGTATCTGTGATTAACAGCGGAGTAAAGTGGCGAATTTGGCCAAATACGTCTGTTTGCAGGAGGTAGGTACATTTCAAATTATTATTTCGGTCACAAAATATGAACTATTTTACACCAAAACAGTGATAATATACTTAAATAAATACCGATTATATTTCTATCAAAAAGATTTAGGAAAAAAGGTAATGTAGATCCACTGCTGTTTATCTGAAGTTGTAAGCCACAAATTGACGTTTGACCATGAGTATTGCATTGTCATTTTCTTGTGGAATATCAATGCTAGGCATTTCACACTTACCAATGACCCCCCCTAAAAGCACCATCTCTGAACCATATAAGCACCTCAGAATAGCCAAAGCTTGTATGGTTTGGCAGATAGCACTATGGCGAAAGTGTCGTTTTGGGGTGTGGTCAGTTTCGGACGTTTCGTCCCGGATTGGGGTTCGGGCAGCGTTACCATGTTGACCGTCATGGTCAACTTGCCTTAAAACAGTTGAGATTATCTGTCCTAAATGAAATGCATACAAACTCATGTACAGGTCCTGGACTAGGGGGGGGGGGGGTATGCCTTGTCCAACAGACATTTACGCCTTTACCTAATTTGCATATTGTCTAGTTGGACAAGACACCCCCCTGGGTTTGGAAAATTTAACTTTTAGCATTTTTTCGTTTATTCTACATTATAAATACCCAAACAATCTATATTAATCACAAACTTCGTACCTGGAGCCGCTTCGCGAAGTTGAGAGCAATTTCAAATTTGTCCAGTTTTTTTATACACCCTGTATTCTACTAGAGTAATTTAGACGAAGTAAATCTCCTCCATGGATTTACGGTGCAGTCAAGTGCCTTCTTTCAAGTAAAGATTAGTGCAGGAAAAGAGCTACATGCTTCACATCCTAGACTTTGGGAAAGGTTCCACAAACTTCGAAAATCTATGTTAAGATAAACAAACAGGGTTCTGTCTTTACTTAAATCAAATAGCAAAAGGTTCTGGTCAGTGTTTAAATCTACTTCAAAACACTCGAACATCCCTGCTAAAATTACATGGTCCAATCAAGACTCGACATCTTTGACAGCTGACAATCGAATAGATATTGCTGATATGTTAAATTGTTACTTCTACTCTGTGTTTCAAACTTCTGACTCTACGCATGACCAACACTCTCCCGTTGTTTTTGCAGATGACACAGATAAACTGACAATCTCTTGACAAAGAGAAGGCAACTGGTCCAGATAAAATCCCACCGGTATTATTGAAAAACTGTGCTACTAGTATTGCTCCATCTCTATGTGAACTTTTTAACAAAAGTTTATCTTCTGGCCAACTTCAGTCGGAGTGGAAATTGTCCAATATTTGTACAATTCCAAAGAAAAATCCTCTTCATGAAGTTTCCAATTATAGACCAATCTCACTTCTGTCGTTAGTCTCAAAGGTGTTTGAACATTGCATCTACAATAGACTTATAGACAATGTTTCCAGCAAGCTTAATGAGCTACAGTATGGTTTTCAGAAAGGCAACTCTACTACTCCCCAGCTTTTACATGTGCTTCACAACATCCACAACACACTGCTTGAGAAAAGATGCCAAGTTGACACTGTTTACCTCGACTTTGCCAAAGCTTTTGATAAAGTTAGCCATAATCTACTTCTTGTTAAATGCCAAAACTTTGATATTAAAGGTAATATTCTTTGTTGGTTCAAGAATTATCTTTTTGGACCAATCCTATTTCTAATCTATGTCAACGATCGTAGATCTCCAGGTACTGCTGTGTCAATGTTTCCTGATGATACCAAATGTCCAGGGGCATAAATGTGGGGGGGGTGGTACACCCACACGAGTTACACACTGCCAACCTCGGTATGCAGAGAATCCAACCAATCTTCACTCTCCACACACTTCCTGTCAAGTATACAACCCGAGGGACAGATAGAGCATCCATCGCATTCAGCACTTATTCCCGAAGATAACCAGCATGACCAATCATTGGATGAAGAGCATCAGTCTGAGGCATCAGTAGAATTCGAAGAGGAATCCACAGTCCACAGTCCGAGATTGTGCAGCTAAATGAGATGTTATGTGATGAAGAAATGCTAGAAGATGCATCACCTGTCCGTCTGAATATGCATACCACTTCAGACAGTCTAGATTCTGATACTGAAGACACTGATACCGAAGACATTGATTATGTAACATCTGATAATGATACAGGAGGCTTTGTTACATGTTATGGAAAATTACGTCATTTGACAGATGCTATTGGCGAATGTCAATAACTGCTTTCAACTGCTGGGAATCTTGATGCCCCAAACCCAAAGCATTTACTGGGTAATTTGGTGGATGTTGTTCAGAGAGTTAAAGATCAGAGTTCATCTTTACTCAAAATGGCTGTCGGTGAACTAACAAAGCTCGATGTAGCCACAGATAAAGAAGAATCCAATAAACCGTTGGATTATTCTCCCATTGAACGTGATCCTGCAAGAAGGAGGACAATACTGTCTGACGCGGACAGGAATTACCTAACACAACAAGGTCCCTTCCAGCCAAAGCTCACACACTATCCTAGAAATCGTGACATAAAAGATAAAAAACAATGTACTTTTTCATCGGAATGGTTTAAGCAGTATCCATATCTAGAATATTCCCCCCACACAAACAAAGCCTATTGCTTTGTGTGTCAGCTATTCCATCAAAAGGACTCCAAAGATGCTTGGATTAAAGACGGCCAAAACGCATGGGACAAAATGAAGAGTGTTGGACAAAAGAAGAAAGGAAAGATCGCCGCTCACTTTGGTAGTGAAAGTCACAAAGCAGCATTGCAGCAGTTGGCTAATTTTGCTGATCAAAGAGGGCACATTGATTTGTTGATGGACAAAGCTTGCCGAAAAGAGATGATCGCCGCTGCATCAGAGATCGAACGTAACAGAGGAGCAATTAAAATTCAGCTTGATGTTACTAGAACTCTTGCACGTCAGGGTCTCACATTACGTGGATCTGCAGAAGAACATGAAGCGCAGTAATTTGAATCAGTTTGTGCAGTTGGTTTCCAGACATGTGCCATCTTTCAAATGATGGTTGAACGCTGCCAAGTACCTCAGTCCAAAGTCCCAGAATGAATACATCAAACTACTTGTTCTGACGTTCCATACATACCCTGCACAGCCCATCGAATAAATACGTCAGTAGAGCACAGCTGCGACGTGAGTGTACCGGTATGTGCACTTTCCGATATACTGCAGGAGCTCTTCGTTTTCATTACAGCCAGCACGAAGCGCTATGACGTTTACAGCGAAAAATTGAAACAGTCCAATGAAGAACCATTCATGTTGAAGCTTCACAATCTATCGGTCACGTGTTGGGTAGCACGCGAGAAATCAATTCGCACAGTGTGGCGCTCATACACAGTCTTATTAGAATGTGCTGACTGATCCCAAGTACGACACGAAAACTCAGGCGAAGGCAGCAGCATTGCAGGATAAGATGAAGTCCTTCAACTTTGTGGTGATGTTGATGTTCATGAAAAACGTCATGGGTAAAACCAAGTGCTTGACCACAGAAGTTCAAGGTATCGATACAATCGAACGTTTCAAGGCAACCATCGCAACCCTCGAGCACATTCGCAATGACAATGACAGCATCGACAATCAGATACATGCAGCTAAGTCTGTGGCCGAACAACACAGCATCGATCCTGATGCCGAATACAACAGGCACCATTGCCAACGCAAGAAGCCCTGTCGTACTGACGATCATCCAGAAACAGCAGCAAATCTTGGTCTGGTGAACCATTACAGGAAGGAATTCGTTGCAGTACTTGATGCGCAAATAAATGCACTAAAGGCAAACCTGGAGGCTGTGAAGAACATTCTCCAACTGGTCATGACCTTGCTCCAACCACCCTACAATGGCCCAGTAGACAACACAGCATTGCATAAGTTATGTGGCATGTTTCCAGTGTCTATGCGCCCAGATGCGGATGCAGTAGACACTGAACTGACAACTTTCCGTTTCCATCTGGAAACAAACCACGAGGAAATTTGATCAGTCAACGACATCCTGGTTTATCTGAAATCCCAAAGTGAAATGTTGTTTCCACTAACTAGGCAATGTTTCAGATTGCTGCTTACGGTTCCCGCCGGATCCGCTGAGCGCAGTTTTTCAAAGCTCAAATTAGTGAAAACAGTAATACGTTCAGTAATGAACCAGGAACGCCTCACTGAGCTCTTGACTCTTGTGTGTGAGCGCGGTCTAACAGACACGATAGATCTTGACAAAATCGCTGATCGGTGGTCAAAACTGACTAAACACGTACGCTTGATGAAAATATGAAGACTTATAAACTCCAAATTGTCACTGGATTCACAGCACTCTACACGTTCAGGCATTATATAATCCTTAAAACCTTAATTAAGGGCGAGTCATTTTAATGTTCGGCAGCAAAAGAGTGGAACACTTTGTCAAAACACTTGCAAGACTTACATACATTGTCTTCTTTTAATTTCTTCTTCGTATAATTGATTAGTCTGTGAGTCAACTGGTGTCAGGACTGGAAAATGGATTTAAATAAATCCAAGTGTGGAGTTCTCCAGATTACAAGACGTCTTCAGCCCACAATCAACCAATATACACTAGTTGGTATTCCAGTCAAACAATCAACCAGTGAGAAAGATCTAGGCATAACCATCACCAAAGATCTAAAATGGAATCAACATTGCAAGAAATATCAATGAAAGTGAACAAGATGCTAGGCTTTGTCAAGCAAACAACGTACAACATTCACGACCTGAGAGTTCAAAAGATACTTCAGCGACATGCATCTAAATTTATATTTTCACTTCCATACCAAACATCTATCTCGTATTAGAAACGTTTGATCACCATCGGAGTCATCCCTGTTTGTTACTGGCACAAGTATTTAGATATGGTGTACCTTTATAAATGCATCATTAATAACTGTGACGTAACATCTCCATAAAGATCCCTACATGAGAAACGACGAATGCTAATTCAACCAACGGTATCTTACTCAATGTAACCAAGACTACAACAGTACTGTTACTTTTCAAAACAGCTTTTATATCAGAGCTGCTAATGTATGGAATATACTTCCCTGCTCAATGAGAGATACAACTAAAACTCTAGTCACATTTAAATCTAATCTAATGAAATATTATGTAGATCTAACTCATAAAATCTATGATCCTGAAGATCCCAGAACATTTAAGTTCGGGATCTTCAGATACTTTCGGCTTCATTGAATGAACTGTCACATAACGTGCTGATTGTAATAGCTGTGTCCTTACCCAAGTATGAGGAACCTGTGGAGCAGATTGGATAAGTTACTGAATGATAGAAAGGTGTTGATTTTATTGCACATTCCAAAACATTGGAAATTCTCAATTTTACCATTGCATTGTTTTTGAATGTTTCAAAACAGTATTTTACACACTGCTGGGAGCCACTGCAGCCATGATACCAAAAAAACACTAATAAAGAATAATTATCTGATCTTGATTATCTATTATACTATGTCATACAATAACACATGTACTCATAACAAGCAAATAATATTTATTACAAAAATAAGGTAAACAATTTTCAGTATACCAATATCCATGGGATACTACGTACATTTGGATGCCAAACATTACGAGATTTGTATCTTAAAGGATGCCAAGAAAATGTCAAGATATAATGCTCTACTGTTTACTGTGGCAACAGTTTGCAAAATTTCACAATTTGTCTGCATTGAGTAGCAATAATAATATTGAGTAGCAACAATATTAAATATTGTATATCTAGACTATACTGTTGTACCTAATTATGAATTTAAAAACAGCTTTAATTAACAATTATTTACCAAAGTTGAGATGATTATCTCGACTTCGTCTCGGGTGAATAATCACCAATGATCACCGAGATAAATCATTGTTTTAGTATAATTTCAGTGGTAAAATATGCATAAAGTTAAATACAACAACATGCCTTCCATTATGAATATAATTTACTTCATTCAACTGAGGCCAAAGGCTACTGTGATAAATAATATATTTTAAAATAATTAAAAACCAATGTTTATAAAATAGTTTTTTTTATTATTTTATAATATATTACTTATCACAGCAGCCTTTGGCCTCAGTTGAATTCAATATATATACCACATTATGCTACTGAAGGAAAACTTCCGTCGTCTTATAATTTACTTCGTTTTTCAGAGTAAATATCTGTAAAAATCGATTTCGCTTATACTTTCAAGTCTGAAAGGGCAATTTCTTGTAAGGACCATGGTATAGTGGGTTTGGTTAAAAATCGTTGTACTTTGGACAAATATACAAATTACTAAACATCGCTGAAAATGCCATTCAAACAGGTGTTTTTTGGGCCAAATAAAATTCCTATTTCCTATAGGAATATAATAGTATATTAATGATTGAAATAACATAGAAATTCCTATAAGAATTCCTATAGGAGCAAAATCTCCTACAGAAGTTCATTAGGTATTTCCTAGAGGGAAATGTACTTCTTATATCAAAAGGGGGGGGGGGTCATCATTGGTACCAATCTCATAAAGGAATAATATATGTTTATTCCCTTTTTCGAAAATATAAAACTATTTTAAAATTGCCAACTCAGCAATCTCAGTAAGAGATTGTGCATGCACTGGGCACTGGTTAATCGGTTCTTTTCTGCTAGTGAGATGGATCAGGTAGGCATCTATTTAACAGTTATTCTACGAACTCGAGTCGTATATGAGCTGATAGCTATCAGTTGTATACGACAAGAGTGAGTAGAATAACTGTTTTATTATATACACAAGCTCTGGATATTTACTTTTTTTTAAGTAAAACCCTCTTCATTTAATTGTCCAAATCTGCTAGCCATTTTTCTACTTTTCTCTACTAGCAGGATATGAGCTAATATCATGCTAGTAGAGAGCCAATCAGATTGCAGAATACCTCATATCCAGAGCTTGTGTATATAATAATAATACATATTCATGTGAAGTTCGCAGATATTGTATTATTAGTCCGCAGATCTATAATGCAAATGCATAAACAATGTCGCTATTGTATATATGTTCATCATTCATAATATATTCAACCAATTTTGTATCATTATTTGGGCGAGTTATTTGCGTCAAGGTTTGAAAAGGCATCTATTAATACATATTCATGTGAAGTCTGCAGATATTGTATTAGTCCGCAGATCTATAATGCACAAATGCAAAAACAATGTCGCTATTGTATTTATATTCATCATTCATAATATATTCAACCAATTTTGTATCCTTATTTGCACGAGTTATTTACGTCAAGATTTCAAAACTACATATTATGCTACATATTGCTGTGCAATCTCCGGTTTTTCAGCTCCGGCTAGTGCTGTGCAATCTCCCGTTTTTCAGCTCTGGCCGCTTTACAGTTCTGAACTCAAATATCTGTTTCCAGCTGGTTAGTTCGCAATTTTTATCTCGAAGCATTTTGACTTGTCATTTTCAACTGCCCAGTGAGCAGTAACGGTCATGTACTCCCCGTTCTAATCCTTCACTTTTCCACATGTCCGTGGTAAAGTTCACTCCACTTTTCCAAAAGCTCTAGTTATTTTTTAATTTTTTCTTTTAAGTCTGAAAAATCTCAGGAACAATGGCCTTCGTCAGTTCCCTTCTCGATAACATTGAATATTGAGGCTCCAGAAGCTGCAAAAGCTCTCTGAAACCCTCGTTCTCTATGATGGAATACAGCCTCAAGTCGACAGCTACCATCATTCCAATAGCGTGTGTGATTGCCTTCGCTTTTACACTGTCTTTTTGCAAAGGCGTATTATGTGCAAACATTTGCTGCAAGTTCAGCTGATTGGTGGTAGGGGAAGATGAAGATGATGGCCTACATAGTTTGAAATAGTCCATAAAGGCCCTTTTGAAGTAGAGCTTCCACGACTGACAACTTGCCGACATTTTCTGCAAGTGGGGTTTGAACCAAGTGGGTTTTTAATAAAATGATCCCAGATGCTAGGCTCTCCAGAACGTTTTCGTTTCTCAGCAGTTGCCATATTAAAAATATATCTGGCCAGCAGGACAAACAATTTGAACTGACAAGACTGTTTCAATGTTTGACCACTTTAGTCTTTATATGTATACAGAAAATGTAAACGATTGCAACAACATTAATAGCCAACATTGTAGCTATATCTATGACTTCAGATTTAATGCACTTTCAACAAATTCAAAGAATCAAAGTCATTATGAATCTCCAGCCGGAGTTGAGAGAAAGCACAACAAACGCCGGCTCCGGCCGAACTCCGCCCTCCGGTACTCTGGTGCACAGCACTATATTATGCTTATAAACATATGCTATTTCCTTCGAACTGTATCACTCGATTACAACTTCGAACTGTATTGACTATATGCATTTGTTCGAAATAAAGTTTGCCATACAATTGTAGAATATTCAATAGAAGTGATCTGACCTGTGCCAAGCACAAATGCAGGAAAATATCTAATTTCAAGCACAAAGGCAGCAAATTAGTCTGAGCTACTGTAAGTTGTTTAACTCATCATTTAATAGTGCATCCCTGCTATAAAGTGAGCTAATAAGGTATTGCATATCACAGTCCATAGTCGCCTTTGATGATAAATATTGAATACATGAATGTATATTTATGACACTAATAGCTTTGGCACAAAACACAAACTTTGGCCCTGATAATTGTTCATATCAATCTCATGCAATATATCTAATCCTTTTTAAGAGATAAATAGTAGCAGTGGTCAGGAATTAAGAAGTTGCAGCCTTCTAATATAGGGGAAAACCAGTGGGCTAATATTCAGTTTGGTAGGGTTGCTGAAACACAACTTTGATTTTTAGGTCTTACAGTACAAAGTATTTAGCAATTGATTAACCCAATTTAGCATGCCATGTGCCCTACTTTAGTATTATACTCTGTTTAATGCCAGACTGGTAGGTGCCAGCTAAATTGGGTTATTAGTCATAATAGGCCAAAGAAAAAATATTTGGGTTTCCGGTTTCTCAACCCTACCTACTGTTGCATGTGGCTGCCAAAATCCCAACCCTAAACTTGAATAGATTTATGATGCTGAAAAGCCCTGTCCCTGTGCAGAAAATATAGTTGCCCAAAGAAGGAAATTCGAAACAATCTGACAGGAAATCTCTTTTGCCTGTGTAAACATGCACTAAAAAGCATGAGGTCTGATTCTATGAACATTAAATAAACATTAAGTTAAGAAAAAACACACATTAAACCAACCTACCCCTACATAGGGTTTTTCAACTCGGTGGAAGTTTTGTGGCCAACAAAAAGCATTGTCCAGAAGTGCCAAAGAGAACTCTTGTATTGCAGTCAGGGCAACTCTCAATATATTTAGTAAATACAAGCACCCATGATGATCGCTGTATTGTGATAACCAATGCAAATTCTTCAGTTTGTCATCATCACCAATGCATGAAGCAAAGAGGAATTCTTGTTGTTATTAAGAAAGTTGCTAATTTCAGTTGTGAACATCTGAGAAATACAGAAACCTGCAATACAAGTCCGTCTTCAGTTTTCAACGATTTGCTTGATTTACCAATTTACGCATGTGATGATAGTACCCGAAAAGATTTGATGGAAATTATTTATTTATTTTCCAATTGCTGTCAAAGTGTAACCAACTATGTATTGTGTGTTTGGTAAACCTACTACAAACAAAGTCTCTGGCTATTGCCATGTCAGGGTGGCTGATTTAAGGAAATCCGTTGTTGCGAAAAGGACTGTAGGACTATAATGGCTCGGGCAAAACAGTTGAAATCACTGAAAATGATTTATTTATTTCACCCAATACAGGTAGGGCGTACCCACAGAGCCGAAGCTCCAATAACGGGTTCCCCATAGGTACAAAATACATAAAAATATCATATACAGCTATTTCAATTAAGGTTGTCCCAGAGCAAAGCGGAAAAGTCGAATACGAGGGCGAAAGGCTTGCTGGGAATCGCTAAAATATTAATGGCCAAGAATTTGACAAACCTCAGTGGTTTCCTAAGAAATTAGCAATAATATTTCAAAGTAGAAACGTATTAAATATTTTGTGGGCTGTTCTTTGTGGGTAATTCCTTTGAGACGTTTTGATGCATCAGTGGCTCAGAGCTGTGAATTAATCAAGGTGGCATTTATGGCTGACATACAATTTTGTGATGGAACAAGTTCGAGGCATTTTCCACTACGTTATAACGACAGGAGTCACGAATAATCATAAGTTTGCACTAGCAGCAGCACAGAGTGTTACCGAGCGAGTCCAAAGGACGAGCTTGATGACATTTTATACATACAGTCTTGTAGGTGTGTGGCAATTCTGGGTTATAAACATTAGAAGTTAATAAAAAGTAGTAGTTAAATAGACAACATTTAAATGAAGACTGTAAAGTTAAGTTCCTTATTGATATTGGTAGAGTGTTCCACGTTCTGCAGGCTCTGACATAAAAGCTGTTTTGAAATGTTACTGTTTTTGATTTAGTGATCTGAAGGAGTCCTGATGTAGAGCTAGAGCGTCTGGTTACACAAGTTGGTGCATTTAGTTGTATATTTTTGTCGGAATTAGCATAGATACATTTGAATAAATAAACAAGATCCAGGTATTCATGCCAGTAGGTAATTGGAAGAATATTGAGCTTAGCAAGTCTCTTAGGGTATGATACATCTGTTTGAAATGGAAGAGATAGGATGAACTTCGTACTGCGATGCTTAACTCGTTCCAGGGTTTGGATATCTTGAACAGTTTGAGGTGCCCACATTTGGCTACAGTAACCAAGCTTGCTTCTGACTAGGGCCAGGTACAGGATCTTTTCATACTTTAAGGTCACTTGCATGAAAACACTTCTTGTTGGCCTTATTTGATACCGCTTGGACATTAAGACTCCATTTGAGGTCTTTAGGTCTTTAGAGACTATAACGCCGAGATCTCTCTGGTTATTGATTGTCTTTATTAAGTTTCCTTGCACGTTGTATGAGTATTGGATCGGTTCAGAATTTCTTGTAATGCAAAGAAGCCCACATTTAGAGTTATTTAAAGACATCTGCCACTCACTGCACCATGACTCTATAGCATTTATATCAGATCGCAAAACTTAGGCGTCCTCAATACATTTAACAGAATGGTAACATTTAGAGTCGTCCGCAAACATTGCCAATGATGAAGAGCTTGAGTTCATTTATGTAGACCAAAAAAAGAAGTGGTCCGAGTATAGAGCCCTGTGGCACACCAGATATAACAGGTAAGGGATGCGAGGTCTCACCGAGAACTGTTACTCTCTGATAGCGACCAGAAAGATAATCACATAGCCAAGATAGGAGATTACCAGAGATACGAAAATGGCACAATTTCAGAAGCAGCAGTTCATGGTTTACTTTGTCAAATGCCTTAGCGAAGTCCAAGTACAATGCGTCTACCTGACACTTGTTATCTAGTTTGCTTCCAATGTCGTGTAAAACCTGCAGGAGTTGACTAGTAGTTGACTAGTAGTTGACTTGCCCTTCAAGAAACCAAACTGCAGGTGATGCAATTTTTTACCAATGTGCTCAATAAGCCTGTTGTAGATACATCTCTCTAGTACTTTGGACACAAGTGATGGCGCAAAATAGGTCGGTAATTTGTAACATTGCTAGAAGACCCGCTTTTTGGATTGGAGTAATGTTGGACAATTTCCATTCTTTTGGCAACTTACCAACAGACAGTGTTTTATTAAAAAGTGCACAGAGAGAATGAATTGTTGGCCAAATATATTTTATGCCTCACCTCTATTATGAAAACATCAATATTGCTGTCGTGCCTGAGCTCAGTTTACTGGGAAGGAGTTGTACATAGTAATAAACACATGTTTTGGGATAAATTGGCTATGGGCATAAGTGGCCCATAGCCGTTTAATAATCTTTTATAAAATATCACAAAATTATCAAATATAAAATCATTGACAACGTAAGCCCAGTAAATGTGCAGGGCAAAATATACGCCAACACACGTAGATGACTATAGAGTTCAACAGGTACTAAGATACAACTAAATAAAATGAGTACTTCTCATATGAAGATAAAATATTATTACATGATGTGTGTATACCATAGATGACTATAGAGTTCAATAGATACCAAGTTCCAACTTAGAATGAGATCTTCCCACATGAAGATGAAAATTTTTTTACATGATATTTGTATACAGAGGTATAGGTCTGGGGAGGAGGCGGGTTAATAAAATTATTTCAAAAAGTGTAAACTGGACTACTGTAGTCGGTGAACACGATGCTGAAAAGATCGATGAACACGTGTGAATCCAATTTATAGTAAAACCCCCGGCAAAATTATGCAGGGGCAAAAACGGAAGTGAATAATATCAACCCATCTCCCCCGCAGTGTGCCTGATAACTACATAACAAAAAGACATAGAAGATGAGACATAAAATCCCTATTCGCTTGCAAATATTTTCTTTATCTCTGTGTAGAGAATTGTGAATTATGCAACAGCACTCTTGGTCCTTCAAAACCACATCCTAGAACCAGAGGAAATTCAGTTCTCATTACCCATTTGAATCCGTTCAAAATTATAAAAGTCCATGTCAAGACATGCCCCAATTTCTTGGCAATGCACCAAGTTTTTCCATATGATTTAGGTTTGTACACTTATATTTGTTTACTATTTTATGTCTGGATGCTCTAGCTGTGACAATTACAGCTATTCGGCATGATAGAAAAGAGACTCAGGGCATGTATAATTTAAGAGTTTCAGGGCAACACAGATATAGCTAGTTAACATTCCATGACTTGATAAATTCATTTCTTTTAGAACTTTCAGTTAAATGTCAGGTATCCTAGTTGGACTTATATCTTCAATTAGTTCACTCCATCACTTCTCCATCACTTCTCTATCACTTCTCCATCACTTCTCCATCACTTCCTGTTGACTATCGCAGAAACTTCAACAAAAAGATTAAATTCTCAATAGTCAATGAGTACCATTACAGTTGAACTGTTTGGGAATGAAATGTAAAGATGACCTATTGTCTACAATACTGAACTTGAAAAGAATAGCGTTATTTTTAAACAGTATGGAATGCCAAATGAAAGTGCATATGAATGTTATCATTATTGCTTCATAATTATCCTATATATGAATACATGTACTGTATAAAAAACCTTAGTTATAAGTGACAGGAATGTAGTCAAACCCATTTTATTAACGTAATAACTGTACTACAAGTTAATATAAAAAGTTTTTTTGTGGTTGTATTTAGTGTGCTTGCCAAATGCCCAGTGGCATAGTGGTTAGGGTGTGTATTTGCAATGAGCTTTGTGGCGGGCTCCGGGTTCAAATTTTAGAAATTTTTATCTTGAAAGTTTTAACATGCTGGACATTGTGCTTGTTCCCAGGCAATGCCGGCCTAGATTCCTGTCTTTCGCTGCAAGTGTGTTTACCCATACTTTGGGAACTTTACAAAAGTAAAATCAAAGAGTAGTTAAGACATCTTGCATTTTTACAGTTACGGAATTTTTGGCGAACCCAATCAGTTACTAATCAGTTACTTACTCTTAGACTTAGTACAGAAATATATTTACACAGCTTACCAGTACAATCATGTTTTGATAGGTGATCCTGCCTTGTTGCAGCAGATGATCTACAGCAAAAATATTAATATAACCCAGCTGAAACGCTACAGCGCTGATGAATTGAGAGAATTATGCAGTTCATGTGGGATCAGTACATCCCAAAATTCACAGGCAAGTTTATACATTAAGTTACTTTAACAAATTTATAGAGTGAATCTGAAGAAAAATTGCTATTCGTTTTTCTTATCCTGTATAGCTGACGCTTCTGAAAGCCCAGATAAATATACAGGGTGTCTGAAAAAATTTAGAAAAGAGAGACCTTTAGAAATTATCCTATTGTTATAATTTGAATGCATGAGCACTATGCTGAACCGACGGATGCGTAAAATATTGACAGGGTGCATAGAGACTTTAGAAATTAAAATATCCTTGTTAAGCACAAGATTTTCTGCTCCTGGGAATTTAAAATAGGTTCTAAATAACTTCTCTATGCATGCATCAAATTTGATTCAATTGCATTTACGCACCCATGGGTTAAGTGTAGTACTCAGGAATTCAAATTATAAAAATAGGGTGAGACACCCTGTATACCCAGACACAATCACACAATACTCCACCACACACATCAATAAACAATGATCCAATGCAATAGTGCTCCACCAGGCAATGCTTTTCCAGTGTAGTCTTGGACCATTGCTGGGTAAAATCTTTAGTCTAAATGAAATACATGTTCCCCTACAATGATCACTAACAATAAAGGCAAGCATTTTGTCATCACACGACAGCGGTCATAAATCTCATGGCGCCATACACTTCGTGAATCATGAATTCCATACACTTCAGTCTTCAAGCACTTTGGCATACAAATAGCGGTGTTCACAATCACAAATCGCATGCCTGAGCAGTATGCTGAACCCACAGATTTGTAAAATATTGACAGGCTTCATATATTAAAAAAGGAGACATTTTGAAATTAAAATATCCTTGTTAAACACAAGGTTTTTTGCTTCTAGGAATTTAAAATCGCTTCTAATAGCATAAAAGAGAATAACTACACAAAACAACCGATACAACTGGTTGTAAACATAAAATGTAAACAAAAGCATGCAAAGGATAACTTGCATGATACTCACTCTGTAAGTTATGTTTTCCCAACATCGCTACTGTGTATTGTAACTCAATAAAAGCACGAGATGGGTTTTCTATAAATGTATTAAACTATATATTATACCTCAACTTCAAATTGTCCAATCAGAAAGCTCAGTTTGTGGAACATTATTAGCGTAGACCACACAAAACAACACACACGACTCAATGTGTGAAAATGGCGGGAAAACAATATGGCGTTCGTGAGCGATTTAAATGACGATTTTGAAGAGCTATGTTACCTTCAATGATCCAAAGGATACAAGCTCAAATATTTTAAAGGGAAAACGTCAAAAACAAAAGGTAAAAATAATAAATTAACTTTTGTATTTGCTTAGTTATTCAGCAAGTTTATTCTCAACTTAGTGGGTTCTATAACTTTCGGTATAATATATCATTTATAGACCCTTCGCAAAATATTACCCTCAGTGATGATATTTCCCTCGGGGAGAAAAGCCCCTCTGGAAATATCATCACTTCGGGCCCCTCGCTCCGGGTCTATAAATGATAAATGTTGTATATAATTAAATTAATTAAACTCATTTTTTGATGTTAATTTGTTTTTAGGAAAGAATGCACATTGACTTACAAACTCTTTATGAGACCTTGCTTGTTGGTTATAGCCCTTGCCATGGTCTTATGCAGGTTAAGGGACACAAAGGAGGGTTCTATCATATTGTCTGTCGCCATGGGGTAACAGTAATGGTGATACATGTTTGTTTCAATATAGAACACATGATATTCAGTGTTAGTAATTCAGTGGCAGTAATAATTCAGTATTAGTTTCTCAGTGGAAGTAGGTGGGTATTGAGTAACAGTTACTGTGCATGCAGTATCGTAGTTCAGGGCAACATAAATAATTCCCATCTTTTAAATAACTTTTGTTGTGATCAGTTTGTGGTAGAAACCTGCAGCGTGCTCGACATGCTTTGGATCATGGACTTTATCTCGATTCTGTGCTACTCTTACAAGGGTTTCCAAAAAAAACTCAGGTTTGTCTGCGAGAAGGTCCACCGCCTCAAACTTGCATCCCCATCGAATTTCTATTTGCTGATGCAGATATTTGATCTGCCTTCTCGGGTACAGTTCTTGATACACAGTCTGGTAAAGTGACCTGACTTTGGGGATGTTGAAGAACGAGTACAGTTATTTAATCATTGTTATTATGTCTAGAGCCAATGAAGACCCTTTAATGATGTCATTTACCACCAGATTCAAGCAATGTGCAGTGCAATACCTGTTTGACCAAGCACCATTTGTATGGAGTCCTGGGATTTTCTGGACCATTCTCGGTATGCTAACTTGTTATAGTCTGTTTCATATACATTTAGGGACCTTCATTTTCTCCCTGAGAAGAAGGGCTGGCGGAATTAGGGGCTACTTAAATTCAATATTTTCCGAGGAGCATGTCCCTAAACACCCTAGCTATGCAAGACCCCTGGAATGACTACGCAATTTGGCCCAGTCGTTACAACGTCTTCTATCTTTTTATAGGTATAACTTGAAAATATATTAACAGTATTATTAAAGTCAGCCAATGACCACAAAGCTTTTTGTTCACAAAAACGATGCAGTAACATCAATGTTAAAAAAGGAAACAAATAAATAAAAACGGATATGCGAGTAGTGCTTTCAATCCTTTCATTCACTAATCCCAATTACGAAATGTCCTGTTAGCTGCCCGGCTTTAAGTGTCAGTACTGGAATTTGTGTTGTTACTTATGATCAGGAACAGTACGAGGTAGTGCACCAATTGTTCCATCCGCGAACATGGTACAAACATACTTGTGATCAAATAAAAATTAAATAGAATGATAAATATTAAGGATGATAAACGTTATGATGATTAACAAATGATAATAAACATTAAATAGGTAATATAATAGGCAATAGCAGATTCATAAATTGAGACCACTAGAGCAATGAAAGAAATCAAATAGATCTAACGTTCCTTAAAATATTACCTCTGTAAAGCTATAGTCGTATTCATCCTCATCATCCGTGGTGTCACTCTCAGATGCCTCTTCAATTTGTCTGTGTGCCAGATCGTTTTTCCATACTTAACAATCAATATTGACATAGTGTTTCAAGATTCTTAATATCATAAATGGTCTGCCCTATAATTTAATGATCTGTATTCTCTAACTAGTGCTGAACTATGTCAATGACCATGTAATATTCTATTACATGTAAGTACAATTTTTGGACTGTTAATTTACCTTTTTTATTCGCAGCTCGTTTCCGAGCGTGTCTAAGATTTCAAGATCCTCACTTGACATCTGAAGTCTACGGGTGTCAGCTTTCACCTCAAATTCAGCCTCTTGCAAGCTACTTAAAACGAGAGGAAATTAAAATGTAAGTATTATTTATACTGAATGGGGATTTTTAAAACTGATATAGGTAATAAAATGGATAAAAGTGTTTCTAAATCTGATTGTCTTAGTCTGTGGGGGGACAAAGGTAATTCTTAAGTGTCTAAGGTTGTGTACATGTTAATCTGTTGTTAACATATATACAAATAATAACAAAAGATTATTCAAGTCTAAGTAACGTTCTCCTGATCAACTCTCTTTGTACAAAAAGAAAGATAGTACATATTCTTTTGCGATTCCAAAGCAGATAGATGAATATTTAAATGTTAGTCAACTCGCAGACACTCTTTAAACATGAAATGCTTGATGTAAGTATCGGCTATAAACTGTGGCTACCCTGTGGCTAGCATTGTTAAACGTCCATGGTATGCTGTGGCTATTCATCACCGCTTCAATGTCTGAAGTCGCAAACTTTAATTGAGGTCTCATTCCGGGAATGTCTTTCCTCACAAATCTCGATGTTCTCATCCCTTGCCGTGATCGTTGCCGCGAGCATCACTTGTTACTGGTTGTTCGGTCCACTCCGATTCGATCTGCCACTTCACAACTGGACAATCTTCATGAAGTACCCAACGCCGCACAGTTTTTCTCAATTGTGCAAATGGCTCATAAATGTTTGGATACTTTCTGACGAAGGCCTTCAGGTCGAAAACTTCGTGAACCTGTCCAAAAATAAACACCGATGTTTCAACCTCCGGATCAGGCTTCGTCCAGAAATCCTTCTCTTTTCTCGGCGCATTTTCCATTCTTGCACTGAATGCCAACGTTGGTTTACCTTTCAGTTTTGCTCCATAAAATGTGGTTGTAATGTAACCGGTGACCCTTTTAAAATACATCTCACTAATAAGTTGCCACTGTGATGGGGAACGGAAATGGAATCCGTCACTTTCCTCTTCGGTGTCGCTCTTTTCACTCCTTTTAACCGCAATTTTCTAGGACGTTTGAGAAGAGGCCGATCGTATTCTTCTTCTGTGCTATTTGGCGAATGTTCTGGTATTTCTGTCACAGGATAAGGAAACTTTCTGCAACATCTTGCCAGCGAAGAGGCATTGGTAAAATTTGTTTAGAAATTTCTTCTGTGTCTCTAGATCTGGGAATGAATGTAGAACACCATCTTCGAAGAAGCAAGCGTTAGGCAAAGCAGAACTGTCATATGGACAAAATGTTCGTGGCGATGTTTTTCGAAATGCCTCTGCTGGTAGTGGAGAGGGCATGAAACTCCTCATGGAAATTTGTAACACCTTGATTAGGTCATTGTCGACTTGAACTGTGCAATAATTGAACAATGATCATGCTTCAGAAACTTTAACAACACAGGGAAATGCTTAAGAACTCGTTCCCTCAAGGTGTTGTTGGAAATAGCTTTGTACCTCCATCATGTGAACAAAGGTAATCTTTGCTTGATCAGGACGGGTGTACACATTCCCACGATGAAGGGCGTGGACACAACGTTCCATGACTCGCTCAATGTGCGGTATTGTAACTGTGGCATCGCTTGGAGACGTAAGAAGATCCTGAGGATTTGGGTTAGGAAGGCAGACAAGATCAGCCACTAAGCCATCCGACTCCAGCTAGACTTGCCACAAGTCGACTCGCATAATGACTGGGTTAATACGGACTGAGTTTACTGGGTTAATACGGACCTGGTTATTATACAGACTAAGGGCGAGCTTGAGCTCCCGAGCGAAGCGAGACGACTTGTCGTGCTTGCAGGAAATCACATCTCCTTAGCACGAAATTACAGCGGGCGGAGCCAAATGGGTTTTCCCTGCAAAACTGACAGGTTTGCTACACGAGATAAGATTTGTGTTACAAACTTACTATACTTTTCATGCTATGCGACAAATATTTGAATGGCAACGCCAACTAAAATTGTCTCAAGAACGAACGTTTCTCCCAAAACCAAGGAATTTAATTGTCTGTTTTGCTTTCAAGAAGTGGAAAGAGCTGATTACAGAAGAAAGTTGTTTACGTCAAAAGGGAAAATAAACTGTCCTGTGTGTCAGGACCTTGAGCTTGTGTTGGAAGAGGAAATATTTACAGACAACAGTGGGACGATAACAAGACATATCGAATAGATCTGATCTTGTTCACCACGCTTCAAATAGTTGTAAACAAACGGAGCAATGTGAAAAGTAAGGCTTTTGCCAGACCCAGTGGGCGAGACCATCAAAACATCATGGCCGGAGAGATATGCTTCTACAATTTGCCGTTGATTTTCTCTTATTTGTTCGAATCCAACCTTCCTAAGGCCATAACTTATAGCATCTTTGATTGAATACATGATGCTATAAATAAAAAACTTGCAAAATATCTAAAAGTTATAGCTAGCTTGAATGTTCACCAATGCAGTAGAGATAAACCTTTGGATAGGCAAACACGGGAATAGGAAAAACCATCAATACTTGAGTGTTGACAGGTACACATACGTATAGCCAATTCTCAAATCTGATTGGCTAACACGCACCGACTAGGATTCGAGTCGGTAAAACTTGGCGCGCTGCAAGAGCGACAAGTCTACTCCTCTGCCCTTATCAAGTGGCCAATTTCCGACTCGCACTTTAGTTGAATTGGGGTTAACTGCGTGTCTGGGCTTTACTGCTCGTCAATGGAGTTGACTTGTAGCAAGTCTAGACTCCAGCTTAGCATATGCATTCATCATTTTCACCAAAAATTCGCTTCCATTGACGACCACGATTCGGCATGGTTTGGTGGGATAGTCTCCTGGATTGAAGGGTGCAGAAAAACTTTTGTCATCACACAACTCCAACATTGCTTGTCTGAAGCAATACGAGTTCAACGTCGTAACCAAATGCTGTACAGCAGTGTTAGCGTGGTCCTTGAGCGCTTGAAATAGGGAATTTGCTGCGCTTGAAATAGGGAATTTGCTGCACTTGCAGTACGCATAATCGTTATGGTGGGTTCCTTGTCCGCGTTGTGGAACATTGAAAATATCTTATTTTCATTGCACACTTCGTTGACACGATAGGCAATGAAATATGCAACGCCTGGGTAAGTGTCGGTTTCTCTCACTGATCTGAATATAGGCTGGATAACGCATCTCTTGTCAAAAGTGAAGCCGGAAGTCAAGCGGCCGATCAGTGCCGCCACCCGATTCTGAGGCCCTACTTTATTATAGATAGTATTACAGAATCCTAGTTTTTGCTTTTTGCCTTTTAAACGTTTCTGGCGGGCCAGTTTTACTATCACAAAGATAGAAGCACACGAGAAGAAATTTGAGCAAAAAATTTGGAGTATTATGGTTTTATAACGCCGTGAAACTGGATTTACACGTTCGAAGGAGTGAACAGCCACATGTTCGCGATGTTTTGTTTAGGATATTTCAATTCAAAATCCACTCAAAATATAGAATTACTGCTACTGGACGAAGGCACTCAAGGCATTTGATGAAATGAACCAGCTCAGCTGCAGTATGAACAAAAGCGTGAATGTGGTAAGTTTTTAAAACAGGAATTAAATAGGTTATTAACTTAATATGTGTTCATTTCAGTACGTGAATATTGAACCAGTGTAGCACTGTTCTAATTCCTGTTTTAAAAGCTTACCACATTCACGCTTTTGTTCATACTGCAGCTGAGCTGGTTCATTTCATCAAATTCCTAGAGTGCCTTTGTCCAGTAGCAGTAATTCTAATATTTTGAGTGGATTTTGAATTGAAATATCATAAACAAAACATCGCTAACATGTGGCTGTTCACTCCTTCGAACTTGTAAATCCAGTTTCACGGCGTTATAAAGCCATAATACTCCAAATTTTTTGCTCAAATTTCTTCTTGTGTGCTTCTATCTTTGTGATAGTAAAACTGGCCCAGCCAGAAACGTTTAAAAGGCAAAAAAGCGAAAAAACTAGGATTCTGTAATACAATCTATAATAAAGTAGGGCCTCAGAATCGGGTGGCGGCACTGATCGCCGCTTGACTTCCGGCTTCACTTTTTTCCATCTTATTAAGAGATGCGTTATCCAGCCTATATTCAGATCAGTGGTTTCTCTATGTTCTTCGTTATCAGACAATCGTCTCTTGCAATTCGACATCATTGTCACGCACAACATGAAAAATTGAACCCCACTGATGTTGACCAACATCTCGTCGAGATCGAGTCGTTTGGACGAAATTTGGTTGTTTGTGAGCGCTATGTCTTCCCGTTTTACTCACCAAATTGCACGACACGCAAGAACTTTTACATTACTGTGTATCTAAATTGAAATGGTGGTATACTTTAACTCGGTGGAATATTCAGCTATGGATAAAGCAAATGTATTACACGAAAAACTACAATTATCACAGCATGCTTACCATATTCAGAACATTTACCCTAAGAGAGTTTTCTAGCCTCTTCGGCCGAAGCTGCTTGTCTGGTTTTTCTTGGCTTGTCATGTTTTTACTTCGAAGATTGTACAAAATGACCTGCACGTGCTGCAAACTTATGTCTTTATTTTATCGCTACTAAATAATTTCCACATGCATATCAAATGCAAGTCTATTTGAATAAAGGACCAAAATTTTCGACTTTGGCTTTTCTTTCCTTTCCTTTTCTATTTTACTAACTTTATGGAAAATATATACTTATCAAGATGTTCCACATATAAGCTGGTTTCCACCACTCAAAAACATCATGTGCTCGTTTTTGTCCTCACCAAGGCAAGAAGCAGCAAGCTTTCTGACTTTCCCACACACATCTCTTCGCTGTGCAACATCTCGATTGAACTCTCCTCTAGCAGTACACATAAACAAATAATTCTTCTTCAAAAGCATGAATAGCTTTTGCAAAAAGGAAAAATTGTTAATTGCTAGACATATGCATGAGCAGGTAAAACTTGTCAAAAAAGAGTTGCTTGCATACATACCACATTCTCTAAGGTCATAATTTTCTCTGAAATCATATATGTGGTTTGGAATGCCATCTGGCAACACCGTATCCCTCGGTTTCCTTATCCTGTGACTGTTCCATAGAAGAACAAAACTGTTGATTTATTTCTGAATCAAAGGGATCATTATGTAAGCCAATAGACACCTACACAATTATGACATATTACTGTTTATGGATATTGGTCTTGCATGAGCATACATAATGTTTAAATTTGATGTCTTTCATGCAAAAATAACATATATCGACAGCTTACTAACCTTTTTGCCTAACTCATTTTTATGCATTTTGAGAAAACTAAAAAAAAACATCAAACTTTTTTAAAAATGTGAACTTTATTTTCCTCTTTTTTATGGATACTCCTCATCACAAGACAGTTTAAAAACAGTGTTTGAATAATTAAACTTCCTGAGTGTGATAGACAAACGTTCCGGAAAGTAACGGACCCATTTCTCCCAGGTTGCATCATTTGAGAAATTTAGTTTGTAGTCACTACTACTACTAAGCTGGAACTGAATACCTCTGAGTTTATAAACAGTGGGATCTCCTGTTTTCTTCCCAGGTCGGATGCTGGTTAGGTAGGTGCCATCTAGCTTCAAAATTTCATTGTGGGTTAGCTGCTTCACAACATATGGTGACGGTCGCATACGAGCTGATTCCATGACAACAACATAATCATGTGGCAAGTAGATATCACCAACAAGTTTCTTCTCAATGGTGGCATGCATGCTATCTACTTCCATTTGGGTATGACCAACAACTAAATACTTTTGGACAATTCTGACCCCTCGTTTGATGACAAGATCTAGCAAACTGTTGGCCAGGGTGATGTTGCGGTTTTGGTATGTACAGCCATCACTCCAAATTATTATCTCCTCAATTTCTGGGTGGGCATCAAGGACTTCAGAAAAATGCTTGTATTGCAGGTGGGCAAATATCTCACTGTTAACATCACCTTCTGTCTCATCCCAGACATAACAGTAACCTTCACGGGTCTTCAAATTGAAAAAACTGAGGTTATGTACCTGTAGTTTGGTCTTGTAGTACATGGCACTTGCTTTTGTCTTTGGACTCAGAAGCACAGCTTGAACATCAACCGTCCAGACAGATGTTTTGGAACTTTCATCCTTCTTATCCTTAGCTTTTTCTTCTCTCGCCTCGTTCTTGGCTTGGATATGTGCCTGGTATGTAGCCTCGTCTGTGTTTCCATGTTTGGCACTGACACACACATCACACGGATCCTTTCGTGGAATAAACACTGAATAATTCAGCTCATGAAAAGTTTGGCTAAAGATCTTAATACAAACAGATTTATAGCCACCCTGTTCAGCAGCTTTCTGGTATTCACGATGAAGGTTTGCAATAGTTGTACCAGGTTCAAGGAATCTCTTGTTCTGATACGATGGTGTGCTTCGACAGTAATGGGATGGTACCACTGGAAGGCCTTCAAGCCATTTAGTAAGGAAGGTCTGGTCTTCTTTTGAAATAGGGCATGTTTTACCTAATAATATAATTATTTAATTTTAGTTTTTTGTAAATTTATGCCAAAACAGTATGGTTTTTAACTACTACATATGACAAAGTTCATTCAGTGTTTTGAACCTGATTTAGGTCTGGATAGATTTATTTTCTTATCCGCGGCTCCATCTTGAAACTCATTCAACCATGACATCACCGTGCGTCCTGAAACACCGAATGTCGATGCAAACATGGTCTTGCAAACAGGTTTCTCAGTTCCATTCGGCAGCTTCAGCTTGTACTGAAAGGAACAATGCCTTCGGGAACTAGCTGCAGTGTCAGTCTTTGATTGTTTCACAGAGGTCTAGACAACAAAAACATATTGCTTTATTTTCAAGAGTAACATATCTTTCTGGTATGTAAATCTACTTTAATATTATGATGCACATTTTTATTGTTATGAAAAACAGTTCAGGTACACTAAATTGTGTAACTTTTGCTGCTGTACCAGATGCAGTTTAATTCTAGAAATGCAGAGATTGGTCAATAAATTGCATTTCCAAAAGGCAATGTCTATGGAATATGTGTTTACCTTGGTGACAAGTGTTTGAATATATAACCGTCGTTCCGACCACGACTCCAATGCCCAGAATTTTTTAAAGATCAATTCTCGGTGTTCCTCGTTGATTGCCTCACAATCACGGAGGGATGATTTCCTGCAGAATCCTGAAGTGCAGCATGGTCCAAGCTTCTTACTCTCTTTTGCGTGTCCTTTTTTGTTCAAATAAGGCACACCTCTCAGACGTTTGTTCTTGGACACATTCTGTTTCCATTTGTTTGACTGTGCATGCTTCTGCCTTTTTGATTCCCCACCAATATTCTCAGGCTAGATAATCAGAGAAAATTTGTGCATTTTCAATGAAAGGAATATAATGAATTGTAACTACACATCGTCAGTATCAACAATAGCGAGAATTAGAAGTTCTAGGCCCATCGATAAACAAACAGCAGAAAGTGCAACTAAAATTTTGTAGTCTAAAAAACTAAAATACAATATCATACTTAACACATTAACACTTACAATTTCAGGTTGTGTGTCTTCAATTTCCTGCTCATTTTCGCCCAAATCAGACTGTTGGGAATCAGTTAAAGCCTCACTGGCTTCCAAACTGGTGAAAGTATCTGTCTCCTCAAAATCTGGGTCAGCAAAACTGTCATCAAACTCACTACTATCTGAAGCATCATTATCGTCATTGTCTGCAAATAAACACAAATTTACAAATTTACTCCCAAATTTACTCCCAAATTGGGATTATAATGTGTCTTTTTGGTTAATTTTAAAACTTACCACTGCTATTTGTTGCTAAAGCCGCCAAAACATCAACGACAGTCAACAGAGAGTCCGGTTTTCCATGTCTACAACCATCCGCCATATTGGAATAAAATTGCCTATGTCACATGATTGAGTTAGGCAAAAATCTTATTAGGGCGCAACAAAGCATCTGATTGGCTAAATGACTTAGGCAATATTCATGAGTTGCATCATACCCTGGAGACTTGACTTAGGCAAAAATCTCAAATTCGTCAAAATATGACTTAGGCAAAAAGGTTAGTAAGCTGTCGATATACAATGGTTGTTACAGTATCTACCTGTGCATTTCATTTTGAGGATCATAATGCCCTTGATCTTTAAGCCACAACAGTGGTTGTTTATAATATTTCCCTAGCCTTTCATCTGTAATGCATCAAAGCAGAATTATTTAATGTTATGTTTGATGGTTTGCCACTGCATGGGTATGTGATTTTTTCATTACAATGAATAAATAGCCCAAATTTTCTTCCCTATGCAAATTTTGTTACCACAATATCCAAACATGTGATATGCAACAAAAAAAGGGTCTGCCAAATCCCCCTCAGAATAAATAAATTGAAACACTCTTACTTTGGATGGTATATTGTAAGTACCACTTACAATACCCCTATACCCAACCGGGGACAGTTGCATTGGCTGCCCCTGCCTAGTTGCGGATGGCACATTTTAAATAAATGGCTTACTTTACATTATTAACTACAAATGCACTCTACCTGATTTGATGTGGATAGCCCAAAAAGTACTGTTTAACCAGCATCCATATCACCATGTTGTTGGCATAAGTATGCATGCATGGTAGCCATAACACCAGTTCTCTGTGCCTTTATCCACCCTTAACATGCTTGCAATGGTGCGCTGCTCCAGGGGCAGATCTATGGGTGATCAGAGCGATAACATGACTAACGTAAAATTTGCAATTGCGCAATTAATTAATTCAACCAACAGACTTATCATATTTCATGCAGTGGCTTATATTCAAAGTTCGTAGTCAAGTTATCAAGTTTCATACAGCGGCAAGGTCTTCGATACATAACATGCAGAACAGTGGTCTAGCGTGCGAGTTTTGCTCGCTCTAAAGGCAGATTCCAGCTATCTGATTGGGCAAGTTGCTTTTTGCGCGTTCTGCGGGGAGTTCAGTGATCAGGGGCTAGTATACAAGGTATCCGATTTTTGTGGCTAGATTTTTCTGACCAATCAGATGCATCAGGGTTCAGTTTATACGGCATGATTCTATGACCTTTCTGATCGCAGCTTTGACCGCAATGGTTCAATCGAAGTAGCTCGGAGAATATAATACGAATATACTGCAATGTCTCGTAGTATTTACGAGGCCGTTCAGGCCATGTTTGAGAACAACGATGAGCAATGTCTGGTGGAAATTCAACCTAATCTGAGGAAGCGAATCAACGCTTCGCCGAATACTTCTGTCCAAGAGCTGTTGAGCGCTATCAACAACACAAGCTTCTGCTTGGGCAGACATTTTGGTGCCGAATCGTACATTCCGAAGTATGTTCAGGAAAGGAACAAGTCTTGTACGGCTACGGCCCTAATGCAAACATATTCTCTTTTAACTACATTTATTGTGGTGATTTTCGACTTGTATTTACAGAGCAATCTGTGTGTGTGAGGCGATGACCCGCTGGCTATGTTTATGAAATTTGCAATTCTTGCATATTACTGCGGTCGAAAAAACCCAGCCGATTAGGCGAACTGTGTAAAATATAGGCATTAAGGCATTTTAAGTTTATGCTGTTGTTGCTTGATATTAATCGCCTAAGGTTTGGATATATATTATCGACTTCAACCGAACCAAAATATTCTTATATAAATATGATGTATTTTTGACTCGATGTGTGTTGGACCACAGGTTGGACCGCATGGCATGGTGATGGTGTAATATGATCTCAGATGGGATGTAAAATTGTGTTTGTTAAAAATAGAATATAGCTTAGGCAGCAAATTGATCCTATTCTGAACATATGTATATCTAGTACGTATACCATATATGGAATGCCTTACCTTATATGTAACAAACTATAAACAAGCAAATACATGGCACTGACGAACAAATAGAGACGAATAACGAGCAAATAGAACGTACATTACTACATTGTTGCGACATAGGTTGTGGAGGAATTAGAATATGGCGGCAGAAGGGTATGTACTATGAAAACGATACATTAATATAGAGGTTTAGCTATTAAAGATCACCTGTTGCGGGCAGAGTTTGAGAGCCAAGAATATAAGAATACAACTGAGACATTTGCTAAGATATGGTGCGTGTTTATATTTATAAACTAGATCAATCAATCTCTTTTATATGAAATATATTTCAGAAGCATCCTTTAGTATTAACAGTTTGCCTCATGATATAATCTATATTTTTGAACAATATCTGGTTAGTATAAAGTTTAATATTTCTTGACCCATAAAAGTGACAATGTGTACTAGATTGTACAGTACAATAGTTTACTATTCTCTCTCTTTAAGCCACCATATGCGTTTTAAATGGAAGACTATATTGCTCTTCCATATTTATAAATAGTGAAACCACCTAAGTTATTCTGTTATTAATATTAAATGGTAAAAACATCATAACTTTGATACAGTACCATGATGTCAGTTTGGTAGAACCCTCAAATTTGCTTATTGTCTAATATATACATGTCTAATATATAATCCCCTAGAGGAAGAGGTTTAAGACCCCCCCTTTACTCCCTCTTCTTCCAACCAAACACATTTGAATTGAATTTATTAAATGACATTCCCTAAAAAGGGCTTTTCAATGACACATGTGTGTTCTGATTTCATTTACAGTCAAGCAGACCTGCCAACTAGCTCACACAATGTTATTATGTGTCACTTGATTTTTAGGTTACGGTTCACTAGTCCGAAGGTTCACTAGTCTGAAGGTTCACTAGTCCGAAGGTTCACTACTCCGAAGGTTCACTACTCCGAAGGTTCACTACTCCGAAGGTTCACTACTCCGAAATATGCACGTTCTGAATTGCAATTACGTGTCCTACTGGGTAAGAATATACACGTAAGACAGTTAAGGAACAAGGGCGATGATATAACTAGTTTCAACGACTATTTCCGATGGCGATGCTACACGGAATTCGATTTGTTTGGCAACGCGTTCCTCCTTGGATAATGTCGCCTGTATTACTGATCACCTTTAAATATGAAACTTTTTGCAGGCAGTTTTTGACTCGTTAAGATTACGAAAATATATATTTCCTTTGACGCACATATCTTACTGATCAGTTTATGTAGCTTTACATAAATGACAAAATTGCTATGCTAGTATAAGAATTGTTGAAAGGATAGCTCTAGTTATAGTAGCTATTTGTGGAACATTAAACAATTATCGGATGAGCATGATATCTAAAAAACTATTATTCCATGCCGATGACATCACCAGCGGAATTAACGTGAGAACTACCGGATATTGAGCATTATCCGGGGCTTTTTGACCAATCCGAAACGAGAATAGAGTTTGACTGTATAATAATAATCATATATAATTAACAGTTAATGAATATTGCGATATGCATAATTATTTAAATGTTCCCATCTCAGTGTGACAACGACGGCTTCTAATGATTATGTGTAACTGCCACATAGCATGATGTCATAAGTAATTTACCAAAAATTGATTTTTTATTATTAGCGAAATAAGTTACAAAACAAGAGACAACAATCAACATTCGTCAACTTTTCAATTAAGGTGGCTCGATACAGTTTTCAAAAATTCAAGCGTACAACATTTTGAATTTCTTAAACTCCGTGTTTTAAGGTCTTACTCACCATATATCGGTGTTTTCATACATTTTGATGTTTCTACTTTCAAGTTGTGTTAGTTTTTGTAACACATAGTTCGTTGCTATGGCAACACACCCATCCGAAATTCACTAAAAAACGGCCTATTCCTTCGTGTAGTTGGAAAAATGCACGGTGACCCCCAAATCCTTTTTGTGCATTATTTTACAAACAACATAAACTAACAATAAGCGAAATATAAAAAAATTCTGTAGTGCCAATTTTTTTTCAAATGCAAAAATGTCGTTTTCTTCAATAAAATTATTTTGGCATTACAGAATTTTTTTTATTTTTGCTATAATGAAAGACTTTTGGGGTACAATACAGCATGCAAAATTGAACATAGGTCACCGGACAAAATAACGATATATATTAAAAATTTTCAAACAACATCTATAACTGCCGTTGCTATGGCAACAATGGCGTTTAAATATGGCGGATATTTTGGTTTTAAAGTGATTTAACTCGAAAATAACATCGGTGACCCCCATTTTTTATTTCATAAAATGCTTTCTTTTACTATGTTGAATTATTTTAGAGATTTAAAAAATATTCTGTCATGGCAAAAATACGTTATAACGAATAATCTCATTTTCCTATTTTGAAAAAGTTTGGCATGACAGAATTTGTCAAAATAATTTAATATACTAAAAGAAAGAATTCTATGAAATAAAAAATGGGGGTCACCAATGTTATTTTCGAGTTAAATCACTTTAAAGCCAAAATAACCGCCATATTGAAACGTCATTGTTACCATAGCAACGGCAATTATAGATGTTTTTTGAAAAATTTCAAACTCTTTAGTTATTGTTTTATACAATTCAGACCTCGTTGTTTTTCAACGAATAATAATTTTCGGAAAATTTGGATCTAAATCGGAAATCTTCCATTTTTTAGAAAAGCGTAGTGAGCCACCAAAGCCCTAATAAACTATTAATACTTTTTCCTTAAATACAAAAGATTTTCAAAGCGAAAAAATGTGACAGTGATATTGTTAAATACCAACATCTATACACGTACGTAAAATAATACTAGACTTTTAATATTCAATTATGACGTATGGTACGTTAGTTTGATATGAGCTACCACGAATTGCCCTAAAACGTATAGTTATTAGATGTGATACTGCATTCCAAAAGCGCTCAACATCCCGGACTCCATTAATGTAGTCGGTCTTCAATCTCCGAAATTGATTTTCCAACCGTTGCGGCGACGCTTTTGTGTGGGATGCCGCCATTATCATCGGGATTTTCCAGCTTAGAAATTAAATATGGCGGTCATTTGTGAGAGACATGTCCTTGTAGGGAGATATTAACCATGTGACTCTTAAATGGCCGCCAAATTCAATTCCTAAACTTAGAAAAATAACCTACTAAATGGGGACTCACAACTGGGCGCGTTATACAACATCGGTCATCTGTAAAGAGCAATACATTTTTGCAAGAGGAAGTATAGTCCATGTCCAGAGGTCCATGTCTATCGTCTGCGCAGAAAAATCAGCGAGTTTATAAATGTGATATACTGACCTGTGTGTCAGTAGTTCGATCATGCAAAGAATATATATTAGTCATATTATTGCGAAATTTCGGTGATGTTATGTTACGGCTCTTGTTATTATTATATATACTGCCAAGAATAATGTGGTTACTGCGAGAAAAAAAGCATGAACAACCTGACATAGGATGATATAACTAGTATATCTACGACTACGAAGACATATTTCTTATTCTAACAATTTACTGTTCAATTCAGTTATGTTCCAGTGTTAGTACAAAGCAGATAACAAACATTTTCCTTGCGAATAAGAACAATTCAAACTGGTTATGGAATATAGGTAATCTGGAACATTTACAAAACTTGGGAATAACAGGAAATACGGACTATATAAGCAATGAGGAACTGTATATAGTATTATCTAATTGATAAACAAGTTGGAATGTAAACGTTGGGGAAGTTGTGTAGGGGACCCCTGTGTATTTTATTTTTGTTTTCACTTCGCCAACTAGGGCAGGGTCACCACAACAGCATATGCCAATTACTGTGGGCCCTTTTACCTAACCCACCCTGTCAACTTTCCCTGTGGGAGGAAACCGGAGTACCCGGAGAAAAACGGCAGAGCGTTGACTTTACTCTTTTCACTTGAGGACTGGGTTCGAGTCGCATTGAGAAAGCTCTCACTGAGACTTAAACCCGTGACCTTAGAGGTGAAAAGCAAGTGCGCTAACCACTTCGCCACCGAAGCCCGGTTGGTTGGCGTGTGTACGAAGAATATCTAAAAATACGTTTATGATTCGTGAAACGCTTGAGATTATGCTAAAAAGGCAGCATTTACTAAATTTTAGGTACGTAACCTACAGTGGTTATCAGGGCCTCCGAGAGGGGGGGGGAGACTTGTCCCGGGTCCCCAACCTAATAGAGGCCCCATCTTGAAAAAAGGCCAGAATGAAATTTAAAGTGCTCATTTAACTGTTGACAATTTATTTCAGTGTCATTATATATGTTTTTCATTAAAGTTTTTCACAACGCTTTGAAGTACTGTATGCCTTAGCACAGTTTTTAGTCTTTTCTGCTGTTTGAAAAAAATGATCAGCCGATCAGGTCATAGGGGCACTGAAAATTTGGCACTTTGGGGCCGATTTGTATTTTTTTTACATGTTATATGTCATTTTTTGACCATTAAAATTCTGTAGAATCTTCCTCCAAAGTGCATGAAATGGCATTTCAGAGACTCTGGATTTCAAAAATTGTCTGGGGGGAACATGCCCTCACACCCCACTAGATGTCTCATGCCTTTGACACCACGCATTTTTCATCCACAAAGTTGGAAGGTCTTTGGGGGGCCCTAAGGAAAATTTTGCCCCTGGCCCTGCGAGTTCTCTCGGCGGCCCTGGTAGTTATCACAATATTATTGGACGGATTGCCAGTAAAGGCGCAATGCATATCATTATGAATAGAAAAGTCCTTACAAGTCAACTATGTTACTAAGTTTCCCTTACCGAGAGCTGTAACGCCAACTCCTATATATAACACTTTTCACGGGTAATCCGGCTAAGCTGGATATATTATGAAAGTTACGTTAATGTAATTTAATTTGCTTGTAAGTACTTTTCCATTCATAGCCTTTCTCCCTCACCGAGAACTGTAACACCAACTCCTATTATATAAGTTGGACATATTATGAAAGTTGAGCTACAGTAATGTAACTTAGTTGGCTTTTAAATTGCTGTGACACAATATGTCCAGCTTAGCCGGATTACCAATGAAAAGTGTTATAATTATATAGGAATTGGTGTTAAAGTTCTCGGCAAGGGGAAAAGGCTATGAATAGAAAAGTCCTTATACAAGCCAACTAAATTACATTAACATAATTTTCATAATAAGTCCAACTTAGCCGGATTATACCCATAAATGTGTTGTATATAACATTAAGCATTATAGGAGTTGGTATTAAATCTCTCGGCAGGGAAAAAAGGCTATGAGTACTTACCCTAAGTACTTACAAGCTAACAAATTGCATTAACACGACTTTCATAATATGTCCAACTTAGCCGGATTACCGATAAAAGTGCTATATACTGTATAAGATTATAGGAGTTGGTGTTAAAGCTCTCAGCAAGGGAAAAAAGGCTATATGAATAAAAAAGTCCTTATACAAGCCAACTAAATTACATTAACACAATTTTCATAATAAGTCCAACTTAGCCGGATTATACCCATAAATGTGTTGTATATAACATTAAGCATTATAGGAGTTGGCATTAAATCTCTCGGCAGGGAAAAAAGGCTATGAGTACTTACCCTAAGTACTTACAAGCTAACAAATTGCATTAACACGACTTTCATAATTTGTCCAACTTAGGCGGATTACCCAAAGGCATGAAAAGTGTTAAATATTGGAGAGGGTGTTAAAGCTCTCGGCAAGGGGAAAGGCTATGAATAGAAAGGTCCTTATACAAGCCAACTAAAGTACATTTACACAATTTTCATAATATGTCCAACTTAGCTGGATTACTCATGAAAAATGTTATATTGGAGATGGTGTTAATTTAAAGCTCTCGGCAAGTGGAAAAGGCTATCCGCTATGAATAGAAAAATTCTTATGCAAGCCAACTATAAATTACATTAACACAATTTTCATAATAAGTCCAACTTAGGAGTTGGTGTTAAAGCTCTCGGCAAGGGAAAAAAGGCTATGAATAGAAAAGCCTAAGTACTTACAAACTAACTAAATTACATTATAATACAACTTATTATAATCAGATTCTGCTTGTAACTGAGTTGTGTTAATGCAATTTAGTTGGCTTGTAAGTATACTGTTCCCTTGTCGAGAGCTGTAACAGCAACTCTTAAAAGCTTGAGTTAATGAATAATTATTGAATTCTGTTTTGGTGATATCCGAAATCGGAAACCCGATTCACATACAGCCTTAACCTGGGCCTTCTTCTTCTCCTTCCGTTTTGGGGTCTGTGTTGAAATCGACCATAAACAGCATATGAAAGGGGGGGGGAGAAGAGGAGGGAAAACGATAAATAAAAGGCCTAGCATGCACATTTCCCAATGAAAAAGTCCAAAACTGTCCCGTTTCTATATGCATGGCCAATTGTATATTGATGACTGAAAGTTGTGTTAATGCAATTTAATTCTATTTATAGCCTTTTTCGCATGACGAGAGTTGTAACACTAACACCTATGTATAACACTTTTAAGGGTAATCCGGCAAAGCAAAGTATTATGAAAATTGTCTTAATGTACTTTTGTTAACGTGTAAGTACTTTTCTATTCATCACACCTTTACCGGCAATCCGTCCAATAATAATGTGATAATAATGTAATTGCTATCTGCTTACTGCATACCGGCAGTGCATATATATATATATATATATATAGATGTAACAGTGCATTTTAGTTAGTTGAACATTGAGTCAGTTTCAAGTTAGCGTTAAGTTCAAGCACGATACACCTCGAAATTAGATGGCTCAAATAATCACTGGTGCGAGAGGTATTGGAAGAGTCCTAGTTGAAGACGGCTATAAATATCGTTTCAATCGACCGAGTCAATCAACGATGCATTGGCGGTGTTGGAGAACAACCTGTGGCGCGAAATTAAAGACCAATCTCTTTGACAAGGATGATGAAGATGCAAATATTATAGTGGTGGAGAGAGACCAACATAACCACGAAGAAGACTATGCTGTTATACAAAAAGGGATATTTTTAAATGACGTAAAAGACAGCATAAAGGACGATCCAACCAAACCGATAAAGCGAGTTTATGACCAGCATATTTCAGCCATTCACAGAGAGGTTCAGGGTAACGGATCCGATCAAGAGATTCCTGATTTTCAGTCGGTTCGCTCACAAATGTCAAGACTCAAATCAGCTGAAGTACCAGACGCGCCACAAGATATATACCACGTAAACATCGAAGGTTCCTGGGCACGATCATGGAGAAACAAAAGGTTCCTGCTACACCAAGACAATGACTGGGGTATCGCTATTTTCTGCACCACGAAAAATCTGCGCGCACTTGATCAGTGTCAACAATTGTATATGGATGCAACTTTTCGAACAGCACCACGCCCATACGAGCAAGTTTTCACCATACTTGCAGAGTATTATGGTCGAGTATTACCTCTAGCAATAGCAACAATGACAAATAGAGCGATTGGCCATTACAGACAGGTGTTACAAATTCTCCAGCGGAAAATTCGACGTGTGACGGGAAGTGAATGGGAACCCGAGGCAATTGTGTGCGATTTTGAGCAAGCCCTGATCGCTGCTATCCAGACAGAACTACCAGACACCAGAATAGAGGGATGCTATTTTCATTTTAACCAATCTCTATGGCGCCATGTCAAAGAACTTGGTTTGGCCCGTGCTTACCGAAATCACGAGCGTGTGAAGAAGCTCATTAGGAAAGTAATGTCAATCGGATTTTTGCCGACACCCATCGTGAGAAATAACTTTGCTTTACTGCGCACAGAGAATAGGACACAACGATTGTTCACAAGATACCCAGGTTTGGTGGAGTTCTTCAATTACGTGTACAATAACTACATCAACGGAAACTTTCCTATAGCTTTGTGGAATGTGTACGATCGGGACATGGATTGCCGTACAAACAATCACGCCGAAGGTATTGTAGTTTACTCTTCATTATTTTATTAATTATCAATATTAGTTTTCGTATCTCATTTCATCTCAAGTTATTGCACTTTTTGCTTTTCGAGTTTTGACGTCACTGGTTGTGTTTGAGACGGAATTGTGTTTGAAAAAGAAGGAAGTCTGATGTCTGAAAGCTGATTCCGTAATTCATTCTTATTGTTCTTATAGCCTATAGGCGTTCGTAGCTAGCTTGTTGCCATAACAACCACATGCATTAACAATCCAAAATGTTTGCTTACGCGCACTTACAAATTGTACCAAATTTCATTTCATCTCGTTAAATCAACTCTTAGACATCAGACTTTCTCCATTTTGCTGCCATCCCAGGATCAATTATTGACGTCATAACTTAAGGTGGCGCGAGACAGTTTTTAAAAAAATGGAAAATTAACTATTTACGTCTGACTTTTTGGACAATTATTACCTGTCGTTGGAAAACAAAGAGTGTATAATAAAATAACATCGAAAGAATTAAAAAAATTTAACAAAGTTACATAACTGCTGTTGCTATGGCAACAATGATGTTTCAATATGGCGGATATTTTCATTAAAAGTTATTTAAGGTGGTACACCACCACAAATTATTATTTTCTTAAAAATGGCTATTTCAATAATTTTTTTGCCCAGAACTATTCCTCTGATCAAATGATGACCAATGACACAGTTTTCAAAATTATGATTGCCATGGTTACCAATATAATTACCCTCAGCAGTCAAAGAATGGTGTCTCGATAAAAACGATTACAAGACAACCAAACGTGACAAATCTTCAAAAATGGTAAAAATAGAAACCAATATATGACGTGTATGCTGTGAACTAGGATCTTTAAAAAATATTGAGTTTTAGTTATTTTTTTCTGAAGGAGTTGATGTCGCATATATTTTTATGTCTTTTCGGTCAGAAAAATAATGATTGTATATCATAGATTTAGCCAATTTAAAAAATCCTAGTTTACAGCATAGATAAGGTATATACAAAGCTTCACTGAAAATTTGAATTCATTTGGTTCATTGCTTTAGGAGATATCGTTTTAGCGTACTGCTAATTAGGTCAAAATTGAAAACTGAATAAAAGCTTTTATTTACTTATATTATAAGCACAAATGAAAAATTGGATATGGAGCTCCCCTATATTTTCAAATGCTCACAAAATATACGTTGACTAATTCGGGGTCGAAGTCACATAGCCAAACATATCCTAAACGGGAGAGGTAGGCATATATATCATGAAAATGCCATGCTAGATTTTTTCAAAAATGTTTAACACGTACTATTTCAACATCTAAGTTTGGTTCCCAGCTGTGACCTCCGCCGTTGCCGTCTTTAAAAAGACACCAATGTTTAACCCTTCGGTTCTTTATATATAGCGTGAACACAATTTACTTTCACGCCATTATAACGCCTCTCCCGCCTAAATATAACCTACTTGTACTTGGTGTAATTTGAAATAAAATCGTTTAAAATCACTATATAGCTAGGGGTGGGGGGGTATGTGGATGTCGTTGCTATGGTGGTTACTACGGGGACAAAATTTCAAACAAGCTGCTATTTTCCCCTATTTACCCATTTTCCGCCAAACAAATAGAAAAATTAACACCAGAAAACGAAAAATGGATCATTAACGATGCATAATATGGCTAATTTCAAAATAGGATTTTCCTTTAAAATTTTGTAGTGTACCCCCTTAAGAAAACGAATTCGGTGACCCCCATTTTTTATTTCATAAAATGCTTTTTTAATATATCGAATTACTTTACGATTTTAATAAAATTCTGTCGACCCAAAATTTTCCAAGTTAGTTCAATATACTAAAAGAAAGCATTTTATGAAATAAAAACGGGTCACCAAAGTCGTTTGAGTTAAATTACTTTAAATGGAAAATATTCGCCATATTGAAACGTCATTGTTGCCATAGTAACGGCAGTAATGTGACCTTTGTTCAAAATTCAAACTCTTTCGATATTAGTTTATAAAAGTCATACACTCTTTGTTTTCCAACAAGTAATAATTGTCCAATAAGTCAGACGTAAATCGTAAATTTTTCATTTTTGAAAATACTGTATCGAGCCACCTTAAAATACAAAAAGAGTGATAGCTTGGGAATATGAGAAAACTGGAACCACGCCATTTATTCATACACGTTTGTTATTATACAATTATATTTGCATTTTTATTAAGGGTTTCATCGCGCTTGGAACAACCGTGTACAAGTGCGTCATCCCAACTTGTGGATCTTTATAAGGCATTTAAAAGATCTTCAGGCTCAAACTGACCAAGGCATCCGTTCCATGGATAATGGCGGGCTTCCCACACGAAGGCGTCGCCGCTGGCAACGGTTGGAAAATCAACTTCGGAGATTGAAGACCGACTACATTAATGGAGTCCGGGATGTTGAGCGTTATTGGAATGCAGTATCACATCTAATAACTACGTTTTAGGGCAATTCGTGATAGCTCATATCAAATTAACGTATCATTACGTCATAATTGAATATTAAAAGTCTAGTATTATTTTACGTACTGTGTATAGAGGTTGGTATTTAACAATATTACTGTTACATTTTTTCGCTTTAAAATATTTTTTTATTTAAGGAAAAAGTATTAATAGTTTTGCTTCAACTAATTGCAGCAATTTTGTTGCTCGTATTACAGCACCTTTATTAGTATAATTATATACTTTTAAAACTTATATAAAAAATTATATATTTATATTGTTATATACCAAGTGTCAAAGTCAGTTTTTCGCGGCTTTTCATTGGACGAGATATCCACGCATGGCAGTCCAAAAAGCACGATGTTCCGCGTAACAACAATGGCAGCGGGCAACATGCATTTATTTTTCCCAATAACAAAACAGCAAGTAAATGGCGAAGGCCCTTTTCCTATATTTTAATAAAAAACTTTAAGGTGGTACACCACAACAAATTATTATTTTTTTAAAAATGGCTATTTCAATAATTTTTTTGCCCAGAACTATACACCTTATTCCAAAATGGTGACCGGAAACATGAAAACGAGGCTAAGGGGGCCAGAATTCGCGATATTATTATAAATTATATTAGGAGTGGAGAGTTATTTTTTAAAATTTTGCTTATTTTTCTGCGAAAAAGACATTTCTTTCGGATATGGTCAATTCTAAGCCACCGAAGAGGATATTTATAGCAAAATCTGTGCCGTACGACGTCCTGCTGGGCTTTTATTGCGATATTTATATCCCGAGGAGTGATGATGACAAGATGGCCATATCAGCTGTATCACGTTACAAAGAACTAGAGGATAATAGACCATGTGTTAGGGCCGTATTTCCTTTTGAGTTTACTTTGACGGTGTTTTCCTGGCAATATATTCAGAGCGAGAAGATAGAGAACACAAAATATTACAGCGAGTTTGTATTTTGTGTGTGCCATTTACATACAGTGCGTTTTGGAAATCGTTTCGAAAACCGCACAATGGATAAGGCATTTTGCGGTCCACGCTTACTGACAGAGGAAGACATCCCAGGAAGCTCACTCTCTGGTCGAAAACCTTCGGTTCTAAAAAACAACGAGCTGAAGTTCTGGCTACAATGTCGTGGGGACTCATGCAAAGGATTAAAAACCAAGGCCCAACTTGTCAAAAGGTAAATAAATATGACTCAATATATTTGATCAAATGCTTAAGGTTATTGATTTTCACTGTTTATTTCTTTTACTGCTACACTTTAGGGTTGAGGAGTATGTAAGCAGAGGTTTGGATGAAAATATTGTGGATCCAGACAAGTCGATGGTGTATTCCAAACGCAAGCTTCACCAACTTCGTATGGCCAACACAACCACAGCAGCTACCAGTGTGTCTGAGTTGCCAAGTACGAGTTCTCCTCAACAATCCAAGCACACACCAAAGTTCCCCACAGAAGGCTGGGGTACGTCACTGTCTAAAGCACCATTTTTTAGCAGAGTTGAGATAGACAAGCACATCAGCCAGTCAGGGAAAATTGTTGGTGGGAGTAATCACACCTTGCCTACAGGACTTATGAAAGCCAAAACATACTTACAAGATGAATATTTACATAATATTGAAGCCACTTACGACCAGCGTTACTTTTTCTATCGTGCCAAATGCTTTCATAGCTTTAAAAAGAACGAAAGCCCCCATCAGTTGGAACTTGCCTTGTGTGTGGTATCTGGTGAAGTGATGTATGCATGTTGTGGTCCTGCATGTGCTGCTGGAAAGTCTGGTTTTTGTAATCATATATTGGCGTTGATGCTAAAGATTTGCAAATTTAGTTTATTCAACTGTCAAAAAGTGACTGATTTGAATGACGAAGATGACGAGAATCCTGATTCAGCATGCACCTCAACCCTACAGAAATGGCACAAACCAAGAGTTGAGGAATTTCACCATTGCCAGTAATGGAAGTTGCTGTGACAAAAACTCATCAGGAAGATAAAAGGACAGAAGGAATCGAGTGTAAACTCTATAATGCAAGAAGGCAACAACAATCCAATGTTTCCCATTTCCTACAAACTGTTAAAGACATTGACCCAACCTTTGGCTTAGTCCAAACATGTGAAGTGGATGAAAATGTAGAGCAAGTACCAACAAAATTTGGCCCTAGTCCACCTGGCTCCTTTGGCACATACCAACTTTCATTTCAAGAGTCCAATTTTACTGTAACTTCTCCATTTGAACCTAAGTATGTGTGTAGTCATAGAAGCACTTTCGGCCCTAGCTATCCATCTTTTCCATTGGATGACTTGAATGATGGTTTTGTTTTGCCTGTACCGAAACATTAGATGATGCAGAAAAGAATTTTTAGACCGTTTAAAGATGTCATTAATGGAATCCAATAAACTAGAGAAGGAAACAAGGAAACAACACAACAGTGATGAATGGGCACAAGCCAGAAAAGTGCGATTTACTGCGTCAAAATTTGGTAGAGTGGCAAGAAGGCAAAGGAACTTTGAAAAGTTCTGTACTGAACATATCACAGCAAAACCTTTCAAGTCTCAAGCAACTGAACATGGTATAAGGTATGAGCCAACTGCAAGAAGGAATACCAGAAGTATATGGACAAGATTGGTCATCCAGTAGATGTTAAGGAATCAGGGCTTTTGTTTCCCCAAACTTTATATCCTTGGATGTTCGCCTGATGGAAAGGTGATTGATCTCAATTCTGGCAGTGATGGAGATGCCTTTGGGCTTTTAGAAATTAAATGCCCAATTTCAAAATTTGCTGTTAGTCCTGTTGATGCATGCAGTGACAATAAATTTTATCTTCAGATGCAGGACAATAAACCAAAACTGAAGAAGAATCATGAATACTATGATCAAGTACAAGGACAAATGGGATTAACTGGAGCTAAATGGTGTGATTTCGTGGTATACACCAAAACAGGTATGAACATTGACCGGATACCATTTGATGAGGAACATTGGAAGCAACTTTGTGCAAAACTTTGTGCAGTGTATTTTACACACTTTTTACCAATTGCTGCAAAAATTAAGTCAGGGTCATCATAATTATAAGAATAGAGCAGGGTTTGTGTTATGTATGTGTATATATTGGAAAAATCCATTGCTTATGACTAGTTATGATGACAATGACAATATGCATTCAGTAATATTTCCGAGGGTTTTGTATTATTTACTGTTCTCTAGGGAATAGACCTTACCGTTTATTACATTTCCCCCGATGGCCTCATTTTCATGTTTGCCTGTTTGAGAATGTTTGCGCACATACAGTGTACCCAGATTTTGTGCACGTGGTCTTCAGCCAAACTGAAATACTAAATTAACCCATATGAAAACGAGGCCATTGTGGAAAATGCAATAAACAGTAAGGTATATTGAGAGCTATTAGATCATTACTTGAAACAAAGTTAAAACTCCAGGAAATGTAACCATGTGCACATAGTCTACTATTGTTTCTGGAATAACCAAATGTAAATAAAGAAGGTAAATATAAAATTTAATTTGTATGCAATATATATACACCAGATAGTTCAACAATGCAACAATCTTCCTTGAATTAATTAATATACATCAGTACTGACAGGGCAAAATAATGTTCTCAGTCAAATACTAATTATAGGTTTCTCAAGGTTACAAAGAACAGAGCATACTGTCCACATTTGGTTAACAATACCAAACAAGTTTAGAGGAATAATACCATCCCATATTCTAAAATTCTTAATTTTGTTTATTGCCCTCTCAACATGTACCCTCAATGATGCAATACTTTGGGTTTTGACAACATCTTCAGCACTCATTTGGCCTTGCATTCCGAGAAATGGAGGTATATTCAAACCAACCCCAGGTGGCAATAAATCCTCAATGGTAAATCCTTTATCCGCCATGACAGAGTCCCCATTAGTGAATTGCTGTTCCAAAAACCCACTTCGCATAACAATTTCTCTATCCGATATATGCCCAGTGTATAATTGGCTTATAAATGAAAATGCTCCACCAGGAGTTATACCAACAAGACACTTAAGTGTTGCATTGTTCTTGTATGAGCTAAATAGTTCACTGTTCAGGAGAAGACTGCTTGGCATTTGACATTTGATTTCTGTGCAGTCAATTATCACTCTAGTCGAAGGAATTTTTCTTTAAATTGCTCAGGCATATACTTATCTACCAACCCTCGAGAAGGCCACATAGGTATATCTTTAAACTTGAGATACAGAAAATTCACCCATGTGATAATTATCCTGCTGATGGTGCTCTGAGATACCCATACAAATGAGCAAGGTGTTCTTCAGGTAACCCTTGCCTCAGTCTACACAAGGTAATGAAGAGTTCTTCTTTTGGGTGCAGTGCTCTTGGTCTGCCCTGTTTTGTCGACGGACCAGCATGACTGGAAAAGCTATCCCTAGTATCTGCTGAATGCCAGTAGGTAATATTTTCCCCATGTTCCCCAGGATTACAAAACTCGTACAGAGCATCAAATACCTTCACAGTTGGAAATCCAGTGTAGAATTTGATGCTCTTGTCATCCTTACAAAATCGACTAAACGAGAACACTCTATTTGCATTTGTTGCGCATCTCTCCGTCAGATTTTTGACTTCGTTCTTTAAATTTCCCAGTTCAATTTCATGCGCATTTGTTTCCTCATGTTCTGGCTCTGTAATAGAGTCTGCGTCGACGTCTTTACTAGTTGATGCACCAGCCGTGTTTACATCGCTGTCAGTTGAGTCTGAATCTTGCACAATATTGCTCGACTTTACAGGAGACTTTCTCTTCTTAGGATAAGCAGTTTTCCAATGAAATATTGAAGGCACTGCCCGTCACAAAGAGTACGTATGCCAGCACGGAAACTTTAAAATCTGTATCTTTAAAGTGCCTTGAGCAAACGCGAGTGTTGTCATTTACTGTGAAGTGTCGCCCAACGTCTCTGCGAATTGCTCGAATCCACTCATCAAACAGATTCTTTTCTTTCGGAAATTTGAAGTAGGATATCTTTTTTCCTTCTTCTATGTAAACTTTTTTCTTGCAATGAGGAACACAACAGTTTTTCGGCATTGGGCTGCCTCGGTAATCTTTGTAATGTCTGTAACTTGATATGGCCATCTTGTCATCATCACTCATCGGGATATAAATTTGCAATAAAAGCCCAGCAGGACGTCGTTCGGCACGGATTTTGATATAAATATCCTCTTCGGTGGCTTAGAATTGACCATATCCGAAAGAAATGTCTTTTTCGCAGAAAAATAAGCAAAATTTTAAAAAATAACTCTCCACTCCTAATATAATTTATAATAATATCGCGAATTCTGGCCCCCTTAGCCTCGTTTTCATGTTTCCGGTCACCATTTTGGAATAAGGTGTATAACTTGTTATAATTCACAAATAAAATATTTTTTTAAAGAGCGCCGCCCCCGATTGAGCGCCGCCCCCGAATGAGCGCCGCATCTGAAGTTCTGAACATTTAAAACAAGTAAATACGGTGTTAAATATAGTCATCTACTGTATATGACCTATTCTGCAATCTGATTGGCTGAGCTACTCGCTGTATCATATACAGTGAGTAGCGAAAACAATATGGTGGCACAAAGTTCTACAATAGTTTTGCAGAATAACTGTTTATTATTCAGACCTCGGTCAATGTATTCCGCCTTAGCTTCGCTTTGGCAGATAAACATTGACCTCATGCTTACTTAATATCATGCTCAGCCTCATCCGATAAATATATTTAACAGTTATTCTACCAACTCGAGTCGTACATGAGCTGATAGCCGACGAGGCGCGATAGCGCCGAGTCGGCTGTCAGTCATATCGGCAGTGAAATAGAATAATTGTTTTATTATATACACAAGCTCTGAATCTGGATATTTACTTTTTTCAAGTAAAACTTGAATTTCCTCTTCATTTAATTGTCCAAATCTGCCAGCCATAAAAAATGAATAATGAGCTAATATCCTGCTAGTAGAGAACCAATCAGATTGCAGAATACCTCATATCCAGAGCTTGTGCATATAATAATGTCTAATGTTCTACATATAGCTACTAAAAATAGAAATATCCTTTGAACAATTCTTATACTAGCATAGCCAGCGGGCAGACTCAACCTGAATTTATTAGTAATAAATTCAGGTTGAATCTGCCCACAAGCTAATACTAGCAAAGCAATTTTGTCATTTATGTAAAGCTACATAAAGATATGTGCATCAAAGGAAATATATATTTTCATAATCTTAACGAGTCGAAAACCACCTGCAAAAAGTTTCATATTTAAGGTGATGTTAATATACGCAACAATATTCCATGTAGCATCGGAAACAGTCGTTGAAAATAGTTATTTCATCGCCTTAACCTGTTCCTTAACTGTCTTTCGTCCATAAACCTACCCAGTACTGGCAGTAGGACACGTAATTGCGATTCAGAACGGACATATTTCGGAGTAGTAAACCTTCGGAGTAGTGAACCTTCAGAGTAGTGAACCTTCGGAGTAGTGAACCTTCGGAGTAGTGAACCTTCGGAGTAGTGAACCTTCGGAGTAGTGAACCTTCGGACTAGTGAACCTTCGGACTAGTGAACCTTCGGACTAGTGGGAAGTCACCGATTTTTACCTAAAATCCTTGGAATTTCATATTCCAGGATTTTCAGGTTTTTGCTGTATCACGGCATATGAAGGATAAGGCTCATTGTCTATATTTTAAGAAGTATGCCAGGCTATTTATGGAAAGATAAGACTAATGTGGCATTAACATGAACAAGAATGAACTCCCAGTATGCTCCTAATTGACACCCAGCCACAGAGTAGACACAACTAGTAGAGTATAGTTACTCTGTGTCCCAGCCTTACTTCCTCAGCCATTACAAATAATGTTTGGAATATTGTTTTTTTACTAAAATCTTACAGCGAAAGCAGAAGAATCTTCATATGGGATAGGCTTAGAACTAGTTTTCTTGTGTTTTCAGACACAAAGTCTTGAATAAATAACTGAGTTTAAATTGAATTTAAATAATTGAGTTTTAAGCTGTCTGACAGTCAGTGACAGATGTAACGACGAAAGGGCATGGTCTTGACTTAACGTAAAGGGGCCAGCCAGAACCAAATAGGTTGTCTTGTTCTTACTCAACATGACTTGAACAAAATTTTGCCTGATCAATATGGCAAAATTTGTCATACAAAATTTCAAGTGTTAAATCTCACCAGCCCTCAACCCCTCTCCCACATGTTATGCCCCTCAATTCAAAGCATGTTCAATTTAAATACTATCACTTATAAAATATTTATAGGGAAGAGGCTTCATGTTTCTGACTGTGGGGTCCAGGGGGCAGGGGAAATTTGAATCTTAGGACTTCCTAGTTAGGACTTAGGACTTCCAAAGTTCCAAGGATGGCAGGTATGGTCAAGGCTCCTTGTGGACATCTTTCCAATACAGGCAGTCCTATAAAGGTAATATATGTTCATCTAAAAAGGTCTATAAAAGGAACACCTCTCCAATACATTTTACTGTGTCTCTTCAGTCTATGTATTTCAGAGGTCAGACTGTTTGTTCATATTACAATAATTTCCTTCTGCAATTCACAATGATTGTAAATTGTGCTTGTTGAAATACTGTATACCAAATGTTCTAAGTACAGTACAATTTAATAATTACCATGCAATTTACTGTCTTTGAAAGTTATAATGAGCACTAATCATATACCTGATAGCATTAGACCATCTGAGAGAAAGGGCGAATAGATGAGCCCTTTCTCTATTAGTCCCCCATTCCCCACAACCTGATAGGAGGGGGCTTAAAAAGGATTTTCTAACTAACTGTAATACAAAAACCAGTGCAATAGGTGGGTAGGGGCAGACATATTTCATTGAAGGAAAGTTGTGAATAGTTGTATATGTTTGTAAACTATAAATAACATTCAAGACTCAAAGAATCATACATCCCATGTGAACTTTAACCTGCCCCTCAAAATCTATTAAATATTTATATAGAAGCCTTTCCAAAATAGATGGCACACATTCTAACTACAATAGTACATACGTTGATCAATCATAAATTTTCATACACTATCTCTACAGATCTTGTTAAATGGTAACACACACCCTGACAAACTGTCATTCTTTGAAAACATAAATTCTAGATGTCATCTAATGATATTTTTTCTTTTCTGTTTATAGTAGTTGCAATGTCAGTGCAAGTGTGTGATCATATGTGTTTGATACCAATGATCATCAAGCAGTCTCCTTTTACCTAAAAGGTACAGGTGCAACTCCTGTATGATGAGCAGTAATCAATGTCACATAGCATAAATATCTCCAACTGTTTGCCATGCATGTATATACTTAACAGCATAGATGTATATACAGTATAGTACTTAACAAAAGTTGTATATTCCGTCTGGATGCCCATATATGCTATACAGTCAGGGGTGGGCTGAGCACTCGGGCAATCGGACGCGGACCGACGCTCGGATAACTTTGGGGGCCCAGGAAATATGAAAAGAGGACAGATTTCCGCCAAAGAAAGAAAAAAAAATTAAAAACTTTCTGTTACATACTAACTTTATAATATTAAATACTATATATTTATATACGTGCATACAAGGACCTGGATTAATTACATGCATTCCTGACCCAGGTCCAAAAGCTGTCAGTCCGCCCTGTATTCAGTATACATGGGGAGATAGCGCAAGATATATCAAAATTTCTTAATTAACATAGTTACAATGTAAGTACAGCTTTCTTCTTTTGACTGGCCATGATTTAACTAGAATAATAGGCAAATCTGACAATATTTTCCATGTTGTACAAAAGTTGTATATTCCGTCTACATGCCTCATATATACTATACAGTATATAGAGAGAGATAGCACAAGATATGTTAAAATTTCATCACATAGTCAGAATGTAAGTACAGCTTTCTTCTTTTGACCATGATTTATAGTCAACAAAACCAGAATAATATCAAAATTTCAGGCAAATCTGACAATATTTTCCATGTTGTACAAAAGTTGTATATTCCGTCTACTTGCCTCATATATACTATACAGTATATAGAGAGAGATAGCACAAGATATGTTAAAATTTCATCACATAGTCAGAATGTAAGTACAGCTTTCTTCTTTTGACCATGATTTATAGTCAACAAAACTAGATAATATCAAAATTTCAGGCAAATCTGACAATATTTTCCATGTTGTACAAAAGTTGTATATTCCGTCTACATGCCTCATATATACTATACAGTATATAGAGAGAGATAGCACAGGATGTTAAAATTTCATATCGCATTGTCATAATGTAGCTACAGCTTTCTTCTTTTGACCATGATTTATAGTCAACAAAACTAGATAATATCAAAATTTCAGGCAAATCTGACAATATTTTCCATGTTGTACAAAATTTGTATATCTGGCCTATATACATGCCTCATGCTAGTGGGGTTGGTCATCATCATCTTTCAAGCTCATGTAAAATGAAAAAAAAAGGTGCAAAAGCCTACACGAATGGGTAAAATGCCCAGAATTTGCTTTTTTCTAAATTCGCCCCCAAAACACCATCACATATTTTCTTCTCTAATTGGTTTTCTTTCTACTTTTCATTATTAACTTTTCAACCATTTCTTTCGAGGTTAGCAACAGCAAACCACCATCTTAGGGTAGATAGCTGTAGCTATTATTCAATTATTAAAATAATTCTTTCTAAAAGTTTTGAAACATGTTTAACCTATTTTCCATAGTTTGGACAAGTCGCAATATATATTGGTGTCGCGAACTTAAATAATTCTAGAAGGCAAATGGTTGGATATTTTCATCAGTCAAATACCAATATATAATTGACATTATATGTTTGTTGTTCAATCCAGTGCAAAAATTTGAATGTTCGATCTATTAAAACTAACAAAGAAATGCCACAAAATATGATGGGAGGGGGGCATTTACTTTGGGACACCGTCTATATAGAAAACAGCTTTCATTTCTTAACCATGATTTGATATGATTATGTCATGATATTGATATTAAGAGTCGATCATATATTTCAATTTATGTGATGTAGGCTAACTCTAAATTAAGCTAGAACTAAGCGGAATTATCATATATTGATTGATTTACCACCAAAATTGAACACACTAAGCACTATATACAGCAATTTTGATATACTATAATGATTATTTTGCAAGCTCAAATATAAACCAGTTCGCATATTTTACAATCAAAACGACGATGGGTGTTTGCTGTAATAGATACAGGGAAAAGTGGCAACATCTGATTGAAAGACAAAAGAAATCTTCCGTCAACTGGATCATCAGTGAATCTTTTGCGATTGTTATAATGATTCATGCAAAAAGTCTATTTGAGAAAAGTACCACTAATCGTAGTACCCGCAGGTATTGACAATTTTGCCCATGTAAAGGCCGTCTAAACAGTGAGATATGATAGGCCATTTTCGAATTACTTTCTACTTTTCGAAAATGCTATGCCCAGCTTACTTTATTGAGAAGATATGACTGTTCAGTATGGAGCATCGTTTTCAGGATTACATTGGCTATTTGACCTTAATTCGAAAATGGCCTATTAAGTATTGATACGAAATATTTTGCAACGCCATTGGCCTACCATAATTCCAAAATTACAATATGATATTTAAGAGAAACATATTAGTTCTGCATATGAAGTTTCGTTCATGTTGAGAACCTCCTGATACTGTTCAGAAAGTCAGGCAAATGACTACAATTTCCTTTAACAATCACAGGGCCCATTTTCTCGCCATGCTGGTGATTGTCGATAAGGACGATTTTACCATCCTCATTACTATACAGCAGGACAGTCCTTTGGCTGTATACAAGTAAAGCAGCAGTGTCTCGTCTATTTAATAATTGATTGATCTGAGAGCTAAGTCGGGAGGAGCTATTTGAACTGTAAGTCGAACAGGAAGTGAAGGATCTAGTTTGACCAGTGATACATCTCTTAATGTAGACGAAGCTTCGTTTGGTGACAAGTTGCGCGCCTTGAGGTGAGGAATCGTATATCTTATTTCCAAGACGTATGCAATTTATAACTAAACCATACCACAGCTCAGAGAACACCATCATCGGGACATCCTACAGACAACGTGAGTAGTGCTTTTCTAATACAAGAAATAATCGTACAAGAAAAGTTCCCATTTTTGTCGATTATCGATTCTGTTAAGTGTGCTGCAACAGGAAAAATCCAACAGCGAACAGAGGAGTTGGAGATGCACAGAAACTGTATATCTTCTCGTTTACTGCCTTCTACTATAGGACGAGATGTAAGTTGATTAGGGTTAGTGGTGAACTGATGGGTTGGGTTTATATTAGTTGTGGTGGCTGTAGGGTTGTGTTAGGCTTAGTAGTGAACTGGAGGGTTGGGCTTGGGTATGCAGGTTTAGATTGACAGGTTGGGTCTAGATTAGTGGCGGACTGGTGGGTTCGGTTAGTGGGGGTAATGGACATGGGTTGGGTCTAGGTTGATGGTTGGCTGTTGGTTCCGGTTAGTGTGTGGACTGGACGGTTGGGTTTGGGTTAGCGATGGTTGGCAGGTTGGTTAGAGTATGTGACTGTGGACTGGTGGGTCGGGTTAGAGTTAGTGGTAGTTTGAGGTTAGGTTCGGTTAGGGTAGTGGACTGGTGGGTTAGAGTTAGTGGTAGACTGGATGTGTTCGGTTAGCAGTGGACTTGGGTCGGGTTTAGGTCAGTGGTCGAATGGTGGGTTCAGTTTAAGAATGGACTGATGGGTTGGGTTAGGCGGACTGGCGGGCTGGGTTAGCGTTGGGTTGGCAGGTTATTTAGAGTACTGACGGACTGGTGGGTTCGGTTAGAGTTGGTGGGTTACGTTAGGCGTGGACTGGCGGGTTAGGGTTAGTAGTGGATTGGCGGGTTGGGTTTAGATTAGTGGCAGACTGGTGGGTTGGTCTTAGGATAATGGTTGATGGGTTGGTTTAGGCGTGGATTGGCGGGCTGGTGGACTGGTGGGTTGGGTTAATGGAGTGTTAGAGGCAATGTCATTGTTAGCATAGGTGACATTCTCAACGTTTTGGCAATTATGGGGAATGGCTTCTTCAGGGCAGGTTGAGCTGGAAGGTTCGTTTTGAGAGATTTGGTCCAATCTTCGTACTTTTGTTGGTGGTTCTTCTGTTCCATTAACTTGCGAGACTACAATTTGGCCAAATTGGTTGAGTTGCAGGTTTTTTCCAAACTAAAGAAAACAAACTCTTCATTAGTTGAACGTTCTCAACAAAACTTTGACAACTAGTTAAGCTTAACAAAAATTCCTGAAACGAAAAACAGTTATATTACCAAACAAGTCGAAGCCCCGTAAAGATAAAATATCTACGCTCCAGGAATCATTGTTTAAATAGAACAAAAACATCAATTATATGGAGAACTTAAGATTTGCATAACATACAAGTTACTATACCTGACGGATATGACTATTGTACACCTTATTGTTCATCTTCTGGTTTGTAAAATGAGTAACCAGCCTTTCAACAAATATGGCATTGTGAGCTGACAGCGAAGTGGTGAAATAGTTATCTCTGTTTCTTCGATTATTCAGTTGTTCGGCCGTTTCCATATTCATCTTGCCGGCAAGTTGTTTGACACAAGAAACACGACGCAATGAATCAGCTGGGTTAACGGTGTTTTTTTTCGCGGAATGGATCAAATAAACTAAAGTGTTCGCGAGATCCTGTTGTTGGGTTATATACAACGACTGCTCATCATCACGTTGAAATTCTTCAGCAATTTGTCCATGAATGCCATTTGGATACCAAAGCCAGTCAACACGTAGCTCACCATTTGCAGCTTTACGGATGTTTTCATCTGTAGCCTCAGCAACACGACCTTTGTATGGACCGAATACATTGAGCCCCCGATTCCTTCCATGTGCCACGATCATGTTTGCAATATCGCAGACAATAACATTCGGAAGAACAGCAAGACTCTTCAACATGTCGACATGATCTCTTGGACCTTCTTGACGCAAGAGCCATTTTAGTCCATAACAGACACCATGAGGGCATGTCATGCCAAGCCATCGACCTAAATTGGCACAAATATATTTTATTTGAGATTCTTAAAAACCTACTACATTACTGAATCATTATTTAGTTTATATCTGCTTCCGAGCGAAACAATTAGTTTTGTTTTCGCGAGAGTTTTGAGGTTTCTCACAATAGGAAGGGAAACTATGAGATTCAAGGGAAAACAAACTAACTTTTTCCCGAAGAAAAATTATTTCACCTTCTGCTATTAATTGCTTTAAGCGTCTAAAACACTCAATATATGCATTCTGTCTCATATTAAATACTACTGATCGCACGCAAAAGAGCTCTGTAATATAACAAATTACGCAGTTTTTTACTGACCTGAGCCTCCCCACATTTTAGAGAACAGCTTTACAAACTTTTCTTCAATGTTCATGGCACTTTTCAGTCGGTTCAAAATGTCCACCTTTGAGCCTTTGTCGCTTAGGTTTAAGTTTCTGGCGATTTCTCTCAAAACTGGAGCCTATTTTGAAATAAAAATGTATAGCAGGAGTATTAGTTAAAGCTTTGTATAGAAACCCCTTGCACAATAAAGAACTACAAAAAAGTCATGGGTAAGAAATAACTACAGTATATATTGGCCTACATGTAATTTGGAGGGAAACTATATGTAACTGTATTTTTCCTTCTTTCTAACGTGCATGCATGGATTATATCAAAACTCTTATAAATTATTTGCCTCATGATTAAAACTAAAACAAATTGTAAGTTTTGGGCTCAGATAACACGAGACATTTCATCATTAAGCGCGGGCTAATTTGGGTACATCCAGGTAAAGGTCGCGTTTACATTACAAACATTTTATCATATAGTGCCGTCATAAAATGTGAAATAATGTTTCAGCTTTAAAAGATATTTGCAATGTTACAAACTTTGATCAAGACTACACTAAATCATAGTAAAGTAAAGTACATCACCTGACTCTCACAAAATAGATCCATAATTTTTTAAATGGAAAGATCATTCTGGAGCGTGCCATTTGAAGTGACATTGACTTTGTGGTTTGCTTTTTGAAACTCAGAGTTGACGATTTGCTTGCTTTTCTTACATTTTGGACCAATATAGGGCGACCAAAAGGTATAACTTGGTTGAATTTTCAACATATTTGGGTCTGAACCTACGATGTATAAAAAATATATTCATTGGTCGTATTCGTTATAGACTATATATATACTGACTATATATCAAATTGAGTACAGTATAGAGTATTGAACATTTGAAGGTTATATGGCAGCGAGGAAAGACCTCCCGAATAATTACCTCTCAGGATGCCTCGATGTAGGATACCAAGGTTACATTGGTTCCAAAAAGCCTCTGAATCCACATTCTTGACACTTTCGTCAGTTTCTTTGGGCAGCTCAAGTTCGCTCACTATACCAATCACACAAAGATGACTAATATTAGGTAATTAGCGCAATTATAACCAATAACTGGAAAAGCGTAATGAACAAAATTATTTATGATTTACAAATCAAGAATAATTTTCTGTCAGACCTTACGAGATACCTATAGAGTATATACCGTAGAATCATTTAGTTGTTTCTCACCAATACTATAATTCTAGTTAGTTATAAAGACGAAAATGACTTCATAGTTCAAAGAAAGTTTTCCGCAATTGACATATTACACCAGATACGTCTTACAGTATTCATACAGTAATATAACAGTTATAACTTCAGTACTCAGTAGTATGAATACCGAATGAATAGACAACGGTACATACATGTAATCTTACACGACTAAACTAGTCGTTCAGCCGTTCTAACCTGATAGCTCAAACACGCCTTTCTTGTCTACATCCAAGTTCAGCAGTGGAGGATAGTAACCACATAAGATGCAGTGGAAAGAGTAGGAATGGTCAGTCAAAGCTTCAAAATGTAGATATGCATCTAATATATGACCACGTGGCAACTGGAATGGCTTTAGCTGTAACCAATTCTCTAACGCTTCAACTGTCCGACTCACAGCGTTGTGGACCTGCATGCGCACAACAAGAAAATCACGATAATAAATTGCCCGAAAACAATAAGTAGCCCACATGAATGGGAACAAAAAAAATGGGCCTTAAGCTAGTCACTACTTACTTACCTTATATGTAGCTCAAAAGTTGGGGAGGGTGGTGTAATTTAAAATATAACCATAAAGCCATGTAGTAATCAAAATCTTACTTATACGAGCAAGGCTGTGATTAAGGTACAGATGATAAGGGTTACACCACAATACAATACGCGACAACAAAGATGACAACATTTTGCTGGGTATATATCAGACAGATTGGCGCTCATCAGCACGGTGCAGCTGAATAACCCAAACATTTAAGAGGCAAGCACAAAATAAACTGATGATACGTAAAATCTATTGTACAAAAATGCATACCGTATAATTGCTGTACAGTATGCAAAGAATTGCGATTTGGGTTTTTTAATGTAGTGTGCTTTTAATAAAAAAAATGTGATGTGAAGGTCATTCAGCAACCGTGGGCAGCTGTAATTCACCCAATGAAATTGATCAGTCCTAATTACTAACTGTCAATCATTGCAGATAACTATTAACTGTAAATTAATCAGTTACAATTACGAACTGCAAATCAGTCATAACTACTAAAGTACTGTAAATTGGTGATGTCTACTTACTGTAAATCAGTCACATTTATGAGAATAAATCACTGATGTCTAGCCATTAATGAACTGACAAGGCATTTCTAAGCACACTAACTTATAAATAATGATGTCATTCTAATAAGAGTATTGTATAATATATCATTCAACTAGACAACATAAATGCAGCACTCTTCAATTACCTGAATATGTTTCCTTATCATGTCACAAACTCCCAAACTTAACAACCAGTTATCATTGAAATTATGGACTCCATCTTGATACTCTTGATACCGATATGGCATTTGACATTCAGTACAAAATTTTAACATACAGAGATATATCTAAATGAAAATATATACATATATCATCAATATATTTCACATAAATTTTTATTGTCTAATCCCTGCATGTAATTGCAAAACCCAGTAGAAATTCTGACAATTATCAAAGGACTTGAGGCAAGTCTAACAATTAACAAAATATGGATTGAAATGCATGGACATGCATGAAAGGTAAAGTTAGATAATAAACAACTTTTCCAATTTTAAGCAAGCAGACATAGATAGAAAGATAACAAAGTTACAAGCACTGTGACTCGTGTGAGCCAATTTTGCAGATTGGCTTGTTAACTAAGTATTACAGTATAGCAGTTGCCTTGACAAGTAAAACCGAGCAACATATATTTCAAAATGCATAAGACATAGCATTAGGGCAATTTGTGGCTTATATAAGAATGGCCAGGTTAATAAAGATGTAAGTATTTTGTAGTATATACCTTTAATTAACCCTCTTAGTGTAAGAAGTTTGGCAGAAGAGGTAACATGTTTAGGTTCAGATAACTTGCTATTACAGTAATGGCAATTTGTTTCTCTTGGATAATAGCTATAAAACAAATTTATATATTTCTTACACCAGTTAGATGAATCAATTTAATTACTCATATGACACTATATGTACTGATCAGTTCAACTTCAAATTACCATACAGTACTGAGTACATATTATACCTACATTGATTAAAATCTATACTTAAATCATGAAACAATAATACTTACAACTCTCCCCTTTGGGAAGGCCACATTGATCAATTTATATACAGTTATACAAGGAGGGAGTTGCAAGTATTATAAGTTAATTTAATGATTTAAGTTAATTTCTATTAAAATAGGGCAGTAGATAATGAAAGAGGCAAGATATTGGTGCAGACAAAAAGATGGCATGAAAAAAGACCAAAGGTTGGCAAGGTGTCCACTCAATGCACCAAATTTCTCTAACCTGTCCAGGCTATACCAGTAGAGTTTACTGTATTGGCTAGTGCAGATTATATATACCTAGCATCTCATTTTGGTAAGAACTTAACAGAGCAAAAAAGTAACAATTTCCCCTTTGCATTAGTATAGTATCATGGTGTTAATGGGTCATTCCAGAAAATATCCACACCTTCCCGACTGAGGAAATTGGGAGTATATTGGAGGCATGTGCCCCCAACTTTTTTCCAACATGGAAAAAGTGCCCCTATTCTGAAATGAAAGTGCCTTCTTTTCTCAAGATGCAGGAAATGGTGTTGTAGAGACCTTAGAAATCCAAAATTTTCCCCAAGGGATTCTGCCCTACTTGCATTCAACATTTGTTCCCTACTTCTAGTCTTCTACATTCAGGATATTTTTGAGACCCCCAGAAAAAATAGATGATGCTGGCTATGCTACTGATAGGTGCCCTTTTTGGCATTATCCTCCCCCCCACTTCCACAGCTTTTGCACTGAAAATACAACAAACCTTTTTAAGTAGTCTTCTTTTTCCACTGTAAGTGCTAATGGAAGATCTGGTGGTATTTTCTTGTTTTTGAAAATATACTTTGACATTCTTATAGCAGCTTCAGCAAAAGGAGGGTAAAATGTACCATTAGTGCCTGCATCAGTGGGAGATCTTCATTGAGAACAGAACTGAGCTCTTCTTCTAATGGTGATGATTCTTCTTCTTCGGCTATGTCAGCACTGATCGAAACTGGTACAGATTCCAATAGCTGTGGATTCCATTGAGCCAATGCCCACTTGGCAATGCATTTATGCAAACAGGATCTTCTTTCGGACGAACACTTGCAATAAAACTTCATGCACTTGGTGTCAACAGTAACAATTACCCTGTTTTCAAATGACCAGTAATGATCTCCCTTGACATTGGCAAATGCTGAAAAGTGAATGAAGCGACTGGATGAAGACTGTGGTAGCTGTACAATAAATGGCACATTTTCCTTCAAAGCTTTTTCTTGCCATGCAAGACATTGTGGATTTCTTTCAGGTTTTAACCATTTAATTGTGTTAGTGATGAAATCCAATTTTTCTGATGAAAGGGAAGAATTACTGACAGGCTTGAGGAAATGTGTGGATTGTAAATGGTCACATAAAAATCCAGACTGTCCACTCCTATTAGATGTTTCTGCATACTGACGACATATTGGGGAACTACATTGTATGGAAGCTGGAGGGGTAACCATGAACTGACAATGAATTGGATAATCGACACCGTGCCATTGCTTTCTCACCAGGTATATACCATTTCGTTGGTCGACACAAATACCATTGAGATATCTGCCTTGATTTATTTTCAGATTTGTCGACTGGTGCTGAGTGCGGATATGACTACTCAATGAATTTGGATGTAAATCTCGACCACATTCATTGTACGGACATTTAACCTTAGGTGGTTGTTGACGTAAGGATCTGCTCTCAGGAGCTTTAAAATCAAATGGCTGAGTTTGGTAATCAGTTGACTCATCAACAAATACAAATTCCTGCATTTGTTCCTGTTGTGGTAATTGCTGTGGTTGGAACTGTTGTTGTTGTTGTTGTTGTTGTTGTTGTTGTTGTTGTTGCTGTTGTTGCTGTTGTTGCTGTTGCTGCTGTTGCTGCTGTTGCTGCTGTTGCTGCTGTTGCTGCTGTTGTTGTTGTTGCTGTTGCTGTTGCTGTTGCTGTTGCTGTTGCTGTTGCTGTTGCTGTTGCTGTTGCTGTTGCTGTTGCTGTTGCTGTTGCTGCTGTTGCTGCTGCTGCTGCTGCTGTTGCTGTTGCTGTTGCTGTTGCTGTTGCTGTTGTTGAGGTTCTACAGGTAGGTTGAGACTGTGACTGCTTTTTAAATGCCTTAGAAGCTCCTTTTCCCGTTTAAAACCTGCTGCACAGCCATAGCAATGGTAGTGTGTAATGTTCTTGAAATCTTTACTTTGCCCTCTACTTGTTGGGAAGGTACAAGCCAACTTGCATCTCAAAATACTGAATCCTGTTGACGAGAGAAGAATCAAAGGTTATATATTCGGTTTACTAGGCATATATTAAATGGCGGAATAATGTACTGCATATATGAATATTAAGCAATGATTATATATTTATATTTATTAATATTCGTTATAAATATTCATGTTTATGATATTAACTAACCTCCGTCATCAACACGATTATTCCAATGCACCTTCTTAAAATGTTCCTTTATCTCGCTAGGTCTCGATTTCGAAAATGTACAAAGGTTGCAATGAAATAGATTGCCATTGCAACCTGAGGAATTGCAGTCAGACCGTCCACAACGAACAAAATTAACATCACACACCGATTGTTTCACAATTGACGGATGCGTCCAGTTACTGGACATTACTTAGACGTATTGTTTGTAAAATAGATCAATATCTATTTAGTATTTCACCAAATATTTTGAGGTTCGAGCAATATCTCATGCGTTTTTATCACTAGTCACTACCACTGATCTAATAATAGACTGGATATAGCTTCTATACCTATGAAAAATGAAGCCAAAACAATCGGCGCAAATTTACTTCCGGTTACCACTTTGCAGCGAAAACAATATGGAGTTGTATGGGGAAATGAGTCGGCGAGGCTGGTTTTTCACAATTTTGAGGCATTTCCAAGCGCTGGACTAAACCGTTCGTCTTGTAATGAAAAGAACAGGATATTTTCTTACTTTTGGAGAGATACTTTTGTAGATTTCGGTAATAAATCACCGCTAAAGACGTTTGACAAGTTGCATACGCGAAGTCCATTTTCGGCCAAAACTCTCTGCCAAGTGGTCTTTCATGCTGGCATTTTCGCTAAACAAATACTCTGGCTGGATAGAAACTCAAGTCGAATGGTTTAAACGAAAGGTAAGCAATGTATAATAAGCGTTTGTCTTTCTCAATCAAGCGAAAAAGTATAGAATATCGGTGTTGCTCTCGGGTTATGTTGTGCTATGCCTATATGAACATTTATAGGAACAATAGCTTTATATCTATATTGGCTAATTGCATTTTGTATCTCAGATTGGAGTTATGGTTTTTGTTCTTGACCGAAAAATACATTTAAATAATATATAAATGGATTCGTTTCTAAAACAAGCTCTGTATCATTCATATTATAAACTGCTTCAAGTGTTTTTATGCAGATATGATACTAAAATTGTAAAAAGGACATGGGACAAAGTTGTATGAGCTCAATCAAAATTTGATTTGCAAACTTTTAAATAGTTTTTTTCTTCTTTCACATCGAGGAGACACAGTGAGCTTTCTACAGCAATCCAATACACTACTTCATTCCATTCCTATGTATTAAAGTGGATAGTTTCATCACTGCGATTCACTGGTGATTAAACAAGACTCTCTATTTACTATAACACTCTGATATAATCTTTATCAACTTGAATATGTGGTCAGTGCTCTCACAACTGAATTTAAGAATTCCTTAGATTGCGCGAAAAAATTCCCCAGATATCCGTAAAATTCCTTAGATGAACGTAGCATGGTAACATGAAGTATTTCATTAATATTACGTTATTTGTGTGGAAAATAAATTTTGAATATTTTAAATTAATGATATGTAAATATGTTATAAACATGAGCGATTTTAATCCCACGTTTTCCGAAGAAGGCGAAAACTGTGATATTGCTACTATATTACTGAAATGATAGCAATGTTACTGTAAATTGTTAATGTTAACTTCTTATAGTTTGTTCATTTGCATTAAAATACTCAAAACATGTATAGGTGAATATTGAATAATTTCTGGAAACACCCATGCATGTTTATTGGCACCAGTGAGCTCTATATATATCTGGAGTAAGAACTTCTAATGTTCGGCCAATAGGCCAAGTGAAGCCAAAGATGGCGGCAATTGACGTCCAAACTCATGAAGGTCATAAACAGTTTTCATATCATTTTATCCAGCTAATTCCAGTTTTTTCTAACAGATCGCATCGCTAATCAAGTTATTAGTTCATAAAATCATGATGTTATTGTTTAAATCGGAGTAAAAACACGAAATTTCGGCACACTCCTTGCCGGCTTGTGCAAACCGCGCGGTCGAAAACAATAGAAAGGGATTGGCACTGGACGTCAATTTCCGCCATCTTTGGCTTCACTTTTTGGACATAAGTTCTCACTCCAGATATATATATATATATATATAGAGCTCACTGATTGGCACCAGTGAGCTCTATATGTATATATCTGGAGTGAGAACTTATGTCCAAAAAGTGAAGCGCTGTATGTGGTTATCATCAACTTGAATATGATGGTTATCATCAGCTAAAACAATGGAAAAAGTGCCCTTTTCTAATAGAAGAGGTGTCCTTAAGACAAAGTGCCCCCCAACTTGAAGTTGCTTCCTATGCCTATGATAATCTGTCTAACACCAGATAATTCTAGTTGTCAAGGGAAGCATTATGCACCTTCAATGGGTTAATTAGTAGAACTCTGTGCATTTTTTATGAAACATGAAGTAGCATGTCAACCATCTTGGTGGTTTTGAAATGACCTCAAATAAGCCAAATTGCCAAGCACCGATATTTAATGACCAGTATTTGTTACCAACAAGGAAATGCATGAGAACAACCAACAAAAGTACAAAACACACAATACAACCAGTTGCAGTCTATGGTACTCTTATGTATATGGGAAAGTGATATATTTCCACACTTAATTTGCATACATGTAATGTATACTTTATGGAAAAGGTCAACATTTTGCCAACCCCACCCATGGCCTTCTCTCCCTTCTACAAGAAACCCTGAAAATGTTAGACTATGGAATATTACAAGAGAGGAGAGCAGCTCACCAGAATTTACTAGGGGCCTTAATCTGGTGAGGGAAGACCATGGGCATAGTACAGTAAAAAGATAATGATCAGTTTATCCATACTATGTTAAAACAACTAATTTTTATACAGCACTATTAAAAATGTGAGTCACATAGCTATTCATGTTCATATGATTACAAAATGTTCATCTACTTTGGAAAAGGGACAGAGAATTTATTGTTCAATGATACAGACTTCAACAAGTCACTTTCTATAACACAGGACCTCTCTGCCATCACAGCAGTCTGGTCAGCACCAGTGGATCAGGATGACATGTCTTAATGTTTTCTATTTTCAATGTTTTAGTCTCTATATAATAAAAATTTCAAATGTGAGAATTGACAACTAGTCAAACTTGGCATACACCATTTTAATATGGTGTATACTTGTGCTCCATACTCCTCTCAGACTCTACTGGATTGTTTTCTGCATAAAAACACTTGAAGCAGTTTATAATATGAATGATACAGAGCTTGTTTTAGAAACGAATCCATTTATATATTATTTAAATGTATTTTTCGGTCAAGAACAAAAACCATAGCTCCAATCTGAGATACAAAATGCAATTAGCCATTATAGATATAAAGCTATTGTTGCTATATAAATGTTCATATAGGCATAGCACAACATAACCCGAGAGCAACGCCGATATTCTATACTTTTTCGCTTGATTGAGAAAGACAAACGCTTATTATACATTGCTTACCTTTCGTTTAAACCATTCGACTTGAGTTTCTATCCAGCCAGAGTATTTGTTTAGCGAAAATGCCAGCATGAAAGACCACTTGGCAGAGAGTTTTGGCCGAAAATGGACTTCGCATACGCAACTTGTCAAACGTCTTTAGCGGTGATTTATTACCGAAATCTACAAAAGTATCTCTCCAAAAGTAAGAAAATATCCTGTTCTTTTCATTACAAGACGAACGGTTTAGTCCAGCGCTTGGAAATGCCTCAAAATTGTGAAAAACCAGCCTCGCCGACTCATTCCCCATACAACTCCATATTGTTTTCGCTGCAAAGTGGTAACCGGAAGTAAATTTGCGCCGATTGATTTTGGCTTCATTTTTCATAGGTATAGAAGCTATATCCAGTATATTATTAGATCAGTGGTCACTACTGATAAACACTAAAAATTACGCGGGAAAATGCTATATTTTCAATTTTTCATGCATTGGCTAACTGATCTATATAGATAAAGTGTTTTGGTGGAGTGATTTCTATCGTATTTGCTCGTCGTTATGTCCTATTTGCTCATAAATACTTCGTATTTGCTCCTGGGAATAGCACGGTTGTGCTCCTTATAAGGAATACGTGCTAGATATTCCTATCATTCTGAAATAGCCTTTGGCTATTTGGCTTCCCAGGACCAAAACATTTTATCCTTTACTCTTAAAACACGTTTTAATACTGATATCATGTACAGTAGTTTGTGTTATTGTGTAAACTATAGATATTTGGATTATATAAATATATGAATATTTATAAATAATGGAGACTAATATTTAACTCCATGTCTGGTTTGTTTATTAGATCTGCTGCTACTGGGAATTGCTTGTACAGCTCTTTGTGTATGTTAGGTTGTGGGGTGGGGGCGGGGAGGGGGGTAAAGGGTTGACTGGGACTGGTGCAAAAATTAAGCAATTACCCCCAACCCCCTGAAAAAATTATCCCCCCCGGTTGTGTACCAATGAAAATTTTGACCAAAAATCCTCAATCCGCCCCTGCGCTGCTCATACAGGTATTCAAGATAAAAACGACCAATTAGCTTTGGGTCACTATTGAAGACAACCATATATTGCAATAGGGAAAGTACTGTTCTGAAAGCCCATAAGTTTATCGTGACCATCGAGAGAATGTACAAAGTTTGATCCAGGCAACGTGAAATTTCCCTTCTTTTTCGTTTTAAAGCCTGGAGCTCTGCATTCTAATCCTTTGGGGCCTAATTCAAACATAACATCATGCACCAAATCCCTTGGTACAGCAAGATCATGGACCTGTCTAATCTTCTGATGCATGGTTCGGTAACCAAGCAGTTTACCAGGACCTTGTAATTCTTCCCGAACTGCATCTCGAACTTGATCAACTGAAATATTCCTATTGGTACAACGTATTTCAAAGTGTTGTAATTGCCAATCTAATGTCCTTGAACTCCATGCGTACTGGCTGAAGTCTCTTTGCATAAAGTCGATCATTTCTGTACATTTAAACCGCTCTTTATATTTTGTTGTAAAGCGTCCTTCAGCTGCAAATCATCCTGCCAACTATCATTTCTTATACGCGCCATTTGATTTTCGATAGTGGCCAAGCTTATATGAAGTATGATCAACTGTATACAATTCTCCGCCATAGGCGATTTCATTTTCATTTGATTTTCATTTTCTTTTGAAATCATTTTTGTTTTGATTTTGTTTTAATTTTGATTTCATTTCTTTTTCTATTTTGTCTGCACTTTAATTTTAAATTATTTTATTTTTGAAAATATAAAAATATATATAAATTTTGCTATGGCAGTTCTCGGCCACCATACAATTTCAAGTCGATGTTTGAATAATTATTAGCAATATTTCCAATGCAAAAATTCAGTATCGCTTTCATAAGAAATATATAATGTATTGCAGCCAAAAATACACTATAAGAGCTATTATTACGCATTACATATACCATCTCGGTTTTGATTGGATTCTGGCCTACAAATAAATCGTGATATGGTGTAATTATGATGTCACACCTACATCTAATGCAACATTTGTTGCATTCTGTTTCCGCTATCGTTAAACTTTGTAGCCTCTTACAAATCAGCTGAATTATATTCGAACTACATGACAATTAATAAAATAAATTAGGAAATGAACTATATATACCAAGTTGGATTCGAAATATAAAAATTCATAACTATTTTACATTATAAAAAAATTTACTATATATATACTATAAAAATATTAAGAAAAGTATTAATTATTCAACCTGTCATTTATCTCGTGGGAAAGCCCAACAGGGATTGGTCTGTCAGAGTATTATATAACACTGATGTTCAGATCAGTGCTCTATAACTGTTGGACTTTAATCCCTCACTGCACGGCTATAGCAACTCTTCACTAACTCTTGCTCACAAGGTTTGCCTGCTTCGATGTAGGTTTGCTCCAAGCCTGCCTGTAAAAGGGGTTTTCTAACAATCCCTTTGAGTATAGTGGGTGAAATATAGTGGGTTGAATTTTGATGGTGACAACCAGTTAATTTTGCTGAAAACTTGAAAATAGCTTGAGCCTTGAGGTACCTTAAAAAGATCATTTAATTCATTAAGAGCAAAGCTAAACTGTTTAAGTTAGTCATGTACAGTATTCTATGAATAGGAGCTAGCATGTAATATCTGAAATATAGAAAAATACAGTATTTTACACATGGCATTCATAATGTAACGATATAAAACAATGAAAATTAAAACTTATCATGAAAACTTAATTTAAACTTTAACATTGAATACGGCATCAGGGACTGCCTATTTCGTTAACCGGGAGGCGTTGGGGGATGCATGTGATTAGGATGTGACCACGAAAAAGGAGAGAGGGATGACATCAAAATAATACAATACAATGTTTTGTTGTTTCATTTGCAATAAGTGCATGGCCATTCTGGGCTACTAAAATTCAAAGTTTATAGTGCCCCTGGACGGCTGCCACCCCCCCCCCCCCAACCCCTTGCAAAAGAATGACTATTTACAGCTGTCAAGGATTAGGGGGGGAAACTGAGAGCGCAAGGCAAAGGGCTGATTCAATGAATTGCAATTGGTTTGGAAAGCAGTAAGTCATTTGATTTTTCGATATTTTACTGGTTACATTTGAAACTCTTTCAACTTTTGACAAGATGAGATAGCTGCCTAGGTTGGGAAACCTACCCAAACATAACCCATTCCACGGCTCTCAATTAATTTTCTTTAGTTGAGTAGTGATATCGTCAGAATTGTTTATCAACATATGTTGCACTAAACTTGCTTGTAAGGGACCGTTCATAAAGTATGTGTACTGGGGGGGGGGGTACGAACAAATTATCTAACCTTTGGGGGGTATGAGACGAATTACGACATTTGTGGGGGGCACGAAACAAAAAATGAGTCTAATACTATGATTAAAACTACAAACTTTAATACTTTCATAAAATTCAGTGTATGTTCTTATAATAATTAAACTGAAATGTAGCACAGTAGCATTTGAGCTTTTTTGTATAAAAATTGGTGTTAAGATTTTGAGTAATGTTTTTCCTTTTCTAGATCTGACCCAGATTTTCACCAAGGGCATAATAGTATTAACCACGCTAAGTATTGCAATACAGACAATAGATTGCAAATAATTTGCAAACCAGTTATGTTCTTGGCATTTATATTGGTTTCATGTTTTTTTGGGGGGGTGGAAGATGGTATGAAACATTTCATCACCTTTGAGGGGGGGCTGCCAAATTTTATGGTAGTATTTTGGAATACTCTCCACCCCCCAGTACACATATTTTATGAACCGTCCCTAACAACAGTCCTTACCTTGAAGATTCTTTTTGAAGCTTCAGAACTGTCGTTTTCTGGAGCTAATTCGCAAATGAATTACGTCCGAATTGTGCATAGAATTCCAGCTATTTGGAGATTTTTTAAGAGATCAGGTTCTTTCAAGAAATTTGGCATTATATTTAAGTTATCACTTTGCACAATATAACGACTTTATCACCCAACTGTTACCTGAAAATGTCAAAATTTTACCTTGAATTCTTAATTTAAATTGAGGGTATTTTTACACACCCACCCTGCCTACCTCGCTACTTGCGTATCCCAATGCTATCATTGCTAATGATATTATGAGAAAACTTCTCGTGCCAATGTACTTAGGCCAAGCACTTTAAGGTTGCAAATCCCAGCCTATACATTTGCCCTCCCAGCTTGTATATTAGCCAGATCTTCATGTCGAAAAGCCAAGTTTTACAGGGTTACAGGGAGCTTTTTACTCAATCCTGTTAGGATTGGCCAACCCTCCTTACTAGGTGATATCTCTGGATCTAGTGAGTTCTAGCCTAGGTGGAGAACTGGCCCTTCTCTCATACAAAGCAGACATTTTTTTTCTCTCATCCATCCCAAAAATGACTGGAAATTTCCCGACCTGCAGGCTTTGGCCTTGGGTAGGTTTACCTGCAGGTGACCATTCGAGTGCTGCTAGTCTGACTATATATACAGTATCAATACACCTTGTCCTTTGCCAGACTATTCAATATAGACTTGCAATATTCTACTCAGTGTTTAATTCACTTTCAACCTTCGTCAACACCAGTAAACCATCCTCACGGGTAGTATTATACCCGTATACCCGCAGCTTTTTGCAACTTTGTCCAACCAGCTGCTCGTGGGATCTCGCCTAAGATGTCCAGCCCTTCTGTGCACGTAGGGCTCATGTATTTATATAAACAAGAGAAACTGAAGTGGGGGAAACCATGAGGTGTTTAGACTTTCATTGAGTGTAACTATAGAAACACTATTTTCGAAGTTTGCTTGAAGAACCGGCGACATCAGTCCCCCTGTCCCTACGAGGCGCATCCCATAATACCTGGGGCTTTTGCTCCTCTGCAAATGTCAAAATCATAATCTTATGTAATCTTAAAAAAATAAAAATCGTAACCCATATCATATACAGAAAAATAGGCCAGGACATTAATCACTATGTGACTGAAGAGCATGTAAAACAGTGGGGTTCGTAAAAACAGAGAATGCCATTCACATAATTGCATTTCTTCTTGCTCTCCAGACTATTTTATGCAAAGAGTTTTGGCCTAGCTGCGAGGAGCCTAAAAGAGGGGTATAAAATGTAATTCAAATTGGGCGTATAGCGCTCTTGAAGTTGTGCATTGTGTGCAACTGATATTTTTTCGTATTAAGATTATAAGGTTTTGCTACTGCTACGGTTTGCTACAGCTGCTACGCTTGCTATGGCTGCTACGCTTGCTATGGCTGCTACGCTTGCTATGGCTGCTACAATTGCTATGGCTGCTATGATTGCTACGGCTGCTACTACTTGGTACACCGCTTGCTATGGCTGCTACTACTTGGTACACCGCTGACGTTGTAGGCACACAAATAATTGGAAGCATTACGATGCTGAATTTTGAATTTAGATGGTAATTACCATCGACCAATGGAATTGCATCTTCTGAAGACTGCGAGCTGACTCTCTCTTTCATCTGAAATATTTTATGGTTGGTATTTTTCCGATTTATTATTGTATGAAGAAATCTTTCCCCTCAAAGTGCAGAATAATATTCAAGAACTCACAGGTAAGATTTATTTTATGTTTAATTTGTTATTTACGTTTTTTAATTGCAAAAATTTGGCAGTGATGTTTTGTGTATATTGTCACTGTGAAATTCCGTTAAATATTTTAATTAGCCGCGTTATATTTGCATATAAAACCAATTAACTATCGCTTCTTAACACCAAAGGAAAGATTAAAACATTCCATACCAAATTGCATAGTAAAGTAATGTATTTTGGCAATTGTTTATAAACCTTATAAATAAATGGAACTGACAAGTAAAGTCTTTGTCAATGCTATATAGTGACTCTGAGTAGGCAAGTAACATTACTTTAAATACAACCTTTAAAGATAAGTTAAAACAGTAATAAAAATTTGGAATAACAGAGTGCAGATACTGCACGCCGGGCACAGAAGCTTCGAAAATCGCCGGGCTTTTTTGTGGGTAGCCGCCATCTTGGACGGGCGCTAGCATCATCAGACGCCTGGGCGCTAGTTTACGAAAGACCATTTCCGCGGGCTATCGTGTGAAGCTCGTTTCTTTACGGTGAAAGCCGAAGCCTGAAATGAACACAACACATTTTGACCTCCATTTTGATACCAAATTTGCCAAATGTTTTGCAAGACAAATTATCGTTTTTAATGTTTAAAAATACCTTTTATTTGCATGTGGTAGTTGCTGCCGTATCGGGACAATTTTGGGCCTTGTTTTATTGGACGTAAGTAAACCTTATTACTGCAGTGTGTGTTAGTTCGAACCTTTAAATTTCACATAGAAACGCAACAAATTATTGTTATTTAGCTTGCGTATCTGAGCTGACATGCCGCGCTTTGGCGTTGGGGCATTAATGCAGGAGAAAAAGAACCTTCGCGACCGAGAAGTGGCCAACAATCGTGAGGTTCAGCAGCTTCAGAAAGCGATAGCAGATCAAGAAAGAGAGTTATTAGGGAAGAGAAAACACTTAGCTGCTTTGGATGAACGACAGCGGAGACTGGATGAAAAGGTAGAATGCTTTAACAATATATATTATAAATCACCTAATGTAATTTCCATACCTGGGAGTTAGTCTTTGCATGTGTTTTATTTTGTACCTATCATTGTACTAAATTTGGCCTCAACTAGTGGACAAAATGCATGTATGCTTTTACTTAACTACACCGACTAATATATATGGCATGAGTTAACCATTGGTAAATAATATTGTTTAATTTTGTCATATATTGCTAGATTATGAAGGTAGAAGATCGTGTCATTGGTACACAGGATGTAGTTAGAAATAGCCAGTCTAGAGGTAGAGGAAAAAGCTTTGGCGGGAAAAGCTTTGGCGTGGAGGCGTAGATTTCCAACCCTTTTTCAACATGGTAAAGTGTCATCCAGTATGTCCATAGCTAGGCAGAGAAGGAAGGAGACTTTCGATGTGGCACAAGAGATACATGGAGGCAGTGCTGAGTCAGCAGTACCAGGGGCTATTGGTCTCATTGATACAACATTAGTGAAGTGTAGTTCTAGTACTATGGTTGATGTTATGTCATCAAGCAAGAAATTTCAGAAGTCAGTTATGCCTATGATATATAAAAAAAATTTAACTGCTTATGAATGTTCCTATGAAAACATGGAACGAAGTATATCTGGTATATTATAGTGGTGGGGTTGCAGGTAAACAAAAATACCGTAAAATATATAGAGACAGCTGCTACAAGTCTAGTCGCAGTAGTAAGAAGAAACAAAATGTACGTCTAAAAATTAATAATTGCCCAATTCCCCGTCTAGTTCCATATAATAAATTAATGCCTTTCATTAAGTCTATTCCTGTTGGGACTCTTTATAGTGTTTCTGAAACTCTTTGTTATGATCTACCAGAGATTGATAAAGTGCAAGGTTGTTATCGCAACTTAGAGGAGTTGTTGGTTAAACTTGCCAGTTTTTACCTGTCTGGTTACAGTGGACATAAGGTAAAGTGGTTTGGTGAGGAAAACACTTTTTTTGTTTCGTTGGGTGGTGATGGGGCACCCATGGGGAAGGATGATACATCATGTGCTTGGCTTGTCGGTTTTCTCAATGTGAGCAGTAGTGAGAACTACTTACTTTTCGCGGCTAATTGTCCTGAAAACTGTATGCCTGTGCAGCGGTATGTAAAAATGTTGATGTCTGATATACAAAAAATGAAAAAAAAAACTTTCCAATGCACTTATACTAATTCTGTTGGCACGGTTACTGTCGATGTGAAATTTAAGATTGGTGAGCTCCCAAATGACATGAAGATGTTGGCTTTCTTGTCAGGGGAGCTCAGCAACAGTGCTAAGTATTTCTTTTCTTTCGCTAATGTATCTAGTGATAATGCATCTTTTGGCATTGAGAAAGATAATACCTGGCAACCTTGGCAGTATTCTGAAAGGCTGAGTGTTGCAAAAAGTGTTGAGAAAGTAAAGGCAAATCTTGCTAAGCAAAAGTTGAGCGATTCTACAAAGAGATCTAGAATCACAACTTTTATTTCAAGTAAGGGGAGTAGGCAAGAGTTTGTTCCTCCCCTTAGAGCTTTGGTAGATAAGATACATGTAGAACCTCTCCATCTGAAAAACAATGCGTGTGCTCTAGCACATCGATATCTTTTGGATGAAGTTATGCTTCTGTCAAATTTACCATGTTCCGTAAAAACTTTTTTGCAGGTTTCAAGCACTTAGCCTTTTGCAAAGTATATATGTACCATGAAGACTAAATGCCACCTCTCAAGACTTGCCAACAGGATTGTGAGGTGGTTTAATGAAAGTCGAGCCGAGGGAAAAAAGTTTGATTACCGGTTCACCGGTAAAGACTCCAGGACTTTCTTGCATAACTTCATGATGCTTATTGCTGCTGTTGAGTCATCTGCTCGGTCAGGTACAAAGGTGCACTATACTCTACATGTGCTTGCCTATACATGTCTTACTTTGCGAAAATGTGTTTCACTATTCAGTCCTGTTGAAACACTGCAGAACCTATTTTCTTCTTCATTGCCTTTTCTTCACCCACCATCCTTCGTGGACTTTGGGCAATGTTGTGCCTGTCCACACTAAGCAAATGAAGGGAAAATATGGCTTGGGGCTTTCTCTAAATTCTATGGAGGGTAGGGAAGCTAAGCACATATCTATCTCCCGGTACTGCAGAAATACAAACTACAAGTCCAGGTGGGAACAGGTATTCCTTCATGAATACGTTTCACTTTTGTGGCTAAGAGAAAGAGGCTACAATGTGACAAAGCCACCTTCTACTTCTGTAAGTTATATTCCTAAGCGTGTTGACGATGATCCTAACTTTTGCTTTTGTGGGCTGAGAAAGGAAACTGAAGCTGTAGGGTGTGTCTTTTGCTGTCACCAGTTGCGTGCTGATGTTATTGAAAAAGTTAGCAAGGCAGATAGCAGACGTTGAGGATTTTGTTAAGAATGTGTATATGTTTGGTTTCTGAGAAAGAGGTGTACTTAATTTTTATGTAGCAGAGAATGCTTAATATGCCCCACATGTTTACTCAAGGCAACTACAGCATAGTAAATTGTCATCAATAAATTTCTAGTTACAGAAAAATTAAAGTTTGCATGTGTGGCGAAAGGTGAAATTGAGTTTTTAGGTCGTTAATTGAAGTTACTGATTGTTGAAAGTGCCATTTTCTGCATGATATAGACATACTCATTACAAACAAGCTTCCAGGCTTCAATAGTCTGTAAACAGATTTGAACCATCCATATGTTACATATGCATGGTAACAATTTGGCTATTCTGCTGTGGCCCTTTGGTAAACATTTTACTGTAATTTACCTAATTACCTTTACAATGAGGAATTTTAGAAACTGTTAGTATGAATATGTGTTTTAATATTCTAAAACTTATTTTAACTATTTATAAAATTTTGACTCTATTTATAGAATTTTTAACATGTTATAATTTGCAATCAAATAAAGGTTTTATGATTTTAATTGTTTTCATTTTATTTATGCATCTGTGCAAACAAATTAGTACTGTTACTGAAGTAGAGAGAAACCTCCCAACTTGGATTGCATGTAAACAGTAAAGCCGCCAGGTAACCCTGCAAAGGTGTGTTTGTGGGGCAGGCTCGGCTGGAGGCCTCAAAAAATAATTTTGCTTTGCTGCATGTCTACACAAAGAGCAACCTAATATGAAATATATTTATTGCCCCATTCACCCTCACATTAATAGTCAAAGGTAGAGATCCTTGACAAGTTAAATTGTTTGCCATTATGCAGAGTACCGGTATTGGAGTACACTAACACCTTGTGCTAGAACTGTCCAGAAAAATGTTAACCAAAACTGTTTAAGCTGTAATGAACCCCAGTGCAAATTGCTTCATTTTTTACTCTCCCTAATGCCAGACAATTTATGTAACTACTGTAGTTACTACTTTATTTTATAAATTAGCACATAAACAAAGTGTGCAATAAATACTGTAGAATATTCATGAAATAATAGATTTCTACAAGGGTCAAAATGTTTTTGTTATAACTTCAATCATTAAATTTATAAGAGTGCCTATAACTTTTTCTTTAAAGAGTACAACTATGCTGAGGGAAACCAAAAGAGTTCCCCTCTCCATAATGAAATGAGACAGTGAGCTGCCCCTTTTTAAAATTATATAAAATGCCAAAGTCTTTTTCTGCTGAGACCAAGACCCTTACTTTGTGATTTTTGCGATAGCCAGCAAGTTTCCTGTGGAGGTAAGAGTTAACTTCTTTAACACTCTTTCCTGACAACCAACTGAACAGTTTTGTCACGACAACAGAAGACATAATTGAAATAACTTCTGCTTTATTATTTCCAGTGACATAGCAGTTCGGCTCTTGTAATTCTGGAATATTTGCATCCTTTATTGCTCGAACCAATGCTTTGAAAATTCCCAGTGGAATATCTCGCTGAATCTCAGCATAAAATGGCTGTCGTACGCTTCTTTTGCCGGCTAGCCTCCTGTATATTCTCCCCAACCAAAGCTTTGACTCATTACTCAGCACTTCGGCAGCATTTATAGTTGAAATTCTTAAAATTCGCACAATTCCAACAGTGCCAGCGTCTTGCCTGATGTCGCCCTGCCCATCTCGTCCGAAAGCAATGATTGTAATACTTGGTCCACTCTTAGATTAGCCGCCATCTTGAAAATGAATGACTAGTTTAATGGGGAAGACCGCTATCCAAGCTTACAGTAAAAAAAAAAACCCTGGCGATTTTCGAAGCTTCTGTGCCCGGCGTGCTGTTTAGTGTAATTTATGCTTAATATAATATGCTGTGTTTACGTGAAACTGTTCAGATTGGGTGGCTCATCAAAAATTGGCAACTACCCCTAATCTTAACCCCCAACCTAACCCTAATAATCATTAATGCCTATTTCGGTTGCTCATATATCAAGAAGGAGCCAAAAAACCTCGGCTGACTTATGTAATATAAAAAATTTCCAATGAACCTGAAATCATAATTTTGTGAACAAGTTTCACCATTGTAATGCACAAAAATTATTATACAGAGATTATACTTATTAATACTACACATGAAAAAATTACACGCTTTGATAACACTTGTGCACCCACCTACGCCGTTTAAGCATTGTTTTCGTTGCTTGTTAGCAAACATTTTCAGCCTGTGCTCCTTGAACTTAAATTGTTGCACTGCTCTTAGCGGATCAGAATTGAGTAATTTTTTCACCTATATTATTAAGATCGAAACAAAACATAAATTACTCAGTCCAGGTAGGCGATGAAATATATGCCTTATACAACCTAAAAAGTCTGAAACAAATAATCCCCAAAATCAGCCTTTCAGCCTTTATTATTGAGGGTAAACGCATGACAGTAAAACTGATAAACTAGCGGCCCTCGTGACAAAATAGGAAATTACAAGTTATAAAATTACAGAGCTAAGAAGTTAGAGGAATTACTAATACTTATATTTTTAGTCGATTTCAGTTCATTTGGCAAGGTATTCCATAACCTAGCCATCCTGACTGAAAATGTCAAACCACCTTCAGTTGTAAGTTTTCTTTCTAGCAACCTGACCACACAATTGCACCATACATCATTGGTTGTTTAATCATTGCATTATAATAGAGGATCCTTTGCTCAAGAGGGAGAAAACTCTTAATCTTTCGTAAGACAGCAATGCACTGTGAAAGCTTGTTGCAAAGAGCGTCCATGTGCTCCTCAAAGGTCAACCTTCTGTCGATCTTTAATCCCAGCGAACTATAAATGTCCACTTGCTTAATGTCAGTGTTATTTAAATGGGATTTGCATTTCCTGACTGATTAAACCTTTTGTCTAAACGTTTCCCTGTAATAAGCATTGCTTTCGTTTAATGTCATTCGGTTTTTATTCGACCAATTTTGTAATTAATCAAGATCTGTTTGAAGGCCGTTACTAATGGCTTGAGGTGAGATATTCTAATCAGCAGAGTAACTGATTGTGGTATCATCGGCGTAAATATCAGCTGTGGATTTCTTTAGTGCAGTTGGCAAGTGATTTATAAATATGAGAAACAATACAGGACCCAAAATACTTCCTTGCGGTACACCGAAACTTGCTTTTTCAGATTTAGAATAACATTAATTAATGTTTACATACTGTTTTTGATAGCTCAGGTAACTGGTAAAACCAATTTCTTTAAGTTTCATGATTAACAGTCGAAGATCTACTAGGTCAAATGCTTTCTTATAATCCATGAAAACAATTCCAGATACTTTGTCTTGATCAAGGTTAATGCTGTTTCTGAAACTTGTATAAAGTGTTATTTTCACTGAGAAATTTGGTAATTGAATGACAAATCAGTTTCTCCAAAATTTTGATAGAATAGGGAGAACTGATATTGGACAATATAATGAATTATTTATCTTTCATGTAGGTAGCTATTAGCTAATGCTGTAATGCAAGATGCCAAGAAGGTGAAGCAACCGGTTCCCTGTAGCCAAATTCATGAAGGCAAAACATGCACAGAACGTCTTGGTAGCAGCCGAGAAAGCTGTCCTTGACGGGCAAGTTAGACGGGCAAGTTAGACGGGCAATACGAAGGTTAAAGAGAAAGGTACCTAGTTAATATATATTGGCAGACGACTACTTGATCACTGCTGCGACCTTCGTGGCTTCATTAATATATTTACATTTTAAGCATGCCTATTTGATAGAATATTACCACCAAATTATGACCTTTCTACTTTCATGACTAGTCTTGAGAATATGCTTAGTGAACTTACGGATAGCGGAAACAAAACTATTTTATTGGGAGACTTTAAGATTGACTACAGCATGCCTACTACAGCGACAAATAATTTTAAAATAATCACCAATTTATTCCATCTGAAACAGATTATTGATCAACCTACATGAATTACAAACTGCTCTAAATCATTAATTGATTTATTTCTGACTTCAAGACCTGAACTTTATCGTTCTGGCGTTATACCGTTTGGTTTCTCGGACCATTCTGCTGTCTATGGGATTAGGAATGATTAATTTGATTAATGCGAGATTATGGAAGGAAAAGTCTAATTATTATTCTACACAACAATCTGATTGTCAAGACCCTAAGGACATGTGGAAGATGCTGAATGAAGTTTTATCAAGAACTGTTAAAACCACAGTCAGTAATCACAATCTATCAGCTGACAAATTTAATCAGTTCTTTAATCAGGCCTAACCCCAAGGGTAGCTAATGACTTTACTCTACAGGAAGTTGACATAGCTTTTGTATGGCAGGAGTTGCTGAAACTGAAGTCCAAAAAAGCTACTGGTCTCGACCAAATTCCTGTGTGTCTATTAAATATTTTAGGCACAGAAATTGCTAAACCAATTACATATTTGATAACTTTCACAATCTCTTCTGGCATCATTCCTTTGGAATAGAAGGAAGCCAAGGTGATTCCTATTTTTAAGTCTGGAAAGAAAACTGATACAAACAACTAACGTCCGATTTCAGTGCTTCCGTTGGTATCAAAGATAATGGAACATGTAGTTCAAGTACAGCTGGTTGAGTTCCTTAGTAGTAACAACATTTTAGCGTTTTATCAGCACACCAGTCGGGATTCCGGAAACGTCATTCTACCGAGACTGCTGTTGTGTTTCTGACAGATTATATACTAGAACATATGGATAATCAAAAGATGACTGGTGCTGTTTTTATTGACCTAAAGAAGGCTTTTTATCTAGTGGATCATCATTGTCTTCTCCATAAGCTTGAGCACTATGGTATCCGAGGACAGAGCTATAGCTGGTTTGCTAACTATTTGACATCAAGATCACAAAGGACCTGTCTACCAACCTCCCCCTGAAATATGGTGTGCCCCAGGGTTCGATTCTGGGCCGTTATTATTTGTTTTATATATAAACGATCTGCCTCAGTGCTTATCAAAATCCCATATAAGTATGTGTGCTTATGACACCGTCATATATTTATCCGGTCCCGAACTTTGCAACATTGAAGTGACTTTACAAAGTGATTTAAACAGATTGGGAAAATGGCTAATAGACAATAGACTGGTGTTAAATCAAAGTAAAACCAAGGCCCTTTTCTTTGGTACCAATCGAAAGCTTGTAAATGTGTCATCCTTTAATATAAAACTTCAAAATGGGGCTGTTGAAAGAGTCTCTAAATTTTTATACCTTGGAGTAACACTGGATGAAAATCTAAATTGGAAGGAACATGTTGATGTAGTGTGTGTCAAAGTAAATAAATGCCTTAGTTTGCTGGCCAGAATCAGACCATGTCTCACCATCAGTGCATCTAAATGTGTTTATAACTGTTTGATTCTGTCGAATCTTACTTATGCAGATACTGTGTGGGGTGAACTATCAGCCATGTGCAATGAAACAATTGCAAAACCGAGCAGCTCGTATCATAACGAGAAGATAACGCTCACATGAAGCGATGTATATCCTAGGATGGTCCGACTTAAGACAATTAGAGGAAGGAATAAATGTATTTTAGTTTTCAAATGCCTGCACGACCTAGTTCCTAAATATCTGAGTGAATATTTTATCAGAAATAGTAACATTCACCAACCCAACACTAGAAGAAGTAACGATATTCATCTCCCCAAACCGAAGTTAAGTCTAGGGAAACGTACTTTTAGATATCCTGGACCACTTTTGTTTAACTCTCTACCACCAAGAATTAAAGCATCTACTTCATTGTTTTCTTTCAAGAACTTTATTAGACTGTGTGACTTTTAGGACGCTTTATTATTCATTATGATATATCAGGATTTATGTAAGATATAGTTATCATATTATTGTTGTAATCTATGTGTTTGTTATACAGGGCCCCTCTGGATACCAGCTTCGGCTGACTGGGCTACCCCCTGTCGAAATAAAATGTTACTACTACTACTACTAGAAATACATGCTTGCAGTAACCCCTCACCCCAGCTGAACATTGCCAGACATTACATTCCAAAACATTACTATTGCTAATCTTTTTTATCAAAAAATCTGCCATGCAAAGGTTGTAGGCGAGTCGGATATTTGCGTTCAAAACAAATTTTTGGCATAGAAAACAAAATTGGATCCTTGGCTCACACCCCTCTTCACGACGCAATCAAAGGCTACCGCCAAATGAAATGTTTTACCTGACGTAATCACTGTGGCTTCCTTTTAAATTTGCCATTCAAAGAGTGGAAGGAAACAATATTATTTTGGGAAATTTATTTTGAAAGAATAAAAAGGAAGCACAGTAGCCATGGCAACACGATAAAATAAACTTCTTTTATATATGGAGTACAAAACAACAGGTTACAAAAATAATTAAAATATTAGTTGTTTTAGCCATACAAATCGGAGATATATGGTGTAGGTATGTTCTTATGCATTCTATAAGCTTCAAATGAATGTTTAAATGCAACCTTCCGTTTACTAGAAATAAAACGTTGCCAAAAGTTTATAAAACTAAACTGCCTTTTATAAATTAGTTTTTGAAATTAAATCAGTAGAAAATATACAAATTCTCTCGTGTGAAACGATTTCGCTTTCCTTTTAAGTTGGAACTTTTTGATAGCATAAAATATAGGATATTTTAATTGTGAAAAAATGAAATCTATCTATCTCTATTTATCCTTTTTTATAAAGTATAAACGATAAATTTGTTCCGCAGCTTTTCCTGAAGTCCCAAAAAGACTTACTGATATGACTTACTCATGTTTTTTTATAATTTGCTCATTCCACTCCTAACAAAGATTAGTGAGATGACCACCCATCACACCCATGCGCCCGCAAAACTTGATGAACTTTGGATTTCCCATTGCTTTCCTTTTTTCCGGGTGTAAATATCCGCGCAGAATTAGTACCCTCGCACGGCGCTTTGCGCCGGCTCGGGGATTAATTATTTATTACTTTGTAGCTGGGCAAAACAAATTCAAAATCAGAAATTTTGTTGCAAGAAGTAAATAAACTGCCAAAGCAAGTAAATGCGAGTATAAGTATCAAGTGAAATTTGAGTTGCAATACAATAATTAAAATTCAATTTGCGGCGCACAACTAGAGTGGGTGCGTATAGTTGTATCCACTTTTCCCAGAAATCTTCTACGGCTGCTTGCACCAGGCGGTATCTAGTCTTCAGACTCTGGCTGTTGGTGAAAGGTTGCCATCCACCAGGATTCTTGGCTGTCGAGCATCCTAACAGGAGACTGTTTGGGGTAAACACATTCAACTCTGAATCTACAGAGGGCAATGTTACAATCGGCCTCTCGTTGAGGAGATTTGCAGCTTCAGAACACACCGTCAGGAACTCGGGCACTGTAAGACGTTGTTTGCCAACTGCAAAGACACTTGCTCTCTTGGCTGCTTTCACTAAAGACTCCACTGCTCCTTGATGCCAAGGACTAGCTGCTGATCCAAATTTCCATGTTAAACCGTTTTGTAGACCACTCTTTTGTAACTCCTCGATCAATCTTCTCCCACGCTTCTTTTAGCTCTCTCTCTGCTCCGATTAACTGTGAACCAGGATCACTGTAGATGAATTCAGGCCATCCGCGGATACTTGCAAAACGGCTGAGTGCCATGAGAAACGAACTTGTGTCATAACCGTAAACTGCTTCAATATGAACAGCTCTGGAAACCAAATCGGTGAAAATGACACCATATGCTTTTCCACTGGTAAGTTTCTGGACTTCACCGCGAGCAACATATGGACCGAATAAATCTACCATGGTGTAGGTGAACGGGGGTGCTGGTTTGAGCTGTGCTTCTGGCAACCGTCCCATTTCTTGCTCTCCCAATTTTGCATCACGAAGCTTGCACAATTGACACTTGCTTTTGACGGTCTGCGCGATCTTGCTCCCTTGTGCGATCCAAAACTTCTGTCTGAAACGAGCCAGAGTAGAATCCCATAATCAATCGACACCAATATTCCCCGTTTCGTAAGCACCATCTGATATACGCAGCATATCCATATGCCAGGTCACTTCCATCACTAAGAATAATGAGCATTGGGCGACCAACAGCATCTTCGGTTCGCTGTGATGTCAGCTGGGAGCGGTGTGTCCCAATCAAGCTTCCGTGACCATACTTCACGTAAGTATACTTTCGCCCGTAATGTGAAAGGACACACGAGACCGAGGGGAACTTAGATTTTCATCACCTGCTCTAGTCCGGTTCGCTTTGTCAGGATTTCGGGCAATGCTTTTGGGAGGTCATCTGCATTCAAATTCGGGCTGGTGCGTACTCCGCGCCTCTTTTTGCTGAAATTTAATGTAACTTCATACAATATACAATCACTTTGAGGATCCCATCCAAGACCAAGGGCTCGCAGATTAGACTCCGTTCCTTTCAGCATGTTCAGGGGTTTACCAGACTCCTCTGTATTGGCTTCGCGAATCGTCTTCCGAGGACTTTCTTCTCCACTCAACTGCCAGCATTTCACCGAAAATCTGCCTTTCACAAGCATATTCTCTGCTTCTTCTGTGACTTTAAGGGCACAACTCACAGTCAGACGCCAGTCAATGAGATTGTCTATGTAGCTAGATTTCTTTAATAACTCTGCTGAATCGGTCAGCCGTCTTGTAAATTGCTTCGGTACTTATGGCTGGCGCAGGCGTTTCCCCCATATTGACTCGCTCCATCACGTATACATCGGGTGGTCGATGAAGTTGCAGAACTCTCCAGAGAAATCGATGACAATGTTTCTCCAACTCTTTCAGGTAGACTGAATTGAACATCTTTCTTATGTCACCTACCAATGCCACAGCTTCTTCTTGCCAATGTAATAGGATTCCGATCAGGTTATTCATATAACAATCAGGTCCTTTGGCTAGACAGGAATTTAGAGACACTCCCTTGTAAACTTGACTAGAATTGAACACAATACGGACAGGCGTGGAATTCGACTTTGGGTTGAGCACAGCAAGGTGCGATATGTAGAATACAGGACTTTTCCACTCTTGGATTTCCATGGTAGTAAGGGGACGTGCCACCTTGCGATGAATCATATCATTAATTTGCTCTTTGTACGTATTTGCCCAAAGTTCGTCCTTTTGGAGAGTACGCTCTGTCTTTTCCAAGGTTCCTAAGGCAGCATTGTAATTATCAGGTAGGTTATGCAGATCCACGATCCAAGGATAACTGGTTATCCAACACTGATTGAATTCATCATACTCCAGAACTTCTTGCTCTTCTTTGAACGAATACGTATGTCCCATGATAGGACATTTACCACAACGGCAGCTGCCACAACGGGGGCTTGTCTCAGTGCTAAGCTCTTCGCCCTCAATGAACTTTCCCACCCGGCTTTCTTGTTGTTTATCTCTTGCCAGATTAACACCACTTTTCATGTTGTAGGACACTTGATCTTCTTCAGTTGTACATGGGGGTAGAGATGACGGTACGAACTGAGTGATGACTGTACGATATGATGTAGATATGTCTCCACTTTAATGCTAACTTCATGAATAACTTTCGCCAGATTTGAATCATGCCTAGTTCCTTCAACAAGTTCTGGGTGTGTGCCTTGAAGACAGACACCTAATTCTCCACTCATTATACTCAGGTTGTCTCCGCACCGAGCCTCTTCTTGCTTAGGGTGCAATCCAAAGTAGTCACATCCAAGGAGAACATCAACATGGTTTGATTTTCTTTGAGGTGAGTCGGATCATATGTTGGGAATAGACTCATCAAAACTTTGTAGTTCAATTTGCTAACTGGGCCAGTGATTCTCTCCATCCCATAAGCTGTGATAGTCACCTTCTTATCAGAGTTCGTTGACGACTTCCACATGGACAGGAATCTTTCTTTGGACAGTTTTGCCTTCTATGATCTCCAAAGCATTTGAAACAAGCATTAATTTGTTTCAAGAGTTCATATTTTCCTTCTTTCCCACTACACGGTAACTTCTGAAACTCTTTGCATTCTGATGTGGTATGATGAATGGTGTCCTTTCTGTGAGATGGATAGGCACACTTGTAATACTTCTTAAAAGCTTGTTTTCCCGTATGATTGCTTTCGTCGATCAGATTTTGGAAATTCATTTCTCTTTCCCTTTGGCTGGTATTCAGCTATTCGAGCGACTGCTTCTCTTTCACCTTCGAGGAACTGCATGAAAGGGATGAATGGATGTATCTTTTCAGTGGCGGTGATGTTCCTATATTTTCTTCGCCACTCGACTTTCAAATGACATGGTAGCAGTTCAGTAATAAAATCAACGTCAAAATGTTCAGATTTCCCAACTCTTCTAATTGACTATACGCTGATTCTACCTCGTCTACAAGTTCTACCAAACCTTTGTAGTCCTCTGCTGATACTAGAATAGAATATAATTTTATTTGCACTCGGAAAAAACCCCAATTACAATAAAGATTTACATGAAAGAGAACGGTGCTGGGGAATTGGAGTAACTAAAGTTTTCGAGCCAATTCCCCATAAGATTTATAATATATACAACAATGAATTAAATATGGCAAATAATAATATAAAAGAAAATAAATTTAGAAATATATAAAGAAATATAATAAATACATATATACACACATACTGTACATTAACAATTTGTATCACACACAATAGGTTTAATTTGATTATAGGAATTCAGATATAAGAGAGAATATAAAGTAAACATTTCATATTAGAAATAGGTGTCAAGGCAATTCTTTTTAATTCTTTTTATTGGAGATTTCCTAGGCAGTAATTTGTCTTGATTATTAAGAGAACTCCAGATTTTTATTCCAGAAAATTTTAATGAGAGTTACTAGAAACGGATGGCAAATGAAAGGTATGGGTTGAATATCTAGTATAATGCTGATGCACCTTTGAAGAGCTTGTAAAATAATTAGAAAATGCTACTGGTAACCTATTATTAACGTAATCGTACATACAAGTACATTTTTGGGTGTAAACAATGTCTTTTACTTGAAGAATACCTAGTAATTTGTAGAGAGGTGGAGCATGGGATTGAGGTTCGGAAAAAGTCATGATCCTGAGAGCTTTGTTATTTAAAATGTTTAGCTGATTAAGACGAGATTGGTACGTATTTCCCCAGATAATTGCCCCATTATAAAGGTAAGGATATATTAGGGAGTAATAAACCTTTTTTAGTGTGTCAAGATCAACATAGTGACGTAATTTTGAAATCATGCCAATATTCTTGGAAAGTTTCTTACATATAACATTTATATGAAATTTCCAACTCAAATTTCTGTCAAGAAGGACACCCAGATATTTAAAAAATTCTGACTGCTCTAGTGAAGAGCCACCCAACTTAATATTTGGAATATAGTGAAATTGTTTTCTAATGGGTGAAAATATCATAAATTTTGATTTTTTTATATTTAGCGATAATTTATTTGCTTTAATCCAATTAGTAAGTTTTTCTAATTCAACATTAACCATTGTGGTTAAAGTTAGTATATTACTACCTTCCAAAAAAGCATTAGTGTCGTTCATGAATAACCGCAATTTTAAAACATTGCTACAATTCGAGATGTCATTAACATAAATAAGAAATAATAGTGGACCTAAATTTGAACCCTGTGGAACACCACAGTTTGTTTTAATAGTGTTTGAGAGTGTTCCATCAAAGTCTACAAATTGTGAGCGATCCGTTAGATAGGTTCTAAACCAATGTAACGCAACGCCACAAATACCATAGTGCTCCAACTTGGAAAGGAGGATTGTGTGGTTAATAGTGTCAAATGCCTTTGAAAAATCAATAAATATTCCACAAGTATAAAGCCCCTTATCCATGGCATTAAGAATATTGTCAATAATTTCAATTAATGCAAACGTTGTTGAATGGTTTTTCCGAAATCCAAATTGTTATTTGTATATAATGTCCTTTTTATTCAAGTATGATAATAGGCGTTTGTACATTAATTTTTCTAACATTTTTGAGAATGGTGAGAGTAATGAAATAGGTCTGTAATTTGATAACAAGTGAATCGATTCATTTTTATAAAGAGGGATTACTCGCGAGAGCTTCAGTTCTTCAGGAAATATACCAGAAGTAAATGAAAAATTATATATTTCACTTAGTTCTGATGCAATAACTGGTTTTGCAAGTTTCAGTAGACTAATAGGAATTCCATGAGGGCCCAAAGCCTTTGAGCCACTGAGCTCATTTATCATAGAAGCCACTTCATTAGGAGTTGTAGGTGTAAGAAAGAAACTTTCGTGGGAATTCAAGGGAGTAAGATACTCCCGAAAATCTTTATTGGAAGGAGATATTTTTTCCGCGAGTTGGGGACCAATATCTCTGAAGAAGAAGTTGACTTGATTGGCAATATCCTGTGGTTGATGAAATTCAACGCCATTATTATTTATCTTGTCTGGAGTAATGGAACCTTTAGACCTTATTTTAACTATTTGGTTAATAACTTTCCATGTTTCTTTTATATTACCTTGAATATTTATTATTTTATTTTTAAAATATAACTTTTTATGAGTTAAAGTATTAGAGTATGATTTATAGTACCTTTTTTTATCTTAATTGCCTTTGATAAAATTATGATAATAAAGATATTGTTTTCTTTTTATTGACTTTAATATCGCAGGAGTAATCCACGGCTTCACAGAAAGTTTAAATTCTTTCCTAGAGACATTTTGTATAGGTGCATGTTTATTTACTGTTGATGTAAATATGGAAAAGAAAGTAGAAAATGAATTGTTAACATTTCTATTATGGTTAGAATCACTGATAGATGTTTCTAGGTCTTGTAAAAAAAATATCATTATTGAAATTTTTGAAGTTTCTTTTCTTCATATTCCGTTTTGTTACCGATTTTATTTTATGCAAGATTAGAAAAACAGGAAAATGATCGGAAATTTCAGTCAAGCAGATTCCGGATGTAATAGGTTTGTCTAAAACATTGGTATAAATATGGTCAATTAGTGTTTCAGTGTAGTTTGTGACCCTAGTAGGCTGTGTAATAGCAGGAAAACAAGAGTTAGAGTATATCATATCAAGGTAATCAGAAGTAAGTTGGTGTGTTTCACATTTTATGAGATCAATGTTTATATCCCCAATAATGATTAATTGCTTATTTTTCATTCAAACTATGCTCCAATTTATCCGACAAAGCATCTTTGAATGCAGAAATATTAGAGTGTGGGTGTCTATAAATTAAGCCTATAATAATATTTTTCTCATTTTTAGGTGTATGAATTTCAACCCATAAATTCTCACAACCATCAACCAGTAACTTAATATCTTGTCTTAAGTGAAATTCTAAGCTATTGTGAATATACAGACCCACACCACCTGCTTGTGTGGGAGAATCATGTCTTAAAAAACTGTAATTAAACAAATCAATATTAGAAGATGAATTTTCATTTAGTCTGGTCTCACTTATTCCAATTATAGAGATTTGGTTTTCCAATGAAATCAGAATATCATTAAGTTTACTAAATTGCTTTTGGAGACTTCTTACATTACAATGAAAGATTGAAAAAATATCATGATTATTAGTATATGTTGGGGAATATGAGTGTAAATTAGGGGGAGTATTAAATAAGTTTTTACATTCTTCTATACTATAGTAATTTGACGAAAATGAAGGAATAATATTATCAGGGTCTTGATAATCAGAATTAATAGATTTGTTTAGATAGCTATTAGCAATATTCGGATTAGGATACATTATTAAGCTGTATGCAAAAATAATAGGATTAATGTAAGATTATATAGATTAAACTTATCTTGCTGTGGAGAATTGGTCTTTGAATCGTTCAAATTCAGACAAAGTAGCGAACGAGACTACTTTGGAATGAACATCATTATCCTGTTTCATATATGTTTTCCCATTCTTTGTCCATACAAACTGAAACTTTTTCTTTAGCCTTTGTAGTTAGACTTTCATTTATGTAAAGTTTATTATTTTGTTGGGAAAATCCAAGGTCAGTGGCATTATATCTGGTTAAATTTCTTCGTGCTTGGTGTAAACTATCTCGCACACTTCTTGTAAATTTAGCAATTATAATAGGTGTTCGGTCTCCTCTTGTAGGTAATCTATGGCTGATCGAGATATCTTCATTTTTGATTTTGGTACCGACCAGATCACCAACCTTTTGAACTAATTTGTCAGTTTCTTCGCCAGATTGAATTGGAATTCCATGTAATTCCAAACAATCTCTACCCGAGTAGAGATTTTGAGCTTCTTGATCTTCTTCTAATTGCATTATTCTGATAGACATCTTGGTTGTATTTGCCTTTATTTGTGAATTTTCTTGTTTCAGGAATTCATTTTGGCATTGGAGGTCTTTGATCGTTTTCGACAGTTGTTCAAATTTAGCATTAATAAATTCTTGGCTGGTTTTTATTTCTCTGAGACCATCTTGAGTTATTTTGTGGTATTTGATAACTAAGTCCTTGAGTTCGGAACCTTGTAATTTCAACCGATCATCTAAAATTCGTTTAAACGAACTTTCTGATAATGGACAATCTTTTCCATTTTCTTGTTCATTTTGTGATGATATTTCAACATTTGTTGAATCTATATGTTGACTGGATTGGTTATTTTGGTTACGTTTCGATTTTGGTGGCATTTTAAGGTGATTAAGTGTGAAATTAGTAGCAGCCATCAAAATCATGACCATCCGCCATATTTATATGTCTTATTCACCATATGTCTTAATCTTATGTAAATCTTGTAAGGCAGCCTGTACACTCGCACCAACATCTTCGTAAAAGCTCTCCAACTTCTGCCACATAACCTCATATGCTCCAGGCCTTGTGATATACACTGATTTTATCCGTTTGCTTGCTTCACCCTTTACGGATCTTTTGAGCTCATGAGCTAGAGCTGTCTTGTTTTGGTATGCTGTCTCTGCGACCGATTTCCAAATTGCTTTGAATTCTGGCCATTCTTTTCGATTACCACTGAATGTTGGCAAGGTCATTTTCTTCAGTTGGATCCGAGGATTGAAACCTGTTGATTGGGGGTGGAGGTGAGGTGTAGGCTGTGGACCGACAGAGGGTATTGGGACTGTGGTGGGGTGGACCAAATATGTTCTGTTCACATTATGTGTCGGATAAGTAGCAGGAGCACTTGGGGACACACTGTTCAAAACCATACTTGACTGTGGTGAACTCACCAAGTTCTGCAGAGGTACATTGGTGTGAATATTTGTGGTCATGCCATACTGTGGTAGTAGGGGAGCGCTGTAGTGGGGGTGGTTGCTAGTCAAACTTTGTTGAGATGTTGCTGTGCGGATATCGCCAGGTACTGAAACATAGCTTTGGCCCATACTTGTACCAAGGAGGGATTGGATGTTGCTTGGGTATTGGTGTAAGCCAATCAGATTTGGTTGAGGAAAACTTGTCGTGGGATTGGCAGGTGGAGAGTAGTGGAGTGGGGCTGTGCTGGTACTTAGGTGTTGGGGCATTCTTATCAGATTTTGTTGTAGATGACTTTCACTACCAGGTACCATCATGTCAAAATGAGGTGGAGTGGAACTCACAGATGCAGGGGGGTAGGTCCCAACATTGTTACTAGAGTAATAGGGTGTGGCTGTTGTAGATAGATTGATCTGTGGAGGGGGGTGGTGCATGATGCTGGTGGTTGGGTGTTGGTGTAAATTAGAAAAGGTTGGGTGTGATGCACTTGAACTTTGACTCATAGTTATTGCAATTTGGGGTATGGTTAGGGGACTGGTACTAGCTGAGGTGGACTGAATACTGATTGCAGAATTAGCACTACTTTCTGGATCATTTATGGCTGTGGGTACAAACTCAGGTGCAGATGCATTAATGGTAGTATCTGTGTCCGTTACTGCAGGCGAGGTGGTGTCATTCACCGTCCCTTCATTGGTAGGGCTAGTAGGAGTGTGGTTAATTTGTGTACTGGGATGGGTTGTAGATGGGCCATTAGATGTCACATTATTTTTGGAGTCGTCTGCATTAAGAAGTGCAACAGATGCACCCACTTGATTTATACTAGAGGATGATGGGGTCTTCTCGACAGAACTTTGACATTCACCTAGGCATAAGTTTATTGATCTAACTTGTTTAAAACCTTGCACAATGATCTTATCAATTTCAAAATATAATTGCATATCTTGTTCTGATTTTGAGGACCCAATCAAACTCAATTCGGAGACTTTCCCACACAAAACATTTAACATTGACTGTAACTCTTCTTTATCTAATTCCAAGGCTTGTTTATTTGGACTAGAAGAGTTAATGTTGTCATAAACTATTTCAAGTAACTCACCTATCCGATGAACATCTAATTTTAAGGCAACTCTTGCGGGTTCTGCTGCTAAGTTTTTGCTTAATTCTTGCTCAGCAGCCTTTTGTTCCAAGAATACTTGCCTAGCCTCATTGTAACACTGTTTAACACTGTCTCTATACACACTAACATCCTCACCGTTCACAACACGATGTTCACTGTTCTTTTCCTCCGACACGAGAAGTTCAAACTCTTCCTTTACTACCCAAAAATCGTCATGAACTTTTTCGAGTTTGATCATCAAACTCATCAACACATCATACTCAGTCCCTCGATGGGCTGCACCGACGAGGCATCTTGTGGCCAAAGTAACCGCCGTTTTGGCTTTACTTCGCTCTTGTTTCTTGTCTTGGACACTCATATGTTAGTTCATAACATCGACCAATGACCAAACGATAACTACATCAAGCAACTTCGAGTATTCGTCTGGCAAAACTCCTTTAAAGTCGGCTACATTATAGCTCACGAACCTTTGATTTGATCTTTGATCACTAGTGTTTTACTGTATTAGTTTCGCTAATATAACCACGTATTTCAACACGCATGCAAACAAACCTAAGCTAAGAAAACGACTTCTTACTTAGACAAACTATTAACTTGTATTTACTACAAATTTCAACCTATTTTCTCGATTTCTAGAGCCTTGTGTGCGGTAAAACACTGTGGTCTATTAAAAACCTAAACAAAAACGTTTTCCGAACGTTTTCTCCCTATGTTACCGCGGGCTCGCAATTCATGCAAAACAGTACTTCATTTAAGTTACTTATTGTGTCGAAAGTCCCAAAGTCTCTGAAGTCATACCAATACAATACCATACTAAATATTGTGATTACAGTATAGTAAATTGTTTGGTATGGGTGTATGACTTGGAATCACAAGTTTGATTGTATTGCTGTTTAGTAATATTAATATACATTTATTGTTGTAAACAGCTCAAGTATCCAATTAGAGCACCAACCAATCTTTGCCAACAAACTATTAATGCAGCATCAACGTCAACTTTCCAGTTTCAAAATTAGGACAGGAAATGATGAAATTGAAAAAGTGGGATCTGTCAAATACCTTGGTTTAACCCTACATCAGTATATGACTTGGGATGAGCATATTGACAATGTTATTAAGAAGATAAACCAAAGACTTGGTGTTGTCTATAGGATCAAACATTTAATACCTCTCACTACAAGACTAGTCCTATATAACTCCTTGGTCTTACCTCTGTTTGAATATGGAGATACTATATGGGGTGACAAGAACAATTCTACCTTGATGGAACGTTTGCAAATTTTACAAAATAAATCGGCCAGAATTATTCTGGATTTACCCCCCGGGGGTTCAGCTACTGAAGCACTCAAATGTCTAAACATGAAACCATTAAGTGAAAGACGTTTTTTTCACCGCTGCTGCTTGGCGTATAGGGGAATAAATCAAGTAATTGATTACGATTTCAATTTTACGTCCAATGTTATGTTTCACTCCTATGATACCCGGACAAAAAACAATCTTCATCTGCCTCGTGTTCGGACTAATTGGGGGAAACAGAGGCTTGCTTACCATGCTGCTAGTGATTGGAACTCATTGAACACAGATATAAGAAATAGTAACTCCTTTTCTGTATTTAAATCACATTTTAGTGTTTCTAGTTACTATTGACATAGTTTTGAACTTTCGTATGTAGTTCAGGTTTTTGAAGTTTTAATCAATTTGTAATATACTTACCTTTTTTTATGTACTAACTCTTAACTTATAATCTTAATTTATATATTTTATTGTATAATATTGTATGATATTGTGCAGGTCCCTACTGAAAATCGCGTTTCGCGAGTAGGTTACCTGTTGAAATATTTATTAAACAAACAAAACAAACAAAACTCTATCACGGCGAAGACAAGAAATGTTTGTTTCTGCATTGTCTATACATGGTCTATACATGGTGGAACTTTGCTCAACAAACGACCAGCTTTCAACGGCCTGTTTGATACGCTTAACAAGAAGTGTAAATTAGATGATTTAGGTAACTATGTATTGTCTAATGATAAACTCACTACATATATTATTGAGCAAAAGCAAAAGAAAGACCAGGAGTGTTTACTGTACAGTACAATCTTAATTAAACTACATACAAATATGAATCTACATAGTAGCAAGACTTTTGGGATCTTAAAAATACACAAAACAAATATGCTCTATAATTTAGAACTAATAAATACTGTGTATGTATATTGCAGTGAACAATGAGAAATATAAATAATATATATAGACATACTGTTTAGACAAAGCGCACATGTATAATATTATAAAGATAAAAACTTGCGCCAAATGTACACAATGGCTTTACATGAAGGTAGAACAGCAAGATATTGTCATTATTCTTGACCTCAAGAGCAGCAGAACCATTCTTTAGTTAAAAGCTTTTCGTTTGCGCTGGTATCTTGAAAGCTAACTTCCTTCGCGTTGTCTACTTGTTGAGCAGCCATAAAAGCATTCTTTTGTCCTGTCATAACTTAAAACTATCACATCTGAAATTCGAAGTTTAGATGAAACAGGCAGAATAACCGAAGATATGCAATATGATCTTTCTCGCACAGACAAATCCATAAGAAAATAAAAAACACATGCCTCAAACAGCTGTCGCCTGTAAGTCGAATAGAAACCGGCAGATAATCGGGGCATGTTCGTACAGGAAGTATGATTTTTGAAAGATGTGTTTTCGCGAAACTGCTAATAAACATAATCACGCGACAGTGAATTTTTAAGATTTCAATCGAAAAATACAAAAAAACTGCAGGGTATATCGACAAGAATTTTTTAGATTTGGATTCAGCGTTTTTAATCTATAAGAATATGTAAAGTTCTTTTAGCTTAGCGAGGTGTCCAATGAAATTCGTTTTCTAGCCATCTTTTGGTGCACTAGCTCACGGCCTAATTCAAACAATTAAGTTTTAATATTTCAAACAATTTACTAGCATAAAAATTTTGTTTACCCAACTTTTTCCAATAGAATAATTTTTTACCCAACCTAAACATGCTATTTATTTCATTTACCCAACCATTTTCTCTTAGGACCCAACCCCGGCCATAAATAATGACCGGTCTCTTAGTCCTATATAATTGTATTTGGTTCTGTACACAATTTATAAAAAAACATATACACATTGTGTATTTTTATATTTATTGTGTTCCTTTTGATGCTATTTAAAGCAAGTTTTTGGCTTATTATTTTCTATATTTTACACTTAAAACGTCATGATAATGCATTAATTGCATGTGCAGACTTCATTGTCTTCGTTATGAAAATATGTATATGTTTGTGACCAGATCATATTTGATTATCAAATGCGCAGCAACAAAAATAATATTTTGGGGAATAGAAATGAAGTTTCTACTTGTCATTGTTCCGAAAAATCTTACCGACATGTCCATTGCCTTTGTCCAAACTGTATGGGACGGGCAACTGACAGAAGCACTGAATGGAGACACAGAAACTGGCAAGAAGTAAGCACTAACACGTCAGTTGACAGGAGCAGAGATAATCGCACCTACACCTGAGATTTGAATGATGAAAATGCCTCCTTTTGTAATGGCAGAGAAATGAATGAAGATGAGACAACAACTAATGGTCAAGATAATATTCCAAATATAAATTCCAGTGATGATGATGATGAATATCCTGGTGAGCATGGCTTTGAACATAGTAATGCAAATGTAGGTGAAGACGTTATTGGTGATGAAAACCCGTTGAAAAAATCGTTGTTGATGCTGTCATGAATGCCCTGAGAATTATGAAGGAAAGTGGAACATCTATTAGAACCCTTGAATATGGTAAAAATCTAGGATCAATTGAAGTTAACGACCCCCCTACGCCAATGGGGTTGTATACTTCAATAACAAATATTTGGATTGAAGTATACGACCCCCCTTGTGTTATATCATTAAATTTACGGATTTTCATGTTTGTGTCTGTTTCAAAGGAATTTTTATGACTTTCCTTCTATTGTCTATATCTCAGTTCATTGATCTTTTGACCATGAAACTAATTCAAAAGACTTTCAACGCAACCAATAATATGCACTTGAGGTGTTTTGTTTTGCAATTTTGTCTCCTTGTTTTGAATGCAAATTGCATCTTGTAAATACTCAGAATATTGAGGCGTACTGAAATAGAAGCAAGGTGAAATTAAAGACAATGAGAGGCGTAAGACGCTACATGTTGCCCAGGTATCTTGACGAATTTGTGGCGAGACCAAGCTGGTGAAAACAAGTTCGATGCCATCTTGGAAGCAATCGCTCTGGAGTACCCAATGTGAGAAGATAAAGATAAACAAAACCGGTTTGGCATTGAAAATAATTGTGAAGATATAGATCGTGATGTATTACAAACATTATGGCCAAGAAACTGGGCTAGTGTCCAGAAGCTATTGCAAGAGGAAGGATATGAAGATGCCAAAGAATATTCAATTTGCTTCTGTCGAGAGGAGACAAAGACAACAACGAATGGTAAAACAACTACAAAGTTTGTTTATAGTGGGAAATATAGCTTAATGGAGAATAAGAATGATTTATGCAATCACTGTGGCAACAGGGGATATTTGAAATACTATCTTGGTTTAAAAGCTAAAGTAAAGAACAGGTTTCGAGATCCAGAGATGTGCAAGAAAATGTTGTCACACTGGAATGAATGTGGACATTGGCTTGGAAGAACTGACAGTTATGATAAAAAATGTGAGCTCTGGCATGGGGAGACGTGGGTGGAATTACAATGGTTTTGGGATCTGAATAGTATGTGGGTGTTACCAACCCTTATGTGGAATACTAGTGTCAGCTGAGTACTTGACAAACTCTCAATATTGTCCTGATGGGTCTAAAGAAGTTGAATGCCAAAGTTGCTTTGAGATGTTTAACCACTTTATTTGGCACTTATTGGTCACTGGGATGGATGGCAACCGTTTGGCACCAGCTATAAAGGATGTGGATCATTTGAGGTTAGTATTGGTCGCATGACAACAAATTATAGAAACTATGTTGAAGAAATATTTGTGATTCGATTTGTTCCTTTATATAAAGTACCAAACCTACCTGAATCATTTGATCAATTTCTGGAGCCCTTAATGAAAGATATTTGTACTGGTTTCATTTGTGGATATCAGATTAATTATCCAAAGGATGTTACGGTGCAATATTTTAAGGTATCAGGAGAGGAGATTGTCAGGTTGCTGATAATTTGTTGGACTGCTGACCATCCTGGGCAATGTGACGTTGGGAAGTTCTTAAATCAGGGTAAATGTGCTTGCAGAACATGTAACCTAACCGGACAACAATTGAGCAACGGTTCAAACACTCATTGTTATGGTAATAACCGCTGCCACTTTTGTTATCCTTTGGAGAAAAGAGACAGTTGGTGATTTGTTTGATATTGATAATGAAACTAGATCAAGTGTCAAAAAGACAATGGCATCAAACAAAGGTTTTACAGGCACCAGTATCTTGCATACCTATCTTTATCCATTGTATATATTTGGCATATTGGTGCATATTGTTTATGATTCGTTTCACACAATTAGTCTGAATGTTGTGAAAAACCAGCTTGAACGACTTTTGGATTTGGAATTACTTGATCAGACTAACTTGGATAAAGAAATAGAGAGCTTCCCTTGGACTAAATAACTTATAGATGGACGGATTCCAACAGCAACCAAGAACTTTAAGGGGCTTGGACAATGGAAAGCTGAAGGACTACAAAAGTTTTCCTTCCCTATGGCAGATTGTATTCTAAAAGCTCATTTTGAGTCTATGGATCTCCAGGCTGACAGAGTTACACTTTTATGGTGGTCGAAATGGACGGACAGGTGATACGATTGAATATCACATTAAACATACAAGTTGAGGAAGTTCAGGGTCTACTACATATGTGCACAATATCATTACACAATTTGATACACCTTCATGAGGATGTCATCAATTTTTCAACTTCTGATAATTATTTGTGTGCCATGTATGAGAGAGCTGTGAAAGAGTATGTCAAAGAGTCACACAATTGCAAAGGGATTTAAGTAACCTTTGCCCATTCAGAACTAAGGCACAAGTTTTTGAAGCCGCTTCACAAAAAGGCGCACGTTTCAAGAGGAAATATTTATCAGGGAGTGGTAAGAATAATTAATACTTTTCCACAGTTGTTATAGTTTTGCAGAGGATTATACTCATCAGTTGAAGAGTCCTTGCCACTCATTGGATCACTGAAATAGCACATTTAGCTCAAATTAGTTCACCCATCTACTATTGACTATTAAAAATATCCGAGGTTGATTCTTTGGTTTCAACAACCAACTGGCCCAAGGCAATAGAAGTTAGGCACATCATCATGGGTCAATTTAGTTTTTTTTGCCCATGTGCGACAATTCTTGTTATCTAGTTTACAAATTAATTAGTGCATAAGGATGCACCCTGGTAGAGCAAAGCTTTGTTAATTAGCAATGGTTACGACTTACGAATGAGTTAGAGTATTAGGTAGAGAATTAAAAAATACAAAAAATAAATTGAATAGAATTGGAGAGAAACTGTTCATTAAAAGAACAAAATAAACACTCAAGTTTAATGCAAAGCCAAGATCTGGACTTGGACATATGTATTGCATCCTATTTCTTCTTAGTTAAGCTAGAATTTAAAATGGTTGAACTATCCAAGCCTAGGAACAAATTTAATTAGCATTTATTCTGTCTCAGTTCAAACAATTTATACTCCCACTCAATGAAAGGGTCACACATTTAATTGCTTATAGGGCTTTTCCAGTGCTATTGACATGGCAAAAGTGGAGGTGCAAAAAGCCCTGATGGAAGAAAAGCATATCTTCTTGGTGGTATGAAAGACATAACAGCTCTAGATGTCGAAGTAAGAAATAAGATTTCAGTTGCAGTTTCACTCCCTTTAGAAAAAATACCAGTGGCTGCATTTACTTCCAGTCAAGCCTTCATCGTCAATGTTGGGTTTAATGGGTGTGTAGTATCAAGTGGTGATAATTTGATAATAAAGGTTGGTCATGTTGAAATTGTTTTCAAAGCAGAAGGCTTTCTTTCACGTCTCAGTGTTACTTGTTCACAGTGTTTGTTATCTCGCAGATTTACAAGATCATGGTCAGGTGGCCACAGATTACTGGAGTAGATTTTTGAAGGGGAAATCTCAGCCACTTGCTGACAAATTACATTTCAAATTGAATTTGTCAAGTAAAAGTGTATTTTATATCCTTGTTCAGATAACGTACTAACTGTTGCTGATTACCAGCTACAAGTGCAAGAGATCACATTCAGCATTGTTGTACCAGTATATATTGAGAAAGGGGATATGTTGCTTATTCAAGGTGAGCAAATTCGTGACACTTGGTATGGTCATTTCAAAAGTGTTGATAAAGTCAACAAAACAGTTGATGTTTATTTCTACATTGAAGGTAGAAGGAATACTTGTCTTGTGCGTGAAACTCAGGGGAGACATGGGAAAAATACTATCCCTTGGGCATCATTGGAAACTGGATTAGTTCTTCACAATTGCAAATACTATAAAGTGCTAGAACTTAAGAGCCCTGTAATGAATTCTAAGGTTAAAAGTTAAATTATTTTGGTATTAATGTTAATTTTAAATACATCATACTTTCAACACATTTTGGAAGTCAAGATATCACAAATTATTCCCAATATTTATATACTGTAAATTTTCCAAGAATTATTCCCATAATTGTGAAATTTGAGAGTATACATTTTCCAATAATTTCCCAAATAGTTATAGTTTGTCCCATTTAATTCCCAAAAATTGGGAAAATATTTACATTTTTTTCCTTATTCGAGATTGGGTTGGAAAAAATCACATTTAATTGCCAATTTGGATAGGCTAATAATTTCCGCCCGAAATTTATGCCAATTTTGGGAATTCATACTGCAATTTTCCCCAAAACAGAAGTATTTTGTCCCATTAATTTCCCAATAATGGAAAATATCCCAATATTTTCCCATAGTTAAGCTCAGATTGAACCTCCACTCTGAGTGTGAGTGTGCTTTTAGAATACAGGCAATAGATTCTTAATTGATATTTTAGTGCTGTCTTAAACCAACCGGAAACCGCCTTGATCATCCCAACGTTAATTGATGTTCCTGCCATCTTTGTATTGGATCTCTTCCAGTCCTTGGTAAAATGCTGCACTCCAGTGTGCATCTGGGTTATAACGTATATTGAAGCCTTTTCTTGCTCGTTTACTTAAAACATTGGCAACTCCGTTATAGCGAATAGCAGATTTTCTTCTTTTATTACGTGCTATACACAACTGTACAATAGTACCATATGATATGTTACGACTGTACTTCTTTTGCAATGTTATTGTATATGTTTAAATGTTTCTTTCTTATTAATCTTACGATTTCTGTCAAATGTTATTGCACCTGTTCTTCGCCATGCATCAGCACCAACGCCACTTTCTTTCACAAAATCCTCTATATCTTTCCCAATGTTGGGTTCCAACCTTTCAGCTAATCTCTTTTGATTGTTCTGGAGGTTTTGTGTTGTATAGCAGCTCTTCTTTTCTTTATTAATAGCTTCCCTCTTTAATCCCAAGCACTTCTAACACCGTTTGCCCAAATTTCCGCTTCACTAATTTCATCAGAACTCTCAGTGTTATATCTACTTTCTTTTCTCGTTAAATCTATCACCGACTGGTGTCTGGCTCCGTCATCTTTGCTACTATCTACTAAGTTATTGGGTAGCCATGTTGGATTGGTTATTGCATCAGAACTATTCTCACAGTCAGTCTCACTTTCAGTGTCTGAGCCAGTTTCACTGGACTCACTTATCTCCAAAGGAAGCAATATTGATTTTTCCTTAGTGCTAGAGATGTCTTCGATTGCTTGTCTGATTGCACATTCCTCTTCCATTGCTTTTTCTACATCACTTATCTTGGATGTCATGTCGTCAAATCCATAAATAGCTTTTGCTTTTGTGTTTGGCTTTACTACAGCATACTTTAACCTTTTTCTTTCACTTTCAGATTCTGCCAAATTCAAAAGCTTTTTCATATCTTCTTTTGTAAGTATTTTGTTAGTTTTCTTCACAGTTGCTTCCTTTATAAGAGATTGTAATACATATAATGTATCTGTTTTTCACCAGATATAAACAAAAAGTTCCATCTATGACACTACCGGCCCCAATCACTGCACAAGGCATCTGTAATATCTTTCTACGTGCATGAGCTGATGTGTACTTAACATTCAGACTGCACAGTTCTGTGGCATGTTTAAAGTTTTATAAATCCTTCTTCAATCACTATATTTGCCACTTTCAGAAGTCCTCCAGAGTTGTGCAAACATTCACGACCACGACTCCTGTGTGAATTAGCACAAACAAAAGTTATTGCTTTTATATACTCAGTCAGTGTGGGCCCTTCAAACTTTGAAACATAAACATTGTCTTGTAACGAAATAAAATCTAAAAGTTCTTTTTGCTCTGTTCAATGTAAATAGACTGTAATTATTTTTCCTCTCTCCCACTGGGAGAGGATGCATCTAAAAAAGACATTTCTGCATCTGAACCATCAGACAAAATAACGGTATCATCACTTTCTGGAGAATGAACATCAGCACTGTGTATTACTCTCTTTTTCCTTGGCAACCATTTTATTTGAACATCCCACAAACATTAACAGATGCTTTTTCTGAGCTTGTGGAAGCTGCTTGAGTGGAAGATCGTCCAGAAGACTTATCCAAGTTTGGTTCGACAGAATCAACACTGTTATCACACATCATATCAACTGTTGCCTGTACCGCAGATCCCTTAGCTTCATCGTTGGTGAATGCATACTCTTTGAACATGGGATCCAAAAGAGCAGGAATAACTAATCAAGATTACTTTCATAGTCAGGCCACCGTTCCTTTATGTTTTCACAAATGTGTTTCCCAAAAGTCATCCATTTAACTTTCATCCATTTGGTGTTTTAGAACATTTAATACATGCAGGAATAACCATAGACAAAGTAGGATATCTGGAGGCTGACATCATGGAGGTCGCATCTTCAAAGGGCTTAAGAACTTTCACGTAGCTCTCTGCAGTCTTCCATTCATAATTTCGAAGGTTGTTGACCTTGTCGTTTGAGGCTAAAACAACAGTTATGGTCTGCCGCTGTTCGACAAATCTATCCATCAGGTAGCACAACATAATACAACAGATAGCTTTATTTTATAAGATAATACAGCCAGCAGCTTGATTTTACAAGTTAATACAGCCCGAGTAGCTTGACTTTAGAACATAATAGAGTGGATATAGCTTCATTGTATAAGACAATACAGCCAGTAGCTTGATTTTACAATATAATAGAGCTGATAGCTTCATTTCACAACATAATACAACAGATAGCTTGATTTTTGAAGATAATACAGCCAGTAGCTTGATTAATTTTACAAGTTTTTACAGCAGACAGCTTGATTTTACAACATAATACAACAGATAGCTTGATTGTATAAGACAATACAGCCAGTAGCTTCATTTTATAAGATAATACAGCTGATAGCTTGATTTTACAACATAATGCAACAGATAGCTTGATTTTATAAGACAATACAGTCACTAGCTTTATTTTACAAGATAATACAGTAGATAGCTTTATTTTACAAGATAATACAGCATGTAGCTTTATTTTACAAGATAATACAGTAGATAGCTTTATTTTACAAGATAATACAACAGATAGCTTTATTTTATAAGATAATACAGCCAGTAGCTTGATTTTACAATATAATACAGCTGATAGCTTGATTTTACAACATAATACAACAGATAGCTTGATTTTATAAGATTATACAGCCAGTAGCTTGATTTTATATGACAATACAGTCAGTAGCTTAATTTTACAAGTTAATACAGCCTGAGTAGCTTGACTTTAGAACATAATAGAGTGGATATAGCTTCATTGTATAAGACAATACAGCCAGTAGCTTGATTTTACAATATAATAGAGCTGATAGCTTCATTTCACAACATAATACAACAGATAGCTTGATTTTTGAAGATAATACAGCCAGTAGCTTGATTAATTTTACAAGTTTTTACAGCAGACAGCTTGATTTTACAACATAATACAACAGATAGCTTGATTGTATAAGACAATACAGCCAGTAGCTTGATTTTATAAGATAATACAGCTGATAGCTTGATTTTACAACATAATGCAACAGATAGCTTGATTTTATAAGACAATACAGTCAGTAGCTTGATTTTACAAGATAATAGAGCAGATAGCTTCATTTCACAACATACAACAGATAGCTTGATTTTTGAAGATAATACAGCCAGTAGCTTGATTAATTTTACAAGTTTTTACAGCAGACAGCTTGATTTTACAACATAATACAACAGATAGGTTGATTGTATAAGACAATACAGCCAGTAGCTTGATTTTACAATATAATACAGCTGATAGCTTGATTTTACAAGATAATAGAGCAGATAGCTTGATTTTATAAGATAATACATAAAGTAGCTTGATTTTACAAGCTAATACAGCTGATAGCTTGATTTTACAACATAATACAACAGATAGGTTGATTTTATAAGATACTACAGCCAGTAGCTTGATTTTACAATATAATACAGCTGATAGCTTGATTTTACAACATAATACAACAGATAGCTTGATTTTATAAGATTATACAGCCAGTAGCTTGATTAATTTTACAAGTTTTTACAGCAGATATCTTGATTTTATAAGATAATACAGCCAGTAGCTTGATTTTATATGACAATACAGTCAGTAGCTTAATTTTATATGACAATACAGTCAGTAGCTTAATTTTACAAGTTAATACAGCTGATAGCTTGATTTTATAAGATAATATAGCAAGTAGCTTGATTTTCGGCAACCAAAAAGAAGTACAGCTTTAGCCTTCAAGGGAAAATTTTTTTTTGCCTTCACCTTGCTCTGACAAATGGTACCACCAGTCAGACGGAAGCATGTGGAAGCGGTTAAAGTCTCTTTCTTGGTAAAGAAAATGGCCTCTGTGCTCACATGGTACTCTTGTGCCTTGGACAATATATCGCCAGATATCCAGGTCTATTTCAATGAGGCAATTTCCAAGTGCTTTAGATTTTAGCACGCTAGAAATGCCACAGGCAAACACTCTGGTTGTGTGTTCCAATCGAGTGATGGTAGGTTTGGGTGGTCTTTCATAACCCCTAGATATAGAACATTGTAAGCAGCAGTTTTGTCATTATAAACATTCTGAATGATGTTTAAGCTAGATGGTATTGCACAACTTGCCTCAATAAATCATCGGACAAGTGTTCAGATGGTTCCCATGTACTGGATTGCATTGACCATCCTGCCCATTTGATAAGATATTTGTCAAGGGCTATTACAAAACATTGCCCATGGTTTATTATTATTATATCTTCATTAGTAATATTGATACACAATCACTGAATATCAAGCTTTGGAATCAACTAGACAATGATAGAACAACATAAAAAATTATATATTATATCGAAGAAAGCTTACATTTTTCTCTTTCTTCCTGCTTATAATCTTTTCTACTTCATATAGCTTCCCTTGTTTTCTTGGTGGAGCACTGTTGTACATTACAACTGAGCTAAAATTGTTTAACTCCACATAGTTGGTTAATGGTGGACGTGGATGTTTAGCCACCATTCTGAACATTTTTCGTAAATTTTGCGGTTTTCCGCTGTACCAAGTTTGGCTCAATGTCTCGAATTTCTGGCCATGTGTTTGTTATGTTTGTTGGTCTGTTGAATTTTAATTTACAAAATAAAAAACTAATTGATGTACAGTATGTACATAATTATACCCTCTGAGATCAGGGTAGTGGAACCCCATTAATACGGTCACCAACGCGCCATAATAATTTGGCTGTATTAACGGTGTGGTTGTATTAACGAGGTGGCCGTAAGGCGGTGTTCCATTGTACTGCATCAGCAGTTCATTAAAATTACCTGCCACCTTTTTGTGCAATTTTCATGAATTATTTTAACATTTTAAGCTGTGTGAAAAAATGCTTCTACATGTATAAATACACTGTAGGTTGTTGTACTGTAACTCACTGTACATGCACCTTCTCTATTTGTAGGTTTGGTGGATAACATGGAGGACAATAAATGTCCAAAACAAGTGGTGAAATGCCACAAATGAGTGGTGAAGTGCCAGAAACAAGTGGTGAAGTGCCAGAAAAGAGTAGTGCTAAAGTGCTGGGAACGAGTAGTGCTGGAGTGCCGGAAACAAGTGGTGAAGTGCTGGGAAAGAGTGGTGAAGTGCCAGGAACGAGTACCAATCAAAGCGTAAGCAGTATTCTAAAAACATTCAATGCCCAGTCCCAAAATGTCAATCTGTGGTAAAGAGAATCCATAACCACTATGATGTCCACAAATTGAAACCTTGCACTGAAGAATATAAAAAAATCCTATCCCTTGCTGAATCACATGATGTGATTACCATATTATCTGAATCCTCTATGTCTGTTGATTCAACCTCATCAGAAAGTGTAGATGAAAGTGCATTGAAGAAAATTAAGAATACCAAGAAGAAAAGCAGTAAACATGTATTTACATCAAAGTATGTATACCCCAGCAGCAGCGAGGAATCAAGTGTACATGATGGTAACTATGAGGGCTCAAAGTCAAGCACAGCTTGCAAACAGTCTCTTCCAATAGCAACTATATTTAAAAAGGAATCTGAAAGCTGTACTAGTAAAAGTAAAAAGAAGGAAAGAACCCAACACTATCCATCCATCTTCAAAAAGGATTCTGAAAGCAGTGATGACACTGAGAGCAGTGATGATCCAGAAAGGCATGATGAAACACGCCTGGCATTTTTGCACGCGAAAACGCTAGTTCACCATTCATTATGATCTGCGGTATTCCGCCAAAATGTTGCGTAAGCGTTTATATTGTTGTCAAGATGGCGGCCGCCCGAAATGTAAATTTACACTTGAGGAAGTACTTGATCAAGACATTGTTAACAACAATGCGATCGAGAGGCCGGCAAACTGTCTTGAAACAGTTAAAGAGGCACTGGGTGCTTTAGCTGAAGAAAAAGGCTGCAAAAATGTAGCTTTTTTCCTTGAACGAAGCACTCAGCACATCGAAGCCCTCCTTGATGCAAGTGTACTTCGCTTGGCAACTGCTCCATTAAATCCAGCACCAATGTTAAAGAGGGAAGTTACACTATGGCTAAAGGGAATTAGTCGAAGATTGGGGGGTAGGCGAAGCATCAGAAATCCATTCTATGCAGAAATAACTAGGGACACATCGTGTGAGATTTTTCGTATTATTTTAACGATGGTGAGGAGGTTAGGCGGCTTTGTGGAACCCTTTTGTCTCTGTAGTGAAAACAAGAAGGCCAATATTATATCTTTTACTTCGGTACGTCTGGTTAATGAGTTGTTCGCTTTGCTATCTGGCTTCTCTAAAGATGATGTGGCAGGTTACTTTAAACGAAGTTTTACTGGATCGCAAAAGGGTCACACCGCTGCAGTTATTGTCACCGAGGTTAAAAACTTTGCCTTAATATACAAGAAAAGATCTGGAAAACTAGTCATCGGGTTCAACTATGGAGAGTGGAATGTAAATGGATTTCCTCAGCATACATGCTAGTAATGTCTGAAACACTATTCTTTATATATACAGGTATATGTTGCAATAGTTGTGAAGATGTATGGTCTCAATTTGTTTCAGCAGCAACTTCACAACAAATAACAAAGTCTACTGCTGAAAAAGGTTGTGATGCATAAAGATGGCATTCCATTCCTCAAAGCAAAGGGATGAAGCCAGCCAAGTGGGTAGGTTTCTTTAGAAACTCCTTGGGCTTTTTATAAAAAAACCATAAGGGTGTTGACCGACTTCATCCCTTAACTTTCTGTAATGGATTGTCACCTTTTATACCTGAGGACAGCTTCACAGCTGTTTCAAACATACCAGAATATTCTCAACTAAGCGAATTGGTATATATATCCTAAATGTTCTAGCTGGTCACTGTCTTCATAATCATGTGTGTTTGTACCATTGCCCCCAAACCTCTCAGTATGTATACAGTACAATCATTGCATGTACTGCGGCAATGACCAGTAGGAAATGGATATTTCCATGTTTTCCCGATGACTAGTTTTCCATTACTATTGCCAGATAGCGAAGCGAACAACTCATTCAACCTAGATATTACCCTGGTTCCAGAGGCTCTTAAAGAATGGCGAGGAGAAATAACGGCAAGGCGAAATAAATACGAGGCGAAAGGGCCTCAAGTCAAATCGATTGCGAATCTCACTTCCATACTTAATTAGGTTCAGAATCTGAACCTCGTATGTGATTGGCTGTTTGTAAAAACATCAAACAGGTTTGGAAAATAAACATTGAACTAATTGGAGCCTTTGTGTGTTTAAAATTAGTTCAATGTTTGTTTGTTTTCCAAACCGGTTTTACATGTTTTTACAAACAGCCAATCACATACAAGGTTCACATTCTGTACCTCATTAAATATGGAAGTGAGATCCGCAATCGGTTTGATCAGAGGCTCTCTCCCTCGTATTTATTTCGCCTCACCGTTCTTTAAGAGCCTCTGGAACCAGGGTACCTAGATATTGGTTTTTATGAAGAAATAAAAATGACAAACCTAGATATTGATTTTCTGAAGCAAATCTAAATTATGCCACCCCCTCAAATTCAGATCATACTAAACTATTTTGTTGCTTCCCTTTGTAATATTGATGTTGGATTTGAAGACTTTTGTGACTGCTTGAATGGCACTACATGCATTTGTCATCGAGCTACACACAGGTGATTCAAATCAATATATTTTGACAGAACTAATTTATTCACACATTTAGTTCTTTATTTTGTTGTCTCGATTGGTAATTATAGACAACATTTATTGTGAAACAATACTAATGGATATTATCTTTTACATGTTGGTAATAATTAAGTATTATCATATTGTATCTTATATTCATCTTTGATGAAAATTCAATTGATTTACATAAGTTATGTTAAAGATGAAGTAAAGTCCGTTCTGCGCATATATTCTGCGCATATACATTCCAATGGTCGGGACCCGAAAATGGCGGACAATTAGGCGCGATCTCAAACAAGTTCTTCTTTTCGCCAGTCAAAGAGGCTCGTATTGTCACTTCTGAAGATAAGGCTGAAAGAAAAAAAGCGGCATTATGCAGAGAGGGATGCGACAAAGATCTATTTGTACGATTAATGAATGAATTGTCGCTTGAAGCAGACAAATAACTTGTCAACTTGGGTCGGTATTGCTAGATCATTATATGCCTCACAAAGGGCAGCATTTCAGGTAATAGCTCAACTAACAATATGATTTAAAGTTAGTGTATGTTTCAAATGTGCTGTGAGTGTTAATATTGTATGTGTTGATATTTGTCCTCTTATATGTTACATGAGCAAATAATACACCATTACACCTGCATCCTGTCAGTTATAATGAAAAATTACTATCTCACAATAAGAACACGCTTGGTATTTTTGTTCCAAAAAACGCAAGTAGCAAGTGTCACACTTTTTTTTAAATTGCGCGACACTTTTGGTAGCTTGGTAACTAATTTATCAATTGAAAAATTCCTTAAATTCCTCGAGCTCGTGCACGTTTGCGTTTTCCGTAAGGGCTACTTAGGGGTACTAGGGAGATAAAGGGGTTTCTGAGGGTCAATTTCATACCAATATTGCCATGGTTACACGCACTGTTTGAGCGAAATGGCGACAACTTCGGCTTCTGCGGAATTCTTTTGAAAAGACGGTTTTTTGTTAATTTTTATTGCTTTGTGAAGTTTGAGCTAAGATTTAAAATTGTATGTTTTATATTTTTGACAAACGAAACCGTTTGTCTGATAAACATGGATCAATCGAAGGCATGTACATACAAGCGCTTCAATGTTGGGCAATACATGAAGGAGAAACGTTTGGGCTGGCTGGACGTGGAAAATAAAAATAAAAAGGTGAAAGCGACAAGGAAGAAGCTTGAGCGAATGGATAAAAAGCTAGAGAATATTTAATTGTTGTGTTGCTTGTTATAAACGCTGAGATTCTGTCGATTTTACTCATATTTGACTTGAATTTCATATCTAGTTTGTACTGTGCAAGTAATTATTGGGCCGTGTTTAACTAAGGAGGAACATTTAGATTTCTTAGTAATATGTATGATATACTGTAAACGTTTATATTTTGCTAAATGTTGACTATATTATGATTATCAAATGGGATTTTAAATAAAATGGGATTTTATAGTTAAATATAGATCAAGTTAGCTTGACCATGTTTTACCATAATGCTTTATATTGATACCCTCAAGCTGCCTCAATATATTGTTATGGCCAATTGGATGCCTAAGCATTGTCGGCTTCATAAATGAATCCTCTTACAGTGCTAGAAAAACTGTGGTAAATTTAGAAACTGCATTTTGTGTCTGCGGTTAATTTTGCTAGTGTTGTGGATTTGCATGCATATATTTCACCTGAAATACAATGTGTTAGCTGAAGAGACATGGTTAGATACAATAGCCAGCTAATTAACCAACTAGTTGGAAATGTGCCCAGGTATACAGTATATTATATATATACCTTGAACATAGAGCATGAAAGGTTTTGCACGCTACCTAAATGACACAAAGTAATTTGACATTTCGAGCAAAGGCCCTTCGTCCAGAATCAGTAAGATGAAAGGCCTTTGCTCGAAACGTTGAATTCCTTTGTATGTAGTGAGAAACCTTTGATTCTCTACAATTGTTCTCATTATCTGCTACCTACACTGGCCACATATTGAAGTTATATATTAAATATACCTTGTCTATAATGAACTTCAATATGTGACCAGTGTAGGTAGCAGATAATGAGAACAGACAGTATCAAAGGTTTCACACACTACATAAATGATACAAAGTAATTTGACGTTTCAAGCAAAGGCCCTTCGTCCTACTAATTCCGGACGAAGGGGCTTTGCTCGAAACGCCAAATCACTTCGTATCATTTAGGTAGTGTGCGAAACCTTTGATGCTTTCTGTTCTCATACCATCGTCGAAACGTCAAATCACTTTGTATCATTTAGGTAGTGTGCAAAACCTATGATGCTCAATGTTCGTGTCTATAATGCATTATCATCGGCTTCCTGGGGGTTGACCCCAGGAGGAGCCCCAGGAACAGGAGGGATTTGTTTGGGTTTTGAAGACATAATGCTGGACAGTTTTACCTGTCAGTGGTATTGCCACAAACTACCAGTAAATGAGTTAATGTCCAAGATCAGACCATGGCATTAGACAAAGTAAATATTAAAGTAGGGTGTACCTGCAGCACTTTGCATGTTAAAGGCTAATAGTTCCTATTGTATGTGTATTACTATAGGTTAAAAAAATGGTAGATGAGGTAGAGGGTTTAAGCGATATAAGAGAGGAGCTATTAGCAGAAGAGGGACAGAGTACTAGCAGGCAGAGTCAGGATAGTGAGTTCAAGATCAGCAGGTTAGCACTAGACAGGAGGGCGTCCAAACTGACTGGGACAGCTGAGTGTACAGTTACAGCAGGGAGGCAGCGTCGGAATGATACAATTGCAGCACTAAGTGCCATTCATGGAGGAAACAAGGGGAATTTGAAGCCCGCGACGATAGGAATGTTGGATACAATGGAAAAGAAATGCAAGGAGGAGGATATTGTGGATGGTTTGAAGAAATGTGTAAAGTTGAAGAAGAAGGTGTTTCCAAGAGTGTACAAAGAAGAATTAAAGTGCTTATGAACGCAAAATGGGTTTTCGGTGATTCGGATAGAGCATAAAAAGTTAGTTAATAAGTTCAACATTAGTTTTTGCGTTAAACTTTTAGTTTCGGAGATATAACGGCTCAAAGTCACTATTTTGGAAAAAAAGTGGCGCACCTAGGGGGTCTGGGTCCCAGGAAGACTTAAATTTCAAATAGTATAAGATTGTATTACAATTCGAGTAGGCGAGGTGAAACAATGCTTATATTTTCAAGAAAAAAACTGAAATGTCCAGCTCGATTTCATTTTCGAGTGTATTCAGCAGTACTTCTGCCAGTAGTACTTATGAGATTGAGAATGAACTTCGAGAAAGTGACAAATTCGACTTTGAAACTGACAGTGATGACGGCCATGTTGACAACACAGACATGGAGGCCTACTTTGACGAACCAATTGCCGATGAAGTTTGGTTAGAAGAGTACCAGCAAAGACAGGAAGAAGACAACGAAAGAATGAGAGAGTTACAACTTCGTTGGAATGGAAGCAAACCTGTAACATCATGGTAATTTTGGAGTTTCATTTATTTGTTTATATGATCTATTATTAAAATATGAATGTGTGTTTTATATACTGTAGATTTGTTATAATTGTTGCTGTTGTGTAGACTGTAGACTATATTATAATAATTATTAGAATATCATTCTTTACTTGGTGATATTTAGGTGCAGTTGTGGCCACTGTAGCACTGGCATGTTAGAAAATGCTAAAGAATGCTGTTGTTGCAGAGAAATAGAGAGTTGTATGAAATTCCTTGGAATCTTTTCGGAGGATTTAGAGATGCAATCAAGTGGTGCAGAGCCACTAAAATGTATAACAGAGCATCCTGGGTTTCCAGCAATTTGCCTAAACAGATGGTCTTTGGAGCTAGCTGCTGACAATTTTAAAACCCGTGATGGCCATCGCTATAGGCAAAGTGGTTCAAAGGAAAGGTATAAACATTACATATGGTCACTTATGGTGTAGTTAACTGCCTTTAGCCTGTGGAAACTTGGATTAGTTTGTTTTTGGGCTGGGAGAATGGGATTTTACCACTGGGATTCACAAACTGAAAAAGAATGAAAAAATGGGATTTAGATTTTAGCAAGGCAATGGAAATTGAATTTGCTCAAAATATGGACTGGGAAATTGAATTAGGACCCCCCCCCCTTCAGGACCCTCAGGATAGGATGCATGGGACACTTAAACATTTGCTCAAATATAGTAGTGGTATAAATACCATATATAATAATCATAATTAAAATATAGATAGATAGACAACCTTCATTTCATCAGGGTGATACTTTCAGCACTACAATAAGCACTATTATCAACAGGAGCCCTAAGTACAACTTAGTAAATTACAGAGTAGTATCAACCTAAACTTATACCATAAAAATATAGAAAACTATGCATGTCTAGATACGTTAGTGCTGCCGTATTGTACTACACATGCTTGGCGAGGGCAAGCTCATCTGTATAATTAATAAATACAGTTCCACTGCATATCTACATGTACCAAGCTGCACTGACAAAGTGTAGGATGCCAAAACATGCATGTCTGCAGATTGTACTCATAAAGTTTATATATCTCAAACTTTATGATATGTTATTGCTATTTAGATTTCTTCGAGTTGTTGCATACCGGCAATTTACTCGCATGGTGCATGGTCGATTGAAGGATAGAAGGATTCCATTGCCTTCTTGTGCCTATAATATTATCCGTTCAACTCATACACCCAAAGACAATGAAGCATTTACTGGTTATGATGAACTGGAAACAGATGATGAAAGCCAATAGGTTTTTAGCCATACATATCTAAATGAAATACTTCTAATGTTTTATAGTTTACCTTATCCAAAAATAAGTGAGCATTAATGATTGCAAGCAATATTTGAACACAAATAACTGTACATACAGATCTATGATACAGTATATTTAACTATTAGCTATTTTTTTCATCCTGTATATTTTAATGAAACATTGAACTAAATATAACTGGAATGCTACCTCAGCTGGAAAATTGAAGCCAAATTTTACCTGCATAAATTTCAGGAACCAACAAGTATTCTAAAAATTTCCTACAATTGTAACTCCGAAACCAATACTGTTTCCGGAGTTACTATTGTATTTTATTTTATCTACAGAGTGAGACACACATGATTTGACCTCCAGAGACATGTGGGAATTTGACAAGTCACATAATCTCTGACCAAATTTGGTCAGTAATATGTGACCAAATTTGGTCAGCTCGTATGTAAGATCATCTGGAGGGAGCATTCCAGTTTTATTCATTCAGTTCAATAGAAAATACTGTACTATATTGTTACAGAAATACTAATAAACTGCAGCCAAATACTGTATCTATGTGAAAAAAATCATAATTCCTATAGCTGAAAATGTTAGAATTTCCTATTGGAAATCACAAATATTATATTGTTAATCTTTTTTGTTCCGTGGACAATCAACAACATTTTTATGGCCTTTCATTGGATGTTTGCATGTTCTGCACATTGGTGCATTTCTTGGTTTGGAAGGTCCACTGCTTGTGCTTCCAGTTGTGATGGTAGGCACTAAAATAATAAAATGCCACATATTTAAGAACTGTCAATGTTTTATGTTAACTCGTTACATTTTAGATTTAATGCTTCATACACATTTTGCTTAAATGGACTGTTTCACAGTTTCAGGCCAATGTGTCCTTGTATAGTACTGTACCTGGGTTTGTTGGAGGAACATCAACAAGTTGCATACTATCCCTGGTCTTCCTCTTTGCAATTGCTACTTCTCGCGACTGCTTATTGAGCATGGTGTTCATTGGAGGTGGTGTTTGTTTGTCCAGTTCATCAATTGCATCTGCAAGCTCCTCAGTTCCAATTGCCTTTACCATCGTTTGATATATGTCCTCTACATAATCTATTATCAAAGTGAAAATATGAATGTATACCATATAGTATTTGATGTTCCTATTAAAACTTGATTTAGATAATGGTGGGCATGACACACTGTTGCTTAATTTATATACATAATCTAACTTACTAAAGTTTTGCTTCACTGGAACCTTTCTGACCACTGCTTCGCCATTCATAAACTTTGGGTATATAACATTGTATTGTTCTACACCATCTTTCATTCTCGGTTTCCGGGAGAGATTTTTATTGAAGTGGATGACTGCAATGACATGCCTGAAAATAAATAAATACAGTATGTTCTGTCAACAGTTTCAAAAGTATACCAGTATATTGATGATTGATTATGCAATATACTGCATAATGAAAGCATAATTATATATATATTAGCAATAATGCATAGCTCACTTCCATTGTGGTCGTTCGAGCAATGTGGCCCCATTTCGCTCTCTGCATGTCTGGATATGCTAGTGTTGCCGTGTTGAACCACATGTGCGGTGGCGAGAGCTCGCCATGTGTATAAATACGGTTGCACTACATATCCAGATGTACCAAGCTGCATTGACGAGGCGTTGGATGCTGAAACATGCATGTCTGCAGATTGTACTATATATGTATACATATACGTGTAGGTTTTGGTCTACGAAACGCAAAGAGTGCTCGTTAACATATAGTTAGAGTGAATTATCAATTTTTGCTTAGGTCAAAAGTCTGCTACAGGCTGTTTCATATGAAACAACCTGTAGCAGACTTTCGAACGGAGATAAGACCCTGGGTACGAGGTTGACTTTATATATATATCCTGTGTCTACACAATCTTTACCTGCAAAACATTCCACTGTAAGAGTAACCAATCATCTTTGGAGAGAATTGATTAAGTACAGAATGGAATCCCTCTAGGCAGCTAGTTTGTTCGACAGGGGAAGCTTTCATTATTCCTTTCTTCAACCTTTTGTTATTAAGAGATGAGCACATTTTCTCATATGCAATTGAATCTATAAATTAAAGTAACATCACAAGTATAAGTGCATTTTATTGTAAACCATGCTAAACCTGTTTCTTCCTGTATTGAGTATGAGCAACTGAACCCAACCTGTATAGAGCCAAACAAGAGAAACGGAAAGGGCCAGCACATCTGATATTGACAAAGTTAGTATATATACTGTGTAGGCAATAAACATTAAAAAATTTGTACCAGTCATGTGATTCATGTCTGATGCATTACGAAAAACAGGTATTATGTGGAAATCATGTGCAGTACCTTCGTCCAACCATTTGCGTGGCTGAATTAAGTCATGGTGTCCACATTTGTTAAACACTGGATTCTCCATATTTTCATGTTTATCAACCACATGACTTAAGAAGGATGAAAATTTTGCCCAAATAACTTGACCATTTCCATCGTGGGTTGTTCTGGCACTCCAGTATAGGTGGTTTGTACATGGCTTTATCCATTCTGCTACTGCTTCACATCCACTCACTTTTGCAATTTTTGTCAACACCTTGGTAACTTCTATATTAGAGTCACACAATATATATATGATCACCTGATCATTCTTGACAGATGTAACAGACTGTAGAGTGTAGTGGCTTTTTGAGGTAAGCGAAAATATATAAAATAAAAAAATATGGTAGTCGAGTTCAAGTAGGATCCTAATGTGATTTTGCATGTTACCACAATGCCACTGGCATTAACTCTCTTTACGGCCCAGATGACTTTATTTGTACAATATACTACAAAGATCACCTAGAATTGTCTGTTTGGGATTGTAATTTAACCAGCGAAATTACACTGTTACTTATACTATCTGCAAGATTAAAGTCTATGACCAACATACTTTTCTTAAGATGCCAAATATCGAAGTAATGTGTGATGTTTGACAACTTTTCCCTCATATGTTTTGCGATGGCTGAATGTCTGTCAGAAACAAATGTCTTCACCACCAAACCTAAACCAAGCAGATACTCCATACTTCTGCAGAAACCATCATATTCCATAGCCGGACTACTGCCAACTTAATTTCTCTAGTGGAGAAAATATATACAGTATAATATATAACAATAGTTACACTAAAAACTAATAAATCTCCTATAAATCTATTATATTCTTAACACCAAGCTTCATTTATGCAAGAGTATCCTCATGAGACAATACTACTCTTAACACTAGGCTTCATTTATACGAGACTATCGTCATGAGACAATACTACTTTCAACTTACAAGTTTGGAATGAATTAGTATTACCTCTACTGGAATGTAGATGTAAAAAAGTGTTGATGAAATACCTGTACTAAGACAAAATGAATTATGAATGGTAACGTGCAACAAAATACAGTATATGCACAGTACTTGGCACTGTGCCCCATACTGTCATGTCGTCCATCCCCAGCGATTACCAATTCTCTGTGTCTTTTTATTTCCTCCATTAATCCAGCCTGATACGTTTTCCAGTGCAAATAAATTGATGGAAACAACTTTTTCTATAAACAAATTATATAGAGTGACCTATAATTATTGTTTAAAACAAACATGGGTCTGTACCAGGGGCTTAGCAGGAGGGATGGGCAATCTGTAAATGCTGGCTAAGTCCTTGGTCTGTTCACAGGCTACGAGTTTCTCAGAACCATGAAAATCAAACAGTCTCCCTTTGGCAATTATGGTTTTTTGGGGTTAGGCAGTGGGAACAAATTTGACCTCCACAGCCAGAATAACATTCATTACAAACTTACTCGCTGATAATTGAAGAATGTTCTCAATGATATGCAGGTCATTCCCATGTGTTGAAACACTCTAATAACTTTGGTTGCTGAGGTTCCTGCCAAAAGGATTCCAAAGCTAAGCAGCAAGTTACCAGCTGCAATTTTCGTTCCAGGGAAATTAGGTTGACTAAACCAGGTTGTTCGCTTGCCACATTCAGGGTTGACACACACTGTCACTACCTCAGCCATTGTACCATGTGCATTTACTTCCACAAGTGTCTCTTCACGTTTGCATTCACGACAGATTTGGAAGAGGGTCAACAGGTGTGTGAAGAATACAATGAACTTGGGTTCAGTTCTCAGATTGTACTCCACATTCATAGGAACTCTGAAATAATAAATGAAATGCTGAACAATAGGTTTGGCATAGAACAATTACAATTATATGCGTTGTTTGATTAATCCATAACATGGACAAATGGAGCGTTGAATTCACGCTACTGTATATTGTCGGTTATGACATAGCATGGTAACTTTAATCATTAATCTGTTGTTACCTTTGTGGGGGGACACTACTGTCTTCATCAGTCTCTGTCTCAGTTGTATCTGTCTCCACATCATACAAATCATCAGACGGTTCCTCTGCTTCATCGTCAGATGCATGAATATCACCATCATCGGCGCTTTCATTTGTATCATCAACATGAAGCCTCTTACTGCTACTTTCACCTGCTGAAAATTTATTTAAATGGTTGGCAAACTTTTAATTCCAATTATAACTTTTGTTGATATTTGTAAATGCATAATTCAAATCCAACACTCTTAACCTTCCATAGTAGGATTAATAGAAACTTTTGCAAATCTTTCAAAACTTACCATGAAATGAGTGTATATTGTACATACAATCATACATGACATGTGCAGTAGTGATTAGCTGCCTACCTGATAAATCTCCTTCTGCACCTTTCAAGACCATCAACTCTTCTCTGACAGCACTCAGTTTCCGTTTTGAGGTTTGCCAACAACTGCGGATTCGTTTGTTGTCTTTCTTTAGCAGTGCACAGTTTTCACATCTCTTGACATGCTCTAATCCCTCGGATTCCAAAATCTATTCAAAACGAAAAGCTATAGATTGCCAAAAATGCATACAAATTAGTCTAGCATGGTACCCATTGTTCATCTGCTATTATTAATACCATATAATACAGCTAATACAGCATTGGAGTGTACTGAGTCGAGGCAGCAAAATTGTTGAAAATTGGTCAACGGGCAATTTACAAAAGACATGCCATCAGGCAATGGGTGGGCCCTTTAGTTTTAGTATATTAATGATAGGATACAAATAGCAACTTTAAAAATACCATTGTTTCTTGTTCCATGGGCATGGGTAAACTGGATGTGGCAGGACTAGCTGTGATGGTAGCATGACGTGGCTCATCAGATGAGGTTGTGGGCATTCCTTCATCCTCTTTCATCAATACCTATCAAATTACAACCCAAAAAACGTGCGAACGCTGTGGTAGGATATTATATTTCATTGGGACATATACAAAAATTATATTTATATTAGTCTGTTTTGACATTTAAAATTCTTATATTATATAAAAGGTAAATCCATATTTCAACTCACGCTGGACAATATATGCAAACTATTGATGGGCACAAAACTTAATTATTCAAAGTAACGTTTACGGTTTACCTCTATAAACAGCTTTGAGCTTACCTCTCTTTGCTTCATACGTTTTGTGCGCTCACTTTCCGCACTTTCCAAAACTCGACTTGTGTCCACCGTAGGAAAGACACAAATTCCATATTCATCCCTTTTCAGTTTAGGGGTCTTGTACTTCTCCACAGTGGCAGAACCGATCTCAAAACAGTCTTCGGTGAAGTGCTTTGAGCACACAACTGATGATGTGTTTGGAGTCCATTTGTCTCGTCTGCGTCGAATGAAGTTCACCCATTGCGCCCTTCGTTTAATCGCTACGGGAGAGTTATTACTCCAAAAAGGTATCTGATACATAAATATACCTTTGCTTGTATCTGCAGTGTTAGAACAGCCATAAGCGACACACCGTTCGGGCATTTTTTGAGAAAAACTGTTCGCTTGTTGTCGATTCACAATACAATTTCTATATTGTTGTTGAAGATGGGTTCCTGGGATCCAGGCCTCTCGGTGGTATTTTGAGTGCGCCACTTTTTTTCAAAAAATGCCATATTTTGCGTGTTTGAGCCGTTATATCTCCGAAACTAAAAGTTTAACGCAAAAACTAATGTTGAACTTATTAACTAACTTTTTATGCTCTATCCGAATCACCGAAAACCCATTTTGCGTTCATAAGCACTTTAAGATCATTTGAGAAAGCAAATCTAAACATGTTGAGATCGATGGGGTGTTATTGCAAAAGAGAAGTATAAGTCTGTGTATAAAGCTACTTCGTATATGCAAGTGCCAGGTAAGAAGGGGGCTGTGCGTATTAAAGTTGCGGACTGTCCAACCCCTAGGCTTGTTCCCTACCACAGGTTGATGGCACATATAAAATCCATAGATATTGGTAAGTTGTGTAGTGTTTGTGAGGTGTTTTGTGGTGATTTGGAGGAACACGAGAAGGTTAATGGCTGTTTTCGAGATCTTGAAGATCTTCTTGTAAAGTTGGCTGAATTCTATATGAATGACAGTCAACACAACGAACCTAACACTTTTCATGTTGCTTTAGGTGGTGATGGGGCTCCATTCAGCAAGGATGATTCTGCTTGCTCGTGGCTTGTGAGTTTTTTGAACATCGGGCAAGGTGTCTCAAGCAGTAACGAGAATTTTCTCCTGTTTGGAGCTAATTGTGCGGAAAACTGTGTTCCGGTTAAGCATTTTTTGAATAGATTGATGACTGACGTAAGAAAGATCCAAGGCACATCATATCCCATTGCATGCAAGGGAAAGGCTATTGATGTTAAATTTGTTTTTGCCGAGTTGCCAAACGACATGAAAATGTTGGCATTCTTGGCTGGAGAGCTTAGCAATAGCGCAACATATTTTTCATCATTTGCAGATATAGACAAGAAATAAGTAGGCAGGTTGGATGGTACATTTGGTAGGACGTCAACAGACACTTGGAAGCCATGGGAGTATGCAGATCGAATTAAAGTGGTTAAAGCAGTGGAAAAGTTTAAGGAGAAAGTAAAGAAGAAAAGCACAAAAGAAAGCACAAAAAGATCGAACGTAACCTCGTTTATTGCTACGCAAAAGAGCCGACAGGAATTTGTGCCACTGGTCACTGAATTGATCGACAGAGCCCATGTTGAACCGCTACATTTAAAAAATAACATATGTGCTCTGGCACATCGTCATCTTTTAAATCTAGCGGTTTCTAAATTATCCAGTTCATCTATTTCTCTTTTTTCACAGGTTCCAAAGGATACTCCGTTTTTTCAGTTTGTTGAAACACTTCGATCGAAATGCAAGTTAAAGAGGTTGGCCAAGAAAGTGATCAGGTGGTACAATGAGAATGGTATGAATAGGAAAGAGTTCGATTATAGATTTCTTGAAAGTAGTATAAAGGGTAAAGAAACTGAAGCTATTCATTGTCATGCATATTTGTGCCTTTGCTTGCGAAATGCTGTGTCCTTGTTTAGTCGTTTCAACATCACGGATGATCAAGTAGGAGAGCTGAAACACTATTGTAAGTCATTTTATCGTGGTTATAACCTGTATTTCTTAGCTAACACTACCGTTTGGACGTTGGGGTATGTTGTTCCATACCAAGGAAATGAAAGAGAAATATGGAATGGGCCTAGGTTTGAACACGATGGAAGGTAGAGAGGCAAAGCATATTGCTATTGCAAAGTATGCTGCCAATACGGCTCATAAATATCGATGGGAACAGGTGTTTCGTCACAAGTATATCTCTCTCGTATGGCTACGCACCCACGGTTATACTAGTAACATCAATAGCCTTTCCAACACTAGTGACTCTGCTAATCATCTTTCATATATCCCAAAACGTGTGCTCAATAAAACCCCCAACTTTTGTAATTGTGGTTTAGATAAGCAAGTATCTGATGCGTTATGTAGATTTTGTTCTCATGAACTCAGGGAGAAAATAATAAAAAGCATTGATGAGGGTAAGTCAATTCTTTAAAGTGTTTATGCAACAACATTTCACCCCTGATATGGTTGAAATGCAAAGAATACTTAAAGTGTCGTTTCTTCGTGTTTAGCTTTTCTTGATGCCAGTTGGTATACCAACTATTTTCGGAAATGGGCAGATAAATATGCCGGTGGATTATTATGTCTTAGTATCGAGTAGAAATCATACACATGTCGGAATTCAAACCGGGAACAGTTGAGAAAAATTCATCAACTATAGGTCCTCCGGCAGGAATCGAACCTACGTCGAGTTAAGTGCCACAAATCATTATAGATAAATATCCCCATGCAATATTTCAGTACAAAAGATCAACGAGGGGGGGCTATTAATTATGTTTGCTTTGGATTTTATTGCCATCAGCCTACATACTAAAATATTTCCTAAAAAGAGTATAGTACACATACGCATTAGTCTAGATATGTGCAGGCTTAGTATAGTTTCCCTATTAGGTGCGCATTAGCGGCCATATTCGTTAAACAATTTAAAAACCAGAACACGAATACGGCCGCTGATGCATATTCTTCTGGGAAAGTATCACTTGAGACCTATTTCAAGGGAAGTATCGCAGGCCCTGTACAGGGAAAGCATACCGGCTGGTCTGAGCAGACTAATATGCATCTTATATACATTAACATTTCTATTTCTTGTTCATAGTTCAGCTGTATACGTACGTACGTGTATCAGAACTCGTAAGAACATCTGGGGGCGGGCTCTTAGTACAGGTAAAGTATACTTTCACAGTTGACAGATGCTTATAAAACATCTGAAGAAACGTGAACATATACAATAATTATAGAGCGGGTTTTCTACTTTTCCACTGTGCTTTTTCAGATGTTTTAAGAATGATTGGTGACATTTTTGCGCACAGCCTTTTTACTTAATCAACCCACGCGAATTTCTATATATATATATATAGGCAAAGAAAAAACAAGTTAAGCCTGTTTTCCCGTCGCTGTGCGAAGTTGTTAGCGCGATAAAATAAAATAAAATGCTGGACCGGTTTCTATCCATTCGCGACGATTTTTTAGGCTAACCAGTAATCGCTCAATTTTGTTTGCGCGCGCGAAGAAATTGCCACAGTGGAAAACTGGCTTAATTTCTTAAAGCTAAGACACAATGATTGGTCTTAACGTTTTCAAATAATTTAATTTTAGCTGAGCTAAATCGGTCAGATTAATCGTAGTGTATAAACATGCCTTTCTAAGGAATTCGTTGAATGAACATAGACATTCATGGTGATACCTTATATTAGCAATATCATCGTCAGTTTTCCTGAAGAATATCGGGCATGCACAGGTGTTCCATATAGCGTTCCAAGTTCGCTATTATCTTTTGCATGGACACACCATATATGAAAGTTCCATGTATAAAGTTGAAATAATTTCTCCGAGCTTAACTTGGCGCTTATCGTAACTCGCATGCACCGATACGAATGAGGCTGAAATGGAAATCTTGGGCATCGCTGAGGACAAAGAAACGTATATAATATCATACAACAAGCAAGCAAGAAACAAATATGTATAAAACAATCACAACTGAACAGATGATTTCATTTTCAACTGTTCAAGTCACGTTTTCATAATTTGAAAAATGATTAACTAGCTATTTATAATTGGTAATGTAACAGATTACCATGGCATGAACTTCAATTTTGAATGTTATTATATATTATAGCAATGATGTTCCTAGTTCATATTAATAATTATGTACATTAACATAAAAGTATTTACAGCACGGCTTTAAGAAAACATGGATATCAATTGTAGCTACTAGTCACATGACCATAAAACATATGTATCGATCAAGCAAGAAAATAGATAGCAATAAGACAAACCTAAACTTCAACTGGTTTACTAAGATTCATATGGTTGGGAGCCACACACATCTTATTGAAAAAGCATAAAGTTTCATTTACCATTTCATTTATCTGACACAAGGAGTCGAAACTCAGCTCTTTTTATTAAAGTCGACCTGGTATGCTCATTTCCATAATTCCTGACTTAATTTGACAGGCTTCTTGATTTAGGGGTGAAAGAGTCATGTGACTAACATATGAAAATAGTCTGTCGCAGATCTCACTATTTGCATGGTAGCTGTTGCATGTGAAAACCACACAATTATGACTATTCAGTCAGTAAATCTGACTCATACTTAATAAATGGTACATTATAATCTTTACTCTGGTATTATTGGCAGCCAACAAAACAATCTTTAATTGATTTGATAGTATAGTGTTGTGCTGCTATATTAGCAAAGAGATAGTTATTAAAGTATATTAATATTAATACTGTTTTAGGTTTCAGGCTACATGTTGAAACCTTTTTGTAAGTCTATGATTTATTGTCTGATCTTAACATTGTGCTTATTTTTTAGTTGAAGACCATTGATTTATGACAGTTGGCAACCTAAACTTTTACCATTGGGGCATGTAGGAGTCTCAGAACCCAACCGATTTGGTTTCTCATTCAATCCTAAATGGGTGGAGGGTCAGATCTTGTTTGAAATGGCAGATTTTCCTCCTGCAACAAATATAGCAATCACAAGGTAGTCTCGACACCCTGCAATTCAGAGACAAAGGCCTTTGCTTGAAAAACAGCATACTTGCTGTCAGATCTTGCTGAAATGGCAGAGATTTTCCCTCTGTGCAACAAATGGCAAGTCTAGGGGGTATCTCCTGACACCTACTAATTCCAGACAAAGGGCCTGCTTGAAACATCGGATTACTTTTGTAGAACATTTAGTTAGTGTGTGAAACCTTTGATTCTGTCTGTGAAACAATTAGTTATGTTTAGATAATGTTAATGTAAATATTTGCCAAAGAGTGTTTTATTTATATTAATAAAAGCTTTAATCATATATAACTTGTTGCGTCCTTAATATTATCAATAATCCACCGGATTATATGCATGTGCATGAATTATATATGTAACATGAGTTATGTGACCATATTTTGGGGTATCGACCACAACTGTGGACCAACACTTCACCCATTCAACACTTTACCCCAGATAGGTAAAATCTTCTGGCATTAGACAAATACTAAAGTAGGGTCATGAAGCTTGTTAAAGGGCATACCAAAAATATTGGCACATGGTCTTGTTAACCCATTAATATCCAACACTGCTCCCTTGATGAGTGAAGTAGGGTGTATTGCACATTAAATGGTTAAATATGGATCTGTTTATATACGTTGTACCCATGCAATGCCCTTGTTGTCATATGGTATTGACAGTGTTTAGTGCACAAAAGATGGGCCTCTGATTGTCTGAACTGGGCTTCGGATGACGAACAAGACACAAATTTGTGCACCCCAACATGGGGATATATAAATATGGCAACAAAGTAATTGGGGTCGACAGTGAATAAATAGTAAGGTATATTATATTAACTATGCATTACTCTCAGGATATAGATTTCATTAACCGAAATCAAATTTATAACTCTTTCATTAGGAAGTATTATAAAGTCAAAATGCAGTGAAATCTTATGTGTGAGAGCACTATACATTATAATACTTCAATGTAGTAGCAACAGAAAGCAGTAAAGCTCCACTCACTGTCTAAATTAATTTTGTTGTATCGTTTAGGTAGTGAGTGGAACTTTTACTGCTTTCTGTTGATATTATCCGCTACCTACACTAGCCACATATTGAAGTTTGTTATTTCAAAATAGTAGCCACATATTTTAAGAGGAACCTTAATTTAAGCATTTATAAATGTGCAAATTAAAATTGATGAAGTTAATAATTAGAAAGTTTGAAATTTAAATCAGGTATGTTGTGGGTATCCGTGAGCATTCCACTCTCCAAAAATAAAACCAATAAAAAGTTTACCTTGCCGTTTTTTGTAAATAAATGCGAAATCCTTTGCCTCCGTAGCAATGACGTTCACTTTATGTCCAGTTTTTATTCCATTTATTAAGTTCCTCTTAAAATATGTGCGCGCTACTTCCTCCTCTGAATATCCCGAGAGTAATGCGAGCAACTCCACTACCAAACGAAGATTAGTAAACGACACCACTTCCCCTTTCTTGTTGGTGGTGCACAAAACCCGGGCATAGATTGTACTACCTGACGAAAGACTACGAAGATATCGTACGGGATATCTCTCGTAATCTCCGTATAAAAAGGGTTTTGTGCACTTCGTTTGCTACACAACCGGCGACGAATAGCTCCCAACCATAGCCGCGACTCCTCGAGAAAAATCACCGCCGAATTCAAGGTGGAACAAGTAAGAATTCGAGCGGGACCATGGTGACCTTCTTGTTGATCTCGACTCAGCAAGACCACATGTTCCAAAATAAGTGTGCCTTGCTCCAGAAACTCTGTCTTGGAGTCCTGAAGCAACGGCAACAGACACTTCTTTATTTCTTCCCGTACATTCCCTGAAGCCTTTCGCTTCCCATCCCCACGCAAAATCACCTTCTCCACAACTTGCTCGACGGACAAGTTCGTATTTTCCGCTGCCATATTGTAATTTAATTGGGCAATACCGCAGGTCAATGACAGGCGAAAATGCAATTTTGCGAACAAAAATACCAAGCGTGGAAATGTACATTTACAGTTCAAGATTACAATACAGCAAGAGAACAAAGAGATGGCTACCTGTATTTAGTGTAAATGTTTTGGTGCCTAAGCAGTATACTATACTGTATACATACATTCCTGAGTTGGTCAATCTGTCAATGTCTTCCTATACAAGAATTGCAGGTCACAAGATGATACACAGATTTAAAGTGAAAATTATAAACCTATTTTAGACATATTTTTGAAATGAAATACACTATTTTTATAAGAACCAATTTAATAAGAACACTTAGGCTGAATTTCCCCCCAAAAAATATAACAAATTGAGGCTGACGAAAAAAAAGGTTTATAAATGTACTTTGTATAACTTTAACTTTCATACAGTGTCCAACATACGGTGTCCCTGTACACTACAGGACAGGTGCTACTGACTGTATGAACCCAAAATTCAATATCCCAGATTGACTGTACTGTAATCCTTAGACTAATCCTAAATCTAATCTTATGTGATGTCATTGCAATTGAAATCCCCAAAAAGAGTGCATAATAAGAACAAGCTAAGAACAATTTGAGCCTCAAATTGGCAAAAAATAAGAACATTGAGCTTAGGCTTGTTTTTACTGGTTCTTATAAAGAAAAGAGTGTAGCCAGAAATATAGTACGTAACTGCTGTATTTCAATTGTTATCATTTAATGTATGTTAAATACAAGACTAGTAAATTCACATTGATAAAATGTAAATAATTAGCTAGGTGAAGTGCAATAAAAATGTAATAGTATTCAATTTGAATATGTTAGCAATATTTCAACAAATGTGTGATTCCTAAATATCCATAAAATTGAATTTTCTAACTTAATGCTTGTTAAATCTTACAATAAAACAAGATTGCCATGCCATTATTACATTGGCTCAGTCCATGATTAAAAAATACCAATGTGTGGCAAATTTGTTTTATAGTGATATGAAAGCTGAAGATAAAACAAGAATCCTTGTCTAAATGCTTGCTTTTTTGTTTCATTTTTGGCTTTCATACAATATATGTAGAAGGGAAAGGTTGCCATGTATTGGCATTTTATTATCACTGGGCTAATGTCAATATGTAGGGCTAGATCACATGGTGCGAAAAGGCGAACAGGCATATATCAACTACTACATCATATGAAATTAATGTTTTTAATTATTTTCCTCAAGTTGATCAATACATTTGCTCAAAAATTGCTCAACTTCCTGTTTACTAGCATACTTGTTCCCAATTGGTCAATCAATCACTGAAATGAGATGCCATTGGTCAATATACACACATAGGAAGTTGAGCAATTTTTCAGCAAATGTATTGATCAACTTGAGGAAAATAATTGATGCAATATTTTATCAACACTTCCATTGCATCGACAGTAAGCAAGGATACATAATCATTAAGTGTAATTACTTTAAAAAACCCAAACCTTTTGGTGTTAGCCAGAGCAATACGATGCTTTCTTGCCACTCAGCCCATTAACTAGCAGTACCTTAACATTGACGAATAAAATCATCAGGCGTCAAACAGAGTGAAATACTAATATATGGTGCATTGCCTGCTAATGGGTTAACAATAGACACTAGCAGATAGTTTTGTTAGCCCATTAACTGTCAGTACCCTGCATTGCAATCTTCTACAACAAAACTTGTTCTTTAACTGTGTCGGCATAACATGACAGTGCCCACATTGCATCTGCCTGGTATTGCATCTGCAGGTGGGTGTGGAGCTTCTGGACCATGTTGTGGTGGATCAGGTTGTGGAATCTCTACACCAGGTTGTGGTTGATCCTGTTCTGGTAACTCACCATAGAGCAGCAAATACTAGTGGTTGTCTTCATAATAGCTCAGTAGCTATCCCCCTCAAAAGTCAAAACATCCACATCAATATTGTCAACCAAATTCTAAACGAATGAGTTTTTGCTTGATGGAAGTCATTAAATATCTGAAATAGGTGCATCTTTAAATAACGTATTTTTCAGTTTGATAGTATCTGGATTCTCATCCGGTCTTAAAATTATTGAAGAAATGCATGACCATCGCCTTGACGCCTTCTAAAGTCTTCTACATGATATTAGAACCGCGGTCTATTCCCGCTTTGTAAACAATACCACAAAATATAAGCGATTGAATTGAACTTACTGATGATTGCCCAAATAAATTGGAATCGCTCGAGTGTTGACTTGAATCAGTATCTAAAATATCTTTGCGCAAATTCACACAAACGATCTCAGGATGACAAGCAGTATTGGCCGCTAGACATCAGACATGCATTTTGTCGGCCATAAATTATCCTGGAGACACTTCCCTCCACAAGAACTGAAGAACACAGGGTTATGTCGTCTTTGTTTGGGATTTCTGCAGCACTTCTAGTTCGATTTGATCTAACTAAAACTTATTTCGTTGTCATAAAAGCAGTCGGCGAGAACGCAAAGGAAAAATAAATACAACAGGAAATACCGAAATACGTCATGTAAAAATTTTATTGCATAACGTAAACAATAGCATTGTTATGCGCAGAATATATGCGCAGAACGGACTTTACATCATCTTTAAGTAAATATATGTTCAAACTCGTACAATATATCTTAACAAGGATAAGAACATGCAGCTATGCATGAACATATTCCTTTTTTATCAAATATTTTACAGACTATAATCAAACTATTTGCATTGATTATTAACAGATGGTTATAACTTTTTAACCTTCAAATGCAGTTTTTGCAACTTGACTTATGAATAGAACATTACAAATAATCAAGACTGAAACTATTTGCAGTGATGATTTCAACATATATAACTATGTACACTAAGGCCGCACATATTGTGCAAAATCCATAGTACTAATAACTAACAATGTTATAAAAGGACATGTTGCCCAGTTTATATGCCAAGAAAACTAACTGGCAATATATATTTTTTACATTAGAAAATAAACCTAGTATCTATTATTTAATATTGGTCTATTTCCAATATACACTGTGTGCAGCATAATACTTGACTAAATCATCAGTAAGTCTTCAAACTCCAGTGTTTAACTTGTGATGTGGGAATCAAAGTTATTGCATTTAACTAAAATTTGTTTCAAAATTAATTGTATCACTCAAGGTGATATCCCGATCACTAGTGACTTTCTACACTTGGGATTTGATCTAACGATTATATCATTTAGATTGCACACAACAGGATTGCTAGTTTTGTTAAATATTTACTATTGGACTTACTTCAAATCTGCTGCTGTTACACACACGAACGTTTCTTGCTCATTCGCTTATAAAACCGCAGTAACAAATTAGTCCTAATTAATTTAATTTATTAACCTTAATAATAATTCATAAGAAAATTGAAAATCATCTCTAATTAGTGCCTGTATATATCATACAGCCGCCAGAACGAATTAGCAATTTTGTCATTAGATGCACAGGTTCAAAAGTAACATAGCATTTGCGTTTGTGTTGAATCACATAAAGAACATCGTGCCATATATTGGATACAACACAAACGCGAATGTACATAGGCCTATCACTTTACTGTAGAGCAAGGTAGATTTGTGATACAAGCAAGAGGCATATTTGAGTCAAGTCCAGCTATTTGAAGTAAAATAACGGGCTGTGAGCATGTAAGGTCACCAGCTATAGTAACGCGCGTCTCTGTCATACAGATAATTGTACATGGAAATGGTCAGTAAATAGATTTTGTCAAAACTCTTTCCGTAATTGCTTGTTGTTGAATCCTCTCATATTACCTATTCTTAGTAGAGACTGGCATTAGGTTCGAGTTAGTACATGAAGGGCCATGGCCATGGCACCCCTCATGTGTGTACCTTATTAAACAATGAAAGTAATTGTTGCAACGTTGGGTTATAACTCGAAAACCAAACGAAATGAATATGAGGTTGACCAAACATACACGCTCGATTAGACAATATGTTTTATACCAAACAAAATTATTTGTAAAACCGATTTATTTTAAAAGTAAGCACTGAAAACACTGGAACAAGTGGGTTACTTGTTTACTTGTTTGGTCAACAACCTACTCATTTTTCCCAGTGACAGGCTAAAGCACGGATCAAGCGAGAACGCAAGTCCATCAGAAGTTTTTGATTGTGCTTGCTTGTATCTTGTTTGACCGTCCACTTGCGAACACTTGTGTTGACTGGCGACGACTTTGAATCTGTTCAAATTTCTTCGCAAGATTTTTTAAAATGTGTGAACGTTTTGTGAACATGCGCGAACTTTTGCACCCTTTGACCATGCATGCAGTCTCGCACAAGTTAAACTTGCGGTGGACTTGCATCTCGTTTGATCTGGGCTTAAGTTTACGGCAATATATAAAATCCACATAAAATGATCGAGGCACCTCCGACATATACTTACCTGTGAACACAACACAAGACAAGCAACCAAACACAGGACAAGCAACCAAACACAAGACAACTACGCAACCAAACAAAACGAGCAACCTACCCGTTTTCACTCCAGCATTTTGCTGCCGCTGGCTAAATTTTTGGCAAATAAGTATTTTTTACATTAACTCGCCGGCGAAAATATCTGTCCTACAGCTTTAGTCATTTAAACCTTTCGCCGACGGCGTGAAAGAACAACTACAGTAGTACTAATTTTTTTTTCGGTCATGAAATTTACTTGCCAGCAGCGGCGAGAGCGCGAGTGAAAGACGAGAAACCTAACATAAGACGAGCAATCTAACACAAGACGAACAGCCCATCTTTGATGCAGCAGTAGAAGTAAAGGCATATAAATTGAACTTGATTTCTGGATCTCATGTTATACGTGCACGCATTGTCGTTTTCCCTATTCGTTTTCAAAAGTTAGCCGTGACGGTCAAGATTAGCGATCATTTTCGAGTTACAGAGCACTTGTACGTACGGCCAGCGCGGCCGATTTTGCGCATGCTCTGTGACTCGAAAATGATTGCAAATCTTGACTGTCGCGGCTAATTTTTTGTACGTATGACAGTAGAACTGTATTCTACTTTCTGTGCGGCCGTCAAGTTTTTAACCAATCAAATTTCACGAAAGTATAAACACATACGTGCGTGCAATTGTGCGTACGTACGTGCAAGTGGAGCCCGGCCTTTACAGAATACAGAGTTGCTGTGACAACTGGTACCCACTTCAAACATATCAAAAACTTGGAACCAGAATGCACTACGAACACAACATAATTTAATATCATCTAGCTGTCATTTGACGAGTATAATCGTCTAGATAACCTGATTCTCATATATTGATGATCGGATATATCATTGTTGTCTGGTTTCAATGAAGGGCAAAATAGTTTGTAGTACTCAAAGCATTTTACTCCTCAACGATCACTGACAAATGGCACTTTACATATGAGAATCAGGCTTTAGGTAAAATAACACACTCTAGTTCGGCGCAACGGAAAATCATGGTTAACAATAGACATTTACAACTAGTATATTCGTTAACCCACTAATGCATAAGCGTTTCCTTGACTAATCAAATTGTCTGGCGTTACAAGCCTAGTTTCCATTTTGTCATGTGTATCATAACCATGTCAACGTGGCCGATGTACTGTAATAGTGTCGATTTACTGTATCTCTGCCATCAGTATCAGTAAAGGTTGATTTGCATACAGCAAATAAAGGCAAAGTTAATTCAGACTAGTTCACAACATTCAAAACAATCAGAAACTAGGCTTTCGACATAGTAAAATAGTCTGGCCGAGTACAATACCAAAGGCACACCATGAAGCATTGCGCGTTAGTGGGTTAATAAAATGTTAAATTTTAGGCGTTTCGAATGAGGTTTCGAGTATAGCGTTGCACAAAAAAAGAACCAGCGTGTTTTTCAGGGGAAACTGAAAAATAGTCGATGACATGGTTGAAAATAAACGAACAAAATTAACACCACCAAGCTCATGTGTGTACTTCACATAATGCTACTTGGTCTTTGGTCGAAACGCCAAAATTTGCCTTTTGAGACTTCTGTACAGTAAATGCAATTAAAGAATAGACTTACATTTCTCGATGCTTTCCATAATCTTTTTCCTAAGTCCATGAAGACAAAATCTACACAAGTCAGCTGATGTTATCTTTTGCAAACCACAATCACAATAATTAGTATGTTCACAGCGAACACGTTTTGGAATATACGAGACACTACTGCCTGTAGAAGAACTATTAACGGCAACGTTAGTATAACCATGAGTAGATATAGCAATGTGTTTTGCCTCCCTTCCCTCCATTGAATTCAAGCCTAAGCCCAATCCATAACTTTGCTTCATTTCTTGTGTGTGAACTGGAACAACACACCCCAGGGTCCACACTGTAGGATTAACCTTTAAGAATAACCAATAACCACGATGAAAATTAGTACAGTGTTTCTTTAATTCTAGTACTTGTTCATCTGTAATGTTCACACGACTGAACAAAGAAACAGCATTTCGCAAACAAAGACAGAGATAAGCATGAACATGAAGCACCTCAGCAGTTTTACCAGAAACACCATTTTCAAGTACATAAATGAGAAACATAAAATTATGTAAAAACATTCGAGAGTCCTTACCTGTGAATCGATAGTCAAACGTCCTTCCATTAATGTTGCTATTATCGTTGTACCATCGAATGATTCTCTTCGCCAGCCTGTTTAAATTACACTTAGATCTTAAAACATTGATGAACTTGAAAAATGGTGGAACCTGTGAAAAAGACATAGAAGTAGATAACTTATGTTTAGACATTTCAATCGCTTGATTTAAAAGATAACGATGCGCTAAAGCACAAGCGTTATTTTTTAAATGAAGCGGTTCAACATGTACACGATCAATTAATTCATCCACCAAAGGAACAAATTCTTGCCGACTTTTCTGCTTCGCAATAAATGATGTTATATTGGAGCGTTTGGTGTTGGCAGAAACATTTTTACTCTCTATCTTCTTCTTGAACTTCTCCACTGCCTTAGCAACTTTCACTCTATCTGCGAACTTCCATGGTTTCCACGTATCTGTTGCTTTGTTACCAAAGGTGCCATTACCAGTCAAAGATAATGACTCCTTGTCAACATCTGCAAAAGTGGAAAAGTATGTTGCGCTGTTATGCCGGTTTTCCACTTGCGAATTTTTTCGTGCGAAGCGAATTTTTCATTTGTCTTTGGTCTCTCAACTGGAACCATGTGGAACTAATTGGATAAAGACAAAAGAAAAATTCGCTTCGTGCGAAAAAAAATCGCAAGTGGAAAACCGGCTTTAGTCAGCTCCCCAGCTAAGAAAGAAAGCATTTTCATATCATTTGGGAATTCAGCAAATACAAATTTAACATCAATGCTTTCTCCCTTAGCTAGAATAGAGTATGAGGAGCTCTGAATTCGTTTGATATCAGTCATCAACTTACCCAAGAAACGCTTAACAGGCAAACAATTCTCTGCACAGTTAGCACCAAAAAGGAGGAAATTCTCATTACTACTCAACACGCCATGTCCGATGTTGAGAATACTTACCAACCAAGAACATGCTGAGTCATCCCTTCCAAAAGGAGCACCATCTCCACCCAGTGCCACATGAAAAGTGTTAGCCTCGTCGAATGTTAGGATATTATACTTACCGTCATTCATATACAACTCCACCAACCTCAACAGAAGATCTTCAATATCTCTGTAACAACCATTAACTTTATCACAATCCTCCAACCCATCACACAAACTACCATGGACACTGTGCAACTTACCAATATCAATGGATTTTATATACGCCATTAACCTATGGTAGGGAACCAGCCGAGGGGAGGGCTGGTTCCTGCTTATACGAACTAGCTTTATATACTCTTCTATACTTATCTTTACCCATCACCCCCTTACTATAGTATACAGCAATTGATCTAAGCATATTGTCAATTGAGCTTTCATACTTCTTCTTTATAAATTATTGGCAACACCTTCTCCTTTAACTTTTTACAATTCTTCATACCTTCCACAATATCATCTTCCTTACATTTCTTTTCCAACGTCTCTAACATTCCAATCGTCCCCGGCTTCAAGTTTTCTTCACTTCCTCCATGTACTGCATTCACCACTGCCATCGTTTCTCTCCTACGCTTTCTTCCTGTAGACTCGACACAACTTTCTCCGCCTGTTGGTTTGCTTGTCCGCCTGCCTACAGCTGCCTTGCTAATATTAAACCCTACTTCCTGCCTGCTACTTTCTCCTACCAAATCTGTCCTGATGCTGTCTAGATCTTCTACCTCATTTACTAATTTCTTTACCTGCATATATACAAGAGGTTGTTTAAATCATACATAGCATGATACTCAAATATTAATTCTTATTTATTTAAAAAAAATCGGGGTTTGATTTGCTAATAGCTATCGGTGAATCCGTCATGTCAACTCAATAGCATATTAAATATGCAGTTGTGACCTATTAACAAACGTTCTGATGTCATAATGTTGGTTTCATAATGATGTCATAATGTTGGTTTCATTACGACGAGCAAATGCCAACAACGAATTATTAGCAACCAATTTACCAATTATAATTATTAGTAAACAGGCAGCTGTGAATTTTTTTAAATAAATAATAAAACAATAATTGAATGAGGTTTTTGCATGATATGAAGAATTATCAAGCCTCAGTTTCGTGTTGTCAACCTCAGCCTTCGGCTTCGGTTGATAACACAAAACTTCGGCTTGATAATTCTTCATATCATGCGAAAACCTCATTCAATAATTGTTAATTAGAACAATTGTGATACTCAGATAACCCACACTCAAATGTATAATATTTATATTTCTTGTGTGTACATGCACTATTAACTGTAGTTACAGCAGTATTAGCAAATGTGCTTTTCAGTGAGAAAGCATGCAAGTTGCTGATTTTGTTATAACTAATCTCAACAAGACTTGCCGCATTCATGCCCCTGAGCTATTTTTTAACTATTTGAGTGTTAAATCACTGGCTAGGCAAGCAAAATATATATCGGGAATTGTTGTAACCTACAAATATCATCCCGAAAAGTTCTGTTCAAATAGTTTTGTCCTGGGTGGGATGCTAGGCTCTCAATTGACCTGTGCATGATATTAAAAGAGCCCAGATTGGTTTTGGGGTATAATTATATTTAAATTATTTGGTCTAGCAGAAGTGCAGAACTGTACAAAATATATACAACATCAAGTGCAGTAGCTTATCACTAGTAATTTGCAAAAAAAGGTAAACGCTTAGTTATGCACAAATAATTAATCAACATGAGAAGTTAGACCCGAGTTGGGAAAGCCGAAAAGGGCTCAATGTTTATACAGTATATAAATAATAAATATATCTATTAAATGAGCACAAAGTTTATACATAAAATAGGTAGGAAACTCCATTATTTCAAGAAATACATACATATACTCGCTTCATACCTTTTCATCTAAACGTTTCAGCTTCTTAGCAGTATTATAGGCCTTATTGCTCTCTTCTACCGCCAACCAACCCTGCCTTTTCCTTCTCATGTGCTCCGCAACATTGAAACGTTTGTAGTTCCTTGCCTTTGAATTTGGCATATTTTTTCGCTTCGGGGCATATTTTTTCGCTTCGGGGCATATTTATTAAAAAACAAAAAACATACAGACTTCAATACGACCTTTGTCTTGAATTTCAACCAAAAATAAAAACAAAATAAGCTTCAACCAAAGATCCTATTGAAGCTCAATTTTTACAACTTTGATCAAAAGCCTTAACAAAAGCCAGCGCAAAACATTCTGCACTATGGTACTCCATATTGGTATCAAATTCATCCTCAAGAGACCCTCTATCTTCCTAGTACCCCCTTATCACCCTTAAGGAAAACCCGTATAAGGAAAAGAGTAAGGAATTTGAGGCATTTTTCACTCATCAAATTTGTTCCCAAGCTCCCGAAAAAAACCGCGCGGTGGCGAAAAAAATTGGGACATTCAAAAGTGCAATTTCGAATGCAAAAATGCCAGGCATGAAATCCCAGGTGAAGACCACTATCAAGAACCAATGGAAGATTTGCCATCATCTTTACCAGGTGCACACACAGATTTGAAAGAAGACAGCCGAAGTGAAAAGTAGATCAGATAGTGAAGCCGGACCTTCAGACTCTTACAACAAATCTGATGACTCTCAGGATGACCAGCCACCTGTACCACAATTAACAAACAATGAAGTTTTTCAAAAATGTACTGAGTGGTTGCAGGGTCCAGACGGTGGTTAAGGGATTCCTGGTTTAACCACCTTTGAGAAACAAAAACAACCAGGAACTGTCAAATCGTACCTTGGATCCCTCAATTGATTTTTTATGTTCCTAAAATGCAAACAGCTTGGTCAGCAGTATGGTGTTACACAAGACCAACTTGGTGTCCTTTCTGACCAAATAAAACAATGGAATAAATCATACCATAATCTAGTGAAAGACAGATTTTGGGTTAAGAGAATGGAGGACCTGGCAAACCTCAAAACCCCCAACATGTCCAAGAATTTGATAGGTTACAAGTATCAAGGGATGCTGTTCGAATCATTGGCGAGAACTAGGACGAAGAAAAAATTAATGGTCCAACGCATCAAGAGTACACTTTGGTAAGAGAATACCTACTTACCGTTTTCTGCATTAACAATGGGAGTAGGTCAGGTTCACTCGCAAACATGACCCTTGAAGAGTTTCGAAATGTTCATAAAGATGGAGATGACTATGTGGTTAAGGAAACGAAACATAAGACATTCACAACTTATGGACCAGCTCACATTGTCATGCCTACTACAGTTTATACGTGGCTTGACATACTCATAAGAAAGTTTAGAAACACACTTGGCAACGTAGACAAAGGAGACAATGCTCCTGTTTTTCTATCTTGGAATCTCCGCCCAATGGATTCATCCCACATTGGTAAGCAAATGGGCTCTTGCTGGGGAAATGTTTTTGGAAAGGAAGCATCTGGTGGTGGAGCAACTGCATTCCGTAAGACAGCAGTTTCTGCGGTACAGGAGCATGGTGAAGAAGCAAGAGGAAACCTGGCAAGTCTGATGGACCATCGTAAAGAGACAGCCGATAAATTTTACCTGCTCCAACAGAAGTCAAAGCAAGCTACTGTTGCAGCACGCAGTCTCAGGCATATCATGCACTCCAAGACAATCAATGAAACACATGCACCAGCTACTCGACACCGATGGGCTGCTGAACAAGAAAACGTTTTAAGTGATGTTTTTGCAGAGGAAATCAAGGAACAAAACATCACACTCCAAAAAGTGGAAGAGGTCATCAAGGATCAACATGTCCTCAAGGATTTCTCAGCCACAAAAATCCGTGATAAGATCAGGTACATGTACAATGATAGTGTTCCTGGTGCTATGGTGCTTCCACAAGAAGAGGAGACATCTGGAGATCGATTGGCACGTTTGGGGATTCCAGCAAACGATGTTGGTGAACCCAGCTCTACAAACCCTAAGAGGAAGCAGAATGCTAAAGCTGCAAGTTGTGACTCAGAATATACACCCAGTTTGTTTTCTGCAACAAAAACATCAACTTCAAATAGAACTGGGAAGTTACTTAATGAGAAATCAACTGAAGGCTTCAAAAAAACTTTTATGACCTTATTACAACACAAAAACCAATAAAAAAAGCAGGTGTTATGGAGATAATGGAAACATCTCGCCAAAAACTTTACACCACTGCAATTAGTTGATAAAGTTCGAACAGAAAGAAAGAAGTTTCAACGGGAAAGTAAAAAACAATGAAAAACATTTGTCAACATCAGGTTTGTCTTGAACATTAGCACACAGACTATACAGTATTATTACTGTACCTAAACGATATTAAAAGGGGCCCTCTCAGCCTTTACATCATTGTGTTTAAAGCAACAGAATAATGCAAAATACAGTAATTATTTCAGGTAAACTGTTAGAATGCTATTAAGTTGGACTTGGGCTTTGTTTATGTTTCACTTCTGGCATTTGATGTCGTCAATCAACATTACACAAAATATAATCACACCATCAAGCGATATATATTGGGAACAATGGTATCCCAGGCTGAGAAGGCCCCTTCAATTGTGATCATAGCACTTTATACTGTGTTAGTTTAATAGAGAGTATATATAAATGCTCTAACATTTTGTTCTATGCTCTAACATTTTGTTGTTATTCATGTAAAATTTTTAAATTGTTAATGGTTTTAAGGTTGAAATTTAAAAGATTTTTGTTATATTCATAGTGTTGTTGTTTTGTTCAGTCAGATGAGTATCAAACAATCAGAATAGTCATCTATAATAACATATCATTTTTGTCAGGATCATGGGAATCTGGGGGAGCTTTAGCCCTGCAGTTTTTGGTGTGGGAAAATTATGTGCAGGGTTGTGCTGGATACTACTTATTATAGTCATGCTTACTGGTTACTGTGGTAGGGTAAGATACTACCATACTTTACAGGTTACCATACTGGATAGTGGTCTACCAGATACTGGAAGGGAATATGAATACTACCAATAGATATATACTAAGAAAGTTTAAGTTTCTCATGAAGGGAACAGTAAACATGATCTGGTACTTTGGTGTTCAGAAGTTTTGGAATAAAACAGGCCGGCTTGATCAAGGGAGACCAATTACCACCAGATACTGTAGTACTGTTGTATGCTAAACATAATCCAAGAATACTGTAGCATAACAGACTTTTTCAATCACCACAGTGTAAATTGATGTAAAGCAACTAAATTAACCACCACTAACAGTGGTCTCATCACTAAGTGTGGTAAAAATACTCCTTTAATGTGAACAACAAACAAAATCAAAAATTTTAATTTTAATACACATATGGTGAACAATATAACTCACTATAACTAATAGCTAAATATAATGGAAAGCATATAGTAGTTACAGACTATACATGAGACATTGTACATGTATGTCAGTATTATTTGGTATTTACATAAAAATTATTTACATTCTTGTACTTTAAATGTATTTGTCTTAAATAAAAGTTCAGTGTCATAATTATTGCGGCAACAAATTCAATGTCCTCCTTATTCAGTTAATGACAGATACTCTGGGTAATAAAATATAACTGGTTGGTAATAAAATATAACTGCATTTTACTGCTTCAGAGCATCAAGGAGTAATTGTCTAGCTAACATCCAATTAAAGTGCACATGACATGAAAAACTCAACCATGTGAAATATTAATACTCTAAATATAGATGAACCCCATTAAATATTTTTCTTTAGATATATACATTTGAATTTTTAAAGTGATAACATGAGTTGGACAGGCTAAACTAGAAAAATGTGCTGCTATTTTATTAAATATTATTTGAATGCATGAAGACAAAACCTAGCCCATATTATATTGGCTTGCAATTTCTGGACAGACTGGTTTAACTTGTTGTTACCATAGAAATGTACTAACTTCCAGGCATCTCCATGATAACATAACATAAAATGTAATTTCCATGTTGTTTTCCACTTATCCCTTTCTAATGAGTGGGGAAGAACCTCTGGCACCCAGGGTACTCCGACATGTGTCACTTACAATCTCTACCATTTACATGTAAAGATGTTCAAAGATACAGTATACTGTAAATGTTTCAACCTTCCTATAGGGTTGATTTATGCATGTTACATTATTAACCCAGCTCACAGTTGTATTCCATTTTTTCACTGCAGTTAGTACCACTACCATTGCTACTCACTTTTGATGTAAATTTTTCTTTATACAAGTTTCATAACATCAAGTTCATTGCCTTCCTCAAGGGATAATGTAAAATAATGGAACTCTTTTATAATCAATTTTCACTATATTGTGCATCATTGGACTCATATAACTTTGAATCTGCAATAAAGCAAAGAAAAGCACTAATTAAATAAATTATAGCAATTTCTATTGTACATACTAGAAAGTTACTGAAATAATTTCTCGTACTAAGCAACACTGCCTTACAATAATTAAATCTGTTAACCATGATCCTGTAGTTTCATAATATGAGTAATAGTTTTAAGAAATGAAAACAAAGTATTAACAAAATTGTAATCTCAGAAAATTGCTTAATGTCATCCTGGGAACCCTGAAAGAGAAGCTTTATGGGCTGATGAAATTAAATCCGCTACTGTCACTAACCTAACTATAATGTTCAATAACTGCAGATTGTTTTTTAAATTATTAATTTCCAAATATTATGGTAAGGTGCCATTGCTAAGTTAACATTAGTACTGTACAGAAGTTGGTATCAAGTCTGAAATTAATTTAATATTTCTTACTCTCACTCAATTCAGGGGCACATAAAATCCATTGGGCCCAACAGTTTGAAGTGGTTATAAAATATTACCATTTGCTGTTGCCATAGTAGCAAACAACCAACAAATAGGCACAATAAAATCAAAACAAATAAACCTAAAATGTTCAGTCATAAAGCCTATAATGCCACATTATAATTTATGTCCTATGGTCCTAACCACCCGCCCGCCCGCAGCCTAAATGAAGGTAACGGCGGACCAGAAACTAAAGATCAACTTGTAGGGGCCTTATCTTCAGTAGTGATTTTGGATATTGAAAAGATCTCAATATATATATTTCTAGTCTTAGTCCTTCTCACTCCCATAATAAATAAAGTGCAGCATGGTACTAATACAGCATCACTTTATCATAAACTCTAGTTAAACTATGTTGATATAAAACTTGTTTATACCACTGTAGTTTGCACGGTCACCTAATATTTAAGTAGTCAACCATATTTACATATATGTAGACTTAAGATTTTAATTGCTAAACTACAGTTAAAAATTAAATTTAAGACTTTTATTTCTCTCAGTACACAAAAGATAATTAAACATACTGTCTTGGATTACCACAACAATGGGAATGTAGCACACTCCATTACAAAAATCGAAATATAGTCATACATTAATTATTCATTTTGGTCAAAAATACTTCACTTACCGTGATAAGGAGTCGATAAAATGCAACAAGAACCTCCATATATCGAATAATCCACACAACTATCTTTGGTTTTCATTGATTTTCTTAAATATTTTGAAGAACAAGTCAGAAGACAATAACGAAACAAAAGTAACAAAATGGAGATTGGAGACTTTTCGTCACTCGTTCCAGGCTTTTGCTCGGCAAACATGTCATTTCATCTGTAAATCCGAACTCCACTCCAAAAATAGTATTTGAAAAAAATGCGAGAGAAATGTTATCTGTTCCCATTTATTAACTCAACAATACTGTAAAATATACGTATAAAAGTAATCTACAAACAGTCGCCATTTTGGATTGTCTCCTCGAGTTTGTCACTATATTAATATTATATGAAGTATATAATGTATCAAAAGTCTACTCTCACATTACCCCAGTTGATCAATATAACTGATTGATCAACAATAAACATGAAAATGTCAATATCCTTAAGTAATTCATAGTAATAAGAGTTAATATTTTAAAATATCAATAGTTCAATTCAGCTCTTGTATCCATTGTCTTCTTGTCACATCGGCAGCAACCGCGGCTCTTCTTCTTGGTCTCGTTTCAACCGTTGTCTTCTTCCTTGGATTCTAGTTCCGTTGTTTCGTTAACATCTTCATCAACTGGTTCATTGATCTCCAACGGTATTAACGCCTGCATCGGTCTTCTTAATCTGCTTGGATTAATTCCCTTTCTGCTCACTCTAACCACTGCCGAACTCACATGATCATCGTCACCCTTGATAAGTTATTCCACACGACCGATTCTCCACGATACTCTAGGTGTATCATCACGAACGATAACTATATCTCCTACGCATATTAACTGTCTTTTCGAAGTGTCCTTGATCCACAAGCGATGCGATTCTCTAAGTTCCAGAAGGTATTCATTACGCCATCTCTTCCAAAAATGCTCGATTAATTTCTCGAGATGCACTCTTTTACGCGCAAGATCATTCCCCTTTGGTTGAAGGGAGACGGCGTCCACACAACAAGTGTGAAGGAGTAAGCGGTTCTTCTATGTCTTCGGAGGATACATAGGATATTGGTCTAGAGTTAAGAATAGCTTCGACTTCAGTTACAACTGTCAGGAGTTCATCGTAAGTAAGTTTCGAGTTCCTTATAACCTTCTTCAAACATCGTTTGACTGACTTTACCAATCGCTCGCAAAATCCTCCCCACCAAGGGGACTTTTCTAGGTTAAAGACCATTGGATTTTCTTGGAGGAAAAATAATCCCCGAGCCGGCACGAAGTGCTGTGCAAGGGTACTAATTCCGCTCGGATATTTACACCCGGGTATGTGAAAACACAGTGGAATCCAAAGTCGTCCGCCGCGATGTCATGGACGGTTCAGGGTAAAGATTTACGGTTAAAGATTTTGTTATTCATCCAAATGATTTTTAATACTCGTGCTATTGGAAAAACATACCGATAAACAGAGTCTTCAAAACAAGATAAACGAGAAGGAGTCAAATGGCTGAAAAAACGACAATTTTGAAGTGTTTTAAACGGGTGTCTATTTTTCATATTTTAGTTTGTGGATTTGCAAAAACGTATGTCACTCTGTGCGGTTATTATAATATCGATTAAACCTAAAAGGTATTTTAGCAAGTTTAAATTTGAATTTTGAAGAAACAACGTAACGTCAAAAACTTCATTTTAAAGATAAATTAAAAAATATATACTGTCAAAAAACAGTTGAAGTTTTCTGAATATTTTTTGACGTTTTTGAATTTTGTGAAATGCCTAAGGTTACATTTTACAACAACCAAAGCTAAAATAGTACGTAATAACATATCTACTTTATATAATGGGGAAATTCATAATTTTATAGTTAAAAGTACAAATATTTATATTACTCTTTTATCATTTTGTACCAAAAGTAAAAAAGTGTGTGTTGCTATGGTTACAATGATTGACCGAATACTTAATGTTACAATAAATTTTGGGAAGTATAATTCATGAGTTCGAATAGGCGAGGGGATTCTGCATGAGTGTATTTCTAGTCTTTTACTTCGGGTAGCTCGAACAGGGCGGATAATTTCTTTGCAGCAGAGAGAAACGTCTTCGCGTTATCTGATATAACTTTAGCTGGTATACCTTGTCTTGCTGTAAATCTCTTGAAGCTTCTCAAAAACGCCTCCGTTGACAACGCCTCCGTCGTTCGATGACTTCCATCGAGCATGATCGGGTGTTTTGTCTCATACCGAATCTCCGCATTCGATATGCGTCCACCGCATCTTATCACTCCTTGACCATCATTGAATAATCCAAACTGTCGTATTTGGGATTGCGTTTAAGGGATACTTGTATTTCTTTTTTCTTTTTTTATTTTATTTAACTTTGCCTCAATGGCAGGGAGTCCATAACAGCGTCAGCCAATTACTGTGGCCCCATTGTTAGTTCCTATAAGGGTTAGTATTAGAGGGAGGAAACCGGAGTACCCGGGGAAAACCCTCGAAGCACAGGAGAGAATCTCAACTTACATGAGTTATTTGAGCACACTGCCGATCTCATGCGAGTACCAACAGTGACCTCGACCTGTTCTGCCTTTTTGACGTCATCGGTGTCTAATTCCTTTGATTTGCATTTTCTTTTCACGATCTTTATGAAGACTCGAGCTGTAACTCTCACCAGCCTACGAAAGGCACTGAAATTCTCGCAGTTTATGACCTTTGAAATACATATCTCACCCTCGACCACCAAAAGAAATGTTGAGTGTTGCTTTCTAATTTTCTTTGGTCAGTGATTCTCATCTCTTTAGTACAATCTTCTGGAATGTCAATGCTCACGTTCTCTTTATCCTCATCTCGCTCGACATCGGCATATAACCTGGCGGGTCCGTAATTCCATAATTCGCATTTGACTATGTTTTGTAAGGAATGTCTGCTGGGTGTTCAAGTCCTGGACAATGCTTCCAAGATGCGACCAAGGTGAGTTTTCGAATTTCGTTAACTCTGTTAACATTCCTTGTGAAACCTTTGAATCAGTCCAATACAGTGAAACCTTTGAATCAGTCCAACATTGTTGATAAGTCAGGCAAGTAGGAGCACTGACAGCAGTTCTAATCGTCAAATCGACTGTCTTTCGAGAGGTGACACTCTGGACTTTGACGTTACAAATCTTACATAGACACAATTCAATGTCTTCACCTTCAGATAGATTACTGCAGCGTATGCTTTGACGGAAGCATCGCAGAACCCTTGTAAGGAATAAGACGTCACTTCTTCTTCGATATTAGCGAGGTAACATCTAGGAAATACCACCTGTTCGACCTTTGAGCTCTTCAATTAATTTAAACCATGCCAATTTCGATGTATCGTCTAATGGTTCGTCCCATGTAGCTCCTGTAACAAAATTTTGAATTGAATCTTATTGGGGAAAGGAATCCAACAGGGTCGTATATAGTTGAGACCATGCTGACTATATTTCGTTTGGTTGGCTCGCATTTCTTTGCATTCTCTATAAGAATCTTTAGGTCGAAGAGAAAACAGTCTGTCTCGGTGTTTCCTCTGCTCTCTTTGGTTTGTGCAAGACTCATCCTCTTGACCGACATTCAGTGTGTTGTTGTCGTTATCCATTCGGTAGATGGAAGAGGTGTCAGTTGGTGTGCCCGTAGATTCTTGTACGCTGGACTCGTTAGCCTAGAATTCACGTCTGCGCCTCCAGTGTTAAATGTTCTCTAAGAACTTCTCCACAAATGCAGGATCAACTGTGTCATACTGGCGAATGTGGTGGGAAATGGTGGCATTAAGTAGAAAGGGACTTGATGACACACCGAAAACGACTCTGGTAAAGCGAAGAATGATAATTTGGGGTTTTTCCTTCGAGGTGTCATCGACCTTAAAGTGCCTATATCACTCGCAGGATCTTTACGGATTTGGAAAGAGCACAACCTTTTTCAACCTTTTTTGATTTAGTTCAATAGTTTCCAAGATATAGGGTGCCAAACATGGCTTTTTTGACCTTTTCAAAAAATTTTCTGTGGTGCTCGGGGGACTGGGACTCAGGAATCCAATTTGCAAGTACGACATCTTTCCTAATAAATACATACATTGTTGCTGGTTGTATGCTTTGCATTTTTTGAAATAATGCCAGAACGGTGCATTATCTACGGCTGTAACAACACAGCTAGTACGAAAAAAGGTATATCTTTATATCGTATACCTTATGGGTGAGCTTTATCCAGCGGAAACGGGACAAATGGCAGCCAAGTGTAAGTTCAGTTGTGTGCTCGCAACACTTCACGGAAGACTGTTTTGACTACGGTTCTAACACTGTAGAAAAGTATAAGTTACCGAAGCTTAAGCGTGATGAAATTGGCATCACTGCCGTGCCTTCTCTGCTTCCAAAAGCAACATCTTTGGAGAGTGAATGTAGTTTGCCCATGCAGCACAAAGGGAAGGTATGTCACATCATATTTGACGAACTATTGTCACATGTATTCTATGCGTGTTTTTCGTGTTTTATACATCCTGATTTTAAATTATTTTACTTGAGTGTATAAGTGATAGGAGGAGTACGTTAATTTTATAGATGGCGTTTGAGGAAGGAGCGTATACAACAACCGAGGAATCTCAGCCTTCAACGTCAACAAACGTGAGTGTATTTTGCCATTTTGGACTTTGAAACGTGAGATTATAAAGTTAGCTAGATAAATAGATTGGCACGTTTATAAATAAGTGGTCTACATTTATAGATAGCATTAGAGGAACGACCTTCACTTAGTGAGGAATCGCAACCTTCAACCTCAAAAAAATCGTAAGTATTTTGAACTTTGAAACTGTATCACTAATCACACAGTCACAGACCACATTGTGCTACAGTAATAATATATCTTATTTCATGCTGTTATGTGTAATGATACCTAATATATGGTGAAAATGCAAATTAGTCAACCCAAAAATTACTAGTGGTGTGAAAGATATTAATGATTACTATATAACAAGATGCCTGCTGAGGCGTTCACACTGGCCGGTTTTGCCCCATCTGGACGGTCAGGGTTTAGGGGCACCTGGGGCGGTGTAACATTTACTGTCTGTGTGAGGTTTCAGGTTTCAATCTCAGATCAGTGGTTTCAATCTCAGATCAGTGGTTTCAATCTTATTTTGAGGTGCTTGGGTATATTAATGATATATGCTAGGTTTATATAGCCGATTGTGAGATATATAGACATTGTCCTATCATTACAGAGTATGATATATTAACTTCTTAGTTTAAAGACCATGTAAAGTCCATTCTGTGCATGTGCTATGGGGGGGGGGGGTCCCGCGATGTAAACAATGCCCAAATTTCGCGTTGTTTCGACTAAAATTTGACATCTTCTAAATCAGAAACTCGAATCTGTATTTATTTAAAGCATAACGAACCAGAACACATCATAATTTTTTAAATATAGCGTGTTTTTCGGTCTTTACCTGGTGGTGAAAGGTCGTGTCTTTTGGAGCTCCGTTTATAGTTGACATATTTGAAAATATTAATAATAAGTTGTTCACCACATCCATGTAATATCTAAAGAAGTGTAACGATTAAAATATATTGTACGGTCTTAGAAAGCGTTATTATTAAGCCGCCATGGCTGTTACTACAAGATCGTCTTCGAACAAAAAACTAATTGATGAAGATTTCAAGAATGAATTAAGCAATCTAATCAAAGATGAGTTAGTCAGTGCAATGAACAGTGCTGAAATGAGGATTGCGATTGCTAGTCAAGTTAAAGAATTAATTCAAAGCGAAGTTGCTTCCTTAATCCAACCTTTGGAAGCCGAATTATCTGAGGTTAAAATCGCAAACGAAAAGCTTCATGCTGATTTAGCTTATATGCAAGATCACGTTTCTAATCTTTCTCTGCATGCGAATGCGAATGAACAATATTCAAGAAAATACAATGTCAGAATTGGCGGCATACACAAGGTTGAAGGCGAAGATTGCTATGCAGCAGTTTCTGGCTTCTTTAAACAATAACTCAGAGTTGATATAAAAGATTCCGACATCGATCGTGCTCACAGAATCGGTCGGTAAGGTACGGTGGCCCACAAGTGCAACATCAAATATTAAACGAAACATCAAATATTAAACGATCACATCAAATTAAAATTCATCACACCGAATTAAAATTCATCACATCATATTAAAATTTCATCACAATTGAAATTCATCGCACCGAATTAAAATTCATGACACCGAATTAAAATTCATCGCACCGAATTAAAATTCATCACACAGAATTTTAAAAATTTTTATTGGATGTTCAGCGGTGACTCGATGATTCCATTGCAACTTCATGTACACAATATTGAATACAACTAATCTAAGCCTTGAACACCTGCAGAATTTCAGGCGGTTCAGTGCGGAAGACAGTTAGACAGACACGCTTGTGAGCAACTGAGCATGAATTACAGTGTTTCCACATGCAAGGATTTATCCTTGCAAAAGGAATTATCGCTCTTTGCAAGGAAAAATGCAAGGAATTAAATCTCACAAGGAATTTACAAGGATTTTTATCATATTTTTTAAATAGTGTAAATTCAAATATTCCCAATATGGCATAAATATAAAATGCAGTGAAGTCGCTTCCATATACATGAAATTGTATAATATAGCGGGTGTGTGAAGAAAAACACACTAATATAGTAATATTTGACCACATACACGAGAAAAAAAGTCGAACAAAACCTCGCGAACATTTTGCGCGAATAACTTATTAGAATAAGTACGGGAATTATCAATTATGGCGACAAATTAGGCAAATAAAGTGATACGTATTTACCGATTTCACATACGTGTTGTTGAGCGTGGTATTTATAATTATCTTAATCATCTTATAAATAGGTATGAGTCAGATGCCGTCGTCGATCCGTCATCAAAATACATTAGCAAGTAATAGGAAGGCCTACATATTATGGTTCTTGTTACGCTAAAAAGCTGTTTAGAACTTGAAAAATCATTAACGTCTGCAAGGAAAAATAGAAGGAAATTTTGCAAGGAATTTTGCCCGAAAATATGGAATTCTCAAGTTAAAAAGAAGGATTTTTTTTTGGATGTGGAAACACTGGCATGAAATGAATTGACAACTTGACTTATGTTTTGCCGAACGTGTGGAGCGAGTGTTTCTGAAGAAGCACATTTTTGTTCGAAATGTGGATGTGGTAAGTATTTCTAATATATTTTTGTTAAATACTAAATGAAAATTATATGTAGATTGACAAGATTTCAGGCATCCCAAACTTGGATTAAAACTTTTTATTCGTAGTGCATATGCAGTTATAGATTTCTACTAAGTTTATAAACTGTTTCTATATTATTTTGCTGAATAAATAGCGCCTTGATGAGATTAAACCATGGATTAAACATAAACAGTTTAAAAATCTGACAATAGTAGCGATAACATGCATAACATGTGCTACACTGATCTAAAAGAATGACTGGATAGCGCTACCCCTGTTGCTGACTGGTCCTTCAAGACAATAGAAATCAGCAACTACAAAAAACCTATCATTATTTTTTTAACTGCAGGGGTGTTGTAGAGTAAAAGTACAACAATTCGGGTTAAAAAGGGGTTAACATTCATTATACCGTGGTCTACTAATTTCTTCTGACGAAGGGCCTTTGCTCGAAACGTCGATATTTTTATATCTTTGAGGAACACGAGCAACCTACATTAGAAGATTTATACATTAAGTATGTTGGGGGGGGGGGTTGTGGTAAGAGTGTAGGGGTAGTCATAAGATTTTTGCAGGCATATGAGGGTTGGGGGCGGGTTTCAAGAAAATTGTTAGCTGAAGAGGGTCAGGAATTTTTGGAAGATGCAGCTTTCGTCCCCTCCCAATTTATTAAACTATTTATTTATATTTATTAAATTAAATGCAGCACATAATGTGAACTTATATGTAGAGCGAGGTATTTGAAATTGTATGAAAGAGGTAAGAAGACACTGAAAAGGCAGTTTCTAACAATATAGAGGTATACAATCGGTTCCTTTAAAGCATATAAAACATTGTTCTTCTTATAACGACCTAAAATGCTGTTCAAACTATTTTTAAATTGTAGAACACATATTTAAAGCAAAAAAAAATTATACCCTACTATAATACATTAGACAACCCTTGCTTCACCTGATAGAGTGGGCAATTTCCTGTAATAGACTTGACTGGAAGAACATACAGTACATGTGTATATACCAGTGAGGGTAGTTTTTGTATTGCATACAACAATCAGCAGGGGACAGGAGTCTTCACAGTACTGGAGGATGCAGGGGTTAATATTGTCTATTAAATGTATTCGAAAGGATATCAATCGGTCCCTTATTAATAACTTATTTTTGGCTTAACTGTATTTTTTATACTTTATGTAACTAATTCATTAGTTTAGTTATATTTTGAAATCAGTGTATGACTAACCTTAACATTACAAAGGCAGGGTGTGTCAAGGGCAAAAACAGTTCTAATGACAGCTTCTTGGATATTTTTAAATGTAGAAAATGTACAAAAAATGTAAGTAAAAACCAATGCAATGATTTCCCCTTGACAAGTAAAAGTGCTCGGCATACAGTACATACATTAGATAAATACAGAGTAAAATATAAAACTAGGGCACACATCACAGTGCATTGCATCTTAATGGGTTAAATCTGTATTTATCAAAAAACAAATCTTTTGAAGGATATGACTTTATGTTTTAGCTCAGGAAAAAGCTCCACCAATATTGGATACCGGTAGACAAGAGCCAAGGAGTGATTTACAAAATCGAGGTTTGTACAGTATCATTCCCGTGATATGCTCTTAACGTACATATGATCCCAAAGGACATGTTAATGTCACGAAGGACATGTTAACAGTAAAACCTTAAAATAGTAGTTAGTATTCTTACTTCCTTATTACAAACTGTCACCTATTCTTGCAGATAATGTTCCTAAGGAAATATCTCGTGATAAGAAAAAAGTGAAAACATTCTGTGAGTTCCAAAAAGCGAAAGGGAAGCAGTGGAAAACTTTGGTATCGAAAGCAATTGGAAAGAAGAAGAATCCAGATGGCAATGTCCAAATATCTATTGGCCTTTACGAATGGAATTTAAAGCATATGAAGCTGAAGCCAAAACGGGGGAAGAGACTATCACTGTCTGTCTCAAGCATCGCACCCTATGCAGAGATTCTTCAAAAGGCTGTCGACAAGTGGAAATCGTTTCACAGATGAAGAGGAAGATTATATGCTTCTTTTAGAGGATGGCAAAGAAGCTCTATTCCTTCCTGGCTCTCATAAAGAATTCGTTTCACTGAAGAAATATCGGGAAGACCTCGGCAAGGACTATAACAAGATTATTTTATTTTTATGTACAAGAAGTGATTTTACCACATCCACATAGCGTACATGAAGACGGTGAAGATAATGGCAGCGGCCATCAACCAGCAAAAGATCACGACTACAGGAATACTTCAACAATGATAGTGATCGGATGACAGAAGAATATCCTGAAAATGATAACCATCATTCTCCAACGCAGAGCACTGAAACATATCATGGTGACGGTATGGGTGAAGTTAATGGCACACAAGAAATTGAACTGCAAGTCAACAGTGATGAGACCCTTGCCAGAGAGCTACAGTTACAACTAGACAACGACCACACAATGAATATCACGCCAACTTTTAAAAGCAATAATGAAACAGGAGAAAGTGTCTCGTCCCAAAGTTTATGTCCTGACCTTCCCACTTTGGTAAAAGAGATGGAAAAGAAAGTGGACAGATCAAGTCAATTTTTTCTCGTGGTCCGACGCGGTGCAGCATTTCTCAGGTCATTGTCCCTATGGCAGCGAGCGTGTAAAAAATCATTTCCACAGAAGCTTCTACGTGTCAGATATATGGGCGAAAATGGGATCGACTCGGGGGCGATGTCAAAGGAGTTTTTGTCAGATGCAGTCTCACAAATGGGGCCTGCCATGTTCCCTAATGGTGCACCAGTTGATTCAATATATAACATTCAAAATGGCAATTTTAGATGTTGTGGTGAAATAGCAGCAACTTCCATTGTTCAAGGTGGACCACCCCCATGTTTCTTGGACGAAAGTGCATACAACATGCTCGTTAACCCAGACATTGGCATAACTAGTTTAGATCTGGAGAAGCATTTTACTGCTAGTGGTCAGAAGCTGCTTGACAGCATTAAAAAAAGATGTTATTGCACACAAAGATTTGATCATTGAGAATGGGTACACGGGTTGCATTGACGATGCCCACAAAGATGTATTGTCGAGACAGTGATGGTAAGCATAATTAATAGACGATTACTTTACTTAAAAGAGTTCGCCGAAGGTTTAAAGCTTTGTGGTGTTTTCGATGTTATAAAAGCTAACATAGAAATCGCCAAAGATCTGTTCGTGAATGAAAGCCAGAAAGTGGATGCAGATTATGTATTTTCTTTGATGAGTCCTGAATATTCTGATGACGGCACCTCAAGACGGGCCCTTGAAAATTCCATAATGGATAATTTCCAAGACTTTTTAATAACACTTGAAGATGAATCCATCTGTGGATATGCTGAAGCAATAGCATGGAAAGATGAAAATCCCACAGAACAAGTCCCTGATGATGCAGAAGCAACCGAAGAGAATTCCCAGTTTCAAACGGCAGATCTGACCCCTGCTGGTATCCTTGGATGGCTCACAGGACAACGTCACGTACCGTTGAATGGTGAATCTCTGACAGTTATTGTAAATTTGATCATGATTGTTTGGTTAGAAACCCTGACCATACCATCTGCTTCCCAACTATTGGAGCTTGTGGCAGGGTACTAACATTGCCAGTCCCCCACATACACAAGAGTGATGAATTCAGAGATGTTTTCTTACTTGCACTTGGAAAAGGTGGTGTTTTTGCAACTCCTTAAAATGCTTTGATATACACTTGCCATCTCAAAGGACAAAACAGATCTATTTAAAGTTGATATTTACTGTTAGAATTTTTTACTTATGTTCACTGTTCTAAACGAGTTTGTTGTTGCACACTGGATCAAATCATAACCACTCGTTCTATTTAAGAACCTTAAATTTATGAAACGATGAGGAAGGTCTTGACGTACCTACAATCGCGTGCAAAAATTATTGAGACACGCAGTTTATTGGCCCCTCCCTCCTATAACAAGTGGTCTTGCTCCCCTCGTGCATTGTTGTTAAAACGATTTTGAGGCAAGGGGTTATCTAATAATATGTTTTCAACATTGTTAATGGGGGAGGGGGAAATACACGTGAAAAAGATCACCAAAATGTGAAGAGTCTCATTATTTTTTCACGCGATTGTAGGTTAGCTGCTTCTATCGATTTCACCCATGAGAAACGTCATTTGGGGACGCCACACAAAAACTGCTGTAAGAGCCAACAACTTCAAAGCATACCATATACGAATATTTTCCATAAAAGTTCCATTTCCTGATTATCACCCTATTAACCAAGTATCAGATATTAATAGATTTTAAAAATTTTGGATAAGCAATATAAATGTATATTGAACAAATGGACCAGCAGTGGTATGAAGTTGTTTTACTCTAATCTGCCAAGATGATTCCAAACTGTCGATATTTTGCGATCTTTCCCAGACGTCACTCCCAAATCCCCAACCTCCATACGTCTTTTCTCAATGGCCAAATCGATATGCGATACAAAACGTTGACCCATCTTATTACATTACGAGACCTTTGTGTTCATTTATTTACAAACAAGTACCAAATTCTTTCGTTTAGATTGTAATGTACTTAGATTTGATACACATTGTTATAACATTAAACCATATTATCTATTTTATTAACTTTGCACGTAAACAATTAGACATATTATATACAATTTTTAAATGGCTAATCCAAAATCTAAACAATAAGACATTTCACTCAGGTCGGGGAAACAGTTAGTGGCAATTTGCATGATTTTTTAAATTATGAAATAACTCTAAGCATTCTCTCCAATCGTCAGGATGGCGTAAACCACATTCATCCATTACATACTTGAAGTAAGCCTCGTATTCATTTGCATCTTCTTCTTGGGTGTCAGGATAAGTTTCCAAGACATGTTGTCGTTGTTGAGCATTGACAGGCTGTAAAAAATCTTGCGCGTTGTGCCTTCCAGGAAGGTGATATAATTCATCTGGTCTCCCAGGAACTGTTTCATGCCTTGATCTTCGAATATAATGCGTATTCCAGTGGTCTTTAACATGATCTAGGTCCTGTTGAATTAGGCCAGCAAAACAGAACCACAAACACTCCATTTCGATATCATTTCCGGTAGTTAGCACTTCACGTTCAATGAAGTCTTTAAAAAAATTTATCCACCAGTTGGCTCTGCTTCTTCTAAAATAGGACCACCATCCTTCAATTCTCTGATTATGTTGGGATGTGCCATAAATGTGTGCTTGTTCGTTATCTGTAAAATAACACAGTGCAGCTGCAGCTAGTCCGTTTTCGGTTCCATAATCTGTTCTCATTTTTCTAGGGCACCCATTATAGGCATTAACAGTATCCAAAAAGAATCTCAAGATAACATGTGGGTTGTTGTTTGACCTTGATAACTGCAACCATAACATCTTGCGGCTAAAACCATCAATACACCCATGGAAGGGGGACCCATATGTTTTTAATTTGTCATAGCCGTCTAAATGCCAACAATAGTTTGGCCCTGGGTTAACATAAACCCTTCTTTTTAGACGATGAGCCTTGGTTGTCTTGTTTGACAACCTTCAGGATCTAATTCCTTTAACAAATTTTCAACTTTTTGTCATGTTTTCAAATGTGTATATTATTTTGTGTTGTTGTGTTAATTGTTTTTTGTTTTATTATATAGTTGAGCAGCAAGAGGTGAGCATATTTATTTATTTTAATAAATGGGGGTTAGTTTAGAGGTTTATCGAGCAGCTATCGGTCTGTTTAATACTTTTAAAACTTTCTTAACGGTTAATGATCTGGGCATTTGTTTGCGTATTACGATGATTAATTTGGTAATTTTATTTATACTTTTTTCTGGTCTTATTGGTCTAATTTTACTCTCGGGTTAGGTGCATCCCAACCCTGGCCCACGCGATGTCTGCATGTCTATTGCTCATCTTAATGCGAGAAGTCTAAATAATGAAGATAAACTCAGCGAAATTTCCCTTATCGCTCAGCAACGTAATTTTAGTTTATTGGCAATTTCTGAGACTTGGTTAAACTCAAACGTTTCCAATGAAAGCATTTCAATTCCTGGTTATAATATTTTGAGGAATGATCGATCTATATCTCGTGGAGGAGGTGTTGCTTTATACATAGCTGATTATTTATCCTTTGTAAGGCGTTTAGATTTAGAATCTCCGCATAGTGAGATATTGTGGGCTGAAGTTACGGCTGGTCGAGTGAAACTGCTCTGTGGTGTTTGTTACAGGCCTCCAAACCATTCCTCTGATGAATTAGATCTATTTTTAAATTCGTTCCAGAGTAGTCTGGACTCTATTAATCTATCTAATAATTTTTCAACAGTTATAGTTATGGGTGACTTTAATGCCCACTATAATTATTCCGATACTTCATCATTTAACACCGATGTCGGTGTTAAGCTTTATAATTTTTTAGACGGTAATAATTTATATCAGCTAATTGACGAACCCACTCGCATTAGTTTGACCGGTGAAACTATTTTAGATTTAATTATAACTGATTCCCCTGGGTATTTTATCTCGACTGGTACGTTAAGTCCACCTGCTAATTGCGACCATAACATCATATATGCTAATATGAACATAGCCTCAAGTAAACCAAAGTCATTTAAGAGAATCGTTCGCAATTATAATAACGTTAATGTTAACGGTCTCATTGCGGCTCTTTTAAATGCTAATTGGAATGATGTTTTCACTAACTCTTTGGATACAGTAGACTCCGTATATGACAAATGGTTAAATTTATTCAATTCGATTCTTGATGTTTATATACCCAGTAAAAGTGTTACTATCAGACCTAAAGATAAGCCATGGATGAATAGTTTGATTCGCACAGCTATTCGTAAGCGAGATCGTCTTTTGAAACGTTTTGGCAAAAACAAAACACCTTTTTATTGGGAACGTTATCGGCTTAAACGTAACCTTGTTGTCAAACTAATTAAAAAAGCTAAACTTGATTACCAACAAAAAGTAAATTCTTTATTAGCGAATCCTCTGACTTCACCTAAAAAGTGGTGGAGTATTGCTAAATCACAGTATGGAAATAAATTGTGTTCTTCAATTCCTGATCTATTAGAAAACGATATTAGAATTACTGATTCCAAACTCAAAGCTAAGATATTTAATGATTATTTTTCAAATCAATCAACTTTGTCTAATGCCAATGTGACTCCTGTTCCGTCCTTGCCCACTGCACAGTTTTCATTGTCTTCAATTGTTGTAAGCGAGTCTGAAGTTCTTTGTATTTTGTATCATTTAGATGTTTCTAAAGCATGTGGTTTTGATAACATTAGTAATAAAATACTTAAGATATGTGCAAATGGAATTTACAAACCACTGACTCGCTTTATTAACCTCTCATTATCCACTGGTAAATATCCAAAAAATTGGAAATTAGCTAATGTTATTCCTTTGTTCAAGAAAGAGAACAAACAATTTAAAACTAATTATCGCCCAGTTTCTTTATTAGTAAGTTTATCAAAAGTGTGCGAAAAACTGGTTTTTAATCGGGTTTATGAATTCCTTGAGGTCACCGGTTTTTTCTATCGTTTGCAATCGGGTTTTCGACCTGGCGATTCAACAGTTTCCCAACTGGTTTATATCAAGCTTTTGAAAAAGGTCATGAAGTATGTGCTGTGTTCCTAGATATTTCTAAAGCTTTTGATAAAGTCTGGCACAAGGGCCTTCTTGCTAAGTTACAAAGTATTGGAATTAATGGACCCGTATTAGAATGGTTTGAAGACTACTTACAAAATAGACATCAACGTGTCACTATTGAAGGGGAAAGTTCTGATTGGGCAAGGATTGAGGCGGGGGTCCCTCAAGGGTCAGTTCTAGGACCTCTGTTATTTTTAATAATATCATTAATAATGATCTTCCGACCAATATTTCTTCAACATGTTTCTTATTTGCTGATGACTCTCTTTTGATGAATGAAGTTATTACACCAGTAGACACATCGAATAAACTTAATGGCGATCTCAATGTCATTTCAGATTGGGCTAGTCGGTGGCTAATTACCATGAATCCTAAAAAGACAGAAAATATAATTTTTTTCTTGTAAATTGGTGAAGCCGCTTCATCCAACTCTCACTTTTAATAATGAACCAATTAATACTGTTTCCCAACACGATCACCTAGGTGTTACCCTTACTCATAATCTTTCGTGGCGTCCTCATGTTTTAAAGATTCATCAAAAAGCTTCAAAGAAACTAAACATGCTAAAACCTTTAAAATTGAAATTGCAAAGGAAAACACTAGAAATTCTATACAAATCACTTGTTCGTTCGTGTCTTGAATATGCTGACATTGTGTGGGATGGGTGTTGTGAAGCTGACCGAGACTTATTAGAGAGTTTGCAATTTGAAGCGGCACGATTAGTAACAGGGGCCTTGAAAGGAACTCAGTCAGAGGAATAATTTAGTTCCTTTGTATTTGGCTGAACTATGTCCTAAATATGTAAAATCTAGAACAAATTATGATTTGCGTGCTAATGATGATCTAAACGCTTCAAGAACTCATTTCTTATTTCTTCTATCAATCTCTGGAATAATTTGCCTCAAAGTATTCGTTCCAGTCTTTCTCTCGATTGTTTTAAAAATAATGTATTTATTTATTTGTATTTGTATTTGTATTTAAAATAGATCCCCAGTTAGCTATAATGCTAGTTTACACGAGGTCTACGCTATGGTATATTAAGTTATAAGTATATATAAATATAGTTTACAAGAAACTACGATGCTATACAATATTACAATATAAAATTTAGTCTTAACAATAGCAATAGCAGTGCTTATTCGGTATATATATAAAATAAACCACGCTAACTGTCTTCGAAGAGCAGATTTAAAAGCTCCTTTCATTACTATGTGTTTTGTCTCTACACTTAAATTGTTCCAAATTTCTATTCCTCTTGTTGTAAACGTTCTGTATTAAGACACCTTGCTGTTTCAAGTTGTAATCCTTTGTATTATGACGGTGATCGTTTACCGTCTATTTTTCATACCCGTTTTACATTGTCAAACAGCACATTAAACCATGATCTGTTTTTTAAAATGTGTGTTTCCTCTCCTTCTTGTTCATGTGGGTATCCAAATGAGACTACCGCCCACTTCTTTTTTGCTGCGACCGATATGCTGCTCCTCGTGGTTAACCTGCTCACCTCTGCTGCTCTCTTGCTTGGCACCAGTTGGTTAAATGCAACTAGAAAAACTCGTCTTATGTGGCTGCTTAACAGAAATATCTCCGTTTTTTCCTTTTTAGTTAATAAACGTTTATTCACTAGTGTTCAGCGTTTTATAGTTGAATCGGGTCGTTTTGCATGAGGCTGCATTTAATTTTTTTGGTGCAGACTGTAATTAATTAACTAGTTTTTTTTTGTTGTCTGTGTGTCTTTTTTAACTTTCTCTGTTTTTCTCTGTCTCCTTTTAAATTAATTAATCGTCTATTGTTATGTAAATATTTAGCGAAAGCTCCCTAGATAAGCTCTAACGCTTTTGGAGCAATTACTTATAATTTTAATTAAAAATATTGTTTATACAAAAAAATATATATAGCGTGTTTAAAATGTAAACGGACGTTGCCGGTTTGTTTACATCGGGACTTTACATCACCTTTAATATATGTATTAAAGACAAAATTCTAATAAATATTTAAACCAAATTCATTGTGTTATTGTAATTATTTTAGTAATATACTCCATACGCCCAGCCTCGACAATGTAATTTTGAGTTGACACGCACAAACTAAAAATAGCAAACGTAAACAAGACATTTTGAGCCATATTTTGTGATAGTTAATAACACCAAGTAAAGTCGAAATTAAAGTATTGAATCGAAATACCAATATTGTTAAAAAGCAAGAACAAAGCATCATACCAGAATGTGAATGACTTTGAAAGTTAGAAAAGCATATAAATTTAACTGTGTATTAAAGCGAGTTAAGAGCAGGTAGGAAATTAAACTCTGTCGCGCTAGACTTATGCAATTGTAATATATTATTGCTTAAATTTTGAAAGAATTGTTACTAAAGCTGTACTTCTTGAGAAACATTCCAAATTCTTTATACAAAGGCAACAAAGCTAATATATCAATTTGTTCTATATGTCTGTGGCCGACGCTGAATTAAAGTCAAAGCTAATATATAATAGCTTTGTAGTTTAATATGAAGTAACTATATTCTACGTTGTACTATCTAAAATTATGTTGTAAACTTAAACAATCTCAGTTATAACAGTCAAAATTCGCTTAAACATTCGGCAATTACCTTTTCGCCATAATTTCCAGAGATTTTACCAACTGTAACTGCAGCTATTGAACACGCAAAGAAATCTACAACGAACTCATGTGTTGTTTATATCAAAGAAAACCACCCATGAAACAAACACAAGAAAACATTTCCTAATAGACATATTTGTCATATATAGCCCGCTCTATGGCAAGCCGATTGTTGCAATGTCAATATATTTGTTCAATTTAATCGCAATATTCATTCAATTTAATTTTAATATATTCATTCAATTTAATATTTTCATATTCATTAAATTTAATCTTAATATATTCATTCAATTTAATGGGAATATTTATTCAAATTTAAACTTTAATATATTCATTCAATTTCAATATTTTCATATGCATTCAATTTAATCGCAATATTTATTCAATTTAATCTTGATATATTCATTGCATTTAATATTGATATATGCATTCAATTTAATCAAGTTTTTGGGAGGTTTTAATCTTAATATTTGCATGCAATTTAATCTTGATATATACATTCAATTTAATTCCGATATTCATTCAATAAATCCTAAATTCATTCAATAATTTCTTAGCATTTAATCCTGGGAGACTGGGGCGAGTGGTTAAACCATCGGACAAATATGGCAGACGAAGAAGAAGTCTTTAATGTTGAAAATGACCTGCCAAAGTTTTTAGAGTCTGTTTTAGACAAGGTAGAATCTATTTTCCAAAGTGATGTTGTCCAAGAAGTCGCTGAATCCCATGCTGAAGTTATTGATCAAAGTATTCGTTTGATTCGATTGATAAGTGACTGCAGTGATGTGGAGACTCAGGACAAGGTAAATCTGAACACTCTTGCCACAGTTTTTACTGATGTACTATCGCTGTTAAATCATCAAAACGCCATAAGATCTCCAACTACGGTCCATGGGAACAATACTAGGGTAGCAACTGAGGCAAATGGTTGTCCTGGATGACCGCGTTTTGTTATCCGTGCTGAAATGCTTGAAGAGCTTCGAGAACTTGGATTTACTTGGACTAAGATAGGAGAAATGTTGGGGGTGTCAAGGTGGACCATTCATAGACGGGTGGCAGAGTATGGTTTGGAAAATATGACTGGGTTTCATCACTTACCTAACGAAGAACTAGATGAAAAAGTCAAAGAATTCATTTCAAATCATGGCTGCACACCTGGACAGGGTTATGTCGGAGGTTACCTTAAGTCAATTGGCTTAAGAGTTCAAAGAAGAAGAATAAGAGAAAGTATGGCAAGAGTTGACCCTCGGAATACTGCATTGCGTTGGGGTATTGCCATTTCTCGCAGGAAATATCAAGTTCCTTGGCCAAATTCCCTATGGCACTTAGATGGCCATCATTCGTTAATTCGATGGCAGCTGGTTATTCACGGATGCATTGATGGCTATTCTAGAAGAATAATGTTTTTAAAAGGCAGTGCAAACAATCTTGCAGAAACTGTTCTTGAACTGTTTTTGGATGCTGTAAAGATGGATGGAAACCTATGGCCCTCACGCATAAGGGTCGACAAGGGTGTTGAAAATGTGCTGGTATGCGATGCCATGACACAAGCCAGGGGCGAAGGAAGAGGAAGCTTTATTGCTGGCCCTTCAACTCATAACCAGCGCATCGAACGATTATGGAGGGTGTTTTCCGATGTGTATGCCATCTTTACTATTATATCTTCTATGCTATGGAGTCTACTGGTATCCTTAACACAGATGATCCTATTCATCTTTTCACGCTGCACTTAGTTTTTATTCCAAGGATCAATAAGGCCCTTGATGAGTTTAGAGAAGCATTTAACCACCACAAGGTACGTACGGAAAAAAACTGTTCCCCAAACCAAATGTGGATAAATGGCATGTTTCATCCTGACAATCCACTGGCACATGCAGAGCTAGATGAAGAGCCATATGATGTGGAAATGTATGGACATGACCTCTATGGACCATCTTCAGTTGGGAGTGACAACAATGTTGTTGTTGAAGTAGTCCACCTGGACCATGATGATTTGCTCACATCATTTGTTCTTGAAACACTAGATCCCTTGCAACAATCTGATGAAATGGGGGTAGACATTTATACTGAAGCCTTGGAATTGGTAGTACTGAAGATTGATGAACTAACAAACTCTTAATGAACACTTGATATATGAGAAGACAATGACTCACATCTGTAATTGTTTTTGGGCTTTTTTCATCTAGAGATTGGTCATGACATGAATTATTACAAGGGAAGGTAGTGTAAAACAGTAAATAGCCTATACGTCTGAAAATTTGTGACACTGTCCAGTGGCAGCCAAGCTCACAATGGTCATTTTCAGCAAATTTTCTCCCACTCATGCTGGCTCAATTTGTCAGCGGAGTTTAGATACAAAATTACGGTTGATCCTTGGTGTTTCGAGTCACCAATAGAGATAATTTGATCTACTATGAACCTAGTAAACCCTATATATCTTGGTAATCCCTAGTAGTGTAGTTAGTAACCTCTAGTAATCCCTAGTAATCTAGTAGCCCCTAGTAATCCCTAGTAATCTAGTAACCCCTAGTAATCTAGTAACTCCAATACTTCTTTTCATTCTTTTTTGAGATTGTGTTCTCCAATTTAAATAAGAGTCAATGTAAACATCTAGATATTTTATAGAATCTTCTTGTTTCACACACATATTGTTTATAAATAATTTAGGTGTATAATTTCTCTTTTGAGGACTATGGAATATAATAAAGTTTGTCTTTTCAATATTTAAAGGTAATTTATTTGCACATAGTTCAATATTCACTGATTAAACGCTTTACTAAGAAAACCCCACAAGAGTATTTTTTATTCTCAATTGCCTGTTGAATTTTATCTGTAATTAAAAGTACAGATTGTATTGTAGAATGATTTGATTGACAAAACGCAGCACAGACCTTTCAATTTTTCATCAGAAGTCCATCCAGTGGGAGAAATAATATGACCTAATACGACCAGCATGAGTGCCTAATATGACCAGCATGGCTGCATGTGTCAACATTTTCGCTAATAAATTTTCGGAAAGTTGCCAAATTTTATACAATAGCACTTTAGTGGGGTTTCCATTACGCTAATAATGTCTTCACTACCAAGCCTCGCATTGAAGCAATATGTTCTCTTTACGCCAAACTGAGGTTTGGGGGTGAAGACAATAAGGACGAACCGATAACGAAAATTGCCGATTACTGACGCCGATTATTTGTAGGCGGATTATCTCAACTTATTGGCCGATTAATCGGTATCTGCCGATTATTGTAAGTAGCAAGACAATAACTTTTAAATTGTTTTGGAGCATTCAAGCCAAGATTTTTGAAAATATCAAAATTACTGTATTATTTCACATGTTTCTACTAGAACCACAGTTTTTCTGTCTGTCTAGCCTTACATGTAACTGAGTTTATAAGACACTCACAGTACCAAATGAACTTTCTATTTTGCAATCAAAGTAACAAAAACTATTAAAGTAACACAACATATTCTAAAAGTGTTCCATTGTAATTCATAGGGTAGAGACTAGTAGATGTTCATTTTGTTTTAGACTGGGAATACCAAGCCTGTCAATATTCCATAACATGCAAACTTAAACACTAGCACCTGATGTTCCCTGTTTGTCAAAAACTGAAACATGTTTTTGTTTTGAATAAAAATTATCTCCAGTATCATTGCTAATAAAGATGTTGAGTATCTTTTTCTAAATGGAAAACCTATTAAATGTTTTGATTTTTAGCTCTACCAAATACCAAAGTAAGTGTTCTTGAATGCCATGTCGTACAATGAGAACAGGTCTTCTTCAGAGGGCAGGGGCCGGTTGTTCGAAAGGTGGATAACTCACTATCCAGTGGATAACTCGCCATCCAACGGATAAATTTTATCCAGTGTATAATTGCGTTGCACGAAGCTTGGATAACTTTATCCGGCGGATAAAAATCGCTATCCATTGGATAAATTTATCCGTGGTCCGAAGGTAGTTTAAATCGCTATCCAGTGGATAAACTCGAAGTTCCAAGACAAACTAGTAAATATTTCGGATGAAAGAGGGTCGGATTGAGACAGAAATGCAATAATAAGTCAACATCCTTTATAATAATGCAATAAACATATAAAGTACTCACTTTTGTAGTTTTGTATATTTTTTTGACAGAATATCCCATGTCGGTGGCAGAATATCCTTCTCTTTTATATAGTTTGAAAACAAGCGGTGAATTTCTCACTTTTAGTCAGTTTAAAAACACGATGAACGTACCGAAGATAGTACCAAGATAGAAGATACAAATTAGGCAATAGAAAACAAGACGGCGAATTTTGTAATTTTTGTTCGTTCAATTTGATTAGCCAATCAAAACGTGAGAGAAAATGTTCTTAAAATTGTTATGAAATGTGTGCAAGGTCAAGGAACAAAATATTGAATGTATTCTACAGGAAAAGTATACTCAACTCATATACTAAACAGTTTCTGCCTCTGCTGTTGTCTTCGCATAAACAAAGATCGAGAAATGCTAGCTAGCCGGAATACACGTATTTCACGTACTATGAATATGTACAACAAAATCATACAAGTCTGACTATATTAATACTATAGTGACGACCGACTGAAAAAGAACAATACGGCCTACAACGGGAAATTTATCGCAAGTTAATTCAAGATATATGGATGGATTTTATACAAGTTAAATTATAAAGTTCACAAAAGCTCAGCAACAGCTGACGTTGAGCTCTGACGTTGAGGTAAGAAATTTCAAGAAAATCCGGTTTTTCCCGGTTAAATTTAAGCTTATCCGACGGATAGCTATCCACCCCACTATCCATGCTTCGTGCAACACGTTTTTATCCTGCGGATAGCTATCCACTGGATAGCAGATTTATCCAGTGGATAAGTTATCCACCTTTCGAACAACCGGCCCCAGAGGAAGAACCATACTTTCTGTTGGCAAATCCAATGTGTTTGGGCATGTATGGGATGTTGGTGTAAAATACCAATTTTTCTTTTTGTTAGCTTGCTGTGCTTCTTTTGACATTTGGTTGCTCTATAAAGCAAAGAACATTCACATGTACTTTAAACCATAATTTCAAATGTGGATATTAAAGGTCTATATGCTCAAAAGACATTAAAGTCCTGTTTCTACTTGCAGGTCTGAGATTTCCTTGGGGACATACTGTAAAATCCACACATTATCCCACACTATCCTTCCTGGTTAATAGATTCACTTGTTTGTTTAAAACAGAAAAAATTTCTGATCATGAGCCCTTCTCCACCATGTATAAGCCTATTGTACCTACCAAGAACCTTTCCTGTAATATTAACATGACCTCACCGTGTCTCTATGGTATTAGACTTTTTCCAATCAAGCAGAATCCTGGGCCCAGTCAAGACTACAAAGCATTTATGGTATGTTTAGAAGGACAGCAATGTAATTGATCAGTCCTCCCAACAATACATAGATATTTTGCAGTATCAACTTGAACCTAGTACCCCACTTGATTAGGAAATGGCTAATTGTTATTTTATAATCACAATACAATATGTATAGGTTATCATGCGATGGCGAGTACAATTAGGGATTAATAGTACGAGTGATGTTTGGAAACTTTGCCAAAATTGGACGAGCCGCCGGGACGAGTCCAATTTGGCAAAATTTCCAAACATCACGAGTACTATTAATCCCTAATTGTACGAGCAACATCGCATGATTACTTGTTTATTATTAGCATGACAAAATTTCCGCCATTTTGTTTGTTTCGGGAAAATCATTAATTGTACTGCAGTACAATTAATGAAATAATTGTACTCCTCTCAACCAATCAGCATCCAGTAATTTTATCATGCTAATAATAAATATGACAACTAAGTGGTAAGATTGAAACGTTTTTCTATCCTGGCATCATTATTTTTGCTTTATTTCAATAATCTAAAAGTGCTAGCTGGTTAGTCTATTTCTTATGACCTCAAAGCAAAGCTTAGTGGCAAATATATATATAGTCAAAATAACAAGAATTTTATGTTATCTTGAATAAAATCCTTACCTCATTTTCTGTTGTAGTCAACTCTTTGTTCTTGACCTCTACAAACTGGATGTTGGGGCATCTTGCAAAACCAAGGGGTGGTTCTTCACTAGCTCCAGTGACAAATTCCAGAATGTTTTCAAGACTAACAACCCTTCGGCCACTGGACACCTCCCTTATGTATTTTACAAATTTTGTATACACAGCTTTCTCACGGAGCAGCACATTGGAGCCATCCTCAGAAAATGCTGGTTTCAACAGGAATAGAAGCTTGCGAACTGATAACTTGGCACTGGCAGATGGCCTAAGAAGGTGCAACAACAAGGGAAATTTTCTTCCAAATGCTGGAACTCCCAATGTATCCATACCACGTTTCAGCTCCATGATGCAAGGAGACAACTGCTCACATTTGTCTACAAATATGGCCTGCAAAATTTCTTCGGGGATGTAGACAGGCAACTGGCCATTTTGTAGAAGAGAAATGCTAATCATTTGTCCAACATAGAAGTAGTCTTCCGACAAATGCTCTTTGATACCATTATCAAAATACTTGATCTTGATTTGTTGACTGCAAAGTCTAATCCACTCTCTACGTGGACCACCACTGTCAACAGCTTGCTCCTCATAGAATTGGACCTCGAATGACTCTGGGATCATCCACAGACTTTAATTCCTCAAAAGTGGTATGAAGAATGTTTTGTCTGTCCACAGTTATGAAGTTTGTTTCTCCTTGAAGGTCTGTGGAAGGATCAGTTACCTCCAGTGGTCTGCCTCTAACAATTTTCTTTTGTAGATATCTAAGCATTTCTGTTGGTTCAGTGATATTTGATGGAAACTCATTTACTACCGTGTTAAAGAACTCGCAAGGACTTTGTCCTTTTTTGCTTGTCTCTGGCTGCTGAGATAGATTTATTGAGATAGGTGGCTGTGCAGGCACAGGTGATTGATCTGCTAATGCTGACTGGGGCATGTTCTGGTGCTCTGAAAGATGTCCTTCAGTTTTAGCATCATTCTTGGCAGTGGAAAATGCCATTACAATTTCTGAGTCAGAGTCTGAAGTTTGTCCAATCACAAACTAAAATCCCCTTTTAATTCGAATGTACAAAAGCCCTTGTCCTACAAGTTTCTTGACAACGTCGTAATTATACTCTGTTCCTTTACTTAAATGTAGAATGGAGATTTTTTTCTGATTTACTTTTATAAATTCAAAGTCATTCTGACCAATCATGCTATACTTGCTTTTAAGCGATGACACTAGTTTTTCTCGAATAGCAGCCTCGTTATCTTTTTCATTAAGACTCACAATACCTCTATCCAGAATCATGTCTTTCTTCAAGTTGTCATCCGGTTCGTCGCTGTCGTCATCTCCACAAGCAAGTAAGGCAAATTCGAAAGGTTTATCTTTACTATTAGTCGAGGAAGCCCTTTTGCTTTTCTTTTCCTTTGGCCCTGAAGTTGCTCTCAATCTTTCGCTGCTGTTAAGCCGCCTAAACACTCCAGTGCTTCTACTGCTTTGCATCATATTTCTTGCTTGTGCGAGGGTCTCGTGTACTGGTCTTCCGACTCTTCCCTCTGGTCTTCCTGTCGGACTTTCAGACTCTGGTCTTCGCACTAAAGCTGGAGAAGATGAGGAAGCTCCTGAATCTACTGACAACAACATATCCGAAGCCTGTCGCAGCAGTTCTGCTGCATCTGATATTCTTTTGTCCATAGTTAAATCAGTTTTAAAATACCTCGAAAACTAAGAATACGCGAATCAAACATGGCGGGATGTTTTTTGGCGGGATGTAAAATGCGCGCGAAATTGACATATGTGGTCATAGATATAATAAACCATGTGGTCAACCCACTGATCTATTAATTACCGGTGAGTGCCTCAGACCCGTAAAAGAGGGCCGCGCAAGCTACCCTTATTGAATGAATTTAGGATTTATTGAATGAATATCGGAATTAAATTGAATGTATATATCAAGATTAAATTGCATGCAAATATTAAGATTAAAACCTCCCAAAAACTTGATTAAATTGAATGCATATATCAATATTAAATGCAATGAATATATCAAGATTAAATTGAATAAATATTGCGATTAAATTGAATGCATATGAAAATATTGAAATTGAATGAATATATTAAAGTTTAAATTTGAATAAATATTCCCATTAAATTGAATGAATATATTAAGATTAAATTGAATGAATATGAAAATATTAAATTGAATGAATATATTAAAATTAAATTGAATGAATATTGCGATTAAATTGAACAAATATATTGACATTGAATATTGCAACAATCGGCTTGCCATACCGCTCCTCAATGACGGTCATTTTTAATCGGGTGGACTTCGTAATCACCACATGGTCTCTGAGCCTGCGATGCGCTAACGCAAACTCGATTTCTCAACGATGAAAAAAACCCAGAAAATTAGGGATTTAAGACACTTGGCCTACAGGCCAGTGTAAAAAGTATAAGAATGGATATTTAATAATGTTGTGTATAGAATTAGCATCATGATGGTGAGTGTAGCAATTGTGAAGTCCTGTTGAAGAGAAATAGGAAGCTTCAGGCCAATTGGCTCTCTGCAAAACACAAGCTTGATGTGTGCAGAAAGCAAATGGAAAGCAATTCAGGTACTGTAATCGATAATGTCTGTTTTAGACTAACATAAATAACTGCTTTCCTAGTATAAGTAAATTGTTTTCTATGATCATCAGGAAATGCAAGAAACAAAGACATTCCTGCCATTATGAAAATTAAAGCAGCACATGATTCCTTAAGTCCTACAGTGTCAATTCATGCAGAAGACCCTTACAGTTCAGACGTTGGAATGTCTGCTTCAGATGATGTGTATGAGGAAGAAACTGAGGAATCAACTGAAACAGAGGCAGAGGATGAGGCAATCCTAGAACATAAAAAGTAAGTGCTCAACTATAATCCTGCATGTACCAATTATATACAACAAATTGCATGTAAGTCTAAAGTAGAAACATACAAGACCAAAAACAAGTGTACATGTGCATATAGATTAGTACACAAACTGTACTAATATAACATGTAAGCGAGGTGATAAAGCTGCAAGTGTTTACTAAAACAGTTTAAATATGCTGGGTTTTTTAGGATATTTTTGGATAATTCAAACTTGAGGAGAGAACCAAAGTTCATTGTGTTTTCACACAGTTACTGGCACTTTTCAAATTCTGTCATTTATGCAAATTTGACCATCCACTTGTGGAAGTGCAAGAGAATGGTACAATGGCTGAAGTAACCACCACCTGTGCTAATCCAAAGTGTGGCAAGACAAGCAAGTGGTTTAGTCAGCCATATATGACAGGCACAATGATTCCAGCTGGCAATTTTCTTCTGTCATTTGGTATACTTGTTGCTGGTACATCAGCCACCAAAGTCTTGAGAGTATTCAAGCATATGGGATTGAAGTGTATTTCACTTTCAACTTACTTCAAGCATCAACGTGTAAGTGTGGTGATAAATATTCAATATTGATTTACAAAAATCAAATAGATAGTGGGCAATGTTTAATTATGGTACCTAAACATTATATAATATATTTGTAGGAAAAGTTATTCCCTGGAATCTACCTTCATTGGAAAAAGTACCAGGAGGGGTTGATAACTAAAATGAAGAGCCATGGTGACCTGATGATAGCTGGTGATGGGAGGCATGACAGTATGGGTCATAGTGCCAAGTACTGTGCCTATACTGTATTTTGTTGCAAAATACCATATATAATTCATTTACAATCGTCCAGGTATGTTAGAAAGCACAAATTGTATACAACAGATAAATAACTGAAAATGAAAGCATTGCTTACAGTATTTTCTCTCTTTAATTTTTAGAGAAATGAAGTAGGTAGCAGTCCTGCAATGAAGTACCATAGCTTTGTAAGGTGCATGGAATATCTTCTGGGCACTGGATTACTTGTGAAGACTTTCGTTTCTGAAGGCAAGCACATGAGAGAAAAGCTGACGCTAATCAAGCATTATTTTGACATTTGGCATTTAAAGAAGAGTATGTTATAAGATAATAAATATATTTTATATTTACTGATAATTGGTTTGCTTTGTAGTATCCTAGGTTATATAGTTGTTATAATCTATATTGGAATTAGAATAAGAGTCATTAGGTTTGGGGGGGGGGGTGTTACATTAAGAAGGGGTAGATTATTTACATTTAGATTTTTTATTTTCAATATTCTGTTTCAGAGGTCACAAAAGTATTAACAAAGATTGCAAAGTTCAGTGGAAATGAAATACTAAACGTGTGGATTAAACCGTGTGCCAACCATCTATTTTGGAGTGCAAGGACAACCCATAATGGGAATGGGGGAGTTATTTGGGCAAAATTTTCATCCTTTTTTAGCCATGTGGTCAATAAACACAAAAATGTGGAAAACCCTGTATTTGACAAGTGTGCACATTCAGATTAAATTCAACCACGCAAGTGGCTAGATGAAGGTTAGTAGAAAATATTTCTGAGCTATTAAAATGTCTATTCAAAACAAAAAATGCATATATGGTCTAGTATTTGCTTTAATTTGGCATACCTCTCCCAAACTAAAAGTTAAAAAAAATACTTGTAGTCTGATAATTCCTCCCAGTTTCAATTGTGCATAAAACATTGATTTTTTATTTCAGACTCTGTTGCATATGAGAGAATGTATGCTGCACTTACGAACAAGAGACTTATGAATGGAATCAAGCAGGCATCTCCTTTCGGCCAGACCAGCTGTCTGGAAGGTTTCCACTCAGTACTTAACCAGTTTTCTCCAAAAATGATTGGGTATAGTTATCCAGGCATGTTTTGCAGGTAAGAAACCAGTTTGATAGTTATTTTTGTAATATTAAGGTTGGTTGATGCATGCATTCAACTATATTCTGATTATTTTAGGCATGCACGAGCTGTTATTCATTTCAACAACAACTTAAAACGGAAAAACCGAATGAAGAATGGTGTTGAGCAAGTGCATGTTGTGTATCCAAAATTTAAAAATGGAGATGCTGTAGTTAGAAATGTCAAAGTGCAGCAAAATTTTGGTATGCATGTAACTATGATGATAATATGAATACTAATTTCCTTGTCAAACCTTGGCCTTATTGGTTATCTCTTGACAGGATTACAATTATGTTCATGAAATATACGAGACTATAGTTGATGCAATTTTGGGCAAAAGTTAGCAAAGGAAATTAAGGAATTAAAAGATGAAACACCACCACCAATGAACAGGATGCTCGAAAAGCAGCCACATAGTGATGCCATCCGCAAGAGAAAACAAAGAGAAAGCATGCCAATTGTTGATGTGCTACCAACAAATCCTGGTAGGTTGCATGTGCCCTTATTTGATAGTAGATTAGTCATAACCATGTCATAAGAACATTAAACACCATTGGGCCTAATAATGTTTACTCGTACATAGCAAAATGTTCATTATCTTCTTACTCACTTTTAGTGCCTGTGATAGTGGTTACAAACAATCCTGAGGAGACAACAAGAAGCAAGCCAAAATGTAAAGCATGCAAACAACCAATGAAAGGTCACAAAAATGTCAAGGATTGTCCTAAAAACCAAAATAAGTGACTTGTAAAATAGAACTAAATGCTGTGTTGGTGTGTCTAAATGTGATTTAATAATAAAGTAATACTAAATATTCATAAATTTGCCAGTTAACATGAATTAACACTAAGTCCTGGATTACCGAGGTGATTTAAGGTAATAACACATATTTTACTATATACACAAGTGAATTTTAGTTTTCATCCAGATCCTCATATCCTCTGAAGTCATCATCTTTTTCATTAAAAGCTGTGCGAATAGCATGATAAGCACAAGATGGTAGTGATATTCGCTTTTCTTTCAAACGACCATGAACAAGCCTTGTAAATTGTCTGTATGCCACCACACAAAGAGAGCTATATTTCAGGGCAGGTGTTACAATGTGTGCATGTTTTTATGATACAATAATTCCAGCACACTACTGGGATACATTTAATAGTATAACAATACAAATACATTATTAGTAAAACCAACCTTTCCTTTGAATCAACTTGACAATATTTCTGTCCACCACGTGTTTTAAAATTATCTGAAGCGAGTTCCAGAGACCACCTATTAAGGCAGATAGCGTCAAATCCAGGATGGTTTGTAATGCACATTGTGGCATCTTTGTCCGCTGAAACAAGATTCATTTCATAGACACACTTTTGTATTTCAGTGCAACAGCGACATTTTTTTGCTTCTACTAAATTTTGGGTATCACAGTTACCACAATTGCACCTAAAAAAGAAATGATTCAGCTGTTGTTATTTTGATAATTACAGCAAACTTGAAATATATATACAATATGGCGGCCACACTGACTAGCAAAATTGCTTGATTATCTTACCAAGAGATCACTGGGGTTTGTCCGTTTAATCGAAGGCTTAATTCCTCTAATTCCCTGGTATACACTTCTTGTCTTTGAATATACTCTTCGACCCACAAATCATCAACAAGAGGTTTGTCAGTGTATTAGCATTCATCTATATTGTCAAGGAATTCATCCTCGACAGCATAGGAAAGGTCATCCTTGTATCCATCTTTTGACCTCGTTTCGCACGTTTCATCTTCAATTTCATATTCAGGACAACCGAAAGAGTCCTTGTCAGCAGAATTTTTTTGAAAAAGCCTTGTTTGGCGCCCTATATCTCGGAAACTATTGAACTAAATAAAAAAAGGTTGAAGAATTTATTAACTAACTTTTTGTGCTCTTTCCAAATCCGTAAAGATCCTGTGAGTGATATAGGCACTTTAACAGTATGTCAAATATGTTCTTGGACAAGGATGGACCAGTATACAAACAAGTGTTAAGTGAAATGCCATTAGACTTCGACAATGCGTCATAAACTACCCTCAAACGTGTTGTTTCTTTATCTCTGCGTATGACGGCATGGTGAGGGAGGTAGTGCACTTTCCCAACTTCACATTGCTCGGCTTCATCTACCTTTTCTACAATCCCCTTCTGAAGTTGATCCTTGATAACGTTATCGTACTCTTTTAAAATTTCTGGGGTCTGCTTCAATCGAAAAGTTGTACATTGAAACCCCTAGGCAGTCAGGTAAAATTCCCTCTACCTCCCTACCTTGTCGAGGGGCAAATTCTTTTGTTGATAATATTGTAGCTAAGTGGTCCCTTATCACAAATTCAAATGTTGTTTTTGTTCATTTTTCTTGAGAGCTTAAATAAACACGTTTTTTCTCGCTTACTCGGCACATGTTGACATATGTAGAAAATGGAGGCGAAAGTGAAATGCGCCCGCAATATTTTGACCTTCGCAGCAATAATTTTCTGGGTACTCCATGTACTGAGAACTTAATTTAAATGAAAGAACAAGCATAAAGCGGATTACGCGCGCTGAAAATCGGAACAGATTAGATAGGTTTTTTCCAGAATACCATATTAGAAACGCACTTACCTTTCCTGACCTTGTCCAGTTATTGTTATACCCATAGCTAGTATACTTACCAAATTCTGAACAATTCACATGCTTTTTGCAAGAGATATACACAGTAAATTAAAATATCTGCAAAAAACAGAGAATCTTAATTTACCATGGACCTCCCTCACAGATTCTTATACATCAGCACCGCAGGAGAAAACAGGGTGAATGTTCATCTTTTTATCTTCAACAGACGGTAGGCTAGCAAACGATAGGAAACAGTTAATGATCATCTGATCCTGTTAATGATCATCTGTAGACAGCAATGCACCAGGAAACGGGAGGAATGTCCTGTTAATGATCATCTTTAGACAGCAGCGTACCAGGAAACGAGAGGAATGTCCTGTTAATGGTCATCTTTATACAGCAGCGCACCAGGAAACAAGAGGAACGTTCTGTTAATGGTCATCTTTAGACAGCAATGCACCATAAAACGAGAGGAATGTCCTGTTAATGGTCATCTTTAGACAACAACATGGAATATAAAGCGTAAAATGTTTAATTTCAAAGTTATTATAGCTGAAAGTAGTAATTGGGCTTTGGGGTTTATCATCTTCTGTTGAATTAATGCATTCGAGGGAGTATCTAAACGTCTGCATCATCATCAAGCTGTTCTTGTCTGCTTACATCATCTTCTTCCGGTGAAGTATTCGTACATGCATTACAATCACACAAGTCCGTGCAATTGAGACCATTCGAAACGCAAACGCACATGTTATTTCGACAACCTGACTTTTTGCATCCGCATGCTAGAAACTCCAACAAAGAATCTGGTGTTGGTTTTTGGCTCATCCATTTTATTCCCAATAGACCATTGACATCAAGCCAGCCATATCCTGCAGGGGGTGGAGGATTTACTGTAGCTATCAACATGTCGCCATTTCGTAGCTGTGCTGCTTTATAAATTACATCACACAACGTTTTACTAAATTTTGTAATATTTTCGTCTTTGTCATGCTTACATTGAAGGATGCAATCAGGGGCGTACATACCAATTTTGGCTGGGGGGGGGGTGAAGTCTTGAAATGAGACAGACCCATGAATCCAGACCAACTTTTAACCTGACCGAATTATAATTCGAAAAGTCGATAAATATGTGTGCTGCTGCATGCAATAACTTGAGTAGCCGCACAATTCAATGAACATAATATTCACTTGCGTAAATTACGTTTCATATTTTTACTGAACTCGTGTACACAGGGGCAGATCCAGTAGAATAGGACGACTGATGCAGTAGGGCACCCATTTGCAGGGGGGTCTGGCGGAATCCTCCCCCGGGAAATTTTGAAATCTAGGACCTCGGAGACGCCATTTCCTACGTTCTGAACAAACATTTTATTCAATTTGTAGGTGGAAATCAGAAAGATACCTAAAAATATTCGAATTATATCGCAAAAACGTAGTTTTTCCAGATAAGAATAAGTTTAGTATCCTATACAATAAGTTTTGCCATGAAGTAGTGAATATGTAGATTATAGCAGTTGTGGCCGAAGTAGTCAGTTTTGGTCTCCTGTCTCAAATTTTCAAGACAAAAATCATTGCAATATTTGAAGACAAGGCAAATACACTCCTACAGTGCAACCCTAAGACTACCAAATTAAAACTGATATTCTATAAAGAACGGTTTACAACAAAGACCGAAACAGGATATTCAGCAAACCTTATCTGGACATATTCAAGTAACTGCAATTGAAATAACTCATGTTGCGAATTGTAAATAATGCAGCTGTAAGCCGGTCTCTGAAACTATTTATCCGGGCTCGCATAGCATTGCGTGGCAAAATGCGTCCAATTTAACAATGCAAAATTTTGAGACCGACTGCACTTATTTTTAGACCGACCGGATCATTATCTCTGGGGGTGTACCACCTACCCACCCCACCCCTCACATTTACGCCCCTGGATGCAATTAGCTTTTCCGAGCGTTTTCAGCCTTTGGGTGGTGTTAAATTTATTTTAACATCACAAGGTTGGGATTTTTTAATTCTTTTTGACATAATTTCTAAAATTCATAAGCTTTTACAAAAAAAGATTTGGAAATTTGATATATTTTTCACTACACATGCAAATTAAGGAAAGAATGTGTTTAATTTGCATACTTGAAGTTTAAGCTGCTCCGCTGTCCGAAATACCGTGGGCTCGTTTCTTCACGCGAAAACAATATAAACAACATGGCTGCCGTTCGCAAGTACTCAAAGCTGTCAGAAAACGGTGTTGATTACCTTCCTCAAGAAAATTTAACAAAAACAACATCCGAAAACGTGATCATCATGTTCACAGCTACAATTCTATCATAAAATAAATTTGCCCCTCAATGAGGTAAGTGCGCACATGTATTTGGCCCTCCACCTCCCTCTGAAGAAATCATTCTTAATCAAGGTACTAAAAATGTCCGAACAATCAGCATTAATCATTGCCACTTAAAATTAATAACCGAATTTTGGGGTGGTTCTTAATTGTTACATTGGACGGCTTTCCAATTTAACAGGAACAACATAAAAACGTTAGCAAAAACAGTCTGATATTCATAGGGCTATCCTTAAGCAGAAAGTGCGCAACCTCGTGTACATCAGATAGAATTTTCATAGACCAATGTGCGAATGGAGAAAGGCAAATTAATTTGCTATAGTCGAAAGTGAAATTGTGAAAGTTGCAGGGGGTGGATCTAGTATTGATTATTGTGTAAGTAAAATATTAACCCAGCTTTCTAGTATCTGTAATCTATAGCATTGAATAACAAAATATAGTTGCTTCTTGAGTTTTATTCATAGCAGAAACATGTGCCATGAATAAGTATTCACAATGGCAACATGATCCATTTTACTTGTTGTATACATGTTGTAGAGATCGCATTACACAAAGCCATGCCACACATTGTCATGTGCTTGTAGTTTATAGGTATAAATAATACAGTATCTGATTAATGTATAAAGCCGGTCCACATTCCACAAGAGGCATAAACAAAGTATAAACAAACAGAAACTGCCTGTATTAAGCCACAGTATTTATGTAAATTGACTCTTATTATTATATGTGTACCCGCCGTACAGACCATGGTAAAGACCCACAATCAACTACAGTCTACAACAGCTATAATGCTATAATTATCTAGTTTTGTTTTCTCTTGAACATACTTCGGGATGTAAGATTCCGCACCAATATTTTGTGCAAGGTGGAAGCTTGTGTTGTTCACAGCGCTCAATAAGTCTTCAATAGAACGGTTCGGTACACCATCTATTCGCTTCTTTAGATCAGCTTCAATATCTTTAAGATATTGTTGATCGTCTTTCTCTAAAGCAGCCTTTACGGTTTCGTAAATACTAACAGACATGGCTAGTATTAATAGTTCAGAGTTCAAGTAGCGATCAGAAAGGGCCAGAAACATCATAGACCTTTCCGTGCATACTAAAGCCTGAACGGTATGATCGATCAAAAAATCCAGCCAATGGGAATTCAGGATTTTTTTTTAATTAGCCAATCGGATAGCCTGTATTCGAACCCCTGATCGCTTTAGCGATCAGAACTCCCCACAAATCGCACAAAAATCGAGATAGCCAATCAGATGGCTGGAATCTGACCCAGAGCTTACAAAACTCATGGTGCAAAACTTTTCTGCGCATTCATGTTCGAAGGGCCTTGCTACTGGATGATATTTCAGAACTGGACTGTTAAACTTTCAATACAATACACTGCGAGAAGTTTGATAACTGGACTGCTATTTTAATTTAACAATTTTATGGCCAATTTTACCTTAGTCGTGTGATCGCTCTGATCACTCCTAGATACGCCCTTGGAAAGTTGCACATAATCCCCCAGCGAGCTGCATATATAACTCAAGTAATATCTGTAGTAAATTACCTGAGTGAAAAGTCAAAGCAAAGATGACAGATATAGGACGTCAGTTTTGAGTGAACCTGATGTCTACTGTACTGTGTATTCACCAATTACGAAGCTATTACTTCAGTTATATTAGTCAGGCCACAGTATAGAGACGACCAGTAGGGCCACTCGGCGATGCAACATGTAGCCGGCTTTTTATGCAAAAATATGCAGTTTACTGGCCAGGCCGTTAAGTGCAAAATACGCATTTTCAGGCTAGTAACCAGGCTTTTCGCAAGATTTTGTGGCATTTTCCTCATTTTGGAACAGCAATAATACCAAAGATCATTATCTTAATATCTCATCTCAATATCAAAGATCTTTGCTCCGCTGTTTCCGTAAACTGAATTTGCTGACCACATTCAAGGCATCCTCTTTACTCCACCCATGTGACAGCCTCATATGACGAGGAAGATGCGCCACCATCGAATTGCACGAAGGAAATGGACACTTGTGCTTGGTTCATATGTATTTTTCCCTTCTTTCTCTATAGGGGTTGTCATATTTTTACCACCAACATTTCTTTCTTTACAGGGACATTTATCTTCTGTCGCAACAGCAGAGTTCTCTTTTTCACTTTCCTCCATAGCTTTGCTAAGAAAAAATATTTTATTGGAATATTTATATTATAAAAGGTGTGTCAAGTTCAAGTACATGTAAATGGCAAGAAACAGAACAGTTTAGTGGTGTTGGCACTTGTTTTCTCTGCCTGAAAATTGGTAAAAACTAATTGAAAACTATTTTGTTAACTTAGCAGAAAAACATCTAACCCCCTTAAGTTACCCAGATCTAGTTCTACATGCAACAGTGAGCCAGCTTAGATAAGCCACCAGTCGTTGTACACAAATAAAACTTCTGGCAGACATCATACATATAGCTTGAGCTAGCTATAACTCCTGCACACCCTGGGGGGGGGGGAGGTTGTTAACACACAATTAATCTATGTGAGACAAGATTGACCCACCCTAACTAAGCAACCAGTAGTCATACGCACAATAAACCTCTGCACCAGAAACACTGAAACGAGTCAACTATTCAGACGTCAAGTAGATTGATAGTGCAGGTTTTCTAGCTATAACACCTGCTTAACCTGGGAATGGGGGGAAGGGCAAAGTCAAAGCCAATGTGAGTGTGTCATCTTTAGTCTTCACAGTGCGACGTTAGCCCCCAGGAGCTATACTTGGACTTGGTGAAGGTCACCATGAACCGAACAATCGTGTACTGATCAAGACTCAGGAGTAGTGAATATTTACTGTGTTTTGAAGTCCTTTTGTCCGGTCGCATTTATTCCTGCCATGTGCAATAGTTTACTTTAGATTTAGTTTGTAATGTTATTGTCATTTTTTGACATATTAACATAGTAATTTTAACAACGTAATATCTTACTGTAAATCACGCAATTCAGCTACAGGCTGCGATGTGAATTTTAAATATACGATCTATCTATCTATCTATCTTGGTGTTTTCCAAATCTGAGATTTGGTTAATCTTACAGGCCTTCTGTAACATATATTTTGTTGCTGCATCAGCACAAGGAATATAAAGAGAATAAGGAATACATGGATCCCCAGACCTGTAGAACTACCTAGGGTTAAAGATAATATTTAGCGACTTATAGACCCTTCGGCTTTGCCTTGTTTACATGTTGCTGACTGTGACAAGCAAATGTTTTAAAAAGCTTGCCAATTGCTCTATAAATTGTTAAATGTATTTGTAATAGTCGAACAACACTTTTGTATAATAGGAAAGTGGTTGCCAGCAAAAAGGAAACAAGGTAAAGTGTCTAGATATTTATGTTTCAAAGGGCTATATTTCGCTATGAATTTTTGCATGTTATTTATTATTTAAAAAAAAAACGTGAAGCTTACCTCAACTGATAAAACCAAATGCCCAGATACGATTTGCGTACATGTATGCGACTGCAAAGGATTGAATTTATATAAAACCAACCAGGGAAATAGAACAGTATTATGCCAATATGGCCGCAAATGCCCCAGTCCTTCACATGCAACCGTGATGAGGACAGCGAGTTAATAGGTGGGCATCTTGCACAATGCAACAGGTGAGCATTTTGCGGACGGTGTCTAAGATATAGCGGGCGCAATATTACTGGACTAGTTATGGAAATTAAAGTGTTTCTTGAAATATTAAGTTGTGGTGTTTATACCAATGGATATTTAGCAATTATCGAACGAGGTTGAGCGTGATATGAAGAATTATCATGCCCGACGTTTGCCTGTTAATTCTTCATATCACGCGAAAACCGAGTTCAATAATTGTTTTATTATTTATTTAAAAAATTAAAAATATCTTGCGTGCTAGACAGTCAAGAATTACGAAATGCGCGAGGTCAACAAAGAAGTTGAGAAAATGTTTACTTTTATTCTCAACAAATGAAAGACGGTTTTCTTTATTAAAGTAAATAACAACCGCCAAGTATAAACAAATTTACCAATCACTCAACAGCAATATATAGGCAGCTACAGTAAATGTGTTCAAAAAGTGTTTAAGTTCGTAAACAATAAACTAGTTATGAATGTCAACTTTACAGTTATAAAAGTTAAATTGTCTTGTTGATTGAGTCGAGCTGTGGAAATTTAGATCCCGCATGATGCGTTCTTCTTGCAGGTTTGTCAAGATGTCGTCGAGATCAACCATGTCTGAAGTGCCAGTTGTATTACTATTAACAAGCGAAGCGGTCAGGTTCTCGGGCATGTTGTCGTTGTTAGATACAGTAACAGACATCAAGCAGCTAGCCATTTTATTCTTTGTGTCGTTTCATCGGTTTTGCTGTAACTGCTGCTCTCGTTTCTGTGGCCACTCACAGCCATGATGTGTCTTGCCTTGTATCCGTTTCTGTCGAGGATTGTGATTGTAGTCGCCCTGATAGAGTGGTTTGTGTACTCAACGGATAGGTTTGCCTGTTGTGAAATATATTTCATTTTCTTACCAAGTGTATTGGCCCCGACCACCATGTTGTCATACCAAATCCCACTGCTAGAAGAAATTTTTATTTTGGCCGTTGTAAAAGATACTCGTTCACTGGGTTTAGATGGCTCAAATATTTTTCAAAGGAGTATACAGGACATAGTTTTTATCTTTATAATATTATACACTTGCGCTTTGTCTAAACAGTATGTCTATATATATTATATATATTATTTATATTCCTCATTGTTCACTGCAATATACATACACAGTATTTATTAGTTCTAAATTATAGAGCATATTTGTTTTGTGTATTTTTAAGATCCCAAAAGTCTTGCTACTATGTAGATTCATATTTGTATGTAGTTTAATTAAGATTGTACTGTACAGTAAACACTCCTGGAGTAAAATATAAATGAAAGGAGATGCATTTGAGTATTGGATGTCAGCCCACTATTCCTCAAAGCACATGTAGTACATCTGTTCTGTCCAGACTGCAGAATTGGTCAATGCTGCACCTGAGATTTCTCAATGTAAACATTTTAGCACACCTGGGATGTGCTTTGATATAAACAATTTTTATACTCCTAATCTATCCCCTAAATTTCATTGTTTTTAATATCTATTTGGTCAATTTTGTGACCCTGACTGCTTCTTGACATGCCCTTGGAAACAGTTTTGCAGCCTTACCCCTAGATTTGTAGCTTCTGCACCACCAAGACCTCATCAAGAACAGCCCTTGAACTCTCTAGCTGCAGGTGTCTTGTACCCAGGTGTCTTCATCAGTTGCTACATTGTTGTTGTGACTGGGGCATATGATTGCTGTATTCAGAATTTTGAGGTGGCATAGCAAACCAAAGTGCCTAATTGTGAGGCAGATTTATAATATTATTTTATAATGGGTAGACTACCCCATCTATTATGCCTCTTGTTAACTTGTTAATAGAAAAGCAAACCTTAATTTTGGCAAGGCCTTCAATCAGTTAGCCACATATATATCAGTGCAAATACTGCAAAACAATATAATGTATATTATTTGCACAGATATAGATCAGGGTTTACAGATCGAAGCCTTGTAGAGAAAAAAAACGTGGTATTTTACATAAACAAAATAATGATAGGGTGTAATAATGTAATGTATTTTGTAAATACTGATTATTAATTGTAAATAAAACAATTCCAATTGAAACAAAATTGCAATATTGTCTGGTAGTGTTCATTTCTTGAGATAAGAACGTTCAAGGTACCAACACCTTGCACAAATCCCCTCTGTATTCAAAAAGGGGGATATATGTATATATATGTGACACGATTCACGTCTGTATTCTCACGTCTGTATTCTCACGTCTGTATTCTCACGTCTGTATTCTCACGTCCATATTCTGTTGGGCTATTCTGCCCTGTCCACATGCTTTCAACTGATGTTTCACTGGTGATATAAAACCTTATCAAACGCCATGGCAGATGGCAGATATCGAGTCTTCAGATTATTTATGGTATTCTTGTGCTTTGCCAAAACACAATTGCATCGTTTATTGAAGCAATGATATTTAAGCTATATAACTAGAAGATATATAAGCCAAGCTTTAGTCAATTCGCTATGTGTTTTGTCAGACCTTGTTATAGGCCGTCCTTTGCAGACGTTGTCGCACAAACTACAAGGAAATAACTTCTCTCCGTCAATTTTTTTAGTGCATCAGAAAATTGGGCAATAGCCATAGATACCTGAAAGTTTAACAGATCTTCGTATTCGAAGTACATGTAGGGCAAACGCTAATGTCAGGAAAGTTAGAAAGTATCCTCATGTTGGCCTTCGTTTCCCCGTCGAAAACTACATTATCCATTGTCAATATGCCTTACAAAGCCCTCGATATCTTCACAAAGCTCTAATGTTTCTATATTACGCTTCATCGATATAAAAAAAAACATTCAAACGATCAGAAAAAAGCTTATTTTTATCGGAAACCTGATGTGAATTAAATACGTAACATTTTGTTTACAAATGTTTTGTACATCACTATTTTGTATATCTTAAAATGACCCGAGATATGTCCGAGTTGTAGGCGGTATGCAGGCTATTGGTCCGATTCTTACGAAACGCTTTTTGAACAACGAGTTTTGCGCGGAATTGCTAATAACGTAGTTCAAAACAGTGAATTTAAGATTTCAATTGAGAAATACAAAAAAACTGCAGGGTATCTCGACAAGAACTTTTTAGATTTGGATTCAGCGTGTTTTAATCTATAAGAATATGCAAAGTTCTTTTAGCTTAGCGAGGTGTCCAATGAAACTAAACGTTTTGGTGCACTAGCTGACAGCCTAATAGGCGACAAGTGGACTTTTTCACTCCTTGTCTGAATATAAGAAGCAGGATGTCAAGTGTCCTTATTTTACTGTTAATGGAAGCTGAGTTGTTGTTGTTTCCACAGGTATGTTCAATAATTTGTTTGTCCTTCCTCATCAAGAATTACTAGTGTCTTAAAATACACATTTTGAAGAAAATGACATATTCCTCCTTAAAGTTTCCAAAATCTGGCCGTGGCCTTTGGCTAGAAGAGGTATTTTATGAAAGCTAAATCATACTTTGTTCTATTAAAACTTGAAACATTCATAGGAACAATGTGCTAGATGTTGTAATTGCCAAATGCACTTATGCAGTGAAAATGTCATGTGACATGCTTATGAAATTGCTCCTGTGTTGCTTTGTTATAAAGTAAATATAGATGCAAAAACTTTCTTGAGGCTGCTCAAGTATTGGTTGTTATGTGTGAGGAAATGCCGCATTGATTTGTTTGAGTTTAAGTGTCTTATGGCTGTCTTAAATATAGGCATGCTTGCTTGCTTTGTCAAATTCAGTGGTGATATGACATATAAATAAACATATCTTAAGATTTTGCCCCTGGCCTTTCTCTGAAATATGGCTTAAAATTATCTTTATTAGTCAAGCTTCATGGAAAAATTAGTGGGTATGCTGGGAAAAATGTGTGCGTCAGCTATCACTGACTGCAGCCCACATAAGAAAATGTTATACCAATTTGGTATTGATTCATATCTTACTGTTTTGTGTTTTCAAAATTATTGGTAGAGCAACTGGCAAATCATTTTGTACTTTGGCTTGGATTTTAAATACACCTTGGGCATTGTTGGCCTACATTTGCCTGACAATTTCCCTCTTTTAGGCCATTTCTCCAAAGATTTAGTATTATTTGTTTTTTCTTGCAGATAAATTATTCCATGTTGTTGATACAACACTGTCAAGTCTAGTAAAAGGCTCTTATTAATCATCTTGGGTTGTTTGGAAATATAATTATTCACATAACATGCTCTTTTATGTAAGCTTTCAATTATGAGGGAATGGCCACACATTGACATTTTGTATCGCAATTGTGCTTACTTTAATCAAAACAGTGTTCAGAGGTCATTATGTCAGTGCTTACTATCAATCGTTCATAGTGCACTTAGTAATGTTAGCCAAATTTCATGAATATACAAATTGTTTTGAGAAACTAACTGTATTTATATCAATTAGACCTGGTGTGTTTACAAACTTTAGAATAATAATTTAAGTAAATTTGACTTTGTGTTTATTCCATGTGTTTAATACAAGTAATCCTTTATTTATATTTCAGCCTTAGTCTAGGACCTGTGAAGGAATTTGTATGCATTTAATTTAGGACAGATTATCTCAACTGTTTTAGGGTAAAATGACCATGGCGGTCAACATGTGTCAAAACCCGAATCCAGGGCGAAAGTCCTGAAAATGACCACGCCCAGAAACGGCACTGTCTGCATAGCTCTAAAACCTGAACCGCCAATGCTACAGCCGTTTTGAATTGCTTATAGTGTTTAGAATGGTTGCTTTTATGGGTGGTCACTGGAGGGTGAAATTTGTTTAGGCATCATATTTTACAAGAAAATGACTATGCACAATCCCAGGTCAACTGCTAATTGTGCATCAAATTACTCATTCACCTGACAAAGTCTATGTTTTATTATTTCCTAAACATTTTTGTCATAGAATGAAAAAATATGCTTATTTTAATAAAATTATTATAAATTTCATAAGGAATGATATTGTTTTGTTGAGATATAACACATTTCACCTACCCACCTACGTTTGTGTGTTTAACTGTTTATATGTTTTATGACAAAATAAACAAATATTCGCGTAATTTTGTATTTTTCTGGTTTTCTTTAGCTATAAAAAAGAAACCAGACATTTACCCAATCTTTCTGCACCATCCTTTTAAGGATATTCTGTGTAGACGCCTGTACGTTTCAGCCCTCAGACCTCTTGTCCGTCTTATTACAAAAACCATGCATAGAAAAGCACATGTTATAAATTCCACATTACACATGTTTTAACAACTACTTGATCCCGGCAAAACAGCCTTTAGGAGGCCGACTGGTCTTAAGGCACAGGAAACCCGTTGGTCACACCTTAGCAAGCAAAAATGCAAAAAGTTCGCCATTAGAAATGAGCGACTATATAGGTAATTATATTTCACATGAAATGTGAAAATTTAGTACAACATAAACATGCCTACCTATCAATTAAAAAATTCTTGATAACATACCACTTTCTCTGTACTGTTCTCACATCCCCCAGTGACGTTCATGACCAAAATTATTCCAAGGCCGTAAGTCCATAGTGTGACTAAGCAGACTAACCAAGTGGTTTTGGTGACCCCATATCCAACCCTCCTCCTAATATATGGACTGCCTTGTATATGGAAACAGCTCTCTCGCAAAAAATAATCTTGTCAAAAGACAAAACCAGCGGGTACTTTTTCTTACTCTCAGCTTTTACCGAATATTTCAAGGTCTGAGGGCTGAAACGTACAGGCATCTACACAGAATATCCTTAAAAGTATGGTGCAAAAAGATTGCATAAATCTCTGGTTTCTTTATTATAGCTAAAGAAAACCAGAAAAATACAAAATTATGCAAATATTTGTTTATTTTGTCATAAAACATATAAACAGTTAAACACACAAACTTTACTTGGGTTGCTGTGGTCGCGAACAAACGTATTCGTGAAAATGTTCACCCCCCCTGTAATGTTGCCCACGAGGAGTTTTCGTGAAGATTGTGCGAGACTTTCAAATTATTTTGAACCTTTTGTTTTAGATTCTCATTCTTGATGAACAAGGGAAGGTTTTTCACTCCCAAGTGGGTCTAATGCTTTCAATTTTTCGATTGGGACTATTCTACAATCAATTATTTTTGGATACTGTAATATAAATACAGATGTGTACGAAGAAGTGGCATTTATCGGGCAGAGAAGTGGCAAGACATTGCAGTGGCTACATAATTGAGGAAATGTCAAAGGACACAAAATCGAATATAAAATACATTGCACTACTCCAAAACCCGACGAAACTTGGTTGAATTATTCTTTAGTCAACTAACATTGTGATAAAGTAGAACAATTGGATGATACTTGCGAGGCTGGGCGATAAAAAGCAAGCAAATTGGCAAAATATGGCTGAAACCGTGTTCTGGCGGGGGGTAGGTGAAATGAAATGTGTTATATCTCAACAAAACAATATCATTCCTTATGAAATTTATAATAATTATATTAAAATAAGCATGTTTTTTCATCCTATGACAAACATTTTTAGGAAATAAGAAAACATAGACTGCCAGGTGAATGAGTAATTTGATGCATAATTAGCAGTTGACCTGGGATGGTGCATAGTCATTTTCTTGTAAAATATGATGCCTAGACAAATTTCACCCTCCAGTGACCACCCATAAAAGCAACCATTCTAAACAATATAAGCAATTCAAAAAGGCTGTAGCATTGGCGGTTCAGGATTTAGAGCTATGCCGACAGTGCCGTTTCTGGGCGTGGTCATTTTCAGGACTTTCGCCCCAGATTCGGGTTTTGGCCCTAAAACAGTTGAGATAATCTGTCCTAAATGAAATGCATACAAACTCCTTTACAGGTCCTAGACTACCTTATAAAATGATTAAAAAAGTATTGAAAAGTATACAAACATGTTGTATAATTTTTGTTCTTGATATGCATATTTGATTTTAATTAAATTACATCTAATTCTTTGTTCAAATAAATACTAAAAATACTGTAATCTTTCAATATAATTATACCTTAATTATACCTAAATATTTAATCTGTTTCTGTTTAGTCCCCGAGCCGACGCGAAGCGCCGTGCAAGTATTTTAGTATTGATTCAAATATGTTATAGAAAAATAAAAAAAACATTAAATCTCAAAAACTTCATTGCAAAAGCAAGTGTGAAGTATAAAAATACTCCTCGAAAAGCAGTTGAAGTTTTTTGAAAATTTCGAAACGTCTAAGGTTGAATGTTACAGTGAAATAAAGCTAAAAGAGTACATAATAGCATACCCACTTTGTATAGTTGGGCAATTGATAATTTTATAGTTAAAAACAAAATAATATTTTGTACAAATTAAAATATAAAAAATATACAATGTTGCGTGTTACCATGGTTACAATAACTTTTGGGGAGTAAATTGTTTGGTTCAAATGGGCTAGGGGATTCTGCATGCATGTATTTCTAGTTTAAACAAATGATGGGGAAGTAACTTTGGAATGTTGATGGGATTTTTCAAAAAGAGTGAGCTTGCCTGTTTTCAAAGCATAAAAAGAGAAATATCGGAGCAAAATGACTTGCAAAATGCCCACCTGTTGCACAGCGCATGCCCTAGTTGATAATCAAAACTCAATATGGCGACGCATGGAAGGAGTGTTTCGTGGATTTCTCTACTTTTAAAGTTGATAAAACAGCATTGTAATCAAAGGAAATTTTGTAAAAATTAATGAAAAACATTTAGCAATGCTTCCCAAAGGTTTTAAAATTTTAAATAAGTCATTTTGCTCTGTTATTTCTCTTTTTATGCTTTGAAAACAGGCAAGCTCACTCTTTTTGAAAAATCCCATCTACATTCCCAAGCAGAGGAGGTATCGTCAGTATACCGTGATGCAGTGCGGTTTCGCACATATTAATACATATTATCAATTCGCCGGAGCGAGTCGTTCATTCTTCGGTTGGCTGTCGCAGTGACAACATCAACACAGAAGTGAATTATGTCCGAATTATGATGAAATTTCAAAATTTTGTCACAAGAAAACTGTGATTTCACGATATATTAATTTCTTCGTTGCTCAAGTCCATGTTGAAAGAACGTTTGGTGTTCATTTTCGGCCTGCATCTTGCGTAGAATTAATACTGCAAGCTGTCGCGGAGTACTTATGATTCATTCGACGATATTATGTCGATATATAAAGTTATAAACGATTATAAACGTACAGTCCATATCGAATACATTTCCAGTATTATTCCCAAGGTAAGGTGGTTAAAATTTTACTAGTAACAATGCATATTATTTTCAATACCAATTAAATTATTTGATATGTAAAAATTTAACATGAATTCCATCCAATTATAATATTTTAGCCCAGGATTAATACATACAATATTGTTTACAATTGTTTCCCCATCTGATATTTCAACAGACAACATTTATATTAATATTAAAACTGTTGTCAATGTTGTGTGATATTATATTTGTACTCTGTTGCATATAATTGCATTAATATAATTGCCTTACAACCATCAGACAAAGGATATTTTCCATTTGGACTGGTTTACTGACAGTAAATAAAGTATAATATGTAATACAATATATGAACTATTTTATGTCTGTGTACTACACTATTGTTTTTAAAAAATATTCAAAATTGAGAATTATTATGATCTTTAATTTTAGAAAGAAATGTCAAAGAAATGTGTACATCATGTATATTGTATGAATCTAAATGGACAGCAGGACAGATGCTTACAATACAATTAATTCAATGAAAAATCCCTGGACTAGCACACTACCACCTGACATGTAATGCTTCATGTGACATAGGAGCTAACTACATGAAGATTTCCTGACAACATGCATGGACTATTGCAAGCCAGCCAAGCCACCTGAGATTGGTTTACGATCATTACTGTTATGCAGATGAATGAACATCTAAAGTTACTGAACTTGACAGACTCACCCCACGCCATGAAATCTCATCCCTCGTAATTATACAACATAAACTTTTATTTAAATATACAATAAAACAGGTGGGTTTTAACTAATTGCCACCAAACAGATGGCCAAATTAAAGTATCTGAGTTAGCCACCATATGCTGCACTGTTGCACTTAATGAATACACCTATAAAGACAACCAACCATCAACAATATTAAGGCTACTGCAGTGTATTTAATTATTCATCGAAAGCACAACATGTTGTAATTAAAATCTTAAAATTATACAGTATGGACACAAATACATAATTTTTAAACTAATAGTTTATTTTTAAATGACTTAAGGTTTAGTATCTTTGAGATGGACTAATATATAAGGTTGAGGGTATTGGACAATAATCTAAGGAGTTGTGGATATTAATGTTTTTACCTTAAAGCAAAACAAATTTGTTGCTAGAGGGCCAATTTTCATGTAAACATCCCTATAGCACCAGAGTGCATTCTATGTGCAGGGGCGGACAGGCCAGTCGGGCTCACCTGGGAAAAGCCCAGTGGGCCCCTGCTTGTAAGGCTCCTTTGGGCCCCTTGAAATGGGCTTTTACATATAACTCAAAAAGTACAGGCCCCCCCTCTAGCCCAGGCCCATCTGAGGTAGCCAGTCCGCCCCTGTCTATGTGAACTGCTCGGTGAAGTTTGATATGCCGATTTTCTTACACAGATATATCTCATTTTTTCAGCTTTCATACTCAAAGTTACATAATGGCTGGTTTCTGTTTGGTTGTAATTGTGAAACTATCAAGATTACCTATGTAACAGAGTGTGGATATATCTCTATTAGGTAGAGTAAAAACTGATTTACATAGAGCACACAAAAGACAAGACAGATCCACACTATTTCTCATTGTCGAACATGACTTAGTCATGACAGTTACAACCAAATGGAAACCAGACCTAAAATGCAAACTGTCTATGACACTGTAAAATGATAACAAAGCTTCAAAACTTTATATAATTCAAGGTTAGCTAAATTAGGTAATGCTAGGTTAGTATTATAATAATTTTCAGACAAGGAATGTTCTATCCCATAAACTTGACTTTTACCACTCCAGTAGTGCTTTGTCTACAATATAAAGAAGAGAAAAACATCTCAGTTGATACCCTTAGGTTAAAATTACTAATTTTTTAAACTACTTCAAACTCAAAGAGTTGTTTACATAGTATGTAATACGATTGACATTGTGCATACTGTGTATAGACCCTAATAAAGACATTATAAAATTTCTAAATGATTTTCTCAACACTATTAATGGGTAATTCATATAAATTTGGGCTTAGAAACACAAAGTTTGTCTCCTTAGGGTTTTTGAACAAATCACTTTCGAAGCAGAGCGCTCTAATTGCATATTTAATTAGCAGCATGAATATCACAAAATATCCCATTTTCAAAATGCGATCCCTCGTTGGTTTGTGGAGTCTTTTTTGATTTCTTGGTATCAATTGAAAGAGAAACTCTTCATGAATACAGTGATGTTATTTTTATTAAACTTCCTCCAGCATATTTCAAAGCTATTTTTACGCATTGAGTAGTAACCCGAAAATTAGGTCAATACATATGTAAATTAATATAACTAAAGCACATCGTAGAAAGAAAACAAAATCAAAACCGTGAAATATGATGCACATACTACAATAATTTCAACACGTACCTTTAAAAATATCTGATTTTCAAAGAGAAAATACTAAGTAGAAATCAGCAATTTTCTCGCCGCTCCTGCCAAAAATCTTGATTTCGAAAAAAACTCCAGTGCAATGCATTGTGGTATACTGACGATTCCTCCTCTGATTCCCAAGTTACTTCCCCATCTTCTGTTTAAACTAAACAGAAACAGATTAAATATTTAGCTATAAAAGGTATAATTATATTGTTCACTAATCTGAAAGATTACAGTATTTTTAGTACTCATTTGAACGAAGAATTAGATGTAATTTAATTAAAATCAAATATGCATATCAGGAACAAAAATTATACAACATGTTTGTATACTTTTCAATACTTTTTTATTCATTTTATAAGGCTAAAATATAAATAAAGGATTACTTGTATTAAACACATGGAATAAACACATCATTAAATTATTATTCTAAAGTTTGTAAACACACCAGGTCTAATTCATATAAATACTGTTAGTTTCTCAAAACAATTTGTATATTCATGAAATTTGGCTAACATTACTAAGTGCACTATGAACGATTGATAGTAATTTGGGGCTTCGGTGGCGCAATCGTTAGAGCACGCGCCTTTCACCTCTGACATCGTGGGTTCAAGTCCCGTTGGGGACGACTTATGATAGCCATGTGAAAAGAGTTAGTCAACGCTCTGCCGAAAGTCGTGGGTTTTCTCCGGGTACTCCGGTTTCCTCCCACAGGGAATGTTGACAGGGTGGGTTGGGTTTAACCCCTAACTAGCCCTTCCATCGTAGCTGTGCTCCGTGATGGCGAGCAAAAGGTGGCTGCAATATGCGCCCTAGAAAGCCTTCGACTTGGTCACGTTGAGCTGTGTCCTTCGCAATTCAGCTTAGCTCTCAGCTGCAAGTAAGGATAATAAGCACCCCCGCTTACTTACTAGTAAGCACTGACATAATGACCTCTGAACACTGTTTTGATTAAAGTAAGCACAATTGCCATACAAAAATGTCAATGTGTGGCCATTTCCTCATAATTGAAAGCATACATAAAAGAGCATGTTATGTCAATATTATATTTCCAAAAGACCCAAGATGATTAATAAGAGCCTTTTACTATATAAACTTGACAGTGTTGTATCAACAACATGGAGTAATTTATCTGCAAGAAAAGGGTTAAATAATACTAAATGGCCTAAAACAGGGAAATTGTCAGGCAAAATGTAGGCCAATAATGCCCAAGGTGTATTTAAAATCCAAGCCAAAGTAGAAAATGATTTGCCAGTTACTCTACCAATAATTTTGAAAAAACAAAACAGTAAGATATGAATCAATACCAAATTGCTATAACATTTTCTTATGTGGACTGCAGTCAGTGATGGCTGACACATTGCACACATTTTTCCCAGCATACCCACTAATTTTTCCACGAAGCTTGACTACTAAAGACAATTTTAAGCCATATTTCAGAGAAAGGCTTGTTTATAAAAGATATGTTTATTTTATATGTCATATCACCACTGAACTTGACAAAGCAAGCATGCCTATATTTAAGACAGCCATAAGATACTTAAACTGAAACAAATCAATGCGCCATTTCCTGACTCATAACAACCGATACTGGAGCAGCCGCAAGAAAGTTTTTGCAGCTATATTTATTTTATAACAAAGCAACACAGGGGCAATTTCATAAGCATGTAACAAACATGACATTTTCACTACATAAGTGCATTTGGCAATTACAATATCTAGCATATTTTCCCCATGAATGTTTCAAGTTTTAATAGAACAAAATATGATGTAGCTTTCATAAAATACCTTTTATACCTTTCATAAAAGGCCATGGCCAGATTTTGGAAAATTTAAGGAGGAATAGGTGTCATTTTCTTCAAAATGTGCATTTTGTTCCTGGTAAGGAAGGACAAACAAATTATTGAACATACCTGTGGAAACAACAACTCAGCTTCCATTAACAGAAAAATAAGAACACTTGCTTGTTTCCAGATTGCTATATCCTGCTTGTTAAATTCAGACAAGGAGTGAAAAAGTCCATTTGTCGCCTATATTTGTAAATAAAAATTCTTCGCATGTTTTTGAGTTCTTAAACCGTAACATCCATCGGTATACGCACCACAACCTAGAAGACCTGACCTAGGAAAAACATGCATGAAAAATACCAAACTTGGTAAAATGAAACTTGCCAGTAGCAATCTATGCCCAAAAATCAATTTGTACATATAAGCCAACTTCTGTGATTAGATAAAAATTTATAACCAGAAATATTAACAAGCTCCTGCATAGTATCCGGTTTCAGATATACCTATGTAGCAGAGAAAGGGTGAGGCATATTTTCTAATAGCGATTTTATATCATCTAATTTGTTAAGCAAACTACATGCAATTTATGTGCAAAACAGAAAAGGAAGGCACTACATCTTGTTTCGATTTGAAAGTCGCATTGATATCATCATAAGCCACATAGCTGCTAGAGCAATCAACTGGAACATTTTTTGTCTGGGTCTAAATTATCTAGCATATCACCAAAATAAGCCTGGTCTGCAATTGGATTAAATAGCAACGTATCTAGCTGGTCAGAATCATAATGCAGGGAGCTGTGAGCTAATTCGTACATTGCTGCATTGAAAAAACTGTCATCTAAATGGCAAAAAGGAAGGGCTGCTAAGACATTTTCATGGTCATCATAATAACTATTTCTTATATTAGCCATGATAGAAATATACTAATCTTAACATATAGGTCTTGGGTCTAGCACTGGCATTTCTCATGGGGATTCGATGTGCAATGTCAATGTAGTAGGCAGTCACTTCAACACACCTCTTTGAACAAGCGTATGCATACGTCGGTTGAAACGTCCGCTGTTTCTCTTCCATGGCCACTCTCTGGAAGGCCAAGGATTTTCAGATTGTATTGGTAACTGTACTTTTGCATTTCCTCAACAGCAATTTAATTCAAGCAGCTATATAGGTCATCAAGGTGTTCGGTGAAGCATTTAAACTCTTTCTCTGCAAATGCACGAAACGGCTTTAGATCATCGTACGCATCGCTGAGATATTCAATACTTTTAACTATCTCAGGATTAGTTGATGGCAAAGTTACAGCCGTTCTAGAGGACATATCTTGAAGCTTTTAGATTTGAATGATTTTTTTAGCATTCAACAAAAGATGCAAGTATCATTAAAAAAACAGAATTAATTACAGTTAATATGTACTGTACTATTCACAATACTCAAAAACAAAGCACGAAAGCAAAAGACCACAGATTACCTGCATAATGCACTTAAATGGAGCGTATAGTCCCTAGGGGGCCTGGTAGCTATATAAATAAGGTCATTCTCACTGCATTCACCCCCATCAAATTTGATGAAGCGCCCAGGGAAATAGCGGGGCTCCTTTTTTTTTGTGTCTCACAAATTTTCACTGAGCAAACAATAAGCTATAGCGATGGCCGATGCACCACAGATGCCAGAAGACCCTACTGCTGCTGCAGAACACCATCTGGCACCCGCAATGGCAGAACAGGTACAGGCGCCGATACCTGTGCAAGAAGCAAACGATTTAGAGGTATAAATATATTTGTAAAGTTGAACTATCGTAGATATAAATCATCGTATTCCATAGAGTATAGTTGTTTGCATGCTTTTGCATACCATTTGGGTTTCGGAACGTTTACTTTATGGTGTATCTCTAGTGAGTGCCTTAATCTGGCTGTCTACAATGCATCAGTAAACTGTAGTTATATTCGCGATCTGGTTTCGACTCCTTCTTGAATTGTGTATTACAATGACAGTTCGAATTTTTACTCAGATAAGTTCGCAATAGGAATCAGTTTAAAGAAGGCTGTATACTAAACATATGGTATAAATTGTTTCATGGATTAAAATCAAAATCAATAAAGTTTATTGGCCATTGACATTGTATTGAGCTCTGAATTTTATGCCAGCTTTTAAGCTGTTAATATTCACATCGTAGTGACATGATTTATTTGGCGGTAGACCATTGAATGATCGCGGTCAAGGGTACGTTTATGAAGTTTATTGACCATTGCCATTGTATTGAGCTCTGAATTTTTATGTCAGTTTTTTTGTTCATATCATAGTGACATGATTTCCTCTGCAGTAGACCATTATGGAGTGATCGCTGTCGAGAGGACTTTTATGAAGTTTATTGGCCGTTTTGTATTCAGTTCTGAGTGTTATATTGATCCGCTTATGGCATTCTGTGTATTGTTCTCGTATTCACATAATTTGTTTTTGCGATTGATTATACGCCAATATTAAATGGTGTGTTTATTCGGCCTATACGCCGATTTGATATGCCAATATTAAAATGGCGTGTTTATTATTCTTCTATAGATGCTAAGGCAAAAGTACGCCGAGTTACAGGCTAAGGTTGAATCCCTGACGATTTCGTCTTTGGATAATTTGCTAGTGAAAATTAGAAAGTCAGCGTCCCATCCGATCGGAGAATTTTCGCGTTTTGAAGCAATGGATCTACTCAAACTATCAAGAATTCGGCTCAAGATAATAGACATGAAAAGCTAATTATTATACCTTAGCCTATGAAACTCTCCGATCTAAGCTTAATGGGAGTACGGATGTGTAATTCAGGGAATTTCTATTGCCGCTGTTGGGCGATAAAGATCAAGAGAAAATCTTGGATATAGTCTCAAAGGTGGAGAAGCACAACAAAAGAGGCGCACAAGCCACAGCTACAGGTGCAAGTTCCTCGCGTGTGTCATCAGCATCTCCATATCGTTCTGTAAGGTGTTTTTACTGCCAAAGATTCGGACATGTGCGGACGAACTGTTTTAAGAGAAGATGTGATGAAGAAAATGGATCTAATCGAAAATAAACAAACTGATATAAAAGCTTGTTTTTGTTTTTGATAACTATATTTTGTTCTCGTGTAACTGTAATTCTATTTTGCACAGACGGTGTGCTCTAATAAATAAATGATAAGAATAAATAAGTCAACCTTTGTAGCTGTTTATTTATCTAAAATAGTTTATTTTTCTTTTGCCTATCCCAATTTACCCATGTTGGATTTTAGTGACAGTTGTGAAAACAGAGTATCTCAATCAGCTCTCCTGGTTATGCTGGGTCACAACTGTCACCCCCTGCTAGTCTGTTGGGGTTTTTCCCCGGGATAGTTTCCTGCCAAACTGCCGTTTGTATTTCCAAATATTCATGGTTTGTTCCTTGTGATCTTTAGGTTTTTCCTAAACTAGCATGGGACTGGGAGTTTGACTCCTCATTTGATGATGCCCTCTTCTCATTAACGCATGAATATGCTGATTAAAAATGAAGAACAGTCAAAAAAATTATGTGTATATTATAGTATATAATATTAAGTACAAAATATCAACTTACGTATACTGCGTATTAAAAAATCGTAATCGCAATAAATTAATGCAAAATACTCCCGCATCCAGGTGAATATAATTACCAGTACAACTATAAGAACTATTATAGTGTTAAATGGTCAATAACAATGTGCAAACAATGTGAATAAAAATATTAAAATTGCTTTTTAAATCCAGCAGCAGAGTAGGTAATCGTTCTCGGCGCCATTTAGTATTTCGAGTCTGGTAAGCCCCTTTCACTATTAACCGTATGACCCGTATCGCTTATCACATGTCAGGAAATGTGATGCCAACAAAGAAAAAAGTATCTTGGCGGCGTATACGGGCTTTACTCCGATGTCCATTTAATTATTAATTAAGAGTCTGATTCAGACCCGTGCTCTGACTCTGAGTCTGGCAATGACTCAATGTCGCTATCCTTGTCTCTGTCCACTCTCTCCGACTTCGCTCGTTGCTTGTATGTGCGTGATGCCTTTTGGTTTGGCCGACGCACTTTATCTTCGCACCATGACTGGACAGCTGCCATAGCGTTAAAATCTTTTACCGCTGGTCTTTCCTCTCCTATCCGCGGCAGATTCTCTAGGCGTTCCTGTTTAAGAGAAGTCCGTGTGGTATCCTTGACCCTTTTTAAACGCGAAAAAAGTCTCCACTTTGGCTGATGAAACTGGCATACAAAATGCCAATTCAACTAGTAGAAGAATGTTCTTGAATCTTTCTTCAGCCAATGGCGAGTTAAAAACTTTACGCCAGGTCCGTAAATAGTGTGTGGACGAGGCACGGAGATATTCAAGGGCGTATTTGATGAGATCGTGCCACCAGTTGATTAGTTGGACTAAGGAACAATTAAGGCCAGCGTTTGTGAGCGGTTGTTCAAACTTCTTGAAGACGCTTGTCACGTTTTCATCTGCAAATTCGATGTCAGGAGACTCAAGACAGACACCATCTCCGTCTCTCTTGGTTCTTTCCCATCCTTCACAATTCAGGATTTGCGCGATTGATATGATGTATTCGCTGTCATTATCTTCCAAATGGGGCACGCAAATTGGCTTCTACAACAACGATAATTTCCTGCTTCTTCCTTTCAACACTTTCCAATGCATCATCTACTTTCTTCAACTCGTAGTACACCTTCTCGCCGCTGTCACTCTCTTCTAGTTTCTCTAGGAACGCTTTCACAGATGGAAACTCGCGAACAGATTTCCCCTTCAAACGATTGAGCTTCTTAAGCGATTTCGTCAGAGCAGTGACTGCGGTCACAGGATCGGCAAATTCCTTTTGAAAGCTTAGCGACAGGTATTCGGCAGGGCTTAGCACGTCGAGAAAAAACATAAATTTAAGAGGGTAGCTGCGGAGCTCCATGATGTGATATACTCTTTGACTTTGTCCGCTCCTTGGTACGACAGGTCCGCGACGACATTCTGAAGATGGGTAATGTAGACACCGAATTTTTCGAGATATTGTCTTAATGCGGACATTTTATGAGAAAGCCAACGAGTTCCGGTGGCCCGAACCGGCTTACCTCCTTTACGGAATTCCGAACCTTCAACAAACATCATCTCATTGATTTCTTTTAGTTCACGGAGTTTTTTCGGTGATTTCTTGTACAATGAGTGGATTTTTTGGATGAGGTTATCGAGTTTGTCAAAACTTGAACCTTTCAATGCTGCTTTTAGGCCAAGTTCCAATCGATGTGCCAAACACCAATTAAAAATCAACCAAGGCATGTCATCGCACATTTTGGCTTTCACACCTCCTTTGTCTCCTGTTTACGGACGCGCCATCAGCACCCATTCTAACTAACTTTCATTGGAATTCTGTAATTCCTAAAAAGCACATTTGACATTAGCATATAAACAAAAAATCGGAACAAATAACTAAAAAGTCATGTTACGTTCGGGCTGGTTCGGGCAAAATCCGAAAAATATTTGTTCAATTTTTTTGTCACCAATTTTATTCGCAAGCGGCTAGCGCATTTCAAGTTTTCTTATCTGCATACAGTGTAGCACTGTAGCCATAATATAAAGAAAACACAGGTAATAAGAAAACAAACGTACCTAATGAGTTTAATCCATCAATAATGCTTTGTTTCACTCCATCGGCGTCGGTATGTTTCAGGTTGTGAAGACTAATGAACGACGTTTTCACTTCAACTTTATCTCCATTTGGTTTGGGGTTGAAATAGAGGGCAAATGTTGCCTCTTGCTCGACTGTGCTGTTGTCAGTGGTACCATCCCAAAGTACACTGAAGAATTTGGCATGTGCAAGGTCTTGGCTTAAATTTTTGCACAGTTCGTCCCAATGTAGTCGATGAACTGTCCACACGCTCTGTCATTTTTATAAGCGTTTTCGTGTTGCACGCCATGCAATTCTTCCAAGGCCAATATTTTTTCGTACTTCGTCAGCGGGAGTTCTTCCTTGGCCACGAAGTAAGCGACTTGAAACTTTCGAATCAAGTCATCTCGGATGCTTTCATTCATGGATGCCATTGCTGTTGTTATTTTAACTTGGCCTCCATCCTCCGTCGTGTCTGTGCCACTCTGCCTATGGTGCAATCGCATGGCTTGCTTGTGGGACTCAGATTCAGCATGATCAATGACCGCAGATGGTCGATAGTTCGTGCAGCCAGAAATCCAGGTGCGGTTAAAATATTTCATTCCTTTGATGCGTTGCTCATGTTCGGCGCAAACAGTGCATCGTGGGTTTCGTGCCGTTTTCCCGTCATGGTCAATGTCGTACGAAAGCCAAAAACTACCCTCGTGCGATGCGAGAGATCGATGCTTCCAACTTTTTTCCACCATTTCAACAGTTACTGTTCGTTCTTTACTGGCAGTCGCAGAAACGGTTTGTTTGCCAATATCTTTTCGGGCTGCCTTGCGGCTTGTTTCACCATGCTCTCTTTCCTTGGATGTGCCGGTCTTCGCTTTTGTTGGCAGGCCCAGATCTCCTTCGTTGGCAGGCACAGAGCACACATTACAAATAGTCACCGAGCAAGCTACGCATGAATATTTTGTATTTGGACGGCCACAGAGGGAATGGTCCTTCTCCATCGCAGCTGGGGACTGACTATAAGATGCCGTCATGCCACAATGTATTGCGCGTCAATGTAACCTGGGGAAAAGAAGAACAGGGAATGAGGGCCTGCAAGAAAACCCAGCTTTCATGACCAAACGCCGTTCAATTTTTGAACGTAGAATTTGATTGGTCAACACCAAGAATTAATTGACATGTTTATGCACACAGGAATATATTATTACATTTCTTCGTCTTGATTGACATGTTTATGCACAAGCGAATACATTTCCTTCGGTTTGGGGTTTCCCCTATAGTCCAGCTGCATTTGTATTGGTCAATTTTAATGAGCCTTTATTAGGGCGTTTAGTCATGAAAGCTGGGTTTTCTTGCAGGCCCTCATTCCCTGTTCTTCTTTTCCCCTCCAACGAGGGCCGGCCACGCAGGCTAATGACGATTCAAGACATCCGTTTGCGGTGTTTTTTAGTTTTGAAGTGCGAGGTGCCAAAATGTAATATTTTCCAAAACAAAAAATGTTACTAACAAAAAATTTACAAGCGATATTTGCCGGTCAAACTGGATAAATTTGCCGGTCAATGACCGGTGACCGGCAGTTATTTCGAGACCTGCTCACAAGGGAATCCAAGGAGATTTGTGGGTGTTTACCCTCAACTTTGCGTAGGCGGACGGTTTTTTCCACATTTGTTCTTCAGGCATGCGATATACATTTGCGTGCTTAATAATGTATTCTATGTACGCAATGAATAATTATTTTGATTTATGTATTCTGTTTTTTTATTTCGTCTTACGTCTAGTACCTGCCTGCAATAGCTAAACTTTTCGTCCTCTCGGTGAGGTGTCCGACCTGTAGCCAGCCAATGATAGTGATTTTTTTGTTCTGTCAACGTTGTGGTTATAGGCGAAAATCAGCGGTTCCTCGTGTCTCAGCTCGTATGAATCCCCAGAAATTGCAATGTATTGACGAACGATTGTGACAGTTGTCATTATTCTCCCAGGCTACCAGCTATTCGAAGGAGAAAGATTCCCTTCAAAAAGAGCTAGAAACGTTCTTGGATGTTCTTCTGGGTTCCCCCAGTCTGTCTAATGTTACCCCACGCAACATTTGCAGATTTCTGGTATACAAAGATCAAAATGGGAAGACACAAGTTCATAAAAATGGATGTGTTTTTCTTGGTCAGAAGGTGACGCATGATTGTGGTTGCGTTATGAGACTCTCCCACAAGACCGTCGACTCGTATATTGGGAAGTTAAGATCCATTTTCCATACACTGGGACGAGATGGAGGATGGGATCGCAGACTTGGGTAATCATGCGGCAGACAAATCGGTTAAAGATTATCTTTGAATCTTTACCATGGAATTCTTACAAGCTAGAGTGCAACCGAAACAAGCAAGCCCTTTTTTCATCGATAAACTTGATCGCCTGGCGGGTCATATTGAGGAAAGTATGAAATTGCCTAGCCTTACGCCTACACAACGGTCATTTTAGCGAGGGATCAAGCTTTTTTCAAGGCCGTATTTTTCAGCGGGGATAGACCGGGAGATATGGGCCAGATCAAGGTTCCGGAGATTTTACGATTTCCAAACAACATCAGGGGTTGAACTGTCTGAAATTATGGACCATGTGGGTTGGACACAATGTCATACAGCATTGTATTACTTTCAATTGGCGGAAGTCCTTAACCCTGCGGGACATCATCCCGACTTGCTCAGCTTGATTTGTCTGCAGTTACACAAGAGTGGGAAAATGCTAATGAACTGCAACAATTTGTTTCCGCATTCCCATGTCTGCCTTCTCAAAAGCGCCCAAGTGAATCTTGAATATTGATATATTTTATTGCTGAACTCTAACCTTAGTAACACTCTGGGACAATGTCGGTTCAGCTTTGAGTTATGGTTTCGAGTTATGGTTTGGGATATAAGGTTTGGGTGTTAACTTTTGGATTTAATTGGTTTTAGGTTCCATTCCTTGGTTTTGTATTAGTTGTAGGGTGTGAACTAATGTTAAGGAGCGTCGAGATCAATAATAATAATAATAATAATATAATGAATTTGTCACTTTGTACATGATACAAACTAATTAAAGACAAATAAAGACAGATTAGACAAATCGTGACAGGGGAAAGGAACAGGACTCTCGTCCCAATTGACACCTAACCCCTATAAAGATGTTAAATATAAATACAGATAAAGATAAAGAACAGGTAATAACACATTAGTTATAACAACTTATACTAAGATTTGAATCGTGACTATAAAGGTACTGAACTTTTACACACTGCGACTTCATGAGTCAATTTATATAACATTTTTGTAAATATGATGAAAATGGCCGGATGATGGTTCGACAAATCGCAATGTGTAGACGATGATCACGTAGTACCCGGAGGTACGTAATGCGATAACTTGGTAGAATACAACTTATGAAGATGAGACTTGAAAATACTTAAAGAATTGGAGGACTTGACAAGAGACGGTAGAGTGTTCCATAGTTCAACCGTTCTAATGAAAAAGAATTTCTAAAATAGTCCTGCTTGTGTTTAATTATAAGATTATAGTTGTTTTTATCATAATTTCTTGATTGGTATCCAGGTTCAAAAGTACAAATATATTTGTTCACATCCGTAGTAATTGCTCCAGTTCTAGATTTAAAAAGTAGGCATAAGTCTGAGATATCTCTTCTGAACTCGAGAGGGAGAATCTTGATCTTCATGAGTCTGTCGGCATCGTTAGGTCCTGTGGATAGTCGAGAATATACTTTGTTGCCCTCCGCTGGACATTTTCGACTAGTCTCTTATGCTTGATGGTATAAGGTGACCATAAGTTGCTGGCATATTCTATAATGGGCCTCACGAGAGCGCATAATAGTAATTTTCTCACTCTTTGGTCGTGGGTATCCTTGCAAGTCCGCTTGACAAGTCCGAGTGTTCTGTTGGCTTTGGCCACCGTTTCTTCTATGTGTCTTGACCAGGACATGTCACTGCACACAGTCACACCGAGATCTTTGACGTATGGAACACATTCCAGAGGTTGACCGTCCAGGTTGTACTGAGATACAATCTTCTTCTTTTTTCTCGAGACCAGCAGTGCCTGACATTTGGATTTATTAAACTTCATCGCCCAGTCGAGAGTCCATTTATGCAGGTTATCCAGGTCGTTTTGGAGGTGAAGGGTTGAGTCTGGAAGGTCGATTGATTTATAAAGTTTGGAGTCATCGGCGAACAGGGCAATGGTGGATTGGGAATTGATGTAGCTGGGGAGATCATTGACGTAGACAAGGAACAGGAGAGGACCAAGTATGGAACCTTGGGGGACACCGGATGTAATTGGAAGCCAGTCAGAATAAACACCATCAAGAACAACTCTTTGATATCTGTCCGTGAGATAGCTTCTAAACCACGAGAGAAGAGATCCAGAGATGCCATAACTGATCAGTTTTAGAAGTAGTAAACTGTGTGGGACCTTGTCGAATGCTTTAGATAGATCTAGGTAGATGATATCTACTTCCTTACCCGACGCAACAGTTTCTATGATGTTGTGATAAACCTCCAGAAGTTGCGTTACCGTTGATCGTCCGCGCAAGAACCCGTGTTGAAGGTGGTATAACAGGGGTGAGAGGTGATAGTAGCAGTGGTTAAAAACACAACGTTCCAATACTTTGGACAGTACACAGAGAAGAGAGATAGGACAGTAATTAGATTCTATCGACGGATCCTCTTTCTTGAAGACAGGGGATATGTTGGCGAATTTCCACTCTGTCGGCACTACACCCAGGGAAAGGGAAAGATTGAACAATCTGCACAAGGAGGGAGCGATCTTGTGCGCGACTTCTTTCAACAATCTACACGGAATACCGTCTGGTCCACTAGCCTTGTTTGGATCTAAGTTCCTCAATACTGCAGCAACTTCTTCTTCAATCAGTTCGATCTCCGATAGCTGATTATCAAGGGTTTCAGAAGGAGTTGGAAAGGAAGCAGGAGGTTCAATATCGCTGGGGTTAAAAACTGAGTGGAAAAAAGCGTTCAAGAGGTTGGCTTTCTCACGACTATCTGTGGTATATGATTTTCCATTTCTCAGAAAATTCGGGCTTTGGCTTGATCTAGTTGAATATTTCACGTATGACCAAAAACTTTAGGGTTTTCGAAAACACTCTTTTTCATCTTGTTTGCATGATCGATCTTCTTTTTAGCGATAAGAATCTTGGATTCACGACGCAACTGTTTGAATTTTGCGATGGCTTCTGGATTTTGCAATGTTTCCATATCTTAAACAAAGGAGTGCAAGTGAGAGTTACGGACAAAATTATGAATGTTCTAGATAAACTATCAAAGCGAATATTAAAATATCAAACCTCCCAATGCAAATACGAAACGGCCAAAAATGAAAACTAATCGTCAAACGTAATATGAATGTCATAAACTACGTATATTAAAACACGTCTGACAAATATCAAGCCGAGCATAAAAATATCAAAACGCACCCGTGTAATAGTTAAATCTACCATCAAAATATCAAATTCCTTTAAAAGATTGCCAATAACATCACATAAACATCAAAGTCACGAAAAATATACCAAATTCTACAATAACATTTTTTAAGCCTCGCATATTATATCAAAGCATGTCCACAAAATGTCAAATTTTTACGCACACACAAAATATCAACTTTTACGCAACACACAAAATATCAACTTTTACAGCTACACACACAAAGCATTCGAAAATTCCCGGAAACGGAAGTAACAGGAATATCCGGTTATTGTAATGTGGAAGTGATCAGGTCAATACTGTAATATGTATTGTATGACGGTAAGTTTCCATTTTACACACTTCCACAAGCATATGTTCTGCTAAGAGATGGCAGGAATAAATAATACCAATATAGCAGAAATAGTTCGGAGAGTTGTTAGTAGTCTGGATTCAAATACACAAACTCTTCAAAACACGCCGACCACGAGCGGCAATCGAAGCTCAAGGACGCCTGAACAAGTCAACTACGCTTTTCGTCTCCCAAGGACAAGTGGATGTACAAATGAACCTCAAGAAACTATTGCCCCTCGATCGAGATTTACACCCTATAGCAGTAGAAAGAAAGAGAAAAAGCAAAAGAGAAAAAGGTTTCAAGTTCTCAACTTGATTTCATATTGAAAGACGTATGCCTTTTGCCCAGCCCTTTGTGGAATGATGTTCCAAGACGGGAAAAGAACAGAATTTAGTACACAACAATCTCTTTATTGATGCGTGGACTCTTGATAAGACATGGTCAGAGGAACAATTGAGGATTTTTAAGTTTAGATATAGGTAATGAGAACCATAATGGTGGTAAATAATTTATAATTGTAACAACAGTCCCTAAGTGAGCTGCGAAGTGGAAAACATAAGTGTGAAATATGATAGTGTATTGACCATGTGTTGGAAGGCAAGACAATGTTTTATTGTTATGTCAAATGTAAAAAAGTTATAAAAGTAAAATGTTTATATGAATGTAGACCTAAAAAATGAGAGTATGTGTGTTATAAGTGAAACATAAAGGTTGAGTTTGTAGTGTATGTAAGGTTTATGTGTGTTTTGATGTAAGTGTAAATGTGGTGTATAAAAATGTGCCTCAGGCTCATACGGAGACTGGTCACGCTGTACTGAAAATCTTGTATAGAGGCATGTAAAAATTAGTTAAAGAGAAGAAGGAAATATATGTATGTATTTCAGAATCAGACGCGTTTCGTCCCTCATGGACTCATCAGCGGGGATCAGGGTTGGCACATGTTTGAGAAAGATAGAAGAGAGAATTTTGAAGGCAAACAAGGATAAACAAAAATAATATATGTATGATATAAAAGTTGTAGTGTCATACCAAACTCGTTGTTGTTCTTATGTAGACCGATGCGACGGGCCATTGTGGAAAGTTGTAGAATATTTTCTTTGTAGCTACGAGAGCGCTTGTTTAGAACTGTCTTGCTTAAGATCAGTGGGCAGAAAGGGCGATTGCTGAATTTGCGTTAGTATAAATTGCGTGTTTTTTAAGTTTAGATATAGGTAATGAGAACCATAATGGTGGTAAATAATTTATAATTGTAACAACAGTCCCTAAGTGAGCTGCGAAGTGGAAAACATAAGTGTGAAATATGATAGTGTATTGACCATGTGTTGGAAGGCAAGACAATGTTTTATTGTTATGTCAAATGTAAAAAAGTTATAAAAGTAAAATGTTTATATGAATGTAGACCTAAAAAATGAGAGTATGTGTGTTATAAGTGAAACATAAAGGTTGAGTTTGTAGTGTATGTAAGGTTTATGTGTGTTTTGATGTAAGTGTAAATGTGGTGTATAAAAATGTGCCTCAGGCTCATACGGAGACTGGTCACGCTGTACTGAAAATCTTGTATAGAGGCATGTAAAAATTAGTTAAAGAGAAGAAGGAAATATATGTATGTATTTCAGAATCCCGTCTTAGCGTTTCGTCCCTCATGGACTCATCAGCGGGGATCAGGGTTGGCACATGTTTGAGAAAGATAGAAGAGAGAATTTTGAAGGCAAACAAGGATAAACAAAAATAATATATGTATGATATAAAAGTTGTAGTGTCATACCAAACTCGTTGTTGTTCTTATGTAGACCGATGCGACGGGCCATTGTGGAAAGTTGTAGAATATTTTCTTTGTAGCTACGAGGCGCTTGTTTAGAACTGTCTTGCTTAAGATCAGTGGGCAGAAAGGGCGATTGCTGAATTTGCGTTAGTATAAATTGCGTGTGTTCTGTCATGCGTATTGGGGCTGTAATTGTAATATGTGGATAGTGGGGGTGAATAGAGGATATGGATTGTGATGGAGGGATGCGATTGTGTATGTAGCAAGCAAGTAGATGTACTTCATGTAGTATGGCAATTATTTGTGTGTGCGACGTTAAATTTGTGGATTTATATTTGAATAAGTGTGTTTTGGCTTATATCAAGAAGTTAAAAGTCTTAGGTTAATGATGTCAAGGAAGGAAGTTAAATTATATCTTGTAAAAGTCGCCATAATTGGTGAGTGCCTGTATACAAGGAGAAATTTGTACAACAATTTGTGTTATAATGAAAATAATTTTACAAAAATAGAAATGTGTGCATACATAGTTGTTGGGATTGAACATATAACATATGGTAATTAATTGTGGTAAAATTATTGCATATAACTATTTTTACACAGTTGTAATTGTTATATGTCTTCTTGAAATATAAGGCTATGTGGTGTACAATTTCATGTGTATTTATGTACAATTATAATTGTTTCAAAGTGAATTATTTGGTATGTGGTGGCTAGCTAGATCTTCACAATGGATATATCCATATATGTACAATTAATTGTTTGTACAATGATTATAGTAGTTTTTAGGAAAGCTATTTAAGGTTCTTATCCTTTTATATGTCCACTGTGATTCTGTTGTCAATTTATCTCGTTCTTTCCAACCATCGGATAATTGAAGGCGTGTGATGCATGGGGTTAGAAATCTTGAGTTCCTTGTGAATTCCTTTGTTATAATCCAATGTGCCCAATGTGTGTGTTTGCCTGTTTTGTATCGCTTTTTGTGAGGTGGGATTTTGTAGATGATGGGGTCATTTATTAGGTAATTAACCATTGGTCGATGGTGTGTTAGGTTAGTCAGGTCTTGTGTATTCAAATTATTTTTGTTATTATTAGTTTTGAGTTTTGCCGTTACAAGTGTGTCTTTGAGGTTTCTATTTCTTTGATACGCTACAATTGGAGGTTCTTGCCATAGAATTTGCAATGTAGGATCATTTTCAATGATGCTCCAGTGTTTGCGTAATATTTGTGCAATGTATTTAGTATTGTTATTGTATGGTATTGTGAATATAGGGCTGTTGTTTGTTTTGGGTGTCTTGTCCTTGTTAAGTAATTCATGTTGAGTGAATTGTAATGCTTTGTTGAAATTTGCTATTATGTTGTCATGTTTGTGTCCACGGTGGATGAGTGCAACAAGTAGATGGTTCAGTCGTTGTTGTAGTTTGTCGTTGTCAGTGATAATACGTCTGTACCGTAGTGCCTGGCTGTAAATAACTGCATTTCTGCATGCTTGAGGGTGGAACGAGTTTTGGTGTAATAGGAGGGTTCTGTCCGTTGGTTTAATGTATAGATCTGATTCAAGTTTATTGTTGGAGTTGATGTAGATGGTTGTGTCGAGAAAGTTAACTGATTTATGTGAATATATGTAATCAAATTTTATTGTAGGGTGGAAATTGTTAATGTAGGTTAAAAATAGTTGGAGTTTTCAATTCCATGAGTCCAGATTGCAAAAATGTCATCTATAAATCTTATCCAATCAATTGGTATAATGCCCTCCGGAGCTTTCTGAAGGAGATTCCGTTCTAGCATTGCCATCAATATGTTGGCGTAGCTGGGTGCCATGGGTGATCCATGGCTGTGCCATGTATTTGTAGGTAGTGTTCATTGTTGAAGTTAAAGGAGTTCTTATTTAGTATGAGGGACAGAATGTTGGTAACTGATAGTTCTAATTCAGGAGTTGTAGTGTTATTTTCATTCAACATATCTATACAGGCTTGTATGCCTTGGTCATTAGGTATGTTGGTATATAGACTCCTTACATCAATTGTAATAAGTATGATTTTGTCTGGTAAATCTTCGTTCAGGGTAAAGGTTCTGCAGAGAAAGTCTGTGGTATCTTGTACAAGTGATGGTATATGTTTTAAAAGTGGTTTGAGGAGGTAGTCAGCATATTGAGAAAGCTTGACAGTTGGTCCCCCACAACCCGAAATTATTGGTCGTCCGGGAATGTTAGATTTGTGTATTTTTGGTAAAAGATATAAGTGTGGGGTTCTTGCTTGTGTGTCTATTGTGAGAAATTTGTATGTTGTACTGTCTATTATATTAGATTTGTGGAGATTGTGTGCAAGTTTTTTGGTTTCTGCAAGTATTTCAGGGGTTGGGTCATGTGTGAGTTTCTGATAATGATTCGGGTTATTCAGTTGTCTATATGCCTCAGACAGATAGTCATTCTTGGGCCAGATTACAATAGCTCCCCCTTTATCTGCTGGTTTGACTATTAAATCATTATCAGCCTTAAGTTTATGGATGGACTGTAATTCATGTGTAGTTATGTTTGGTGTTGATTGTTGTTTCTGTTTTTCATAATTTGTTTTCAGATCGTAATAGACATTTGAAATGTATTCTTGGAGGTTACTGTTGTCTGGTTTTGGTGCTGTAAAATTTGTTGGTAGTTTAAAGGGATGTTTGGCAGTGGTTGTCGTATGTCTAAAAAAGTATTTATTGTACATGTTTCTTCTGTATTTTAAAAAAGAGTTGTAGATTTGGTTGTATGCTGTAGGTTTAGGTGTAGGGACATATGTGAGGCCCTTAGATAATGTTTTTTGTGCAGGTTTTGAGAGCGGTTTGTCAGAGAGATTGACAATTGTTTTTTTCTGTATGTTACTATGTAATTTCTTTTTGAGTTTCTTTTGTTAAGGTGTCTGTTGTTATTGGTGTTACGTGATGATTTCATGAATTTGGACATGGTGCGTTTGTTGTAGTTGTTTGTGTTAGTGTTATATGTTGATGTGTTATCAGTCGTTTGTGTTATTTGTGTTGTTTGTATGCTTGGTTTATCAGAAAATTATTTATCTGTTTTTAAGTTTAGATATAGGTAATGAGAACCATAATGGTGGTAAATAATTTATAATTGTAACAACAGTCCCTAAGTGAGCTGCGAAGTGGAAAACATAAGTGTGAAATATGATAGTGTATTGACCATGTGTTGGAAGGCAAGACAATGTTTTATTGTTATGTCAAATGTAAAAAAGTTATAAAAGTAAAATGTTTATATGAATGTAGACCTAAAAAATGAGAGTATGTGTGTTATAAGTGAAACATAAAGGTTGAGTTTGTAGTGTATGTAAGGTTTATGTGTGTTTTGATGTAAGTGTAAATGTGGTGTATAAAAATGTGCCTCAGGCTCATACGGAGACTGGTCACGCTGTACTGAAAATCTTGTATAGAGGCATGTAAAAATTAGTTAAAGAGAAGAAGGAAATATATGTATGTATTTCAGAATCCTCAGACGCGTTTCGTCCCTCATGGACTCATCAGCGGGGATCAGGGTTGGCACATGTTTGAGAAAGATAGAAGAGAGAATTTTGAAGGCAAACAAGGATAAACAAAATAATATATGTATGATATAAAAGTTGTAGTGTCATACCAAACTCGTTGTTGTTCTTATGTAGACCGATGCGACGGGCCATTGTGGAAAGTTGTAGAATATTTTCTTTGTAGCTACGAGAGCGCTTGTTTAGAACTGTCTTGCTTAAGATCAGTGGGCAGAAAGGGCGATTGCTGAATTTGCGTTAGTATAAATTGCGTGTGTTCTGTCATGCGTATTGGGGCTGTAATTGTAATATGTGGATAGTGGGGGTGAATAGAGAATATGGATTGTGATGGAGAGATGCGATTGTGTATGTAGCAAGCAAGTAGATGTACTTCATGTAGTATGGCAATTATTTGTGTGTGCGACGTTAAATTTGTGGATTTATATTTGAATAAGTGTGTTTTGGCTTATATCAAGAAGTTAAAAGTCTTAGGTTAATGATGTCAAGGAAGGAAGTTAAATTATATCTTGTAAAAGTCGCCATAATTGGTGAGTGCCTGTATACAAGGAGAAATTTGTACAACAATTTGTGTTATAATGAAAATAATTTTACAAAAATAGAAATGTGTGCATACATAGTTGTTGGGATTGAACATATAACATATGGTAATTAATTGTGGTAAAAATTATTGCATATAACTATTTTTACACAGTTGTAATTGTTATATGTCTTCTTGAAATATAAGGCTATGTGGTGTACAATTTCATGTGTATTTATGTACAATTATAATTGTTTCAAAGTGAATTATTTGGTATGTGGTGGCTAGCTAGATCTTCACAATGGATATATCCATATATGTACAATTAATTGTTTGTACAATGATTATAGTAGTTTTTAGGAAAGCTATTTAAGGTTCTTATCCTTTTATATGTCCACTGTGATTCTGTTGTCAATTTATCTCGTTCTTTCCAACCATCGGATAATTGAAGGCGTGTGATGCATGGGGTTAGAAATCTTGAGTTCCTTGTGAATTCCTTTGTTATAATCCAATGTGCCCAATGTGTGTGTTTGCCTGTTTTGTATCGCTTTTTGTGAGGTGGGATTTTGTAGATGATGGGGTCATTTATTAGGTAATTAACCATTGGTCGATGGTGTGTTAGGTTAGTCAGGTCTTGTGTATTCAAATTATTTTTTGTTATTATTAGTTTTGAGTTTTGCCGTTACAAGTGTGTCTTTGAGGTTTCTATTTCTTTGATACGCTACAATTGGAGGTTCTTGCCATAGAATTTGCAATGTAGGATCATTTTCAATGATGCTCCAGTGTTTGCGTAATATTTGTGCAATGTATTTAGTATTGTTATTGTATGGTATTGTGAATATAGGGCTGTTGTTTGTTTTGGGTGTCTTGTCCTTGTTAAGTAATTCATGTTGAGTGAATTGTAATGCTTTGTTGAAATTTGCTATTATGTTGTCATGTTTGTGTCCACGGTGGATGAGTGCAACAAGTAGATGGTTCAGTCGTTGTTGTAGTTTGTCGTTGTCAGTGATAATACGTCTGTACCGTAGTGCCTGGCTGTAAATAACTGCATTTCTGCATGCTTGAGGGTGGAACGAGTTTTGGTGTAATAGGAGGGTTCTGTCCGTTGGTTTAATGTATAGATCTGATTCAAGTTTATTGTTGGAGTTGATGTAGATGGTTGTGTCGAGAAAGTTAACTGATTTATGTGAATATATGTAATCAAATTTTATTGTAGGGTGGAAATTGTTAATGTAGGTTAAAAATAGTTGGAGTTTTTCAATTCCATGAGTCCAGATTGCAAAAATGTCATCTATAAATCTTATCCATTCAATTGGTATAAGGCCTTCCGGAGCTTTCTGAAGGAGCTTCCGTTCTAGCATTGCCATAAATATGTTGGCGTAGGTGGGTGCCATGGGTGATCCCATGGCTGTGCCATGTATTTGTAGGTAGTGTTCATTGTTGAAGTTAAAGGAGTTCTTATTTAGTATGAGGGACAGAATGTTGGTAACTGATAGTTCTAATTCAGGAGTTGTAGTGTTATTTTCATTCAACATATCTATACAGGCTTGTATGCCTTGGTCATTAGGTATGTTGGTATATAGACTCCTTACATCAATTGTAATAAGTATGATTTTGTCTGGTAAATCTTCGTTCAGGTAAAGGTTCTGCAGAGAAAGTCTGTGGTATCTTGTACAAGTGATGGTATATGTTTTAAAAGTGGTTTGAGGAGGTAGTCAGCATATTGAGAAAGCTTGACAGTTGGTCCCCCACAACCCGAAATTATTGGTCGTCCGGGAATGTTAGATTTGTGTATTTTTGGTAAAAGATATAAGTGTGGGGTTCTTGCTTGTGTGTCTATTGTGAGAAATTTGTATGTTGTACTGTCTATTATATTAGATTTGTGGAGATTGTGTGCAAGTTTTTTGGTTTCTGCAAGTATTTCAGGGGTTGGGTCATGTGTGAGTTTCTGATAATGATTTGGGTTATTCAGTTGTCTATATGCCTCAGACAGATAGTCATTCTTGGGCCAGATTACAATAGCTCCCCCTTTATCTGCTGGTTTGACTATTAAATCATTATCAGCCTTAAGTTTATGGATGGACTGTAATTCATGTGTAGTTATGTTTGGTGTTGATTGTTGTTTCTGTTTTTCATAATTTGTTTTCAGATCGTAATAGACATTTGAAATGTATTCTTGGAGGTTACTGTTGTCTGGTTTTGGTGCTGTAAAATTTGTTGGTAGTTTAAAGGGATGTTTGGCAGTGGTTGTCGTATGTCTAAAAAAGTATTTATTGTACATGTTTCTTCTGTATTTTAAAAAAGAGTTGTAGATTTGGTTGTATGCTGTAGGTTTAGGTGTAGGGACATATGTGAGGCCCTTAGATAATGTTTTTTGTGCAGGTTTTGAGAGCGGTTTGTCAGAGAGATTGACAATTGTTTTTTTCTGTATGTTACTATGTAATTTCTTTTTGAGTTTGTTTTTGTTAAGGTGTCTGTTGTTATTGGTGTTACGTGATGATTTCATGAATTTGGACATGGTGCGTTTGTTGTAGTTGTTTGTGTTAGTGTTATATGTTGATGTGTTATCAGTCGTTTGTGTTATTTGTGTTGTTTGTATGCTTGGTTTATCAGAAAATTATTTATCTGTGTTTGTATGTCTTGGCTGAGGTGAGGTGGGATGTTAGTTGTGGGTCTGTTTGTAAATGGAGGCGGTTGTTGGTAGTTCCTTTTGTTATTATGTGTGGTAGTTCTGTGATGATGTAATGTGATGTTATTAGTTTGTTGGGTTCGGTTCTGATGTTGAGGTAGTTGCTGTGAACAAGGTGGTATTCGTAGTTTTGGTGGTTGTGTCAAGGTAACTGGGTGTCTGGTAGGTGGGGTTGTTTGTATTTGCATGAGGTGTGTGTGTGTGGTATTGGTTGGGTGGTTAGACATATTGGTGTCTTGTTGGTTTGTCTTGTGTAATTAAATGGATGTGGTGTATAGTTTGTTGTGAACGTGTTAGATGTTGATGGTGTGCTAGTCTGTGTATGGTTGTTGGGTAGTAGGGGTTTGTGTGTAGATTTACGTTGTGGTGTTTGTTGTGGTGTTTGTAATGGTGTTATTTGTGGGTTGTTTGAGGGTTCCTTTTTGTGTTTGTGGGTTGTTTTGTGTCTGGTTATTTGTTGTTTGTTTGCTATGTGGGTGGTCTGAGGATCTGTGTCTTTGTATTGTGTGTGTTTTGTGCTAGTGTTTTTAAGTCGTTTCAGGCGCGAGGTGGATGTTTTTAGTGTGCGTAATGATTTTTTGGTGTATTTTATGCAGAGTATGTCAGTCTGTTGTACGAGTGTTTGCGCTGTTTCCTTGTCACATTTCTTTTGGATTTGTTCTGTTTTGTGTTGTATCTTGTATTGTGTGTCATGTATTTCTTGCTTGTGGTAGTCTATGGTAATGTCCAATAGAGCGAGGAGGCATTTGTTAGGTGTTCTCCCAACGTTCTCTGAAATGTTAATTCATTTAATAATTGATTTTGTGTTTGATCCTTAGACCTGGGGGTAATGTCTTTACGTTCTTGTGTTCTTGTAAGTTTTCAAGTGTGGCTTCAAGTCTGTTAAGTTTCGTTTTGAGGTTAGTAAGTATTCTAATGGTTGGTAGTAATTCTGTTTGTATGTCTGTGGAGTAAGGCGGTTTTGTCATGTTATTGTGCATGTTGTTATTCTTATCGTTCGGTATGTTATGGTTTGGTTTGGTTGTTCACTGCTGGGATGTTGGTTGTTATTAGGGTTCAGTTCATCAGTGCTTGGTTGATTAGTGTGGGGATGGTTGGTGTGTGTTTTTTCCAGGTTTGGTGCATCATTGTGTTGTTGGTTCATGTTTTGTTCAGTGTTGTTGTGTTCCTGCAGGGTTGGTGTGGTGTTGTCGTTCTGTTCATCCATATTTTGTTCATGGTTATGTTCGTTCTGGTGGTCCATGCTTTGTTCATTGTTTTCAAGTTCGTCCAGAGTGGGTTCGGTGTTGTTGTTCTGTTCGTTGTTGTTGTTCTGTTCGTTTAAGTTTTGTTCGTTGTCATTATTCCCGTCCGTGTTTTGTTCCTGGTTGTTTTGTTCGTCCATGTTGTCAATGTTGGGTTCTATCGTGCTTTGTTTGTCAGTGGTGGAGCTATTTGTTGTATTGTTAATGCAGTTGTATTCGTCGTCCAGGTTGTCTAGGTCTACGTCAAGGGCTGAGAAGCTGTCGTCCATTGTGATGTCGTTTGGCATGTTGTCAATGTCATTGACCAGAGAGTTAATTATTGGGTTAAGCGGTTCATCATGGGTGGGGTTGGGTGGACTGGGGTCCTCGTCGGTTCTGTAGGGAACAACTGAAGGAGATAGTGGGAATTACTATGTATATATATAATTATATGAATTAAGGTCTATATGAAACATGTAAGGAAGGTTAGTGTTATAATTGAACCTTCATCCCTTGTGAAGGTTTTTATCTTCAGGACAATGGGGATTGTGTACTTTGGGTAAAGTGGCCAGCATGGGGTCTGATGTTACATGTTGAAATTCACAATGTTTAAGTATAGACTACGTAATGAGAACCATACTGGTGTGTTATCAACTCTAAAGGTAACTATAGTCCTGTCAAGTTAATTAAGTTTGGGTTAATGGGGATTGTATGATAAAAACCCGCAGTCCAATTTATGGACTTTGGATTTAGTACACAGCATGGGTTCTGCAGTTACATGTAACCTTCACATTATGGCGAGCTTGGATGCGCTCTCTCCGTTCCCTACGGAATATTCACAGATTTTTAAGTTTAGATATAGGTAATGAGAACCATAATGGTGGTAAATAATTTATAATTGTAACAACAGTCCCTAAGTGAGCTGCGAAGTGGAAAACATAAGTGTGAAATATGATAGTGTATTGACCATGTGTTGGAAGGCAAGACAATGTTTTATTGTTATGTCAAATGTAAAAAAGTTATAAAAGTAAAATGTTTATATGAATGTAGACCTAAAAAATGAGAGTATGTGTGTTATAAGTGAAACATAAAGGTTGAGTTTGTAGTGTATGTAAGGTTTATGTGTGTTTTGATGTAAGTGTAAATGTGGTGTATAAAAATGTGCCTCAGGCTCATACGGAGACTGGTCACGCTGTACTGAAAATCTTGTATAGAGGCATGTAAAAATTAGTTAAAGAGAAGAAGGAAATATATGTATGTATTTCAGAATCCCCGTACGCGTTTCGTCCCTCATGGACTCATCAGCGGGGATCAGGGTTGGCACATGTTTGAGAAAGATAGAAGAGAGAATTTTGAAGGCAAACAAGGATAAACAAAAATAATATATGTATGATATAAAAGTTGTAGTGTCATACCAAACTCGTTGTTGTTCTTATGTAGACCGATGCGACGGGCCATTGTGGAAAGTTGTAGAATATTTTCTTTGTAGCTACGAGAGCGCTTGTTTAGAACTGTCTTGCTTAAGATCAGTGGGCAGAAAGGGCGATTGCTGAATTTGCGTTAGTATAAATTGCGTGTGTTCTGTCATGCGTATTGGGGCTGTAATTGTAATATGTGGATAGTGGGGGTGAATAGAGGATATGGATTGTGATGGAGGGATGCGATTGTGTATGTAGCAAGCAAGTAGATGTACTTCATGTAGTATGGCAATTATTTGTGTGCGACGTTAAATTTGTGGATTTATATTTGAATAAGTGTGTTTTGGCTTATATCAAGAAGTTAAAAGTCTTAGGTTAATGATGTCAAGGAAGGAAGTTAAATTATATCTTGTAAAAGTCGCCATAATTGGTGAGTGCCTGTATACAAGGAGAAATTTGTACAACAATTTGTGTTATAATGAAAATAATTTTACAAAAATAGAAATGTGTGCATACATAGTTGTTGGGATTGAACATATAACATATGGTAATTAATTGTGGTAAAAATTATTGCATATAACTATTTTTACACAGTTGTAATTGTTATATGTCTTCTTGAAATATAAGGCTATGTGGTGTACAATTTCATGTGTATTTATGTACAATTATAATTGTTTCAAAGTGAATTATTTGGTATGTGGTGGCTAGCTAGATCTTCACAATGGATATATCCATATATGTACAATTAATTGTTTGTACAATGATTATAGTAGTTTTTAGGAAAGCTATTTAAGGTTCTTATCCTTTTATATGTCCACTGTGATTCTGTTGTCAATTTATCTCGTTCTTTCCAACCATCGGATAATTGAAGGCGTGTGATGCATGGGGTTAGAAATCTTGAGTTCCTTGAATTCCTTTGTTATAATCCAATGTGCCCAATGTGTGTGTTTGCCTGTTTTGTATCGCTTTTTGTGAGGTGGGATTTTGTAGATGATGGGGTCATTTATTAGGTAATTAACCATTGGTCGATGGTGTGTTAGGTTAGTCAGGTCTTGTGTATTCAAATTATTTTTGTTATTATTAGTTTTGAGTTTTGCCGTTACAAGTGTGTCTTTGAGGTTTCTATTTCTTTGATACGCTACAATTGGAGGTTCTTGCCATAGAATTTGCAATGTAGGATCATTTTCAATGATGCTCCAGTGTTTGCGTAATATTTGTGCAATGTATTTAGTATTGTTATTGTATGGTATTGTGAATATAGGGCTGTTGTTTGTTTTGGGTGTCTTGTCCTTGTTAAGTAATTCATGTTGAGTGAATTGTAATGCTTTGTTGAAATTTGCTATTATGTTGTCATGTTTGTGTCCACGGTGGATGAGTGCAACAAGTAGATGGTTCAGTCGTTGTTGTAGTTTGTCGTTGTCAGTGATAATACGTCTGTACCGTAGTGCCTGGCTGTAAATAACTGCATTTCTGCATGCTTGAGGGTGGAACGAGTTTTGGTGTAATAGGAGGGTTCTGTCCGTTGGTTTAATGTATAGATCTGATTCAAGTTTATTGTTGGAGTTGATGTAGATGGTTGTGTCGAGAAAGTTAACTGATTTATGTGAATATATGTAATCAAATTTTATTGTAGGGTGGAAATTGTTAATGTAGGTTAAAAATAGTTGGAGTTTTTCAATTCCATGAGTCCAGATTGCAAAAATGTCATCTATAAATCTTATCCATTCAATTGGTATAAGGCCTTCCGGAGCTTTCTGAAGGAGCTCCGTTCTAGCATTGCCATAAATATGTTGGCGTAGGTGGGTGCCATGGGTGATCCCATGGCTGTGCCATGTATTTGTAGGTAGTGTTCATTGTTGAAGTTAAAGGAGTTCTTATTTAGTATGAGGGACAGAATGTTGGTAACTGATAGTTCTAATTCAGGAGTTGTAGTGTTATTTTCATTCAACATATCTATACAGGCTTGTATGCCTTGGTCATTAGGTATGTTGGTATATAGACTCCTTACATCAATTGTAATAAGTATGATTTTGTCTGGTAAATCTTCGTTCAGGGTAAAGGTTCTGCAGAGAAAGTCTGTGGTATCTTGTACAAGTGATGGTATATGTTTTAAAAGTGGTTTGAGGAGGTAGTCAGCATATTGAGAAAGCTTGACAGTTGGTCCCCCACAACCCGAAATTATTGGTCGTCCGGGAATGTTAGATTTGTGTATTTTTGGTAAAAGATATAAGTGTGGGTTCTTGCTTGTGTGTCTATTGTGAGAAATTTGTATGTTGTACTGTCTATTATATTAGATTTGTGGAGATTGTGTGCAAGTTTTTTGGTTTCTGCAAGTATTTCAGGGGTTGGGTCATGTGTGAGTTTCTGATAATGATTCGGGTTATTCAGTTGTCTATATGCCTCAGACAGATAGTCATTCTTGGGCCAGATTACAATAGCTCCCCCTTTATCTGCTGGTTTGACTATTAAATCATTATCAGCCTTAAGTTTATGGATGGACTGTAATTCATGTGTAGTTATGTTTGGTGTTGATTGTTGTTTCTGTTTTTCATAATTTGTTTTCAGATCGTAATAGACATTTGAAATGTATTCTTGGAGGTTACTGTTGTCTGGTTTTGGTGCTGTAAAATTTGTTGGTAGTTTAAAGGGATGTTTGGCAGTGGTTGTCGTATGTCTAAAAAAGTATTTATTGTACATGTTTCTTCTGTATTTTAAAAAAGAGTTGTAGATTTGGTTGTATGCTGTAGGTTTAGGTGTAGGGACATATGTGAGGCCCTTAGATAATGTTTTTTGTGCAGGTTTTGAGAGCGGTTTGTCAGAGAGATTGACAATTGTTTTTTTCTGTATGTTACTATGTAATTTCTTTTTGAGTTTCTTTTTGTTAAGGTGTCTGTTGTTATTGGTGTTACGTGATGATTTCATGAATTTGGACATGGTGCGTTTGTTGTAGTTGTTTGTGTTAGTGTTATATGTTGATGTGTTATCAGTCGTTTGTGTTATTTGTGTTGTTTGTATGCTTGGTTTATCAGAAAATTATTTATCTGTTTTTAAGTTTAGATATAGGTAATGAGAACCATAATGGTGGTAAATAATTTATAATTGTAACAACAGTCCCTAAGTGAGCTGCGAAGTGGAAAACATAAGTGTGAAATATGATAGTGTATTGACCATGTGTTGGAAGGCAAGACAATGTTTTATTGTTATGTCAAATGTAAAAAAGTTATAAAAGTAAAATGTTTATATGAATGTAGACCTAAAAAATGAGAGTATGTGTGTTATAAGTGAAACATAAAGGTTGAGTTTGTAGTGTATGTAAGGTTTATGTGTGTTTTGATGTAAGTGTAAATGTGGTGTATAAAAATGTGCCTCAGGCTCATACGGAGACTGGTCACGCTGTACTGAAAATCTTGTATAGAGGCATGTAAAAATTAGTTAAAGAGAAGAAGGAAATATATGTATGTATTTCAGAATCCCCGTACGCGTTTCGTCCCTCATGGACTCATCAGCGGGGATCAGGGTTGGCACATGTTTGAGAAAGATAGAAGAGAGAATTTTGAAGGCAAACAAGGATAAACAAAATAATATATGTATGATATAAAAGTTGTAGTGTCATACCAAACTCGTTGTTGTTCTTATGTAGACCGATGCGACGGGCCATTGTGGAAAGTTGTAGAATATTTTCTTTGTAGCTACGAGAGCGCTTGTTTAGAACTGTCTTGCTTAAGATCAGTGGGCAGAAAGGGCGATTGCTGAATTTGCGTTAGTATAAATTGCGTGTGTTCTGTCATGCGTATTGGGGCTGTAATTGTAATATGTGGATAGTGGGGGTGAATAGAGGATATGGATTGTGATGGAGGATGCGATTGTGTATGTAGCAAGCAAGTAGATGTACTTCATGTAGTATGGCAATTATTTGTGTGTGCGACGTTAAATTTGTGGATTTATATTTGAATAAGTGTGTTTTGGCTTATATCAAGAAGTTAAAAGTCTTAGGTTAATGATGTCAAGGAAGGAAGTTAAATTATATCTTGTAAAAGTCGCCATAATTGGTGAGTGCCTGTATACAAGGAGAAATTTGTACAACAATTTGTGTTATAATGAAAATAATTTTACAAAAATAGAAATGTGTGCATACATAGTTGTTGGGATTGAACATATAACATATGGTAATTAATTGTGGTAAAAATTATTGCATATAACTATTTTTACACAGTTGTAATTGTTATATGTCTTCTTGAAATATAAGGCTATGTGGTGTACAATTTCATGTGTATTTATGTACAATTATAATTGTTTCAAAGTGAATTATTTGGTATGTGGTGGCTAGCTAGATCTTCACAATGGATATATCCATATATGTACAATTAATTGTTTGTACAATGATTATAGTAGTTTTTAGGAAAGCTATTTAAGGTTCTTATCCTTTTATATGTCCACTGTGATTCTGTTGTCAATTTATCTCGTTCTTTCCAACCATCGGATAATTGAAGGCGTGTGATGCATGGGGTTAGAAATCTTGAGTTCCTTGTGAATTCCTTTGTTTATAATCCAATGTGCCCAATGTGTGTGTTTGCCTGTTTTGTATCGCTTTTTTTTGAGATCGCTTTTTGTGAGGTGGGATTTGTAGATGATGGGGTCATTTATTAGGTAATTAACCATTGGTCGATGGTGTTAGGTTAGTCAGGTCTTGTGTATTCAAATTATTTTTGTTATTATTAGTTTTGAGTTTTGCCGTTACAAGTGTGTCTTTGAGGTTTCTATTTCTTTGATACGCTACAATTGGAGGTTCTTGCCATAGAATTTGCAATGTAGGATCATTTTCAATGATGCTCCAGTGTTTGCGTAATATTTGTGCAATGTATTTAGTATTGTTATTGTATGGTATTGTGAATATAGGGCTGTTGTTTGTTTTGGGTGTCTTGTCCTTGTTAAGTAATTCATGTTGAGTGAATTGTAATGCTTTGTTGAAATTTGCTATTATGTTGTCATGTTTGTGTCCACGGTGGATGAGTGCAACAAGTAGATGGTTCAGTCGTTGTTGTAGTTTGTCGTTGTCAGTGATAATACGTCTGTACCGTAGTGCCTGGCTGTAAATAACTGCATTTCTGCATGCTTGAGGGTGGAACGAGTTTTGGTGTAATAGGAGGGTTCTGTCCGTTGGTTTAATGTATAGATCTGATTCAAGTTTATTGTTGGAGTTGATGTAGATGGTTGTGTCGAGAAAGTTAACTGATTTATGTGAATATATGTAATCAAATTTTATTGTAGGTGGAAATTGTTAATGTAGGTTAAAAATAGTTGGAGTTTTTCAATTCCATGAGTCCAGATTGCAAAAATGTCATCTATAAATCTTATCCATTCAATTGGTATAAGGCCTTCCGGAGCTTTCTGAAGGAGCTTCCGTTCTAGCATTGCCATAAATATGTTGGCGTAGGTGGGTGCCATGGTGATCCCATGGCTGTGCCATGTATTTGTAGGTAGTGTTCATTGTTGAAGTTAAAGGAGTTCTTATTTAGTATGAGGGACAGAATGTTGGTAACTGATAGTTCTAATTCAGGAGTTGTAGTGTTATTTTCATTCAACATATCTATACAGGCTTGTATGCCTTGGTCATTAGGTATGTTGGTATATAGACTCCTTACATCAATTGTAATAAGTATGATTTTGTCTGGTAAATCTTCGTTCAGGTAAAGGTTCTGCAGAGAAAGTCTGTGGTATCTTGTACAAGTGATGGTATATGTTTTAAAAGTGGTTTGAGGAGGTAGTCAGCATATTGAGAAAGCTTGACAGTTGGTCCCCCACAACCCGAAATTATTGGTCGTCCGGGAATGTTAGATTTGTGTATTTTTGGTAAAAGATATAAGTGTGGGGTTCTTGCTTGTGTGTCTATTGTGAGAAATTTGTATGTTGTACTGTCTATTATATTAGATTTGTGGAGATTGTGTGCAAGTTTTTTGGTTTCTGCAAGTATTTCAGGGGTTGGGTCATGTGTGAGTTTCTGATAATGATTCGGGTTATTCAGTTGTCTATATGCCTCAGACAGTTAGTCATTCTTGGGCCAGATTACAATAGCTCCCCCTACAACCATCTACATCAACTCCAACAATAAACTTGAATCAGATCTATACATTAAACCAACGGACAGAACCCTCCTATTACACCAAAACTCGTTCCACCCTCAAGCATGCAGAAATGCAGTTATTTACAGCCAGGCACTACGGTACAGACGTATTATCACTGACAACGACAAACTACAACAACGACTGAACCATCTACTTGTTGCACTCATCCACCGTGGACACAAACATGACAACATAATAGCAAATTTCAACAAAGCATTACAATTCACTCAACATGAATTACTTAACAAGGACAAGACACCCAAAACAAACAACAGCCCTATATTCACAATACCATACAATAACAATACTAAATACATTGCACAAATATTACGCAAACACTGGAGCATCATTGAAAATGATCCTACATTGCAAATTCTATGGCAAGAACCTCCAATTGTAGCGTATCAAAGAAATAGAAACCTCAAAGACACACTTGTAACGGCAAAACTCAAAACTAATAATAACAAAAAATAATTTGAATACACAAGACCTGACTAACCTAACACACCATCGACCAATGGTTAATTACCTAATAAATGACCCCATCATCTACAAAATCCCACCTCACAAAAAGCGATACAAAACAGGCAAACACACACATTGGGCACATTGGATTATAACAAAGGAATTCACAAGGAACTCAAGATTTCTAACCCCATGCATCACACGCCTTCAATTATCCGATGGTTGGAAAGAACGAGATAAATTGACAACAGAATCACAGTGGACATATAAAAGGATAAGAACCTTAAATAGCTTTCCTAAAAACTACTATAATCATTGTACAAACAATTAATTGTACATATATGGATATATCCATTGTGAAGATCTAGCTAGCCACCACATACCAAATAATTCACTTTGAAACAATTATAATTGTACATAAATACACATGAAATTGTACACCACATAGCCTTATATTTCAAGAAGACATAACAATTACAACTGTGTAAAAATAGTTATATGCAATAATTTTTACCACAATTAATTACCATATGTTATATGTTCAATCCCAACAACTATGTATGCACATTTCTATTTTTGTAAAATTATTTTCATTATAACACAAATTGTTGTACAAATTTCTCCTTGTATACAGGCACTCACCAATTATGGCGACTTTTACAAGATATAATTTAACTTCCTTCCTTGACATCATTAACCTAAGACTTTTAACTTCTTGATATAAGCCAAAACACACTTATTCAAATATAAATCCACAAATTTAACGTCGCACACACAAATAATTGCCATACTACATGAAGTACATCTACTTGCTTGCTACATACACAATCGCATCCCTCCATCACAATCCATATCCTCTATTCACCCCCACTATCCACATATTACAATTACAGCCCCAATACGCATGACAGAACACACGCAATTTATACTAACGCAAATTCAGCAATCGCCCTTTCTGCCCACTGATCTTAAGCAAGACAGTTCTAAACAAGCGCTCTCGTAGCTACAAAGAAAATATTCTACAACTTTCCACAATGGCCCGTCGCATCGGTCTACATAAGAACAACAACGAGTTTGGTATGACACTACAACTTTTATATCATACATATATTATTTTGTTTATCCTTGTTTGCCTTCAAAATTCTCTCTTCTATCTTTCTCAAACATGTGCCAACCCTGATCCCCGCTGATGAGTCCATGAGGGACTAAACGCGAGATTCTGAAATACATACATATATTTCCTTCTTCTCTTTAACTAATTTTTACATGCCTCTATACAAGATTTTCAGTACAGCGTGACCAGTCTCCGTATGAGCCTGAGGCACATTTTTATACACCACATTTACACTTACATCAAAACACACATAAACCTTACATACACTACAAACTCAACCTTTATGTTTCACTTATAACACACATACTCTCATTTTTTAGGTCTACATTCATATAAACATTTTACTTTTATAACTTTTTTACATTTGACATAACAATAAAACATTGTCTTGCCTTCCAACACATGGTCAATACACTATCATATTTCACACTTATGTTTTCCACTTCGCAGCTCACTTAGGGACTGTTGTTACAATTATAAATTATTTACCACCATTATGGTTCTCATTACCTATATCTAAACTTAAAAATCCGTATGAGCCTGAGGCACATTTTTATACACCACATTTACACTTACATCAAAACACACATAAACCTTACATACACTACAAACTCAACCTTTATGTTTCACTTATAACACACATACTCTCATTTTTTAGGTCTACATTCATATAAACATTTTACTTTTATAACTTTTTTACATTTGACATAACAATAAAACATTGTCTTGCCTTCCAACACATGGTCAATACACTATCATATTTCACACTTATGTTTTCCACTTCGCAGCTCACTTAGGGACTGTTGTTACAATTATAAATTATTTACCACCATTATGGTTCTCATTACCTATATCTAAACTTAAAAACCAGATCAAGGTTCCGGAGATTTTACGATTTCCAAACAACATCAGGGGTTGAACTGTCTGAAATTATGGACCATGTGGGTTGGACACAATGTCATACAGCATTGTATTACTTTCAATTGGCGGAAGTCCTTAACCCTGCGGGACATCATCCCGACTTGCTCAGCTTGATTTGTCTGCAGTTACACAAGAGTGGGAAAATGCTAATGAACTGCAACAATTTGTTTCCGCATTCCCATGTCTGCCTTCTCAAAAGCGCCCAAGTGAATCTTGAATATTGATATATTTTATTGCTGAACTCTAACCTTAGTAACACTCTGGGACAATGTCGGTTCAGCTTTGAGTTATGGTTTCGAGTTATGGTTTGGGATATAAGGTTTGGGTGTTAACTTTTGGATTTAATTGGTTTTAGGTTCCATTCCTTGGTTTTGTATTAGTTGTAGGGTGTGAACTAATGTTAAGGAGCGTCGAGATCAATAATAATAATAATAATAATATAATGAATTTGTCACTTTGTACATGATACAAACTAATTAAAGACAAATAAAGACAGATTAGACAAATCGTGACAGGGGAAAGGAACAGGACTCTCGTCCCAATTGACACCTAACCCCTATAAAGATGTTAAATATAAATACAGATAAAGATAAAGAACAGGTAATAACACATTAGTTATAACAACTTATACTAAGATTTGAATCGTGACTATAAAGGTACTGAACTTTTACACACTGCGACTTCATGAGTCAATTTATATAACATTTTTGTAAATATGATGAAAATGGCCGGATGATGGTTCGACAAATCGCAATGTGTGACGATGATCACGTAGTACCGGAGGTACGTAATGCGATAACTTGGTAGAATACAACTTATGAAGATGAGACTTGAAAATACTTAAAGAATTGGAGGACTTGACAAGAGACGGTAGAGTGTTCCATAGTTCAACCGTTCTAATGAAAAAGAATTTCTAAAATAGTCCTGCTTGTGTTTAATTATAAGATTATAGTTGTTTTTATCATAATTTCTTGATTGGTATCCAGGTTCAAAAGTACAAATATATTTGTTCACATCCGTAGTAATTGCTCCAGTTCTAGATTTAAAAAGTAGGCATAAGTCTGAGATATCTCTTCTGAACTCGAGAGGGAGAATCTTGATCTTCATGAGTCTGTCGGCATACGTTAGGTCCTGTGGATAGTCGAGAATATACTTTGTTGCCCTCCGCTGGACATTTTCGACTAGTCTCTTATGCTTGATGGTATAAGGTGACCATAAGTTGCTGGCATATTCTATAATGGGCCTCACGAGAGCGCATAATAGTAATTTTCTCACTCTTTGGTCGTGGGTATCCTTGCAAGTCCGCTTGACAAGTCCGAGTGTTCTGTTGGCTTTGGCCACCGTTTCTTCTATGTGTCTTGACCAGGACATGTCACTGCACACAGTCACACCGAGATCTTTGACGTATGGAACACATTCCAGAGGTTGACCGTCCAGGTTGTACTGAGATACAATCTTCTTCTTTTTTCTCGAGACCAGCAGTGCCTGACATTTGGATTTATTAAACTTCATCGCCCAGTCGAGAGTCCATTTATGCAGGTTATCCAGGTCGTTTTGGAGGTGAAGGGTTGAGTCTGGAAGGTCGATTGATTTATAAAGTTTGAGTCATCGCGAACAGGGCAATGGTGGATTGGGAATTGATGTAGCTGGGGAGATCATTGACGTAGACAAGGAACAGGAGAGACCAAGTATGGAACCTTGGGGACACCGGATGTAATTGGAAGCCAGTCAGAATAAACACCATCAAGAACAACTCTTTGATATCTGTCCGTGAGATAGCTTCTAAACCACGAGAGAAGAGATCCAGAGATGCCATAACTGATCAGTTTTAGAAGTAGTAAACTGTGTGGGACCTTGTCGAATGCTTTAGATAGATCTAGGTAGATGATATCTACTTCCTTACCCGACGCAACAGTTTCTATGATGTTGTGATAAACCTCCAGAAGTTGCGTTACCGTTGATCGTCCGCGCAGAACCCGTGTTGAAGGTGGTATAACAGGGGTGAGAGGTGATAGTAGCAGTGGTTAAAAACACAACGTTCCAATACTTTGGACAGTACACAGAGAAGAGAGATAGGACAGTAATTAGATTCTATCGACGGATCCTCTTTCTTGAAGACAGGGGATATGTTGGCGAATTTCCACTCTGTCGGCACTACACCCAGGGAAAGGGAAAGATTGAACAATCTGCACAAGGAGGGAGCGATCTTGTGCGCGACTTCTTTCAACAATCTACACGGAATACCGTCTGGTCCACTAGCCTTGTTTGGATCTAAGTTCCTCAATACTGCAGCAACTTCTTCTTCAATCAGTTCGATCTCCGATAGCTGATTATCAAGGGTTTCAGAAGGAGTTGGAAAGGAAGCAGGAGGTTCAATATCGCTGGGGTTAAAAACTGAGTGGAAAAAAGCGTTCAAGAGGTTGGCTTTCACGACTATCTGTGGTATATGATTTTCCATTTCTCAGAAAATTCGGGCTTTGGCTTGATCTAGTTGAATATTTCACGTATGACCAAAAACTTTAGGGTTTTCGAAAACACTCTTTTTCATCTTGTTTGCATGATCGATCTTCTTTTTAGCGATAAGAATCTTGGATTCACGACGCAACTGTTTGAATTTTGCGATGGCTTCTGGATTTTGCAATGTTTCCATATCTTAAACAAAGGAGTGCAAGTGAGAGTTACGGACAAAATTATGAATGTTCTAGATAAACTATCAAAGCGAATATTAAAATATCAAACCTCCCAATGCAAATACGAAACGGCCAAAAATGAAAACTAATCGTCAAACGTAATATGAATGTCATAAACTACGTATATTAAAACACGTCTGACAAATATCAAGCCGAGCATAAAAATATCAAAACGCACCCGTGTAATAGTTAAATCTACCATCAAAATATCAAATTCCTTTAAAAGATTGCCAATAACATCACATAAACATCAAAGTCACGAAAAATATACCAAATTCTACAATAACATTTTTTAAGCCTCGCATATTATATCAAAGCATGTCCACAAAATGTCAAATTTTTACGCACACACAAAATATCAACTTTACGCAACACACAAAATATCAACTTTTACAGCTACAGACACAAAGCATTCGAAAATGGAAACGGAAGTAACAGGAATATCCGGTTACTGTAATGCGGAAGTGATCAGGTCAATATTGTAATATGTATTGTATGACGGTAAGTTTCCATTTTACACACTTCCACAAGCATATGTTCTGCTAAGAGATGGCAGGAATAAATAATACCAATATAGCAGAAATAGTTCGGAGAGTTGTTAGTAGTCTGGATTCAAATACACAAACTCTTCAAAACACGCTGACCACAAGCGGCAATCGAAGCTCAAGGACGCCTGACCAAGAAGTCAACTACGCTTTTCGTCTCCCAAGGACAAGTGGATGTACAAATGAACCTCAAGAAACTATTGCCCCTCGATCGAGATTTACACCCTATAGCAGTAGAAAGAAAGAGAAAAAGCAAAAGAGAAAAAGGTTTCAAGTTCTCAACTTGATTTAATATTGAAAGACGTATGCCTTTTGCCCAGCCCTTTGTGGAATGATGTTCCAAGACGGGAAAAGAACAGAATTTAGTATGCAACAATCTCTTTATTGATGTGTGGACTCTCGATAAGACATGGTCAGAGGAACAATTGAGAAATGAAATATTGGTCTTATTTAAAGAAAACCTAAAGACAGTAAACGAGTAAGTACTGTATTTCTTTATTAATGCTTTTGACAGTTTCTAACAATAGCACGAGGCGATATGTCTTTGTTCTTTCAACCCACTATTAACAGCAAGTACCTACCTAATATGAACACATTTTGTGATTGGCTTTCTGAAACAAAAGTTATCAGTGTTTGACTCGTTCTTTTGAAAAAATAATTTCTATAGTTTATTGTCTTCTATTGTCATAATCAACCAATCACAAAGCCTGTTCATATAGGTTCGTGGCGACCCACTATTAACCCCGTTAGTGAATGTTTATATGGGGAAATTGTCTCATCCTGTGTGCTTTGACACAGGATGACTTGACTTGACGATTTGACTATTAGTTTAATATTCGACTTTAGTTAGGGGCTGGTCGTTTATTACGTCTCAGGGGGGCGGTGGCTTTTCTAGGGGGGGCAGAATCTTATCAATTCCCACATAAATCTAAAAAATCTAATAATCCCATTGAGTCCTTTGAAAATCTCGTTGGAAATCCAAAAAATCTCGTGTGGAAATCCCAAAAACCTCTTTGGAAATCCGAACAATTTCCCTGGAATCCAAAAAATATTCTTGGAAATCCCAAAAATCTCCTTCGAAATCCCACAAATCTGCTTGGAAATCCCAAAAGTCAGCTTGGAAATTCCAAAAATGTCTTTGAAATCCCAAAAATCTCCTTGGAAATCCCAAAAACCTCCTTGTAAATTCCAAAGATCTCCTTGAAATCCCAAATATCTCCTTGGAAATATCAATTCAAAAACAGCCCTCCAGTCCAGGATTATCAGCGAAGAGAGAGATCACATAATATTTCTGTGGTATTTTCATGCAAATTAATCACCAAATATTCCTATTTTGTCCTATTTTTTGTATATTTTCCTACTTTATTCCTACTTTTCCTAAAATTTTAGTTCTACTTTTATCCTACTTTTTTACATCTGTCTGCCAGAAAGCCTGTCTTAGCCAATGGGAATTTAACTGAAGGTTTTGGACACGAAAGTCTTGTTTATGAATAGGATTTTGGCAGGTGTTCTTTTCGTGTCATTTTCGAATGCTTTGTGTGCGTAAAAGTTGATATTTTGTGTGTGCGTAAAATTTGACATTTTGTGGACATGCTTTGATATAATAATATATGAGGCTTAAAAAAATTTATTGTAGTTGGTATATTTTTCGTGACTTTTATGTTTATTGTTTATGTGATATTATTGGCAATCTTTTAAAGGAATTTGATATTTTGATGGTAGATTTAACTATTACACGGGTGCGTTTTCCTATTTTTATGCTCGGCTTGATATTTGTCAGACGTATTTTAATATAAGTAGTTTATGACATTCATATTACGTTTGACGATTAGTTATCATTTTTGGCCGTTTCGTATTTGCATTCGGAGGTTTGATATTTTAAGATTGACTTTGATAGTTTATCTAGAACATTCATAATTTTGTCCATAACGGAACGCCATAGAGAGTATTGTGAATAGAATACTATTCACAATACTCGAAACAAAGCACGAAAGCAAAATACCACAGATTACCTGCATAATGCACTTAAATGTAGAGTATAGTCCCTAGGGGGGTCTAGTAGCTATAAATAAGGTCATTCTCACTGCATTCACCCCTTCAAATTTGATTAAGCGCCCAGGGAGATGGCGGAAACGACCCACCGCCCTACCCGATTTACTGAAAATTTGTGAGAATACAGATAAATAGCAGGTTCCCACCTGCACCGGAGCGCTTGATCAATGTTTCCATATCTTAAACAAAGGAGTGCAAGTGAGAGTGCTATGAATAGAATACTTTACTTCTAACCACATACTAGGTAATTTAACTAATTTATGCTTGAGACTGCTTAACAATAACATTTCGTTCAGCAGTTGGTGGAACAGAAAATAATTTTTTCAACAAATTGCCTATGATATTAATTATAATATTGGCTTCAATAGAAGCTGGATTCGCCACACTTGCTGAAGCCATTGTATAAGCACTCAAAGACAATATCAAATATGATAATTACTCACCTTACACGAGTGTCTGGTCATGCAGAAAGCTTGCTAGAGAAAACAATACAACTCCTCAATAGCAGGAGTTTGACTTTGTAAACAGCCGTTTTGAGCATGAATCAATAGTGCCCGGAAATGAGCTCTTGTAGAGTTGCAGTTGCTAGGTAACAGACACAGCAGGCTGTAAAATTGCATAAATGTAATAGAAAGAAGAAAATTTAATAAAAAATAATAAAAAAGTCCAGAAATTTTTCTGATAATGATAAATTTTAAATCTTTAAATAAACAAATCTTTAGTCCTGCTGGGCAGGACAAGCAGGACCGCTACCTATGTCACTGCTGGCAATTTCTTGGTACGGTTTTCCAGGTTGGCTATCAATATACCACAGTATCTTGTCCAGTTTATACACAAAACTGAAATGTCTTGCGGAATCCCAGCTAAGGTATTTACTCTTCAACAATTCGACGATGGAATTGTTCAGCTTGTCCAACTGATTCTTTGGCTCTACTGTATCTGGCAGCTTGTTTCGCTCTCTTGACTGTATTGTCCTAGCAGCTTCCATCATTAAGCACTATCATGGCATACGGTCATGGTTTTAAAAGCTCATACAAAATGAACAAAATTACAAGGCTATTTGGAATTGTATTTCTAATCTTCTTTCTGGAACAACACTATTTACTACTGCAACATGAATCAGCAAGTCATTGGCAGTCTGGAGAGAAGTATGGGCTTTTATTTATATTGCAAAGACACTCAAGGATGAAAGTATACAATATTACAGCTCGTCAAAGACCTTATTTCCTTGCTAGAATCCCTCACTCAGCTAATGGAATAAGCTCATATCAGATTGACCGTTTGGCTATGTCCAAGAACATCCATAGTAATTCAGGCCCAAGAGTGCAAAAGATACCTAAATACCCATGTAAAGAATGTGGCAAAAATGTCAGGAACAATCAAGATGCCATCTTGTGCACTAAATGTGATGTTTGAGCCAAAGGGGGTGGTGGATTCTGGCATATTTCAGCTCATCGGTACCATCAAAAAAGCTGAAGTTGCCAAGAACATATAAAACAATTGAACCATTGGTAATTCAATCGAAGTTTGGGGGCCATGATGTTGTAGTTGTCTGTCTCTATAGACCTCCTAAAGCTGTTGGAGAAGCTTATTACATCAGGCTTGAAGAAGAATTGAATTAAATCTGTCACTGGAGTTATCTGGAAAAGCAGTGTATAATTATCGCAGGAGATTTGAATCTGAACAGATTAACACCAGAAGCAGAGAAGGAAAGATACTGCATGATTTGGAGGAGGTACATAGTCTTGAATGCTTGGTGAAGAAACCAACTAGGATAAACAATGTTAGTGAAACCTTGTTGGATGTCATTCTCACCAACAAACCTGAACTATTTATAGATTACTGGGTTTGGTGGATAATCCAAGTGAGTAGATATATACACAATTTAAGACGTAACGGTTGTGAAAAATGCAACACTAGGTCCTCTGGCAGGAATTGAACCCACGGACCTGCGATTCCAGTGCAGCGCTCTAACCAACTGAGCTACAGAGGCCAGTTGCTGAGCTGTAACCGTAAGTTCAGTATAAATAGGTGATCGGGTGTGCGGGTTGTGAACCGCGTTTTCGATCCTCAAATAAGTGATCATGTGATGGAGTAATGTCAGTGAAAGCAGTTCACCATCCCTATAAAATTGTGTCTTTTAGAAGCTTTAAGAACGTCAACAAAAAACAACTAAAGGAAGATCTAAATGTGGTACCATGGAATATAGCTGATATGTTTGATACAATAGATGAAAAGTATGACTGTATGCCACCCATTAAAAATATGAAAGTTAGAGCAAAGGATGTACCTTATAGGATAACAAGCTGGAAGAAGGCAATAAGAACGAAGCGTAGATACTCCAAACAAAATATAGTAAGAAAATTTCGAGATAATGAACAAATGGAGAAAAGAAAGATGCAAAGCCATAAGAGAATACTGGAAACAAGTGTCTGAAGAAATCAAATAAAATCCAAGAAACTTTTACAAAACATTCAAGCCATTTCTAGCTCAAAAGGGCAGAGGTAATGTTCAAGAAGGCATTTGTTTGAATATCGATGGCACATCAGAAGGAGATCAACAGAAAGTTGTAGAACACTATTTTTCTAGAATAGCAGATGGAATAGGTGGAGACAACATGGAAAGTCTTACTGAACATGATTTTATAGATCACGCCAGCATTCAAGCTATCAAATCTAATTTGGATAGTGACACTTTTTAGGAAGCATTTGTGTTTAAAGAATTAACAACAAGGAAGTAGAGGATACTTTGACACACATTAATCCATGAAAAGCAGTAAGTTTTGATAACCTTCACCCCAGGATTTTTAAATTATGTGCCAACGAATTTGCTCCATCCTTGACGGGGATATTAAATATGAGCATATGTGAAGGCCTTGTGGCTGGCAAATTGGAAGCTTGGTGAATGAATACCTATTTACAAGAAAGAGGATAGGATGGAAGACAAAAATTATAGACCAGTAACTGTGCTTCCAAGTGTGGATAAAGTTTATGAAAAGTTATTAAGTGAACAAACCATGTGCAAACCATGTGAGACAACAATTCTGAGACTCGTAGAAAACTGGAAACTTTTTGAATTAGATAATAGAAGATTGGTAGAAGTTGTTTCGAGATATATGCAGCTGGAGATACTATTGAAGAGGTTCAACATTACTACCAAATGGTATGAAGACAACTTTTTATGCTTATACTCCGAGAAGTTTAAAATGATCATGATGGGCCCAACGAGTATTGAAAGAAGAATAAATATTGATATAAATGGCAATAGTATTGAGCAATCCACATCAATGAAGCTACTTGGTGTTGAAATGGACGAGCAGCTCATTTTAGATAAGCACATTAGTGAAATTTGTAAAAGGACTAGCAATCTGCCTAAGGAATCTTATACCAGAGGAAGCAAAATTTCAAATTTATTTGGCTGCTGTATTACCACACTTGTTATACTGTCATTTAGCCTGGCATTTTTGCCAAGCATTGGATAGGCATAAGTTGGAGAGAATACAAGAGAGGGCTTTATGTGCAGTTTTCAAAAACCAAGAGTGCACATATGAACAATTACTTATTCAAGCCAATCTCTCTTCGTTGTACAACAGAAGATTGCAAGACATTAGCTCTATTGATGTTCAAAATTAAAAACAATTTAGTACCACCATACATTCAAAACTTATTTTCCAGTAATTCTGAACCTAGAACATATAACCTAAGAAACTCTGATTTCAGGATACCTAATTTTAATACTGTTACATATGGAAAACATTCAATTAGATATGTAGGACCACTGTTATGGTCAAAGTTAAGCAAAGATATGCGAAATGCAAATAGTTTGAATATTTTGAAGAATGTGACAAGATCTTAGTTTTCTAGAGACTAGTGGTTGTCGGAACTGCCATTCATGTAATACGTAGGACAAATTTCTATATATGTGATATAGGGTAATTTTAGGTTAGAATCTCAGATTATACCAGGACTGGTTGCGGCCTGCAGTATAAGATGGATTATACAAAGATAAAGGAGATGAAACCAACTTTATTTTGCTCTGAATACCAAAATTACAGTGTTTAAAATAACAACATAAATTAACTACCCATAAGTCTATGCGAGCCCTCTACTTCCTCACCATTTTATGGAGCAACCTGTGAAGAGAATGGATTATGCAAAGTTTAGAACACTAACTCAACCTAAGATTGCCACAAGTCCAACGAATGAAGGGAGAGGCAGGTGTGGCTATCTATCTATTTTCTCTGAGTAGGGTCATGCATAAAGCAAATACAGTCCTCGGGATGTTCGATTTTAACTGAAAACTTAACAAAATCGCCACCAATGTTGAGCTGAATGGCATCAAGTTTTCCTACCAAAATAGTGTTGACAGTCATGTCGATTGACTCAACTAGATCACACATTTCAAGAATGACCATGGCTGAATTCCTTTCACCAAGCCAATATATTCAGAGATCTGCTGAAATGTCAGACCACCATTACTCTCGTATGCTTCAACATTATCATCTCAAAAACACGAATATGGATGTGTACTTTTATAGAAACACTTCACACATATATTCCATTGTTCACAAAACTTTGAACACAAACCGGAAGTGGTCACACGGCAAGATCATCCTCCCCCAGGACCTTTCTATGCTAAAAAGACATAATTGGACTCGTTCTGGTAAAATAAAGACCAATTTCCCAGTTCTAAGTTAATGTTACGCACACAATAGGGTTAGCGATTGGGTCAGGATTAGGGTCAAGATCAAAGATAAATATTTGTGACTTGTAACATGGCCTTATAACCAATTTCCCAAACAACATGTTGTATATTGCAAAAAATCTCCATTTTAAGAGTTTATGTTAAAAATAATTAAACTTTAATGCGGTGGCAAATCCCATGCAGGCACCAACAAGAAACATGATATCAATTTTGGATGGCTAAAATTTGTTTTTCGATTTGTGGATATCTTTTTTGACATTCAGCGAGTGGCTTTGGAGGCATAGGCAACTGGTTGTTGGTTTTGAAGCAATACTGCTCCAAGTCCTTGCAAACTAGGATCCACTGACAGGACCAACAGTTTGTTTATAGCATAGCATTTAAGAACTGGTGCTTTGGTGAGAAGATTTTTTAAGAGTCTAGACTTTTTTGGTGTTCATCCGACCAGTGCCATTGAACTTTTTTTTCCAGTAGTCCGCGTAATGGTGCAGACTCTTCAGCCATATTTGGTATGAATTTGGACAGGTATGCTAACATTTCCATTAATAATTGTAAATCTTGTTTGTTTTGTGGAAACCGACATATTTACGATGGCGTCGACTTTCGAATGATCTGGTTTGATGCCTTGCTCACTCAGGAGATGTCTGATGTAGGAAATATCTGTAAGGCCAATTTGGCATTTGTCTTTGTTCAACTGAAGGTCAATGGCCCCCTAAGTCTTTTGTGTAGGAGTTTGTGTAGCCTTTCATTGTGTTGCTCATTGTTCTCGCCCCATACAAGCATATTGTATATTATAACTTCAACTCCCTCTAGGCCTTCTAGCAGTTGTTTCATGTTTTTGAAAAACTTCAGGGGCTGATTTTATGCCAAATGGTAAGACGTTTAAATTTGTATCATCCGTGAGGGGTGTTAAACATACACAACAAACTACTGGCTTCTTCCAAAGGTATTTGCCAAAACCCACTTTTGGTTTCAAGGACTGAAAAAACTTTGGTATTGGACATTCAGGCAGTTACTTCTTTGCGTTTTATGGCTTCATTTAAATTCCGTGGATCCAAACATATTCTTGTTTTGTGCAGCTTAACAACAGTTACCATAGAGTTAACCCAATCAGTGTGTTGATCAACTTTTACAATTACACCTTCTTCCATTCGGTGGAGTTCCTTTGTAACACGGCTTCGGATTGCCTCATACATCCACCCAGACGTGTTCCTAACTGGTTCAATTGTTTCACTATGTTCAATATGATGTTCGACCTGTAGACAACCGAGTCCTTCAAATAAATCTGGATAATTGTTCAGTACATCTTGTTATTCCGTTTTGACAGTGTGCACTCCTTTAACTAGTCCTAATTCTTGGCTAGTTAGCACTCCCAGGATTGGTGCCCTGTTTTGAAGGTCGACCACCTTCTTTTACTTTACTTTTAGAAAGTTTCCCTTTCTTGTCAATCGATTAATGATATGTAGATAGAGGAAGGACATTACACTGGGCTCCAGTGTCAATTTTACATTTGATTTTGTGAGTATTCATTATAACAGTTTCTAACCATTCATTAGGTGGTACGTTGGTTCCAACAGTGCCAATAAAGAAATTGTCACTGAAGCTATCAGAATCATGTTGATCTTGTGTTTCTGCTTCCTCAACCATGTTGATTTTCTTCTCTGTTGCTGGCTTGGATCTACAGAGCTTGGCAAAATATTTAACTTGTTACAAGCGTTACAATGTTTTCCGTATGCTGGACAACGATGAGGTGGATGGTTTCTAACACAGTTTTTGCAGGTTTGGCCGGTCGTTCTACCAGAGTTGTTCCTTTGGATATCGATAGTCCTCTTGTTTTGTAGTACCACCATTACTTGTGTCAGCTCAGTGAGTTGTAGTACGATTTGCCACCATTCTTTGTGTCAGCTCAGTGAGTTGTAGTACGCAAGCAAGTCAGCAAGCTTTTCTAGCTGTTTCTTTGATGCTTCTGCAGCTTTACATATATCTATGGCTTTCGATCAGTGTAAATCTTTCTCTTGTAATAATCTACCTCGTATGATGTCACTTTGCACACCAACAATGATTCTGTCCTTAATAATTTCATCTGCCATACTACCATATTCATATTACTTTAACTTTTAAACGAAGATCTGCGATGTATTGATCAATTGACCCACCAGGTTGCTGCATTCTGCTGTTAAAAATATGTCTCAACTGTCAGATTGCACTTGGGGTTACAATACTCGTCAAAGTTCTTTAAAATTTCGGATGTTTTCTCTTTGTCTTCATCCGATGCAAACTCAAAAGTGTTGAACACTTCCAGTGCGTCTTCTCCAATAAGATGTAATAACATACAGTTTTGAATTTTCCCTGATTTCTTGCTCGCTTCTGACGCGGTCATAAATAACTCAAATCTCTGTTTCCAAGCCAGTTCTCGGCTAAATTTCCATTGAGTCTCAAAGATTTTAAAGCTGGTAGTTTATCGCGTATTTTGTTTAATTGGATGGACAAGATACAAAAGGATTCGAAAATAACTCCTGACACCATGTAATATGTTGTTTATTCAAGCAGCCATATTGGACAACCCCAGGTTGCCCAAGATCTCTAATTACCATGCTATACAGAGTGCATTGATTTCTTGCAGCATTTGTTGTGTTCGGGATGGAAGTTAAAAGTAAATGGAGAAGCAGGAGGTGAACAGAAGGTATGTTTTGTTTTCTTTTGTTTAAATGTATTTGAAATCATTAAACCATTATGCTGTAATGTGCCCTTCATCAACAATTTCCTGTCTAATGCCAGACTATTGTCTTCTCAAAGGTAGTGATGGCCATTAATATTTGAAGAGAAGAGAGTTCCAGGAGAACATTAATGCTACAAGTTAATGTAAAATAGTTGTGACAAAGACAAAAACTAGAATTCATATATGAATATTGATCCCTTTACATGCAACTGACAATAAAATATTATGGTAAGAACAAACCAGTATTTTTGCAGGTTAAAGGGTATGTGCTAGAGGTGTACCAATCCGGATCCAATCTGATCAGATTCCATTCGGATTCGGAGGAATAAATAAAATTTCGGATTGGATTAGAAAACTTGTCTCACCAATCGGATCGGATTGGACTAGGAAACCTGTATGGCAGTTGGATCGTATCGGATTTTGATTGACAAACATGAATTTCTGTGAGGCGTTTCACTACAACTGGGTCCTAATTTCTATTGGCTCTATTGGCTCTATTGGCTCTATTGGCTCTATTGGCTGTATTGCAATTTTCAAGCATTTTTCAATGCGAGTATGCGACCATATTATCATGCTTGCACGAGAAATAGATTTATAAAAGTTTTGTTGCAGTTAAAAGGCTTCCTAAATATATTATTTACGTGAACATATTATGCTCGCATGAGAAAATAGATTTATAGAAGTATCGTTGCGGTTCAATGGCTTCCTATCCGAAATAAATTACCCAATTAGGACATAGAAGCGAAGTTTTGAATAACTTGTTTGAAATCGGAAAACAACAGTTTCAATTTTTTGTAATTTATTGTATCACATTGTACAAGACAAGTTATTGCATTTAATCGGCAGCATTTTAGCGTGGACGAAGCAGAAAGGACTGCTACTTGTTCTAAGCCTAAGTTGTCGTGAGAAAAGGTAGAAAAACTCCTACGAGAATCATCTAATCATGCATCGAATGAACCAGTTGGCGGCAAGAAAAGGTCGCAATGTTGGGAGAGATTTGGGTTCCCTAAGGTTGACAAAACCATTTACAAAACTGTTTACAAGTATAGCTCGGTGAAAGGAAATGCCCAGTTAACTCTTTCTACACGGTAGCGTCGAATATCAATCGCCAAAGGATGATGATTTTGAGTGCTTGTATCTTTGGCGCCCCTCACCCAAAACAGACGAAAATACCACCAATCGATTCAGCAAACACACCTGTTCTTGGCTAATGCCAAACAAATCGCTAAACACATTGTTTTACATATCTCCGTGAGTTTTAACACCTTTGTAATCTGATATTTATTATTATCGTAAACTAATTATATATTCAGTACCTTTGGTCGATTATAACTTCTGTTTTAAAAACCGTGTGATCTTCGCTAATACACCGTTTTATAGAGCTTTAAAAACAGTACATACTGACCAACTTGCAAAGAAACACAATAAAAATTGACAGTTACAGAGAAATTTGAAATGTAGCGTACAGGTCAAACCGGAATTTCAGACAAAAACAACCGGAAAAGGCCCAAACACAAACAACTGTTGTTAAGAAATAAACACAAGTTTAACGTTACATTTAAAACTCAGTGATTCAGAAATAGTTTTATTGTACATAATTCTTTAAAAACATACTGTGGTTAGTGTATCCTTAATTTTATTTAGTATTAGATTTAGAGCATGTTTTTATAATAGTGTAAATTTTATTCACTGGTCATTCTACTTTGTAATAGCTTATAGTCCTGGGCTTTCAAAATTATTTCAAGTAGGCGGCTGCAATGAGAAAGTAGGTGGCTGCAGCGGGGTGGTGCTGATAACACGCGCCGAATGTGGGCACAATTTCAATGGGGTTCGGGGTCATGTACAGTCGGGAAATTTTAAAATTTATAATCTCTTAAATGCCGTTTCTTGCACTTTGGGACAAAGATTTACAGCATTCTGAAGGCCCAAACCATATCATGAATAAAAATACTCTTTTCTTGCCATGCGGTGAATGCAGAGTTTTTCGCTTCAGCTTGAGCCATTCATTATTACTGTAATTAAATGGTGTACAACTATTTAAATTACAACTGAATTCGAGTTTTCAAACTGAATTTGAAAACGTCTGTAAAAATAATTGCATTTTACCTGGCAAGTCGTGTGTTTTTTTTTGTCATTCCAAACGAAAACAGCGTCCCAGATAGCCTGCATGGCTGGCCCTCATTGGAAGAGAAAAGAAGAGCGGGGATTGAGGGCCTGCAAGAAAACCTGCCTTTCGTGAGTAAACACCCACATAAATAAATACTCATTAAAATTGAGCAATAAAAATGCAGCTGGACTATAGGGAAAACCCCGAACCAAAGGAAATGTATTCGCTTGTCCATAAACATGTCAATCAAGAAGAAGAAATGTAGTAATATATTCCTGTGTGCGTAAACATGTCAATTAATTCAATCCCTGCTCTTATTTTCCCTTCCAACGAGGACCGGCCACGCAGGCTACATCCCACACCGTTTGTTTGACATTCCTTGTTGAATAATGCATGAATTTGTCCGACCATGTGCTATGCTCGAAGGCACACATGGATTTTCCATGTAATATTCAATACATTAGTGTAATATTCAGCTCAATTCAGCCATTGGCTGCAAAGTTTTATATAATAAAATATCTATCTATCTATTCTGTACCTTATTTGTACTTTTTAAAAGAAAATATTTTCTAACCAAAATATGGTTAAAGAACGTTCGAAAATATAAATTTCAAAATAGTAGCAAAGTTAAGGAAACTGTATATACTTTTCATATCGGGATCGGTATGTTGTCTTAGTGTTGGATCGGATTGGATTCAGATTCAATTTTTTCATTTCATTGAAATTTCAGGCATTAGCACTACCCAATGGCTTATTTGGAAACTTATTCGGACCTGTAGGTATGTTCACAACTTCACGTTTATGCCAGAACTGGTATTTAATTTTTAGTGTGCAATTGACACACCCAAGATACCCCCCCAAAGGCTAAAGTCCTGTAGCATAGCAACAACAAGTGTGGCTTTTTTAATATCGTTTTAATATTGTATTTATTAAATATTGTATGTGAAATGTTCAATCCATGATATTCATACACCTTTTGGAAAAAGGATAACACAATAGGACTATAAAAGGTTTGTTTAAATTCTTCTTTTGCATAATATGTTTTTATTTATGGAGGGAAGAAGACATGACTCTGCCATGCTTGTCGATTCAGGCTTGTTGACTGCTCTAGAAGAGCATGCATTTGTTGATGGCCAGCCTATGTGTGTTTATGGTGACCCGGCATACCCTCTTCGCATACACCTTCAGGCACCATACAGAAACCGCCCATACATAACACCACAGATGCAAGCCTTCAACAAGTCAATGAGTACTGTTCGTGTGGTAGTTGAATGGTTGTTTGGAGACATTATAAACTATTTCAAATTTTGAGATTTCAAAAAAAATTTGAAAATTGGCCTAAGCAGCATTGGAAAGATGTACGTTGTTGCAGCAATTTTGAGAAATGCTCTAACTTGTATGCATTCCAACAACACCTCAAAGTTCTTTGAAGTTGTACCCCCTGCCATTGAGGAGTATTTTGCATGATTCTATCAATATATGATCCTCTATTATGTGAATGTCATTGGCTTCCCCGACAAGGTTGGACCCCGGGCAGTGCTGGGGTGAATTATTGGCTTTGTAGGGACTTTGCATGTAACGTCTCTTGCCTGAAATGTAGGGGAAGTATGGTGTCTTTGTCTATTTTTATATGACTAGGTAACCAGCTTCACAGAAAAAACAAAATTTCATATAAAATGAACACTCAGGTATTTTAAGATTTGAATAGGTTAATGATTTTGGTTGAGTGCATGATGGAAGTATAGAAAGACTATGGCATGTATTTATGCATAGCATTGCTGTTTACCTTGTAAACATGTTATATTATGTCACATAATTGTGAATATTATTGTTGGCAACATGGAGGAGGGGACTTATAGAATAGCATTTACAAAAGCCCCACAATTGCCCAGGGTCCCCATCCTTGAGAAAGCCAATGACACGGACATTTAGACCCTTTCCTGGAGTACTTATCTATTTTTGGCATGTTTGCAGGGGCCATAATAGAGATGGGGGCTTTAAGATATATAGTACAATAAAATTTATAATAATTATTTTATAATTTATTTCATTAACAATGCATTATCCATTACAATAATAGATTATATAATCTTTCAATAATTAACTATATACAATATATATATATTAGACAAATATAACATGATTATGTTATGTGACAAATATGTATACAAATATACACTAGTTCTCCTTGTCCTTGTTGCTGTTGTTGTTGCATCATCATCATCGTCTGGGTTGTCTGTTGCTGATTTTGCATTTCCAGAACTGCAGCCCACATATTGTTTTGTTGTTCCGTCAATTTCTCCATCCTCTCCTTCTCCATAGTGATACGCTCTCTTTCTAACTTCAAGCCTTCTGCCTTATATTCTTGCTCCTTTTCTGCCTTCTCCGCTAGGAATGCTAATGCAGGATTAGCACCCCTTCGTATTTTCAGTTTCACAGCACCTTCATCATTGCCAGCTTTTCTCTTTCTTGTTTCTGACAATTTCTCCATTGCCTGTTTGCGCATCTCCTCCGCTGCCAATCTGTCTTCTTCCACTTGCCTTTTCTCTTTGTCTTCCACCTCAGCAGCTACGGTTTCTGCTGCCTCCTCCCTTGAACTGATTTCCTCTAGCAATGCATCAAGCTCGGTTTGTTCTGGCGAAATCCCACTGCTTGCTCTTTCAATATGATCCTTTTTGCGAAATTGTTTCAGAAGTTTGTTGAGCCTGTCTCTCACAGAGTGTTGAACGTCCACTTTGAACTTCTGGTACTCTAGCTTTTCCAAATTTTGAACAATCTCTTCCCATACTTTCCCTCTTTCTACCGACTTCTTCCTTGTTTCAAAGAGCTGTGACACCACAACTTCTTTGCAAAATTCAATATCATGGCATTTCTGCCATTTCATTATGAAGCATATTCTAAAAGCACAAGTGTACAGTATAGTATACTAAATATACAATAATATATAATCACTCAAAGTACTTTTTATATTTATCCTATATAGTTATAACTTATATCAGTGGTGTAACTTAACGCTTGCTCTGGGAAAGTGAAATAATTACGGGCAAGTAGAAGTTTCTTCTTGGTTGCCAGATCAGGCAAGTTGCTTTCTGTTTCAGCTTTGCCAGGAAAAAGCTGACAATGTCTAAGTTATTATCCCCAGTACATCATTAAATGAGTAAAATATGGACCAGTTGACTGTTCAATCTGCTGGATAATTTGAAAAATGTAAATAAATGAACAAGACATTGTCTGACCACTGTACAATGGACATCTATGTGCCTCGACTTAAATTCAACTTCAGTTCAAGAGTGGTGATTGGTGTAGATTGGTGGTATATAATGCAAATTGTAGTTATCCATCAGCATATCATGCTTACTGCAATCATTTGCTTCAAATTGTATTATAATGTGAACCAAAGCTATATCTAATGGCAAGTAAATTCTAATCAGGGCAACCATTTTTCATGTCCAACTTGCCCTGATCGCAAGTTGTCACAAAAGTTAAGTTACACTACTGTTATATCCTTCAACCAAGCCCATGATATGAGCCCCAAAGTGAACATTCATAATTATTTAGTGGGGGGTGGGGCTAATTATGGTGATTTTGAACTTTAAATTAGAAACCCCTTCCTATGGTTTGGTCAAAATTTTTTGCATGGGCATTCAAAAAAGGCTTGAAACCTTACACCTAATAAGCACTTGTAAACATTGACAATTTCCTCAAAATATGTCATTTTAACTGCTTCGTTCTTCAAAACCACGTAATAAATATGATAAAAAATTACATATTCTTGCAATTTCATCTTTAAACTTTAAGTTTAAACTGTTTTCAAAGTTTCACATGTTTCTTAGCGTGTTTAGGAACTACAAATTAATAAAACATAATGCCTACCCTGACTTGTTTGGTGTTTGGCTGTCAATAATATTGCTTTCAGACATCGTTCAAGCAAGCTATATTTAAAAGCAAATGTAAATATATATTAACCATAGCTAAAATAAAATTTAAATTGTATTAAAGCTTTTTGTTCAAAATTGACCTACCTTTCTCTGGATTCTTACGGCTTTTACAACATAAATCTAGTACGCCTCCAAAACTACTTTCCCTACGTCGTCGTAGATCTGTTGACAAACAACAATGCACACGCATGCTCAGTTTAGGTAACCAAACTTCCGGTCGCGTCGTGGACTGCTGCGTCGTGCAATCTTCTCTAATATTTGTACCTCAGTCCACAGAATGTGCTGGAACTTAATGTATTAACACCCAAGAGTTCCCCCTTTGACAAGTTAACCAGGCTGTAGACCAGGTAACAAGGAAGACTGGAAGCAGTCAATTATAGAGAATCCAATGCAAACCCCCAAGAAGTGGAATAGTGATGGAAGTTTGATATTAATTAAAAACATCCCCTTTACACAATTTCAACCATCATTTTAAAATATTATACTTCTTTATCTTTATTAATAATATTGTGGCCACATTATTCTGCCCTCTTGCTGACCTAAATAAGAGAGAAGTAGGTGCATTGTAGCTTAATGGATTAGAAAGAGACATAGGCAGATTGTTTTGTAATTAATGGACAAGAGTCTCTCCACTATGAATTAATAGTTGCTTTTGAAAAGTCAAATAATAACAGAGGGCCTATTGGGAGCATCTATAGGGCCACTAAGGGGCTGTTTATATGGAATCCTTACGGCTGGGCCACTTAGCGAGACAGACCAGTAAGCAGGATGAATTTCTGTTGTGTTTATGTGAGAAAATTACAGTTGTTAAAAATAGCTTGCAGCTGCATCTTTGAACTTTCATCCTGGCAACCAGTGCCAGCCCACTCGGGCATGTTTATATGTAGAAATTTCGTCCCTTGCTAAGCAGGTCAGCCTGGCTTCCATATGAACAGCCCCTAAGAGATTGTTGGTCTTGGAGAGAAATGTTTCATGCAGGCCCTATGACATCATAATTTTACATGTGCAACAGTGCCATGTTATGGGGTTAGACTAGGGCCCCAGCCTGAAATGGGGTCTATAGGAGCCCCAACTTACGACAGAGCTTGTAAGAGGGGCTTGTTCATTTTGAGCTATCTCAAGTCGCAGGGGCCCATAGTTATTATGTTGTGGTTTTTGGGGCAAGTCCACCTGCCATCCATAAGTATTACCTTTGTCTGAATTGTCTCCTTACAAATAGGGGGCTTAAACCCTGTGAAACAAGTATATGTACAGCATTTACCCATTTGAAATAGACTAATTCCAAACGGATCAGCATTGGAAAACTAGCTTGGTATGATTTAATAAGTTTATTCAGAAAACTTTGGTTAACTTGCAGTACATTTTCTTAATTATTACAAGCTAACATATATAGTTAATGATATATGCAGTATATCGAGATGACCAATTTGTATAGAAACTAGCAAAAAACCCCAACAATATAACTGTACAGCTGCACTGCTTTAATTGTAAAAAGTACACACATGAAACAGGCATGTCAATTTCAACTACAATATATCTATTTATTGTGGTTCATACGCTGTATGTATAGTTCACTGTATCAACTGAATACAAATATTTTAATTGTACGACTGTAGGCCTTTTGGTAAGCCATGTGTATTTCATCACAGGAACTTTATTAGTGGCATTTACTTTGAGCTACATGTACATTACACACTGCCCACTACAAAGGACAATGTAGAAGTACAAGAATAAAAGCTCTATTATATTTACTGTGGTATATATTTGTATGCGGACACTGTATGACTCACATGACTGTATATATTGCTGACTAATAAATCAGCGTCGGCCACAGACATATAGAACAAATTGAGGGTTGCTTCACGTGTACCTAAAAGATATAAACAAGTCTCTCACTAGTCTCTTTTCGACACACAGTAAAAACATCCGGGAAACCCTAGTGCACAGTGTCGCCAGCTGGCACTGTTTCCTGTGGTCGTGCTAAGTGCTACACTTGTAAGCATTTAAACCTCGCCACCTGTATTTCGGCTCCAAATTCTCAGTTTGTCATCGAGCACAGTTTCACGCACATCTCCTCCAACCTTGTTTACTGCATCTTTTGCAGCAAATGTGGCTTGCTCTACATCGGAGAGACTGGAGACGTTTAGGCGATAGGTTTGCTGAGCACTTGCGTGATGTTAAGAACAATGTGCACAGCAAACCGGTTGCTACACACTTCAACAGTGCCAACCACTCCTTTTCTGATATGAAAATATGCGCCATTCATCCCATTATTGGTGGCAATGATACCTGTCTGAAGCAAGAATTTTTAAACTTGGCACCATTCAGCCTGATGGTATCAATGAGCGCCTCTCCTTCATCTAGCTCATTCTCTTAAATACTTATATACTTTCCTCTATATCCCCATTTCCCTTCCCTTGTACGACATTTATAGCGCTTTGGTTATTGTAACCTGCACACAAGCTATATCTTTACATATTAATTCTATTTTGTTATTATTGTTATGACTACTTTATTTTCATTGGTTAATATTTTGTTCACGTGACAGCTTTTATAGCGTTGCTATAAAAGCTGATGTAATGTGTTTATCTGTCTACTAATTTCTCCTGACGAAGGGCTTTAGCTCGAAACGTCGAGATTTTGTTTATATCTTCTAGGCACACGCGAAGCAACCCTCACAATAATATGTGAATGCTACTAGACAAAAATATTAAGTCCATTGTAAAATAGGAGTAAAAACATATTTCTATGCCTACAGTAGCCTATTTAATAGGTCAAACCTTGCACAAATCAGAATGATTCAGTCAGGCAATTTAGACGATCAATTGCATATCTGTGACTTTGTGTCAAGTTCACAAGCGTCATACATGAAACATCACTTGATGCAAAATATGGAAATCAGCAAAAGAAAGCAAACGCGAATGGATAGAAAAACCTTTTAAAGATATCTCTATGTAAGACTTCCATGCTTTACAGCACTAAAAGCTCAAGCAAAGTCGATAGCACATTAGCAGAATATATAGTTTATATATAAACAGACACAGAATCTAGATGCGATCGATTGTGTGCTTTCAGCGTTTCATAGATATATAGAGATTGCCAACTTTCCAAAATATCCTACCTTGAATGGTCAAAATAGACTTGAAAAAGCTTTAGAAATTCGATAAAAAATGTGAACGGACTCTGTCCGTCAAAATTGAAAAGCACATGGAACTGAGCAAGTTTAAAATTTGTGTTCTGCGCACAGCAAGCGCGCACGGCCACAATTCCATGCGCTAAATAAAACTTACTTCAAAACTCCCTCTCTACACACATTAGGCTGCTGCTACGTTGCTCGCTTCAGGCTCGCTCGCTCCGCAGCAATGATTGCATAATAAAAATCGGTTTTTGAGCATCAAGTAATGCCTATCAAAAGATGAATGTTTTTCCAGGGGCGAGGCAAAATTCGTCACTGATAAAAAATTCGAAATGTGCATGTATGTATTAACAAATCTTAATCAACTTGTACATTAAAAATTGCATCCACACTATAGTTAATTACTGCAGTAAGCAATTAAGTGCTAGGAACAGTAATATATTGCATATTTAAGTATTTTTATACTGCGAATATGTTGATGTTCTATAATATAATTAAATATAAATTGTGAGTGTTTTGTTTGATATTATGTTTTAACAGTCATCCTCTTTTTAGATTATAATCAAATTCAGTGTTTTATCACACCCTTATGTTCTATGACAATGTACTGCACAAGCCAGTCTTGATTAAAAAGATTGAATTTTTCTTTAACTAATTAACAATTATTCAGTGTGAATATCGTAAAGCAATCCGAGGTAGCTTGACCAATCAGTGACGATCAATCACAATTTTTATTAATCACCTGTGGGTTTTTCACAATTATAAACTTGTAACAAGCAATCTTCAAATTACCAACTCGTAAAATAGCTCATTCTATCATGCACTCTTGCCCTTTAATGAGGAAATAGTATTATTAAAGATCGATCATGCATTTTTCAATACTAACCTTAATTTTGTGCCTTAAACTGTGACTACAAAAACGGCATTGACCATCCATTTTCACATGTGGTCCACAGTTGCAAAACTCCTGGCTGTCGTCACACGCGTTGGAATATACGCAGTTTACTAGAAGAAACATTAACATTAGTATTGTAACCCTTTCGTCAAGCCAAATGAGTGAAATCTACTCATGGCGAAATATTTTCTCCCATCGGTGTAAGTATGCGCTGTTATGGCTAAACCGTTAAATCGCTATATGCTTTGCTTCTCTTCCTTCCATGTAATTTAGCCCCAATCCCATACCATACTTACTTTCATTTCCTTGGTATACAATGGAACAACATGCCCAAAGGTCCAAACTGTCGGATTTACAGGAAAAAAGAGGGAGTATCCACAGACAAAACTACAACAATATTGTTCTAAACTACTTACATCCTCATCAGAGATGTTAATACGACTAAAAAGAGAAACAGCGTCACAAAGACAAAGATAGCATGAATGTGGAGTTATTTAGATTGCATACCAAGGAACTTTTCTTCCAGCAAATCTATTAAGAACATAAAATTGTGCAAGAACATGTGAGAGTCTTTGCCTGTAAACCTGTAATCAAATTCTTGACCATTACCCCTTGTCTCGTTAAACCACCTAATGACTTTCTTGGCTAACCTGGAAAGAAAACATTTCGATCTTAATGTTGAAACATATTTAAAAAAAGCGATGCAGATGGAACCAGAGTAAAACTTGTCACAAAATTTGGTAACTTTGACAAAGAGAGTGCGATACGCAGAATATTGCGATGGGCAAGAGCACAGGCATTGTTCTTGAGATGTAATGGTTTAAATTCTTGCCTACTGTCTTGATTTGCTATGAAAGAAGTTACCTTGTTGCGTTTTGTTGCACCTGAAATCTTTTACCCTTCTAATGTTTTCTTCATCTTTTCCACCTTATTCACACGCAACCAAAATTGGTTGACTGTATTTCCATGGCTTCCAAGTGTTGGATGGTTGAGAGCCATACATACTTGTTGGTTCTCTTGCTGTTTCCAAAGTCACATCACCAAAAGAAGAAAAATACTTCGCACTATTAGATAGTTCTCCTCGTAGAAAACTTAGCATTTTCATGTCATTAGGCAACTCTGAAATAAAGAATTTAACACTAAGAACAGAACCTTTGCACGAAACAGTATTTGTGGTGGCCTCAATTCTGCAGATATCAACTAAGAGTTTTTTCAACAACCGTTTTACAGGTACACAATTTTCACTTCAATTACCACCGAAAACAAGGTTTTCATTGCTACTAAGTACACCCTTCCCAATATTTAACACGCTTACCAACCAAGCACAACCAGAATCGTCCTTACCAAATGGAGCCCCATCGCCACCTAGAGCAATATGAAAAGTATTGGTTTCAATAAAGGTAACAATCACTGGACATATAGATATAACAATCACTGGACAGATATAATTCTGCCAAATGGACTAGCAGCTCCTCAAGGTCACAATAACAACCATTTACCTTGCCATCACAAAGAGTGTCACTAACACTATGAAACTTACCAACATAGATACTTTTAGTATATATGACATCGCGGATGATATGACATTAGGAGTACCAGGAAACTAAAACAGGGACACATTGCAAGCTGAGGTAGATGGTATACAGGTATGGACAGAAAGTAATTGAATGTCCTTAAACATGAAAAAGACATATGATAGGATTGTTGGAGGAAATGCTCCTATGTCGTTACCTGTTCCCTTCCCACTCATTGAAAGAAAGACATGGCTAAAGATTTTAGGAATTACACTTGAAGATATTCCTGGCAAGTGGGACATGCAATTTGAAGAAATGTTGACAAAAGCCAGCAATGAGAACATAAAATTAGTCAATCATCTCCCAATCGAACAATTAGACATGCCGTTTAATAGTCTAATTATGCCAATAATTACTTACAAGATAGAACTTTGGGGAGGTGCATATTTTAATAAATACAATTAGTCAATTGATAAATTGGGCACACAGAAATGGTTATATATTGGAAAGACGGAATATTAAAAATATATGTAGCAAACGTGACAAGAAACTCTTGGATAAAATATTACTTTAACTGTTTCTGGTCGGTCGCATTTTAATTATGTTGTTGCAAGTTGTCGCAAGAGCACTTTGAGTACGATCTCCTTTGCAAAATATTTACCCCCTGGCAATGAAATTAACACCATTGGAATCCTTACAAAATAAGCTTTTTAACTATGTTGCTGACTAAACATTACAGAATCAAAAATACTAAAAGTTTAATCCCAAACATACCTCCAGTCATACTTCAGTTCAACTCAAACAATCCTTAATATCTTTTCATATGTTTATTATCTCCACAGACTTCTAATGGTCGAAATTTAGCTTTTTATCTTTGTCTTTATTTGGTAAAACTTGGCTGAGATACGGCGAATATAAAGATTTATTTTTAATTTTTTTTAATTTATCGGCTATTTTCCAGCATGCACACGCTTGCCGTAGTTTGACTATATATGGTTTGCCCACGCGCTTCAGTCCTGACAAAAAGATCTTATATAGGGTATTGTACCCTGGGGAATTCATTCTGGCCACTTAAAAAACCATAGCAACAGTCTTTGTTTGTCTTTTGGCCTTTTCCGGTTGTTTTTGTCTGAAATTCGGTTTGACCCGTACGCTACATTTCAAATTTCTTTGAAAGTTGGTCAGTGTGTATTGTTTTTAAAGCTCTATAACACGGTGTATTAGCGAAGATCACACAGTTTTTAAAACAGACGTTATAATCGACCAAAGGTACTGAATATATAATTAGTTTACGGTATAATAAATATCAGATTACAAAGGTGTAAAACTCACAGAGATCTGTAAAACAATGTGTTTAGCGATTTGTTTGGTGAATAGATTGGTGGTATTTTCGTCCCTTTTGGGTGAAGGGCGCCAAAGATACAAGCGCTCAAAATCATCATGCTTTGGCGGTTGATATTCGACGGTGCCATTTAGAACGAGTTAACAAGGTTAATGCGTTACAGTGTTACATCTCTCGTATGTATAAATCAATTAACTTTATTATACAATAGTTCGTACTTATATAACATAGTCTTATTAACATAATCATATTAGCATATGAGATAAACAACTATATATTAACATATATTGACATGCACTACCAACACCTTTCCCAACACCTTTCCCTTCCCTTTTTTTTTTCTAAAATAATATCACGAACAAATAAATATCAAAAATTCAATTAAATATGTGTCCTAATTATAAATCCTAAAGTGTTTCTCAATTTATAACCTACAGCCAACTTATGTACTGCAGTCGTTAAATCTTATTGGTTTTCTTCGAGTTCTTGTCGACCGACGCAGAGGTTTATCTGTCTCTGCCTGTTCTGGTGAAAAGTCTTCTGAGTTGAACGGTTCTGCCATTAATGGAAATTGCTTTTCAGGATTTGGTGCGTCCATAATAACCGGAGGTTGACTTTCCAAATTAATATCTTTGAAGGTTACTGGCTCAATCATAATTTCATCATAGACTGTTCTGACCGGTGGATTTGTAGGTTCCACTATAGCCTTTCGAATTTGTCTATGGTTTCGACGAACACGTCCCATCGTCGTCTGTACGACACATGATCGTGGAGCTGGGTTTTCAATTACTTCACCACACATCCAAGGTTTATGTTTGTTAGTTGGGTTTGGTTTCACAAATACTTTCTCGCCTCGTGAAAATGTTTTCAGCGGTGGTGCTACATTTCGATCATAGTATGATTTGGACCTTGCTCGTCTTCTTGCAATGTCGTTCACTACAACTTTGTACGGCACCTCACTCGGGCGCAGCTCTGATGACATTATTGGAAGAATGTCGCGCAGTTTTCTTGACATTAGTCTCTGTGCTGGAGAGTATGTATAACTCTGTTGCGGAGTGTTTCTATATGCCAATAGTGCTAAATAAGGATCCTCATGTCGAGATTTCTTCAGAATGGTCTTTGCCACTTTCACAGCGGATTCTGCTTTTCCATTTCCTTGACTGTGATAAGGTGACGATTTTACCATTGAGAATCCATACTCCTTAGCAAATTGAGCGTATTTGTGACTATCAAATTGTGGTCCGTTGTCACTGACACATTCCTTTGGAATACCAAATCTTGCAAAATTCTTTTTCATCGTCCGAATCACCGTGCTTGCATTCGTACTCGTTAATGAGTCTAACTCGAAAAAGTCGCTGTAATGATCCACGGTGACCAGATAATCTTTTCCATCAAGACTGAAAAGATCAAAACTTACTTTACTCCAGGGCAATATGGGAATATCGTGTGACAACATTGGCTCTGTAGGTCTTTGAGTTATATATTGTGCACAAGTACCACATGCTTGACATGTTTCACGAATGGCTGCTTGCATTCCAGGCCAGAACATAGTCTCTCTCGCTCGCCGAATGCTACTCTCTGTTCCTTGGTGTGCCCGGTGTATCTTCTGTAACATTTCTGGCCTTAACAACGGAGGAATAATCACTTGATGTGCTTTAACAATAACTCCATCATACGTCGATATTTCGTCTCTATAACTCCAATATGGCGTGAGATCTGCAGACACGTTAGACTTGCCACTGGGCCATCCAGTCATAACCATCTTGTGTAGGGCCTGTAGCGTTACATCTTTCTTTGTTTCTTGCTTCAATCTGAAAAACGTATCGTTCGTTAATGTTGATGGTTTAAACTCCATTGTCGCCAGCTCAATGCGGAAAACGTCCCATTCTTGTGTTCCAGCTTCGGTTGGTCTAGGTAAGGATGCCTGAGACAATGTGTCGGCTATGTGCATTTCTTTACCCTTCTTGTATTGGACTGTAAAGTTATACTGTTGTAATTTCAACATCATCCTCTGCAGTCGTCTTGGCGCTTTACATAACGGTTTCTTGAAGATCGTCTCCAACGGCTGATGATCTGTATGGATAATGATGTCCTTTTTTCCAAATAGATATTGATGCCATTTGTTCATACCCGTCACTATTGCCAAACACTCCTTTTCGATTTGGGCGTAGTTTCTTTCGGTGGAATCTAGGGTGTGAGAGGTAAAACATACAGGCTGACCTTCTTGTAATAAAGCTCCTCCAATCGCTTCTTCAGAGGCGTCAACATCCAAAGTCACCGGTTTAGTTACGTCGTAATATCGCAGGACAGTGGTGGTGGCAATAAGTTCTTTGGCTGTTTGAAAAGCATTTTCTTGGGTGTTTGACCAAATGAATTCTGCATCTTGCTTAGTTAGTTCTCTGAGAGGAAGAACTTTTTCGCTAAGATGTGGGGTGAATTTGGAAAGGTACTGACACATTCCGAGAAACCGCTGCACTCCAGCTTTGTTTGTTGGCCTTGGCATTTCTTTTATCGCCGTTACTTTAGCTGGATCTGGTGCTACTCCTTTGTCTGTTAGGTTATGTCCCATGAATGTAACTGACTTAGACTTGAATTGAATCTTCTTTGCTGACAATCGCAAACCAAACTCGCTGCATTTCTCTAATAAAGCTACCAGGTTTTTGTCATGATCTTCATCAGCTTTCTCTTTAGTTTCTCCACAGCCAATTATGCATATATCATCCGCGATGTTGATCACGCCCTTGAGGTCTTCCAAAAACTCATGTTGTCGGCGTTGATATTCCTCTGGTCCTGAAGAAATACCAAAAGGCATACGTGTGTAACGATACCGACCATTTGGACCTTGAAAAGTCGTGAGTAACGAAAAAGGTTCGTCTAGCTAGATGGTATGGAAAGCTTCTGTTACGTCAACTATTGAAAATACTTTCGCGTTTGCTAATAGTGGAAGTTTTTCTTCTATGGTTGGTATTGTGTATACTGGTCTTTTAATTGCTTTATTAATGGTCTGACTGGGGTCAATACAGATTCTAATTTTCCCTCCTGGTTTCTCTTTCACTAACATATTTGAAAGCCAGTCCGTTGGCTGAGAGACTGGCACTATTGTTCCTTCGTCACACAGCCTTCGTAACTCTTCGTTTACTTTGTCTAATTTGGCGATGGGAACTCGACGAGTAGGAGCATGTACAGGTCTAACATTGGAGTCCATCTCGATATGTAAAGGTTCTCCAAGTGACTTGTCTCTTCCAGGTTTAAATACATGGCTATACTGTGTCAAGACATCTTCTTTTGTTAATTGACCGAGTGATGGTGATTTTACTTGGACATTCCTTTTCTCTAGGGTATGTACTTCGTCGGCATAAATCTTCAAGTAACCCAAAGCTTGTGCATCTCGTCCACAAAGTAGAGGCGGCTTTGTTGGTGGTACGTCGACAACCAAGAAATCAATTAGCTGTATCTTTCCATTTTTTTCACAACAAAGTGTTATTTGGCCTTTTGGTTGAATGGTTTGACTTCCATAAGTGTGTACTATAGCTTTACTTTTCGAGACTGTAATTTTCGGGAACAATTTCTTCAACATACTTTCTGGGATAGTGTTACAAGTCGACGCTGAGTCAATTTGTGTTCTCATTATTGTATCTTTGTCTTTCTCTATTAGTTTCAAATGTGCGAAAAATTTCCTTCCCTGTTGCTGTCCGACTTGTCCACTTTCTGATTCGCCAACTTTGTCTTTACTTTCGGTTGCAAATAAATCCTCTTCCAATTCGTCTTGAACTTCATGCACTTGTTGTTGTCTTCCTTTATTCATCATTCCCTTCCTACATGCACGGGCGAAATGGCCAATCGTATCACATTTGTTACATTTCTTCTTGTATGCTGGGCAGAATTGTTGTGAGGCTGTCCGTGATTGCCCTTACACCAAAAACAAAGTGGCGTTGAGATTGTTTGTTCGTCGTTACGGTCTGCTTGATAACTTCGGCCTTTGTTATTGTAGTTTTCTTGTGGCAACCCTTTGGCAGCTCTACGATCTGGTTGATAACTTCGGACTTTGTTGTTGTAGTTTACGTGTTCTTGTGCCGACCCTCTGGCAGTCTTCATTAATTCATTTGTAATGGTTGTTGTTTCAAAAGCTTTTGCTAATTCAACGACTTCTCTAAGAGTTACTTTCGCTTGAGAACCCTCTCGGTGTCTATGACCTTTTCCGATTAATTTCACTCGCAACGGTTCAGACACAACGCCAGCGATAAACTGGTCTCGCATTAATTCGTCGGCGAAATTTCCGTATTCACATTGTGCTCCATGATTTCGCACCCGAGATTCCCAAGCACTAACTGATTCATTTTCTTGCTGCATTAAACTTAGGAATTTCTGTCTTTCCCCAGAGACCCCAACGCTTGCTCCGTAATATTCTTTGAGCGCTTGAATTACACGATGTGGTTTCTTTAGATCCGTTTCACTTAATCCTAAACTGTATTTGTATACTGTTCTTACGGCAGGAGGCAACGAAGCTCTAAGACAAGCCATCGCCTTGTCTGTCTTTGTCCACTTTTCCTCAGCCATCTCCTTCGAAGCATCGTACCAATTGTTCATGATACAATAGTCTGTTAAGTCTTCGACAAACACTTCGACGTCGTTCTTCTCATCGCCTGTGCTTTTGAATACGGGAAAAGGCAAGCTGGATGACGCCATGATGCTGGGTTCGATTCGTTTTGTTTTACGAGAGATCCCACTCCTGACACCATGTTACATCTCTCGTATGTATAAATCAATTAACTTTATTATACAATAGTTCGTACTTATATAACAGTCTTATTAACATAATCATATTAGCATATGAGATAAACAACTATATATTAACATATATTGACATGCACTACCAACACCTTTCCCAACACAGGAGCTTCTACCACATAAATGAAAAAGACAGCTAAGGCCAAGGGGACAAGAATTCGAACTTCCTCGGATTAGGACAGAACATTTTAAAAGTGCTTTTATAAATAGATGCCTGTTTAACTTTGTCTAATCAATTTTGAACTCTACATTTGTATTACTATTAATATTTCTAACTTAATTGTACATATATATATGTTATTTACCGGTTGCGAGGTCCGGATGCAAAAAACTGTGCCCGAGGTCTTGAAAACGGGGGCACAGTTTCAAGACCGAGGGCACAGTTTTTATACGGGCAGCCGGTAAATAACATATTTATTTTTTATCGGCCGTTTAAAAGATAATAGCAACACAATAGAGACGATTTTAACGAAGCCGAGTGAGAACTTTTAATACATATATTAATTAGTGAAAAAATTACAAATAAATTGAGATTTAGAAACATTAGCATACAGGAAGTAAAAATAATTTAACTCATGCAGACTTCCGTTAAAATGTTGCCATAGAAACTAAATTTATACAATCAAACAATTGAATCAAACTGTCATGACAAGTAAAAAGTGTAAAACAACTACACACATGCGAACGAAACAACCCGGAAAGTCAACATGATGTTTATTTAAACAGTTTTAATGCACTGATCGTGTTCTCGTCAAGTCCCTGTTGTCATAGATCTGAATCTAATCAGAGTCTGAATCGTCAAGAAAGGCAAGACGACGTCTTTTTTTGGTCTGTCTCGAGACGTTCGAGGAATCATCAGAGGCAAAGTTGAAGTGGAACGAGCATCCATCAATCATCGCACCCGAGAACAGTCCGGTTGCTTTGGAAGTTGTTTCAGTTGAATTAAACCATGAAGTGTTGCTTGTTTGAACGTGCAATGCTTGTGATGGGCTTGATATACTGGGCGATGCCGGGTTTATAGACGCCGAGCAACTCAGGATATCCGACCTTCGGCGTTGATGCACGATAGAAGCAGTCTTGTAAGCGTCGAGGCTGTTTAGATTTTTATGTCCGCTCAACTGTGCTACAAACTTTGTGGGAACAGCAGCATCCATAAGGCGAGAAATGCAAGTTTTCGCACGGAGGGATTACTAATATTTCCCGAGAGACCAGCAGCTTTTGTAGCTGTGATGAGGAATTTCCCAATTGAGTTCTTGCCAAGTGGACCTCTGGTGTACCAAACTTGCGAGTCAGGCTTTCGTTTATTATTAACTGTCAGGAAAAACGGAGACTCTGGGGTTTTGCAGCTGTCTGGGCGGTGACTGGCGAAGGTTTTGTACAAATTGACTGGGCAACGACGGTTATTTGTTGCTTGTGCTGTTGGATAAAATGCTCTTTGGTGTCCTTCTCCGTGCCGTGTTTTTGACCCCCGTTCGGCTTTCCATACAAGAACTTCGCGGCCACTTTCTTCATCAAAATTTAATTCAACATCTCCCCACTTCAATTTTCTGGACTCGTCCCGTGCTCTAAAGCCAAAATGTAATGACATAGTCCACCATACAGTTCGCTGAAGGACTTCAGGTTCGTGGTCTCCAAACAAGCCTTTGTCAAACAACAACTTTTCTTCCTCTTCAGTCAGAGCTCTGGCTGCTTGTGGACGGTTACCTTTCGCGTGGAGTTCAACCAACTGTCTCTTTCTGGCGAGGAGGGTCTCTCTGGATTTGGCAAATTCTGCATCTTTAAAAATGTTCAAAGTGGAGTTGGAAAAGTTTAGTTGGCGTTGAATACTGCGTTGAAAGGAAGTCAATGTTGAGGGTTCATAGACGCTGCCGTCTTTCTTCGTTATGGTCATGAAAAACTTGCACAGGAGCAAGTTTAGTTCGTTTGCAGGTATTTCTTTAAGTTTACGTCTTTCATTTGTAGTAGCACAAAAACGCCGCCAAATGTTTAAGTCATACGTAGTTTTTTTTGTAGTATTTTCGGGGCGTTGCTCCGCGATAAACGAGTCAATTTCAGCCATTGCTGGCAAGTGTAGTTCGTCATTTAACGACGCATTAAAACTGCTAGGTACGTAATTTTCTTTCTCGTTCTCGTCGTGTATATCTTCAGGATAATAACATCCACTTTCGCTCCCACTATCATCGTAAAAATCTGTCATAGTTTACTTTTGAGTTTACTTAATATTAATTTTTTTATTGTTTGTTTACATTTTTCGCAGCGGGCCGGATGAGTTTCAGAGCGGGCCGGATGCAAAAATCCGGACCGCTCCGAAAGGCTTTTCAGCCAATCAGATTGCTTCATTTACATAGATAAAAAATAAGTGTTAATATTGTATAATCACCTATGTTAGATTGTATTTTATATTTTTTACAATGTAAACTCAGATGTGTATTCTGAATTATTTAATAAAGACTGTTATTATTATTAATAATTTTTACTCTTATATTTTAGGAAGTCCCTATATTCTGAGTTACAACTTAATAAGCTAAATGCAAATTACCCTGCTGCAATGAGTCATTCAAAAAACATCCATACTCCCCCATGGAGGAAATTTAAAGTTAACCCCCCTACCCCCTTTGGATGTCTGATCCTAACACACTTACTATCATAAACAAATTTTTCTCCCCTCCCCGTCCGGATGGCAGAAATTTTCTCCTTGGGGGGAATGTGGATCTTTTCTGGAATGACCCAATGTTAAGTTAAACCTATACTAGAAATACACTCATGCAGAATCCCTACATGACACTACATGAAGTACCATAGCAATGCACAATTTTTTTACTTTTGGTAACAAAATGATTAAAGAGTAATATAAATATTTGTAATAAAATTATGAATTGCCCCACTATATAAATGTTATTACGTACTCTTTTAGCTTTGGTTGTTGTAAAATTTAACCTTAGATATTTCACAAAAACGTCAAAAAATTTTCAGAAAACTTCAACTGTTTTTTGACAGTATATATTTTTTAATTTATCTTTAAAATGAAGTTTTTGACATTACGTTGTTTCTTCAAAATTCAAATTTAAACTTGCTAAATTACCCTTTAGGTTTAATCGATATTATAATAACCTCACAGAGTGACATACGCTTTTGCAAATTCACAAACTAAAATATGAAAAATAGACACTTACTCGACTCCTTCTCGTTTATCTTGTTTTGAAGACTCTGATTATCGGTATGTTTTCCAATAGCCCGAGTATTAAAAATCATTTTTGATGAATAACAAAATCTTTATCCGTAAATCTTTTAAAAATGTTTTTAAAATAATCCGTATGTTTCTCTCGACCTGAATTCGTGCATGCGTATAACGTACAAAACCCTGAACCGTCCATGACATCGCGGCGGACGACTTTGGATTCCACTGTGTTTTCACATACCCGGGTGTAAATATCCGAGCAGAATTAGTACCCTCGCACGGCGCTTCGCGCCGGCTCGGGGATCATTGTGAAAGCATCTTTATGTGACAATTGTTTTGACAGAATATTGTAAAATAATAAATCAGGGCCGATGCAGCTTAATAAGTAAATGCATCCCTGACCCTGCTATTTATCATTTATGTGACAATGCGCCTGCTGCACCCAGACCCCACATTATTATTTTATTCTGTCTAACGCCAGATGATTTTACTTGTTAAGAGAAAAGTGCTGCCATCCAATGGGTTAATAAGACTATCTGCCAATGCATCCTGGTAACCCTTTAAGTGGAAACGTGCCCAGATATGCCATTTTTGGGTTCTGATTAAGGCTGCTTGCTGTGGCAACTGATAACTGCTACGAGATAAAAGTGCATCATGGATGTCGCGTCAGCAACATTAGCGGTTTGTCCAGCATTCCCAGTCCCTGTCTTCTGGATAGTCTACAGGACATTAAGACGTTCATGCTGGATTAACTTTTGAGGCAGTTATAAATCCTCTTTTGTGCACATACTATTCTTTACATTGCCATTGTTTATTTGTAACTGAAGCTACATTGTCTATCTCTTGTTCTTGTGGAAGATTTTCCACAAAGTTATTGGCATTAACTTCATTGTTGGTTTTCAAATGTTGTATCAACCTTTGCTCCATTATTCCATGCTGTAATATCTCATCTGGCGCGCTGCTGTTTGTGGTTGTTTCCAAGCTTGTATCTGAACCATACAAATGTTTTGCTAAGATGGGCAAGATTGCTGGCCTCTCCTTCATTCCTGTCATAGTTGCTACGAGAGTGGCAAGTTGTTCTGGTGCATAAGGTGCTCTGTCAGAAAGGAGACAAGTTTCATGATCAATATACTGGGAGAACGTATAAGTTCACTTCGTTTTTTTCTTTGTCAAGGTTTCCTCACGATCTTTAAGCCTCCTTTTTGTAACTGGTAGGTCTTACTGGTTACACTTTAATTTCCTTCAGTATGTAAAAGATCATTGAGCGAATATAAAGCAGCAGCAACATGCTTACAACCACCGTCTCTTCCTCCAAGACAAAGACAATAAGCATTGATGACACTTCCACGATTAGATCCTTTCCCTTCCAATACAAACCATAAGTCGTAGAACTCTTTGCCATCTTTAGTTCTTTCTTTCATTGTAGGTTTAACCTTGCTAACATACACATGTACTCCAGCACCTTCTCTGTTTGCTGTCAGCAATGACTCACCATATCCATCGTAGAACAAACGGTAGTTCTCGTACGATTTATATGCTGCAAGGCCCTGCTTGTCATGGTCAGATGAGTGATATATGAGATGATTGAAAAGATCAAACAAACCAAAGGGAGGTGAATGCTTAAGAGGCTGTCTCCGTAAGAACCGGCCACCCAGTTCTGAAAGGGAAAATGAAATTCTTCCAATTTTTTAGCATTACTTTCTTTTGAGGTGCTTTTAATACTCTAATTGTAAGAAGATGAACCCCTTAAATTTATTAGTAAATAAATATTATGTACTTTAATATTATTTGCGCGTCTCCCGGAAGAGCGAGAATACAGAACTACTTTTCAGGGAATCTTTTTCAGTATGATTACATGATTATGTAAGGGTAGTTGACTCTGATTGGTTGCCTTTAAACTTAATTTATTCTATTGGCTCCGTTCAAAGGTCACAAAAATTTTGACCTTAAATTTTGTCTTTTCTGACCTTAAAAATACTCTTTTCTGAAAAAAAGAAAGCCTTTAATTTCAACTCCACATCCCTTAATATATGTTCAATCCGCCATCGTGATAAACTGCAAGACATTAGGGACATTTCTGTATCGAAAATAATATGGTTTTAAATATCTAGAAGAGTGAAGCTTTCAATGAATGCTGAGTGTACTGTCAAGAAAATACATTTTATATTTTGAACACCTCAGTGCTACAGTCTGTGGCCAGGAATGTTGTCTCAGATGTTAACACCAAGTCTCACAGCAACTTCGAAATAGCATTTGGTGCGCCTATTTTTTAACAGTGTTTGATACCGTACTATTAACTGCGATCTAATGCATTTTGTAATGTTTGCTGGATTTCATTACAAATTATCATTTGCATAAATATCTGCATTTGCTTCACCAAGTGACTATGGCAGGTCATTTATATAAATAGAAAAGAGTATGGGTCCCAATATCGATCCTTGTGGAACCCCTCGTTGTAATATCAGAGGGCTTGAGAGGGATCCTGATATAGAACACTGTTGAGAGCGATCATCTAAATGGGATGTAAACGACTGCAAGGCCTGTGAACTAATATGATATTTGGCGAGCTTCTTTCACAGGACATTGTGTTTGGTGGCGTTCTGCAGAGAATCGCCACTGCGCGCTTAATATAAGTCAAATTTATCAAATTTTCACCAAATGTTTGTTAGGGGATGTAGAATATCATAAAGTTGTCAATATTCAGGAAAATTTGAAATCGCGGTACCATTGCGCGTTTGAGTTGTTCTCCGGCCAGTTTTAAGATATATTTATGAAAATATAATTTTTACACACCTAAAAAATCGTGTTCGGAATTTATTTATTTTGCCGTTCCTCTGATATAGCGATTTCTTTGACGACTATAAAATATTTGTGATTCTTTTGAGTGAATTGGTCGTTAAATCGTACTTTATTGTATGTTATATCGCGCAACTATGCCTCGGAAGAGAAATTTACATAAAGTTTCATTGCGAAATACAAAGGCAAAAACAAAGCAGAAAGAAACTTCAAAGGTCAGCAAAAAGCTCGGCAAGAAGTCCAAGGAAATAGATTTTGAAAGTGATCTTCTGCTACAAATGAAGGAGAAAGGGTGCTTGTTAAATAACATTGTTTTTCGTTTGTGCACTGCACCTGAATACAGTTTGAATTTTCCATTTCTGATAATTTTCGATGCAGATATAATGGCAAACAATTCGTCGATAATTTGAAGGCAGGTGTTGAGGATCGATTACATGAAAGAGGAAAACCGCCACAAATGGTTCGATACTTCTTCTATTGTGAATGGGCACATGCTTTACTCGTAAGTTTTATTGTTTACTAGAATAGTTTCTTTTTGTGACAAATTTGATAGTTGAGTTTGATTGTTTATTCTAGTCGTATTTAGGCATTACAGCCATTACTGATTTGGTATTTTACATTGTTCATGCTAGGGAATTTAGCGAAACAAAGTGCAGCCTAATGATGCAAATTACTCATACCCACAGGTGGTCCACGAGACATTGCACCTGGAGATATTAAAGGTTCATGAAATAAGAGAGGTAAACTGAACTCCAAACAATCCAAACATATCACTGTACTAGCTATAGGCATAGAGTTCAAATTTTTGATGACTTGAAATTTATAATTGTAAAGATAATTCGTTTCTTATAGTTTTAGTCTTATTGATAAATTAGCAAGCGCAAGGCTCTTTGTATTTATTGACAAAGAAAAATAACCTGTTTTATTTTTATATTGATATACCAAACAAACTGAATAAAGATCATTTTCTAGTACTTTACAATGGAAAACTAATTCCTTCAACAATCAATATATAAACATGAATATTATCTTTTGAAACATATTTTACAACTTACATGTTTTTTACAATGATTTATTTTATCTCCTTAGGATGCATACCCTGTTCAGACGAATTTTGTGAAGCATTGAAAATTAATAAGTTACACTGACAGTAGTGTAGATGAGGACTTTAGATTTAAAATATATTGAGTATTAGCACTAACATGGAGAGCTGCATTATGCTTATAACTGTGTTTGTTAAGAAACTACCCCTCCCCCAGTTCCCTATGTTTTTTGGTGGGGCACTGGGGCAGGAATGGGGTTGTCCTTTTGCATAACAGTAACTACTTCTTGACATCATGTGCTGTCCAGTAGCGTAGCCAGCCCGCCGATTTAGTCCTGCTATACAAATTTGTTTGTGTTTATTGAAGGTGAAAACAATCAATTTCTAAAGAAATTAATAATGATAATGATTTGAAATTTGCATAGCGGGACCAAATCGGCAGGCTAGCTATGCCACTGGTGCTGTCATAAATCACAGAAACAAGATTTATTCTGCTTTATTATTTTCCTATCAAAGGAACGCAGTACAAATAAAAAGTCGATCACACATAGGATATTGAGCTCAATGGAAATCCACCTTTATGGGAGACAGTGTTAAATGCATGCCCATTGTGTTTGTATCATATCTCTCCTGATGATGTGACAGGAGACATCTATGTGAAATTTATTATATAGGGGATCATGATGATACCAAACTACATGCATTAATTATGTCACCTTAGTTCTTTTTATTCCTTTTTACTGTAGACTGACTAGTGTTTCTTGACTTTCTGTTGCTTTTCTTTTTTGTCTTACCACTTTGTATAACGGCAAACTTCGGGCATGATAATTCTTCATATCACGCTCAACCTCGTTCAATAATTGCTAAATATTAACATGCACTATCAACACCTTTCCCTTCATGAGAAACTTTTTTTACTAAATTAAAATCAAGAACAAGTTCCAAATAATTGTCAAGTTCCCATCATATGTAATATAGTCGTTAAATCTAATTGGTTTTCTTCGAATTCTTGTCGACCGACGCAGAGGCATATCTGTTTCTCCCTCTGGTTCTACTGGAAGCTCTCCTGAGTTAAAAGATTCTGCCATTAATGGAGATTGATTTCCAGGATTTAGTGACTGTCTCTTGAGGTTGACTTTCCGAGGGAAAATCTCTCGAGGCTGCAGGCTCAATTACAACTTCATTGTGACTGTTCTGTCCGACAGGTTTGTAGTAGGTTCGTGCACTGTGGCTTTCTGTGTAAAAATTCTGAATTCCACATGTGACATGTGCATTTTCACATGTTTGATGTTCCAATTCCACATTGAATTTCATGCATAGTGAAAATGATATGTGAAATGTTTGTAAGGGTAGGGTTGGTCATCAAGCTATCAATAACCCCAGCCAATATTTTTCATTATACTAATGGTCCAGCATTCTCTGCTGTTCGATGCAACATTGTTAGATAATATTGGCTGATGTTTGATATGCATGTTTCATTTTGTTAGAACTTTTCTTCTAACAACCATGTTGGACATTGTTGACATAGTTTAGCGAGCCTCTTTAAAACTCAAATATTTCTTATTGTGTTCCACATTTATGGTATCGCATGAAATGGTATTTGACCCAGCCGTTCGTAAATACATTCAAGATATCTTAAATGAATTTCTAAAAAATCCAACTTCATCAATCTGAAACTATGTGGAAATAATAAAGCAGATTTCTTTATCTGGTGCTCAATTACTCATTATAAACTGAAACTACTATGTCCAGAACACAATACTGTTCTTGAGCCGGGATTGTGGACAAACCTTGTAGAAACAAAGAGTCCTCCCAAAGAGTCCACCCCTTTGTTACAACATGAGTTAAATGCAGAGGAATTTTTTTAACGACGCATTCTTTGTGTATCCAAGCAATGATTTAGTGTGTCTTTCTCAAAGATTTTCAAGCGAAAAAGTTCTTTTATGAAAGGGAGTTAAAAAGAACAACTGCAACGGTACATTTGACCTTAATGATGCACAGTTTGTTGGGCAGTTTTCAAACCTATTTGTGGGTCTAAATGAAAACAAAGAAATAGTGACATGGTGTCTAACATGGTCAACAAAATTTGAGCATATAGAGAACAATATCAACTAACTAAAGCAATGATTAGACACAGCTGGTGTTACAATCAGAAGTGTCTTCGTAGATGATTTCTGCAAAGTGAGAAGCTAATATCAATCCGTTCTTGGTGCTGAACAAGAAATAAAACTCTACTTATTCCATGCTGTGCAGTGCATTACAAGTACTCTGCGTAAAGGAACAGAAGAGTCGAAAAAGATTGCCAATGAATTTGGCTTAGTTTTCAGAAACAATGCAGACTTCAGACAAACCAGAAACAAGTTCAGTACACAAGTTTATCCAAAACAATTCAATTCAAATGTTGCAACTAAAAGGATTGCATAACATGATATACAGGGAAAGAATTTACCAACAGCTTGTAGATGATATAGTCAAGACAAACACATTAGCCAGAAACTTATCAGGCTTGGGTTTGGAAGGAGATATCATGGAAGGTGATGCGAATTACTGTTTTATGAGCACTATACAACAACTTTCAAATCTTCTAACTACCTTACCACCATCAGAAAGACCGGTCTGAAGTCATCCCTTGCTGGACCGAACCGACTATCTTCAGAGCGGGATGAATGTAAACACAAATTTTTTTCAGACCGGTCTGAATTTTGGTACAACGCTGATAATAAACAACGTAGACAAGATTAAAAACGTCAATTGTGGACTGCACTTTTGATATACGCAATAGAGTGTGTAATGCTTTTCGTACCGGTCTTGTGTAAACCTACTGACAATTTCAATTTTCATCCCGTTCTGACTTCGTCCCAGTCTCATGTAAACAGGACCTTATGCTCTGTTGGGTTGTTTATGCATGAATTTCTCAGTATTGATTATGCACACATTTTATGACAACTTTTTGTTGCCATGTTAATGATATGTTGATGAATACGCTACCATACTTGGAATGGATCACACTGACCTGATCAATGAGATGGAACAGTTCAGGAAATCAGGCATATTTTACAGTGCTGTTGGGGATATTGTTGTGAAAGGGAAGAAGCCCTTCAAATTTTGGCCTTGATAGGTAAAGTCGAATTCGATGAAAGCGATGATGACATGGAGAAATTGAATATATGTTAGTGTCAACATCTCCTGAAAGAAAAGTGTTGGGTTGTCGCATAAACCTAGAAGACATTTCAGAAGAAGACTGTGAAAATATGTTCAGGTAAAATCCATTAGGTATGCTTGTTTATGGGTGGAATTTGTTTGCCATTTTTTTGCTTTTATACGAATAACATTAATTTACATTATAAACTTGACTAGGTTTCACAAACATGACATGAGATGTTTAGCGGAGACACTGTCGCTGCCATAGAGCTACAGCTGCCACCAAAGAACTATGTGTCCATCAATGGATGCACTGATGATCCTGTTGAGACGACTTTCACACCCAAATAGGTGGTGTGACCTTACAGGTTTATTTGGGAGAAGTGAACAGGAATTAAGCATGATATTCAACGAGGTATATATGCTAACTGTTCAGTAATGTGGATAAAAGTATTAAATCTTGTTAAGCTAGTCTTTAATTAGTTTAATAATTCATAAAAGAAAGACAAAAGAATTGACAACCCTTATTATTAATTGTAAACCGCTTCTTATTGCATAGATCTCGGTAAGGCTAGTTTCTTGTAAATTCTGGACCTCACCTTTGCACAAAGATATTTAACCTTTTGGCTTTCTTATTATAAACTCAATATATAATATTATAAACTCTTAGGGTAGTATAATTATTCCTAGATTTTGTATGTTAGTGTGCAACATTTTTAACTTAATTTATTTCTGTTTGTGTAATTAGATCGTAAAATATCTCCAGTAATGGTTCAGCCATTTACTGGAGCAGCTTAATCTGGTTTGGTTGGACCCAGCAACCTTTTATGATGTTATCCATGCAAAAGGAACCCCCCTAGTAAATTGCTGGGGATTAATCGATGGAACTGCAAGGCGTATTTGCAGGCCTACTAAGAGCCAACAAGTTGTTAAGGAGCAATTGAAGGGCATCAATGAATCGGGCAAATGGGGGAACCATTTGTATTGTATGCACTTTCTTCTTCACTGGAACCCAGTAGCTGCTGATATTTTTTCCTCTCTATAACAGACAATTTTTTACATGAAAGAGTAGTCATTACTCATGAAAGGGGGAGGGAGGTGACAAATGGCAGATTTGGGCATAAGGGTTTTCGTTTCTGTATTTCCTCTCTCATCATGAATAATGACCACTCTCTAATTTACTGTCAGCACATGGTGGTCAACTAAAGGAAATATAGTTATCGAAGTGAGTTAATTGTTCACTATATGTGTTGACCTTGTGTGAAAGAGTATTCATTTATGGGAGGGGGGGGGTTGCAAATGGTAGATTGGGACATAAAACGTTTTTCATTCCTGTATATCAGTTTGCCACACCCCCACTTCCCAGCCACTTTATGTAGTTTGTTTAAACACACAAAGAAACACAAAAGATAATTTCAAAACAGTTTAAAGATGAAATCGCAATAATATATATCAGAAACGGCAGTGGCGCAAAAATTTTAGTCACATGATAAGCTCTCTATTGACACTGTGTATCGCCCATTTTGCAGTTGTATATGTTAGTATTTAATATGATCAATGATCAATGTCAAAGAATTATAAACAAATATCCATTCATATTGTAGACTTGCCAGTTTAGTTGCCATTTTTTCTCAATGTAAAATATGGTGTTTTCCATCTTTCACAAGAATGAAAATAATTTTACCAGACAATATGTGCAATTAAGAGATTATTTGAATTAGTTTTAACAACATTAATGTTCCATTCAACTTGACTGTCACATCTTACACCGTATGAAAATATTCTTGCATTACCATAATATATACTGATTTTGTATAATGCCTACATACTGAATTCTAGACTTGAATGCAGAAGAAATACCAACAGTTTTTTTTCTTCAGACAATCCAAAAACTCCAAGCCCTTGTTTAACATGTGGTAAAAATATCAATCAACAACAGGCTAGAGATCAACCATTTCATTGCATCGCCTAAACCAGAAAAGCCAGCCATTTAAAGTGTTTGAACCTGCAAGTGATGATGTCATCCATGACCTCTGGTGAGTTTTGAATGGAATAGAAGAGTCATTACAGGTATGGCTTTTGTATATGAAATATTCAATGACATCTTGGTAGTGCTCCCCAGACATTCCAGGTCAGGAATTACAAAATCATTAATATTGTTCGAACTCAACTGGTTTTCATTTTATTTTACTAGAAGTTACTATCGCAAGTGAAGTGCTGAGAGTTGCGACCATTTACTATTTAGTAGTAAAATACTTGTAATTGCGCAAATTATTTTCAATTGAAGAGTTTAAGCGTGTGATGTTTTCCTCAACATGGACATCACACATCTTTAATGCTCAGTTTTTGTAGGCATGATGTCAGTGTTGCCAATAACATAACATGTTTAAACTGTTAAGTAAAATCATGTGGCACAATAGTGTCAAGTGTCATATATAACCTGCAACCCCCAACAGAACAGAAAACATCAATATTAAGATTTAAGATAAAGTACTTATTACAAGTCATTCTTCTAGTGGTTCGCAAGTCTCAAAAGTCCATGCACAAATTAGATCATTAAACTTGCTCGTCAATAGATCATATGAAAGTTTGATTTGTTAATCCAACAGAACATCAATATTAAGATTTAAGGTAAAGTACTTATTAAAAGTGCGTTCTTCTAGTACTTCGCAAAATGACTCATATGAAACTTTTAATTGTTTGGCATCTTTTAAAATAGCAAGCATGCTGCTTCTTTCAGATGTAGTGGTTAAGTCCAGTGTTAGGTCCAAGATCTAATAAAAGAAGAAAGACTCATTGCTGACGTAGGCAGCCTCCTATTCTTAACATGCTAGCATTTCACTAGAGTTCACTCAACCCAGTCTTTCTCACACTTATGTACATTCAAAATCTCAATCTGTCTTTGTCCAGATGGATGTATGTGCAATTAGGAAATTGTCGTCAGCCCGAGCATTTGATGATTCTTTGTTTTTCTATTCGACTTCAGCTAAAGCCTAAAGGTAAGGTATTTAAAAGTTCATTTTTTTTATTTCTTGAATTTTGTGATTTGTAATATTAAAAACATCGCTATTCAAGCTGCTCAGACCAATATTTTAATTATAGTCGAAGTCATGGGTCAGTCATGCAAATATATTGTCATATCTTTTCATTTCAGAGAATCAACATTTTCATAATCCTTTGGAAAAATCCAGAACTGTCTGCAAGAGTTTCACAGTATTAGTCCAGAAGATATACTTGTTATGGATTTTCTGTCATCGTTTTATAACTTAACCTACAGAGCATTATAGGTAGGGAACCGTCTGGTTGTAATAACCGTCCAGTTGTAAACAGAAGCTTTGTAAACAAAATCTTTGTTTACATTTTTTCATATTAGAACAATGAAAGGTTAACAAGCTTGAAATCATCAGCAAGTTTACAGTTCAGGCGAGTTTACAGGCTAGATCGTTTGGCACAGGCTACATGCAGTGCGTCTAACTCATTAAACCATTCAGGTTAATAACACAAACTGTAAGGATCACTATTATGGATCCTGGTAATTATTAAACCATATCTCAGTGCTGTTACATACTGTACGTATATCATGAGTGAAATGTGTAATATTTCACCCTTAATGCTCTATTTTATTTAATGTAACTTATATCGCTCATCTGCATGTATGGAAATTGGATGTTTGGCAAGGTGAAAATGGTAAGTGTAATATTTCTCTTTTTAATAAATCCCTCCCCTTCCCTCTCCCATTATACTGTGCCAATCATGTAAATTATATATACTTACACATTTTTTTCTTCTTACAGATAACTATGAGCATACGGATATTACACAATACAATTCAAAGAACAATGTCTAGCAGTAACAAGTGTCAAACAATCTTCTCTAATACACATGAAAATTGGATATTTGGGAAAATGGTAATTCTAACTATTTCACTATTAGTAAATTATTACTCAACGAGTCAACATCTTGCCCATTTTTTTAAACTCGCTATTGTCTTTGTAAACTATACATATTGTACTTATACGTTTGTCCCCCTGTTTTGTTATCTGGCATATCAAAACACATTCACTCTTTAACTTCTAAATTATTAACACGTTTCTTCAAACGAGTAAAGCTTTGAAGTTTGAAGACCTCGTAGGTCCCCATACTTTTTCGAACTACCCATCACACTTCCTCTGCCAGTGATATCAATTTAGTGGTTACGATACCTCCTGATTTGCCTTTATCTGACTCTGACAGATATGTCCTTGCGAAATGTCTCAAATTTGTAGCCAACCCTGGGCCCATAGACTCTTTCTCAGTGAAAGAGGACGCTGAATCTTTTTATAGATGTTTAAAACTTAAGGCACATTTTCATAACACGTCCATCCAGTCTAAGGATGTTTTTGAGGTCATCACCCCCAAAAAATCCACCTGGTCCCAATTTGGGTCCTTTGATCTATTCATTCGACAATGTCAACATGACATAGATCAGCTCCCCCGTTTCAGGCCTAAAAGGCCCCCTAATCTTAGTTTAGCCGAATTTATTGCTCTAAGGTCTTTGCGTACCCGGAATGACATTGTGATCAAGCCTGCTGACAAGGGAGGTGCCCTAGTCGTCTGGAGGGCCGACTTGTACCGTCAAGAGGCTCACAGACAACTGGGTGACACCTCTTTTTATAGCAGGGTTGATACTGATTTGACATCCAAACACAACACCATAATCCGTTCCACCATCAACCATCTCATCACGACTGGGGAATTACCTGCTACGGCAGGAAATCTCCTAGTCACCACTCCACGCACACCAGTCATGTATTTCCTACCCAAAATTCATAAACACGACAACCTGCTTGTGGTTACCCCACTGAACTCCTCTCTAGCTACCTCGATCACATCATGGCACCCTTGGTTAATAACTTGCCTTCTTATATCAAGGACACCAAGCATGCCCTGAAAATTCTTGACAACATCAATTTTCAGGGTCCACACAAATTCATATTCACCATGGATGTCAAATCACTTTACACTGTCCTGCATCAAGACGGCCTTCAAGCACTAAAATACTTTTTAGACCAAAGGGTAATTCAGGATCCATCTACCACCACCTTGGTACGCTTGGCAGAGTTAGTGCTCACCTTGAACAATTTCTCGTTTGATGGTGAGCATTACCAACAAATAAGTGGTGTGGCCATGGGTAGCAAAATGGGACCCAACTATGCCAATTTGTTTGTTGGTTATGTGGAAAAACAAATCTTCGAACAGTACACTGGTCTCTCACCTGACTTCTATCACCGGTTCATTGATCATTGCTTAGGCACTGCATCATGCTCGCGTGCTGATCTGAATTGCTTCATTAACTTTGTTAATGATTTCCATCCAGCACTTCAGTTCACATGGGAGATCAGTGAGACCAGTGTATCATTTCTATCAATGGTAATAGGCTGAGCACATCTGTCTTTTACAAGCCTACCGACTCCCACGGCTATCTTCTCTTCTCATCCTGTCATCCTAAGCACACTAAAACTGCTATCCCTTACTCTCAATTCTTACGTCTTCGTCGCCTCTGCAGTGAAGACGACGACTTTGATGCCAAATGTTCAGAAATGAGAAGCTTTTTTGTGAATCGTGGTTATCCTTCCCACCTTTTAGATACTGCCCTTAACAAGGCCTCCCTTATACCCCATTCAGACACCTTAAGAGAACCTTCGGTTGCAATTTCTAATCAAAAAGTACCTTTAGTTTGAACCTTTCATCCCTTCAATGTTAAAGTAAGGGACATAATTTGCCGGAATTTTAATCTACTTAAAAATGACCCTGCAACGTCTTCCATTTTCTCGGAGACCCCACTAGTCTCTTTTCGACACAGTAAAAACATCCGGGAAACCCTAGTGCACAGCTCACTGCGACAGGACTCTGTGTCGCCAGCTGGCACTGTTTCCTGTGGTCGTGCTAAGTGCTACACTTGTAAGCATTTAAACCTCACCACCTGTATTTCAGCTCCAAAATCTCAGTTTGTCATCAAGCACAGTTTCACATGCATCTCCTCCAACCTCGTTTAATGCATCTCTTGCAGCAAATGTGGCTTGCAACCCTCAATTTGTTCTATTTCTTTTATAGCCTTTTGGTAGTTCTGACGATTCAATGCCTCAGCAACAACAATTAAATGTCTCATTCTCTCAGAATTTAATGGAATAAATACAACGTCTACTGTACTTTAACAAAATAGTCTGTGGTTTCTACAGCTAAAGGTTATGTAAAATGGTGTTCAGGGAATTGCCTGATTTCCTAAAACGAATTTTATTCCTAACGAGGTCTACGAGATCTGTAGAATGTTGTTAATCATTGCAACCAAAAACAAACAGTTATGTAATCTTCTGGTGTTTATTCAGACACCTGAATTTCAATCTGAATTTTTACTGCAAAAAGACAACTGAGATTACTAACTATTGTGCAAAACATTAGTGCACTATCAAATGTGTTATATTTACTTTAACATCGAATATTGTCTATATGGCTAGAAGTGAAAGCCTTGCCAATTATCACAAATAAGTGACATTTATTTGTAATATTTAAATTAACTGTAATTACAATTATTTTATATACTCTTTAAAATACTACTGTAGTTATTCTTAATTTTTCTGATCTTGTAGGTTAAATTAGTCTGATGCCTCCTCTCTCCTCCGCAAAGGCTTTTTAGCGAGCGCCGCGATGTAGCAAAGTGAGATATTGAAAGATTGGGAGAGGTAGGCACACTTACATGAAGTTTCCATGGGGCCCACTCTTCCCTTGATCACCCACGCACATTCACTATTAAACCTGAATGCCTCACATTCTCCGGGTACTAAGCCTGCAGAGGAAAGAGTGATGCCTCTGTAAATGTACGTTCAGTTAAATTTTGCTTCCCATAATGCATGGCTGCGAGGCAGCATTTCACTTGCGATAGTAACTTCTAGTATCAGTACATTGTTCCCCCTATTTAAGGCATTCAAATACATCTTGTCGCCTTCTATCAAAATTTGGTCTACAGTACAAGCAATCCATTGTTCTGCCGTCCATGTGTTCGCACAAAGCAAAGCCAAAAGATGGAGTCACAGTGTTGCGTAGCGCACAATTTAATAATGTTTGCCGCTGATCGGTAGTCATTGCGCATACCGAAGATCATTATTGCCCACAAAATGAATCGAGATTGCGAACGCATATATATATACTCAAGAGACCTCGTTACGATTAGTGAGCTGGTCGCCTTACGGCTCGCAGCAATAACCCAGGGACATGATTACATAGCTTTTCAGTGAATAGGGGAAGAGCACAATAGATAGACTGCACTATTTTTATACCATAGTTACGGAGGTGCCATATTACAAGCTTTAAGCATGCTATAGTTTATTAATTTTCAATGAGCTGCAACACTAGCCGCTGTGTCAACCTTGTGTTTGATAAGGCTAATGTGTTATTAACCTTTTTACACTGTTAATTAGTTTTATGTTTCCTTGCAAGTATTCACTATTTGTTCCTAGCTTCAGTATTGAAGGTTTTTGTTTGAACTGACACTGTTATTATATAAATAGTAATTTATTTTGCATATGCAATGCTGGTTCTTGTTTGAAATAAGTTCCAGTTATCTTTTAAAGATGAAGTACAGTCCGTTCTGCGCATATGTCCTGCGCATCCACATTCCAAAGGTCGGGACCCGACCATTGGAATTTTAATATATGCAACAATAGCGCGTTGTATTACAAAATGGCGGACAGTTCAGGCGCACAACCGAGTACTTCTTTGCCGCAAGGCGAAGAGGCTTGAACTGTAACTACTGAGGACAAGAATGCGAGAAAAAAACTCTATTATGCGGAGAGGGATGCGACAAAAGTATATTTGTATGATCAGCACGCGAGATGGCGTGAATTAATGGATGAGTTGTCGCTCAAAACTGACAAAGAACTTGCGTCAGTATTACTGGACCATTATATGGCTCACAAAGGGCGACATTTCAGGTAATGACTCAACTAACTGTATGATTTTAAGTTCATATATGTTTCAAATGTGCTGTGGGTCTTAGTTTAATGTTGTAAATGTTGATATTTTATGCCTTTTATCTTCATAATACAGTGAAGTTAATACTCAAACGGAAGGTGACCTGGTGCCAATCCAACAGCATGAACAGCCCCTTCCGATGACACCAAGTCATATCCATTCGCCAGGTAAGTTGCGGACTATAGAGAATTGAAATAGTTTTAACACAATATCACGTAACTATACAGGCGTTCGTTCTTTTCTTTTTAATAAAGCTATGACTTCGACACCGATTCTGGAAGGATATATGGCAGAAGCACATGGTGGTTCAACACCTAAACGCCGTCGTTTGTCGACAGATAATGTTCCCAAGCCTTCACCAGCAATGTAGGTTTACTTTACTTATTTATATGTTTTCAATATAATAATAGTGTAGATGAAACTATGACCACATAGAAGACTAATACTTTATATTCCTGTCTCAAGTCATTATTTTACAGTATATATAGTGCTAATAATTTTATTGTCATTGGCAGTCACATTATATGACATTAATAGAGGATACAGTTTCTGTTGATTTTTGTTAAGCCATGTTTTCTTTGGTAAGGCTGTGAGCCCTGGCCATACCTGTGTCAAGGCCAAGCCAAGGCATTTGTTATACATTTACCCAGTTGATATACATTGGGCTATTCCAAATAATATCCGCACCCTCCCTATTGAGGAACCTCTTTCTTTTGCACCCATCCCATGGAATTTCCGGCTAAATAAATTGCCTCCCCTTGGAACTTCCTACATGTGATCAACCCCCAACCCCATGGAAATTCTGATAAAACTTAGGTTTCCTACCTGGAAATTCAAGTCAGACCCCATGGAAATGCACGTTATACCCCATGGAAAGATAGAAGTATACCACCCCCCATGGAAATTCAATGATTTTAATTCGCCATAGGGGGGGTGTGGATATTAATTGGAATAGCCCATTACCACAAGGCTTTGCTTAGGCCGGGTATAGGCCATATTAAATTTCATGCTAGATCTTCTTGCGAAAGTTTGTTTACACTACCAAAATGTAGGCCAAAGCCAGGGGCATAGGTTTATTTGTTTTGGAGGGGGCAACCAAAGTAAAAGGGAACTCCTCCCCCACCCCCGCTTCGTATGCCCCTGTCCACAACAGAGCTCATGGCAGGGCAACATGTGCAGTGTAAACATATACAAAAAAGTCTTTAATTGTTATTCTTACACAGCTTTTATATTTGTTTCCAAACTTTTAAATGCTATGGGAGTTAAACCATTGTCTATTTATATTTCTAAAGGTCCCGAATAAGCAATACATCAGCATTAGATATTACCTTGACAGCAAGTGAGTCTGAAGACAGTGATGTTGATGATTTTGAGAACCTTGGGGAAGTTCTCCCACCAGATAGTCCATTGTAAGTATAAGATCTTCAGTTTAGGGTTCTAGTGTGCAGAACTAGGTAGTGATAAACATTAATTTCTAGAATGAGAGATTGTAGGATTAAACTATCTGAGAAATATTATAAGATCTTCAAAATTTCAAGCGACAAAGGGCCTTTGCTAGAAACGTTGAAGTTAATCTTATATTTTCAGGTAGTTTGATCCAACGATTATTAATCCCTCAAGATCATTGTAAGTATGTACTACTATATTTAAATATTATCCAATACTATATTTAAATATTATCCAATACTATAGTATCATTACAATAATATAGCTTTATTGTAATAAACTTTTCAAATAGGCTTGATGTTGGTGACCTTGAGCGAACGTCAATGGAAAGTGAGGTATATGACCTAAATGTCGAAGGGGAGGATGACTTGGGAGAAGAAGATATGTCAGAGCAAATGTCGAGCGTTCCTAACAAGGATGACACTGAAGTTGAGGTGATACAACCGGCAGACGTGGTACAAACAGAGTATTGTGTTGTATCATCAACAAAAGTAATGAAACTTTTGTATTGCATTCATGGTGACACTTGCAAACGACCTGGATGTGATCAATCACTTGAATTTAGGGAGACATATCTTGGCACATGTCTTGTGGTTAACTGGAAGTGTCATGCAGGGCACTTTGGAGGAAGGTGGGCCTCTCAACCCACTTGTGCTGGTCTGCAGGCAGGGAATTTGTTGTTGGCATCTGCAATTGCTATGTCTGGAAATTCATATACAAAAATTGGCTTCCTCTTCAAGATCATGAATATGAAATATATATCCAAGACGTTGTATAATCAGTATCAAAGCCTATATATCGCTCCTACTGTTGAAGATTATTGGAAGAACATGAGAGAAGAAGAATGGAAAGAACGAGAAGGAAAAGAAGTTATTTTGAGTTCAGATGGGCGCAATGACTCTCCTGGTCATTGTGCACAATACCTGACATATACATTTGCAGATATGGAATCAAAAACTATTCTGAATTTGAATATTGTTGAAGTTCGGGAGATTGAAGGAAGGAAGAGTGCAAACATGGAGAGGGTCGGGTTTGAGAGAGGTCTTGATGAGCTACTGACGTCAAAAATGAAGCTGCAAGAACTCGTCACAGATGGCCATCTGGAGATCGGTGCGCTAATGAGTAAGATACATTATAACCCATTAAGGAGTAAGGATGCATCAGCATTTGTCAAAAATTGCCTTGGTTTGGCTGGAGTTAAATGCTCTCTTTCCTTCCAGTGGATTAGTGTGCAAGTTCTAAACTGTTAAGAGAGTCAACCACTATATTGAATTATTGATTCATGAACTGTTATGTTCATAGCAAACCATGATCGCAGGTTGGCAAGTACCAACTTTGAAAGTAATAGTCTAATTTAAACTGTGTTTTTGTTATATGGAGAATTCAGTGAAATACAAGGATGTTGTTCATCAATGCGATGTTTGGCATGGTGCTAAGAATCGAAATTTCAATTAGGATAGAAACTAATTGCAGTAAGTTACCGCTTTCTATTCTATTGGGCAAGTGGTTTTGTTAAATGTAATATAGTATTCAAAATCTGTTATTATATAAAATGAATCCTTCTTTTCCAACTGCTTTTTATACTTGGATTGGTTTGGGTATGACAAATTCTATCACCAAACTACCATTATATAAGAAAAGTAATGTCACCATATTGATATTATTTCTTCTTAGTGTTTGGTTCTAATATTTATTCAATTTCATGTCATTTACCTGTAGGCCAGCAAAGAAAAGGCAATGATGAACTTGCACCATGGGCCAGTTCTGTGCGCAACCATTTTTGGTACTGTAGTAGGGAGTGTGGTGGCAACACGGATGATATGAAAGTAAGCTAATATTTTTATCACAACTCTTTAGTCTAGTCTTTAACTTACAGCTTTATTAGTTCTAAAAATCAAGGCTTGTGTAGGTAAGGAAAGGTTGTGATGATGATATGTAATGTATGTCATATGGAATGCATTTTATGTTACCTTCTTTATGTAATAGTTTGATTAAAAAAACATGGTTTTCCTTGATTTTCTATTTTTGTGGGATTTGGATCAATTGTTGTAAGTCCTGAGTTAGTCAGGGAATATGCAAGTCAGAAGAATCTAAATATCCAATCATGTTATCAACCAAACTAATCCATAGGGTACTTATTAACCCAATAGCTTGCAATGCGCCCTAATTTAGTATTTTACTCTGTCTAACGCCAATCGTCTGGCATTACGCCAGACGATTTTACTTGTCAGTGGTGGGGAACTATACCAGTCAATGGGTTAACAAAACTATCTGCCAGTGTCTCTTGTGTATAATATGCTCTCTTTCCACATTTGTTCTGTTTTTGTTACCTTTTATTTAACATTCACATTGTCATTCTATTGCACAGCAGTTAAGCCTGTTTGTTCTATTTTGAATAGGCCTTGTGGGTTGCATAGATGCCAAGTCTCACGCATTAAGCGCATTAAGCGTGTGACACACGCCTCAGCATCATTTCTCACGCTCACACGCTTCAGTTTGATTATCTCACGCATAAGCAGAAAGTTAGCTGAGAAGCTAAAATGTAGAGAAATAATGGTGAAAATGTTTTCTTTTCTAATTTCTTTTGGTATAAGCTATCAATAAACATCAGACTGTAAAACTCGTGTGTCCTTGTGTATTTAAGAATGTTGTCACTGACATTGCAATCAACACACTACTTCAGGATTATGTAACCTGAGCGCATTTGTTAATCGCTATTGCATCAAGCTATCAATTATACGGCTTAAAGTTTGACGTACTTAGTAGGCGAGGCTATTACTCAATGTACCTTTAAAATCTTGTTTTTGAGAACCAAAAATAACTCCCAAATATGTTCTCAGAACGCTGGAAATGCCGTTTCCGAGACCCAAATTTCAAAAAATTTCAGGGGGGGGATGCCCCCAGACCCCCCAACGGTTGCTGCGTTGTGTTCATCTCACGCTTGGACAAAACACGACCTTGGCATCTATGGGGTTGGCATATTACACCATGTTGTAAATGAACACACATGGGTGGTTAGTGATGGCAAAGGTGAAGGGCAATGTGGCCATGGTGTTCTTGCAGAAGAAGAGAGGCAGAAACCATGGCTTACCAAGAACTCTCCACAACAAAATTATTTACGCCAGATTGTGTTGAAGAAGCGTTTCATGAACACTCTTCCTTATTATACTCGTTTTAGGTGAGTTTTAAAGCCAAATAGGTCCTTGTCCCTGAAGAGTTACCAAAATACCATAAATTTTGTTTGTCAAATTCAAGGGACTGGTTCCTGTTAGCATTTTACTGTAAAAGTGAACTCAATGAGGAACCCTTTTATGAAAGGCTTCATGACACTAATAACAGTATGTTCTTTATACTTTTTAAGGCACACTGGTTTTTTGGAGTCATTCCATAATCACATGTTAATGTACTGCCCTAAGCGCCGCTCATACTCGTAAGTACATTTCTGAAAAGCACAGTACATGTATGTTAATTGGATGAGTAAAGAAATCTTATAAAAATAGACTCTTATAAAATGTAAATACAATTTGTAATGTTTGCATAATATGAATTTTCTTTCAGAATTGTTGGGTACAAACTGAGGAATCAACTTGCTGCTATTGATTTTAACAAGCACAGAGTTAGAAAGCCAGCTACCAATGCTCTTGGTGAACAATGGTATATTTAGCATTATTCTATAGGAGTCCTTCCAGTTCTAATGAAAGAAAGTGTCTCACAATGAAAATTGTACATTTATAGTAAAAAACTACAGTACAGCAAGAGGACAAAGAGATGGCGACCCGTTAATATTTTGGAGCCCAAGGAGTATGTGTACATTCCAGAGTTGCTGGTCAATGTATTCTTAAGGAGAGCTGCTGTGCCAGGGCCTGTTACACAAAGGTTGACCAGGTCGGAAGATGATCCACGAAATATAGCCCAAAATATTGCGGTGGTACCACGACCAACCCTACAGGAAGCATTGCAAAGTCACCAGTCGCGGTTTGAAAAATAGCCTGTAAACAAGGGGCAGCTCATTATTTATACCTCAGGGCCAGTTGTGCAAAGGCTAAATAGGGCTAATAATCCACTGGATAGTGATATTTTAAACCGTTGTGAAAACATACATATTAGATGCTTCTTTGAGTGGCTGTACAAAGGACAAGCTAAACAATTGCTTGATGGTGGTCATAATTGAGCGTGTGACCTTTGATTTGTTAGTCAGTTTGAGTAGGTGATATGTTCAAACGTAGTGTCTAATCCCTTCAGTATCTGTCTTATGATCTTACATGTACTGTATTATTGTGTTAGAACTTAGGTAAATTAATTTTTATATGATGCCACTCTGAGTATCTCCACACTGGGCAAGTTGAAAGTATTTTACCATGGTGGAAATCAAACCTTTGACAGCAATTTTTCAGCTTGCTCAGTGTGGAGATAGTCAGAGTGACATCATTTAATAAAAATCAATTTACCTAAGATCTAAGATATTCCAAGTGCAAATTATATACATGTTTTAGAAAGAAATAAAATAGCCAGAAATTTGGTGCATAACTGCTGTGTTTCAATTGTTACCATCAATTATATGTACAATGCAAGACTAGTTAACAGTGCTAAATTTTAATAATTAACTATAGGTGAGGTGCAATACCGCCAATACTAAATGTTATAGTATTCAATTTGCATGAATATGCTGGTAGTATTTCAACAAGAGGCGACAAGCATTATAGCAATGCATGGCATACTTGTTCTATATAAAATCTTTATGGAAGCTGAAGTCCAAATTGTTGGTCTATTAAATTTTCAGCTTTTGTATAAGAAAGGTTGCCATATCCATTGTTATTTACAATCACTGACTGGGCTGATGTCACTATTGTATAATGCTAGATCACATGGTGCAGAAAAACAGGGATTTAAGAACCAGTACAGCATTTCAAATTTGCACTTGAATACTAAAACGTTTGTGCAGTCTGTCTCTATTTAAAAATTGTGTGTAAAATAAACCCAACTAAAAATCTATTGTAAAATTCTATTTGAACTAATTCAATATCTACAGTCTTGATGGACGATACCCAGTGTATATTCCATTTGGAGATGCATATCTTGCCCTTATGGCAAGGACACAGCAACTGGGAACAACTCTCCGATTACCTTGCCCCAAACGTCCATGCTGCCATAAAACAAACTGTCGGTAGGCAGTGTGTCTAAAATTTTCGTTATTGCGAGGATGGTCTAAAGCAAGAACATCCTCACGATACCTCATGGCTATATCTAGGACATTCCCATCCAAAACAAGCTGTTGGAAAAGAGGTGTTGTAGAAATACATGGCAATGTTCTTCTACAACAACACTTGTTTTCTACCTGTGTTGCCATTACTTGACAGTGCCCACAATGACACCAGCCTGGTGGTCCATCTGCAGGTGGTTGTGGGGCTTCAGGGCCAGGTTGTGGTGGATCCGGTTGTGCAGGGCTTCATCTCCAGGTTGTGGGGCTTCTGCACCAGGTTGCTGATCATTTAATAGAATCTCCCCATTGACTAGATCAGCAAAGACTGCTGGTTGTCGTCTTAATAGCTCAGCAGCTAGTCTCCGGAGAACATCAACATCAAGATTGTCAACCAAATTCTAAAAAAATGAATTTTTTGGTTGATGGTAAAGTCATATTAGATCTGAAATACGTACATTTCGAAAAGACTAATTGACTGGACCATTGACTAATTATTGAATCAAACAATTTGAAACACAGACATGCTTCTAACATGATAAGAATATAGTAAATAATAGAATGTCAATAGAAGATATTGCAAACATGCCTGTAACTGCTGTTCATGATTGACCAATCTTTGCTCCAAATCATCTTCTTCGACGAGTTGACGACCCCTTCCTCTGCCTGCTCCCTTTCCTCTGCCCCTAGCTCTTCCTCTCCGACTTGGTCCTCTTTCTCTACTCCTACTGCGTTCACCACGGCTTCTGCCTCTTCCACTACGGCCTCGTGCTCTCGCACCTCTCCTAGACGGCAGAATCGCTTCAAACAATGGATCATTGTCGTTGCTATGTTCTGAAGTCTCCTACAAATTACAAATATAATAACTACGGTTAATTAACACGCTTTGGAAATATTACCGCGAAAGATTAACGACAAGTTGAACTTACCGATAACCGAGCCGATAATTGCCCAATGAAATCTGAATCACTCGAGTCTTCACTTGAATCAGTCTCCAAATACTTGCGCGAATTCAAACATCCTCTCTCCGATTCAATGTGGCAAGCAGACGTGCAGTACTGGCCGATTGTCTTACATGGACATGCATTTCGCCCATTGTCCTTGAGACACATCCCTTTACATGTACACACGATAATATCATCTTTGTTTGCAATTTGCGCAGACTCTTCTAGTTCGATTTGCTCTAGGTCATCTAAACTATAACTCTCATTCATATTCATGTACACACTAGGCGACAAATTGCTGCAATGCGTCGCTGCAACAAATCGCTACGTGTGTACAGTTACGCCGTTGCATGAACTCATTGGTACAAAGACTCGGCTTCGAACAGAAATCTGGGAAAGACGGTAAAATCTGATTAATACTAAATGAGTCGCTATTGGTTGCAAAATGTGTACACGCTGTGCAACAGCTATAAGTTGCATGAACTCATTGAGGAGGTATGTTTGAGCGACAAATCAAACTGGTTTGATTTTGTTCGACATGTTGCGGCGATAAATTTGTGTCACGGGGGCAAAATTTTCACTCAAATTCTCCTGTTCAGACGAAGAAATTTGTCGCTGCGACGTGTTGCAGCAATTTGTTGCCTAGTGTGTGCCGGCCTTTACAGAACGTAAACAAACATTGTTATGCGCAGAATATATGCGCAGAACGGACTGTACTTCATCTTTAAGATAACTATTTACCTGGAGTCGATTAACCAGAGCCAGAAAACTTTTAATATTGACCAATGGCTCCAAGCCTTTCATGTTTTTGTAGGAGTTTACACTCGTAGGTTTTCTAGTGAAGCCCCAGGGTTAATGAAGTATTGTGAAATTATACAAGACTTAGCTTCCCGGGGTTACAACTGGAAATTCTATGATGAGAATCTGTTTTTTTAGACAAAGTTCAGCTTTGCCTTGGGGAAGTGTTCACTGGGAGCTATGGTTACTTGCACAGCCGTCTACTCCCTTGTTGAGTAACAAGCTTAGCCATTTACTGGCCCTGCCAAAGGTATTGATAACCAACGTGTACCACATGGTTTTTGCTTCAAATTTCATCGCAGTTTAGTTTGTGCAGGTTGTACATTCAAACAGTTGTTTTCACTGCCAAAGGAATCATTGAGCAAGTCAGTGTAGGCTTTCAGAAAATAACACACAATTTCTCAGACAAGCAGGTCCCCACTCCAATAAAAGTTGATCGATTAGTAACTTTTCTTGAAGGATATGATAATTCATTAACTCAATTTTTGGAGAATGGTTTTAGCAAATGTTTTCCTTTACATTTCCAAGGTGCTTATAAATAATTTATTGCAAAAAATCTAGTTTCCGCTTTGAGCAATCCATGGGCTGTTGATACAAAAGTCGCCATAGAGCTAAAAGCTAGTCATTTAGCTGGTACTTTTGTTAAACCACCCTTCCAAGATTTTTGGGTATCCCCTCTAGGGTATAATCTTTCATACCCACATGGGTCATCTGTCAATGATGGAATAGATCACGAACATTCGTCTGTTTCTTCTTCTACTATTCATGCTGTAACGCTTATTAAGCAATTAGGTCCAGGGTGTTTTATAGCAAAAACTGATATTAAAAATGCTTTCCGACTTGCCAATTCAGCCACAAGATTATCCTTTATTGGGAATGAGGTGGAATAGCGTTTATTATTATGATCGCCGTATGCTGATGGGTTGCTCTAGTTCTTGTTCAACATTTGAGAAATTTAGCACAGCTGTTCAATGGATAGCACAAAACAATTTAAATATTCCTTGCCTGCCACATTTACTAGATAATTTTTTTATTAGCTGTAAGGACAAATTGGAATTATTTCTGTGTTTATGCAATTATTTAGACATTCCCATGGCACCTGAAAAAACTTGTGGGCCTTCAACAAATATGAGTTTGCAGGAATGGGATTGGATACATTATTATCTGAAGCATGTCATGCGAATAACACAGAGGCGTGACAAATCTATTCCATCTTGCGCACTTGATGACCCATTAGGTGGTAAAAAGTTATAAAGATCTTGGGGTCACGATAACATATGACCTTTCTTGGGGAGAACATGTAAACAATATGTCAAACAAAGGTAATAGGATGTTATCAAACAGACAGAGTTATCAAACAGACGGAGGGTATCACTAACTGTAGGATTTTTTCACTACTGTATCAATCTTTGGTTAGACCAATCCTTGAATACGCAATGCCTAGTAAAGGATATTCAACTATAGAAAAAATCCAAAGAAGGGCATCTCGTATGGCTCTAAATCAGCGAAGAGGTGTAATGTCATATGAAGATCGATGTAAGATACTGAATTGGACAACTTGCTTGTGCGGGCTGAATACTTTTCTTTAATTGAATGCTATAAAATAGTATTTGGTATCAGTCATTTGTACTTTGAGGATTTCTTCTAGTACACTAACTATCCACTACACAATCTAATCATAAATACAAACTTTACACTAAGTTGGCCAGAGTGAACTGTTACAAAAATTCTTTTTTTGTTAGGATAATACCTAAATGGTTTGACATGCATAGTTGAGGTGTAGAGCTTCTATATTTTTAAGAGTAAGGTCAAATCTTATTTCGGCATATAGATATAAATTATGCTTTTATTTATATATTTTACTTATATATTTTTTAAACTTATTTTGTATGGAAAATGGCCCGATAATTGCAAAATTGGAATTTTATCCAATTTTAAGTTTGCACTTGTGGGGTGCAGATATGAGTAACCGCTCTATTCTCTTTTATACCAACAACGAAGCTTTAGTGTAATGCCTTTCTTAAATACATTGGACTTCCTTCTCTTTCTTCTTAAATTTATTTAGTTATGGAGATAAGTAGGGAACTGATTACCTTGGGCAGCAGTTTGTTACTTGTCCTGTGAACTTGGAGCGATTACATTACAGTAGGGACTGATTAGCAAGGGCAGCAGTCCTACTAATGTTTGTTATTGACTTATAATATATTAAACTAGTTTATGGCGAACATTTGTTACAACTGATTAGCAAGGGCAGCATTTTTGCAGGTGTTTGTTATTTATTTATATTTACAGTTACAATATTTATCAGCTACAGATTTGTATTTTTTTCCGGGTGGGGCAGCATCATTAATATAATGCTTTTGGCGCTTTTGTGCCAAGACTTTATTCTATATATTTTATATCACATACTTGTATTTCAATTTTTTTTATAATTAATAAAGTGCCTTTGGGGGTTTGTGTTCTGTGTAATACTTGTTGATTTTGTTGGATGCCATAATTATTTAATTGTTTGTGTGTGTGTGTGTGTGTGTGTGTGTGTGTGTGTGCACTTGTGGCAACATGAATCGGAAATACACACCTGACTTGTGGGGACAATTTGGGTGTCCCCACCAGTTAAAGGGCATGAAAATAGTTGAAAAGCTATTAAGTTAATTTTGAAACGTTTTGCACATAAGTAGAGTATTAAAAAGAAAGAATTAGTGTTAGAATGTATGTAAAATCACTTTCCCAATATTTTTTCATAGCGTTCCCACAAATAGGTTTGGTATGTGTGTAAAGTTGTCCCCACAAGTATGTGTAAAATCAATAGTCATTTATTTCAAGTCTGGATGTCAAACTTAACAAATAATTGTCCGTAAAAAACAATGACAATCCTACCACTCTATTTCCACAATTTTGTAGTGTCCCCATGAGTATTAGCACACCATCCCGATGAGTATTTGGACACCGTCCCAACACACATTAAATGTCCCCACAAGTATTGCACACATATACTGTCCTAACTAGCTCCTGTTGGGAGTTCAGATGATTTTCCTGAATACAAAAAGCTTGAGAACAATCTTTTGTTAATATATATACAAGCTATATATATATCACATACTATATCTGTACTATATCTGTACAAAATAAGCTGTACTATATCACATACATACTTGGTATATGAAAACAACCACAAACCATATCACAGATACATCAAAACTTTCAGCACAAAGCACACATATCATTAGTAGGAACCAGGTCTCTACATAACATTGTATTGCTGTCTGAAACCCTATAGTCTTGTGGTAAAACAACCGAACTGGCAAACTGGGCGACACAGGTTCGATTCCTGTTGGGAGTTCAGATGATTATATTATATGTTCTAATAACAAAATAACTCGCATGTGTTTATAAAGCTTTAAAAAAAGCATGTCTGCACATTACTGGCAGGCAAATTTATCAGACTATGTAAACAAGGTTTGCCATCTATTGGTAGTATATATTTTACAAAAATTGCCATTGTTTCTATATGTTTACCAGTTGTTCTATCTGTTTACCAGTCATTTTGCTACAAGTAATTTCGCTAACCCCAAACCTACCCTAAAGTTAACACAAAACCAAGCCTAAACCTATCCCCAACCCTAAACCTATTCCCCAACCCTAAACCTATTCCCCAACCCTGAACCTGCCTTTTTATGCATAGCGAAAGGACTTGTAGAAAAACGACTTTGCAGTGAAACGACCAGTTACCCTCTGTTTGATCTTAAGAGATTTTAATAATATGAACTACAAACGCCTTTTGGGTGTATTGTCTCTAAACTGATATGCCAAATCTAACTTGTGTTATGCCAAGGCAAATGCCAAATTGCATGTAGCAGTTAAGGCATGAGATTCTCTTAAGTTTACCAAATTGACCCTTTAACACACAATGTGGCCCCATGTGCCAGCTACTTTAAATTTTTCTATGTGTAACATCAGACGATTTTACTTGTCAAGGGTAGGGTCTTGCATGTTAATTGGATGACCATCTTAGAGATTTATTAAAACCATTGTACTGTACACAGTTTTACAGTACAGTATGACCCCAATGGCCTTTATCAGACATTTAGTTGCTGACATTCCAAGACATACTCTGTACAAAAGTTTAAGGATGTCTAGTGGTGACTGTTGAGTTGCTGTAGTTCTTTTTGACAGTGTCATTCGTATTATGTCTGTATCTTAGATGCAATGCACCCTGGCTTCACATATACACAAGGTCGTTTTTTTTAAGATAGCAAACAGTTCAGTACAATCATAAAGCATTATGATTATATTTTGCGGTAAGTGATATTTTTATAGTCATGCACGTTCATTTAATTTTATACAGCATATTATTTACATTATGCACAATTCATTGGCAAACCATTATGCCATAGCCACTGGTCATGCTATGCACAATTATTTCAATGATTTAGTAAAATCGTTGCACATCTATTAGCAGATTTAAATGATTAAGTGCACATCTATTAGCAAGCATGGCTACAATCCTGGACAAAAGTCTTGGGACACTGAGCATTTTATAGCTTTAATTTTCAAAAGTCACCTTCCCCACCTTCCCATACTGGGACATTTGCCTGGATGGGGGTCAAGGAAGCAGAGGTGATATTATTGAATGATTTTAGATGAAATCCATCTATCATTGCCTGGGCGGACTTGTTGCAAGCTCCTGAAGGAGACACAGTTCATTTGCCAGCTCCAAAAAACCTTTGCACACAGGATATCGAGCTTAACAAGGACACCCCATTTTTTGCGACATCTGATGCTCCGCTTATTCTTATCACTGTAGATCATGCCAACACAGAAATGATGCAAGTTAGGTGGCATATTTTTCACTTTTGGAAACAAATTCCACAATCAGAGCAACTCTCTTTGCAACCGTGTGGTTCCTAATGTGCCAAACTTGTCCTTGAACACTCAAATCAAATCACGGCAAACAAATTGGACAATGCTGCTTTCCGTTTTAAGACTGGCCGTTCTAAACAGTAAAAACAAGTGCTGTAATTGCGCACATGCATTGACAGTTAATATTTCTGTTACCGTATGTAAACAATACATAGTACTGACAATACTCACACACAGTTCTCAGTACTATTCAAAATTGCGCACTTGATTTTTATGATATATTTCAGATGATCTTCTAATCTGATTTAATTTACTGCTGCACAACTTCTAAACTCACTTCTTGTGTTTAGGAAGAGCCACTTGAATGTATTTTCAACAGTTCTCACTAGCTTTCAGTATAAAAAGTGGAATAAATTTTAAATTTATTTACTCAAGAGCAAGAACTGTTAAAAGTAGCAAATTACACCCTTTAATCCTTAATATTAAGGTTTGTTTCTAAGGGAAATACGATATAAAGAGAAATGTCACTAAACTTTATTGTAACAAATTAATAATATTGTATTTATCGTTGAAACTGTAGGCGAGAAGTGTTCTCCTGTGTGTGTGAGAACTGTTAGTTTATATGTTATTCAACCTCCAGTTTAATTGTTAATACACGTCGATCATGAATAACCATACATATAATCATGTAAGGTGTCAAGATTTTATTCGAAATTCCTTTGATTTAATTACAGCATTAATTCTTTGAGACATACTATTTATTGTGCCATCTATTACATCTACAGAATCTACAGAAATATTATCCAATTAATTTAAAATTCTTGTTTCAAATTCTTTGAATGATTCAGCTGTAATATTCTCACATATATAGTTTGGCGCTCTAAATGTGACAGTTTGTTATATTAATTATTAACTGGTTGGACTCACGTGTAGACGATGTGGGGCGGGTAACATGCTTTTCGAAGTTGTTGTTGTTGTATTAAATAATCCGTCGTTAGTACTGTGATAGTTGTATTAAATAATCCGTCGTTAGAAACTGTGATATAAATCCGCCTTCACAATATGAAATATGTTCTTTATTGGATTTAGATCTGGAGAACAAGGACACAGTATAGAGAAGACCAGTAGGGCCTCTCGGCGATGCAACATGTAGCTGGCTTTTTATGCAAAAAGATGCAGTTTACTGGCCAGGAAAGTTAGTCCAGCTTGCTTATTGGCCAGAAAAAGCAATTGACTGGCTGCCAATGCGTAATGAGCGGCCACACAAAATTTCAAATGAGTGGCCCTACTGGTCGTCTCTATACTGTCACGAGGAGGTATCACATGCATTTCTGCCTCGATTTCTTCAAGAGCATTCCATTTTTGTGTACGGTACACGTAGCACAACTCCTTTTCCATAAGCAACTGCAACCATAACATGAACCCTTCGTCCACCTGGAAGCTCTTTCGAACCTTTCGTCGTAATTTCCAATCCTTCGCTTTTCTTTCACCAAACTCTTGATTTCGGCGTCGTTGCTGTAGCAAATGGGTTATACTTGTGAACAAAGGAAACACCGTCTAAATAGAATGCGACCTCATTACACCAAGTCTCTTTGCCTTTCGTGCATAAATTAATCGTCTTTTTCTATCCTTTTCGCTCAACAATCCCTTTTTCCGAGCTTGCAAAAATCCGTATCCCAATAAGTTTAAATGCTGCGAGAATGTCTGCCTACTGGCCACCTGCAAACTTATTCCTCTTGCTGATACCAACAATTTAACATTGAAGTTCATATTTTCCTTTTTATATTTCTTCAACGATCTAAGTAAAATCTGTGAGCTCCGCTCATCAATCTTATTCGGTCTTCCCGTTTTGGAATGTTTTGATTTTCCTTCTGATTTAAAACCACTTTTGCATGTCCTCTCAGCAGACGACTTTGACATCTTACATTTTTGCATCTCCCTGTAGGATGCTGCAGAATCCATTCTTAAATACATTGCTAGTGCCCTTTGCTGGGCTGATATTTTACCTTTGTACACCATTCTTACTTTAAAATAACAATCACAGAAACCTTCTGCAAAGACGAACTATATATATTTCAACTTGCCTTTCTTACGTACTAATGATTATGGCGTTACTGAACCTCAAACTTTGGAAACTGCGTAATTAATTACCGAATTACCCGAAGTGATGATATTTCCCTGAGGGGCTTTGCCCGAGGGAAATATCACTGAGGGTAATATTTTGCCGAATCCTTCGAACAGAAGGTCTATAAATTATATATTATACTGAAAGTTAAAGAACCCACTAAGTTGAGAATAAACTTGCTGAATAACTAAGTGAATACAATGTTTAATTCCTTATTTTTACCTGAGTTTTTGACGTTTTCCCTTTAATATATTTGAGCTTGTATCCTTTGGATCATTGAAGGTAACAATACCTCCATTTTGTGGCAATGTGGTTGTTTGGGCCATCCAGTTCAGATCATTCAGTGACCATTTTAACTTTTGTGGTTTCCAACCACAGCCATGAAAGTAAAATTCTCGAGCAGGAATGATAAACAATATATCTTTTCGTATTGTATCACACAGTAACATGGTATCCATCAACAACAATTAAAGGGTATTATCAGTGGTAACTGGTTGGTTACCTGATGATTTTGTTTTGATAGATGTCATAATTTGTTGGTTGTTGATAAGCCTGCAGCATACTTTGTGAGAGCTCTCAAAGCCTTGCTTGCTGATTCCCTCATTGACCCAAAAGTTATCATAAGCATAACAGCCCTTAACACACTGAATGTGGGGCTTCGGTGGCTCAGTCGTCAGAGCAAGCACCTTTCACCTTAGAGTCCTGAGTCCGATTTTCACTGAGGATTGTACTTATCACACTCATGTGAAAAGAGTAAGTCAACGCACATTGCAAGGCAGTGCAATGTGCAAGGCAGCGCAAAAATAAGACTATGATGTACTGTTTATAAAAACTGTTTTAATATACGTACTTGTAGTCTTGTACAATAATTCCAAAGGATGTTTGTCACTGATAAACATCTAGATTAAATTATTTATTTGACTAATAAAGGAATATATATAAACTACTTGCCTTCCTCTTGGATGTTGGCCCACAGGGGACATGCTATAAATATAAACATTGACCTTCGGAATTATATTTAATGCCTTTGAAATTTTATGTGTATGGCGGGTGATGTGTGTCAAAATTATTTTGAATATTTTGAGACGATACTGATCCATTTGGCAACAATAACACTCAATTTTGCAACTACAAAATTATACTTCATAACAATAAACTTGTATTTGTCAAGCATTGTTATCTATTTGGCAACAACAAAAATATATTGTAAGCCATTGCATAAGAGAATTTGGCAAAGTCAATCCAGAATTTGGCAAAGTCAATCCCATAATCCAGTGCCAGCAGCATTGTTTAAAATGGCGCCAAAACATTGAGGAAGCAGTAAATGTTTTGCTAGATGAAACAACAATTGGTATGTGCGTACTTATTGCTATTGCACAACAATAACTTTATTCAGTAAACCTAAACCGAGCAATGAACCTGTTTTATTAGTGTAATGCACTTTTTTCAGAGCATACTACTAACCCTATTGAAGAGGGATCAGACCTAACAGAAATCATGTGTGGACTAAAGGAGAATCTACCTATTGATGGCATTCAAAGGTTTAACTCTTTAATGTTTTTCGCCTTGCGCCGTAATTACGATCGGTTGTTTCAAATGTAAATATCGCCAGACGTGTTTATTCTCTGGCAACAGGACACGCTTCATTCGATAGCTTATGACTTCCTCTTTAAAATTATATTTAGTTTGTCCCGGTTCATATTACATATCCAAATTAATTTGCATACATGTTCATAAATTATCTAAAAAATTTACAATTATTGTTGAAATAACCCTGAATTGCCAGAACAGGGTTCAGAATTTTCGAGCAAATGTTAGCAAATGTTGAACCAAAATTGTAGCTCATATAAAAAGGAATATTATTGGAAAGTTTCATTGCATTTGAAGAACTAGAAAGTATTTTATTTTTTGAAAGTCGCATGCAAAATGCCGAGATCGTTGAAATTTGATTCCCGCACGCGCAAATTAATTAGGAAATGCCATATAAGGTCAGTGTTGATTGCTATAAACCAATGAAAATCCGCCATCTAGGCAATTAAATCACGCGGAATCGATTGTCGGTACTTTCAATACGCTAGGATGCAAAGCCGCGGATATTTAGCTTCCGAAGTTACCCGAGCGTGCGCCGACAAAACCGGGATTTCGCAATAAAGACGGGATTTTCACGAGAAAAGTCGAGAATTGTCATAAAATGGCTAGTTTATTTAGTATATTTATTTAAATACATCCTTTCGAACAGGATTTTCAAGAGCTATCCAATGGTCATATAATTAGTTTGTATTATTGTTAATTATTGTTAATTTGTAAACAATACAAAGTTCAGAGGTGTTTGCAAGGGGCTAAATTGGCCGCGTAGCATTGTAAACAAACACAATTTACTTCGCTAAAGACATCGTAAAACGCTGAATCGAACAGTGGTATTTTCATCTACATAGCATGCACTGAACCGAAGATATGAAAACTGCAAAAATAGGACGATATCGTCCTACTTTAGTCAGCACAAAACAATTTAATATAGATCGTCAAGAGCTCTGGGAGGACAGCGTAGCAACATTCATGAACCCTAAATTCAACGCACAAGATTTCTTGGTGAAGCTGGAATAGATGCTGGCGTTCTTTCCCGAGAATATGGACTTATTCTGCGTAAAGAAATCTTCTCCTCTAATGCAAACCTATTTGAAGGAAAAGAAACCAGAAAATTGCCAATATATAACATCAATGGCATTCTGTCAAATCTGTATTATCTGGCTTGGAAAATGGTGGCTTACTTCATCATTCATTTAGATATTGGTATCCCAATGTTAAGTCCTGCATGCTATAATTATCTTGTTTACCAACATATTGCAAAAGCGTCAGAATACTGTTCCATTGAGGATATACCAGATTATGAAACAAAAGATTGGATTAACCAGGTAAAAAATCTTTAGGAACTTGTATTGCATGATAATGAGTAACTGGACTGACCTGTTAATCCCTCATATTATTTCTCAAGATCCACATATGAAGCAAAGACCGACAAAGAGATACTGGAGTTGATTCAGAGTAATTACATGATTGATTCATTGCTAAGATCAGGATGGGTTAATTCAGTTACCTTATTGAACCGAGATATTGCCTTGCAGAATTTAATCATTCATGAGGTGTTGGTAAAACGAAAGGAAGTTTTAGATCAATTTTGTAAGGGTCTAAAAGCACTTGGTGTCCATTCAGACATGTCCAGAACCAATGAAAGTTTATTTTATTGCTCAGCAGACACAACTTTCAACTGCAACAGTACTAGGGCTGTTTGCTGACATTGATGAACATCAAGAATGTGAAAGATGTGAGAAAGCCAGAGGATTTTTTATTGAATGCATTAACTTTTTGGAAGCAGGTACTTACTGCTTAGGGATAGTATTAAGTTATTTGTTTCATTTCGTATTGTAGAAACTTGTACACTGTCAGTATCAAATCAACAATTTATTTTTTAAACAAATGAGTATATTAACTGACTCAGTGGAATTTTTTAGAACAGTATTTAATTTTCACAGAGAAGTTGCTGAAGTTTTTTTAAATATTTAGTTATATACAGTATAACAAAAATAACTTGACATATTAATTAAACTAATACATATTTACACCACTTACATTTCAGATGAAGGTGAAGATGGTCTAAGTTTCTGTGTTTCTGTGTTATATGACATGTGCTGAAGAAATCCCACCCCTTGGAATACCACAGAAAATTGAAATTGTCTATGTTGATCAGCCGGATTTCTTTGCAGAAACATGCTTGTATGAGTTAAAAGTTCCAAATAGCTCATGAATCTCTTGAAGATTTCAGAGATGCATTCCTATGGGCTTGTGCTCACAACAAAGGCTTTGGGGTCGTTTGAGGACAAGTGAGAGAAAGTCTTATTGTTAGTTGGGACAATTTAACTTTTTTGAAAAGTCCCTGTTCATTTTTATGAATAATTTACATTATGTTAATTTCATATCCATAAACAATAATAGACCTAACTGGTTAGTAATTTCATTACAATGAGCCAAGTTGTTATTGTTGCATAGCATTTTGGAGATTTACTACACTTGGTGACAAAAACTGTAACACCCTCATGTATATCTCAATTCCATAAGTTGAACCTGGTTCATGTGGACTTATCTGTGATGAGAGCTGATGAAACTGTTCTTCTGTTAATGAAAGGTCCACAGATGGAACTGCAATAGTGTTTTCATCTGCACCATTGCACAAATTTGTTGGTAGTGGACCATCCCAATCTATTCCAAATGCATCAGCTTCATTCTTAAAAAATATTGTTGTTTTTGAATGGTTTCCTCTTATGACTTTACATATAATTTAAACTACATATAAAATATATAAATAAATATAAGTGTAGGTTTAGGTCTGCGAAACGCAAAGAGTGCTCGACAACATATAGTTAGAGCAAATTATAGATTTTTGCTTACCTCAAAACTGGTCTGCAACAGGCTGTTTCATCTGTAAAAGAATCATCAGGCAGTGATGATTCTTTTATCGATGAAACAGCCTGTTGCAGACCATATAATATATATTTATATTATAAGTAGTATCTAACGAGTAATTTGATTGGCTAATTCGCGTGCTTTATGACGCAATAAAGCACGGCCACCGTTTTCATTTTTTCTCCCTTTGTCCCCGCTTGTTAAATTTTCCTCGGAATTGTCAATGCAATATGAACAAAATTATAATAGTTTTAAATCCAAAGCAAGAAAAAGTAGACCTAAACGAGATGGAAAAAGCCAGCCAACAAATAACAACGGGATCCATAAACGGCAAATAAAGATTCGTAGCTATTTCTGAGTTTGAAATATACTTTTTTGCTTGAAAGTTCGCATTCAATGGCGACAAGAAACGCGAAAATCTGTCTATGATTGTGCACCATATTTGAAAAATTTTCAACAGTTTTTGTGCCTTTTTAATCCCTAATTTTTGTTGAGTTGCAGTTTTGCTCCTTCTTCGCCGCCAGAATTCGCGAGTTGTTGCCAAGCAATGAAAACATTGAAAAGCTTATGTGACGTCGGTGATTACATGTTAGGAGAATATCAATATTGATCTTTGAACAAAATTGTTTACTGTGCTTATCAACGACTTATAATATAAAGAATTGTGAACGAGATTGCAGGTGTTGTTATAGGTAATCGACTTGAGGAATGTTGGGAGAATACTCGTATTCTCCCAACATTCCCCCCTCGTGCATTATTACACCATAACGGCACGCGACTCGTTTTTTAATTCTTAAATATATAACATATAGATTGAATTAGGAAAACTTCATCTAATTATAGGTCATCTAATTATGGGTCACATTGTGCTGGTATAACCTTGTTAAAATCATGATAATTAGGTACATAAATATATTTATAAAATCTTTGCAGAAATTACCTCAGTTAATTCCTCAAACACTGATCCTCTTTGGGTGCCCATTTGTAACTGCCCTTCGATCCACATCTGCATGGGTGTCTTTCCTCCAGTTCCCGAAAGAACATGCGCACTCCAAGACTGTACAAACTGTGCGAGACATTTGTTTATAGGTGGAATGAAGACATAATGCAATGCAAAAATGTGCACATTATTGTCAGGATCCAGCATATCACAGCTTTCCAAATGATAGAACAGGTGATAGAACAAGCAAGCCACTTGATAAAAAAGATCTCTCCACAATCGTTCGATGCGCTGATTATGGACGCTCTTCCCTGTAATCATGCTACCTCTTCCTGGTCCTCTATGTGGGTGTGACAGCATATACATAGAAATTTTGACAGTTTCTCCACCTTTGTCTGATCAAACCCGTGATGGAAGTCCCCAGCAATCAACAGCTTCTTGAAATAGTTCCAAAACTGTTTCGGCACGGTTGTTATTGGAGCATGATAGATATACTGGAACTCTTGAAAACCCATCTATTGCTCCATGGATAATCATTTTCCACCTAAGTTTAAATATTTAATTCAAGGGAGTAAGAAGTTATTTCAGAAGACATAGCAATATTGGAAATAGTTGTTCGATAACGCATTACATACTGTACACACAGCACCAAAATGGAGATTGCTATTTCGCTACATTGATTCTCTTAGGCTGATCAAAGAAGAACCGCAGCAGGCAGTATTTTCTGCTTGTGCAAATTTGGAAACAATCACTCGAGAACATTTCAACTTATATCACATTTCAACTCATTTCAACTTATAAGCTCACTTTCCTTGTGGTCGTTTGAGCACTCTTGCCCCAAGACACTCACACATGTCTGGATGCGCATGTGTCCGAGTATTGTACCACATGCGCTTGGTGAGAGCAAGAGTATGGTGTATAAATACGAAGTCACTCGCATCTAGATTGCGTTACAAGTTGCACTGACAAGCTGTTGAACGGCGAAACATGCATGTCTGCAGATTTAATTTATATGTAATATATACAAACCGCTCGAGAGGTCTTTATCTGATTTAAAACATCGAGGAGCAGCCGAGTGTTTTAGATCTGATAAAAAAGAGAACTGCAAAGGTTTTTATATATGACTTAAAAAATGACTTGTTTTACTCTTCACTGGGCATTGGAATTTTTGATTGATTTGTTCTACGCCGCCAAAAATTGAAGGAGGAAAAATTGAGCAAGTCTATATCAAATATATAGATCCGCTATGTCATGAGTTTCCTTTGTATTTTGCTTATGAATAATTAATGAATTTTAGAAATATATATATATATATTACCTAATAAGTTTATGGTAGCCATCTATGTGCCACAGAGAGTTCGGTCCTTCGACAGAGTATTTTCGTCTGTAAACTGCAGCCATCCATCGTACAGTTGTGCCTTCTGGGTCAACCCTGTGCAAGGATGAGCGCACTCTATGCTGTTGAATTTTCAGCCCTCAAGATCTTAAATGGCCAATCACCATTCGATAACCGCATTTTGGATGACTCAATTTTATTTCACTCACTAAACGATCCAATTCTTCATCAGTAAGAGAAGCAAATGGCTGGGAAGAGCTAAGTCCTTGTTCGCGCATTCGTCTTCTGACCGTACTCAAGGAAATGTCAAACATATTAGCTATACTCACAGCAGTGAAGTTATGTTCGATTAAATACACCAATTAGTCTCTGGAAAAATCAAATTTAGGTCTCCCTGCAGTTGACACTAGCATTCTTGTTGCTGTTCTTGCTTCGTTATTTTCACTATTTCCATAATATCAACCAAAAGTCTAGCTTGAATAAGATATCAACTATACGTATTAGGATCTTGTGCTGAGAGAACAGCAAGGCATCGATAAAGAGCTTCAGAGCAATCGCGAATATGATCTATTATATGAGGTTCAGGATCTGGTGATCCTGAACCTCATATAATCATTGTTTAAAAGCATTTCCAAGCGAGTTAAAATTGAATTTAGCACTTCGTTCGGTTGATAGTGACCCGCCATCTTGTTTCTAAACTTGCAAACTCGCAATGCATTTTGGGATCGTTGTTGCCAAATGTTCACAACATCATGGAATTAGCGAAAGTGATATTTGTCGTCTTAAAAATATAAGTTTAAATTTGTAGTTGCAAAATTGAGTGTTATTGTTGCCAAATAGATAACAATGCTTGACAAATACAAGTTTATTGTTATGAAATATAATTTTGTAGTTGCAAAATTGAGTGTTATTGTTGCCAAATGGATCAGTATCGTCTCAAAATATTCAAAATAATTTTGACACAGATCACCTGCCATATATGTGAGGCTAAAGACATTTCTAAACCAAGAGGAGGAATATCCTTGCATCCAGAGGAAAAAAACATATCTCTAAAACTCACATCAACAGTGCATTCCTCAACATCCTGGAGGTAGTCATTCCAGAATGAAAGAATCTTAGACTCTGGAAAGAAGGATTAGTAAGGCAGGTCTGGGCATCAGTAGCAGATTTACAGTTAATTAGTGCTGGTAAATAACCCCTTAATTCCGAATCATAAACGTCGTTTATGTCTACAGAAGCAAAACGACTACCATATACCAATGAACGATATAATCCTGGAGAAAAGCAACTGATGGCCGGACCACCATGTACTAGTGCTATGGCTATAATTTGGCCTGCAAAAAAGTAGTAATCATTGACATGACATGTTGCATTGCAGGATAGAAACTTCTTTTTTCTGTTCCACAGAACATTTGAGAATTGATAATCCACTCAAGAACAAGTGTAAAGAACTCCCTTTTAGGACCACCTTGTTCTACCGCACCCTCAGATTTACCAATGTCATCACAGAATTTCAAAGATATGATTAAACTTAGATATGTTTTCTTGGTTAATAACAATAGCTAACTGTTGCAGAATTTGGTAAAGAGTCTCTTGCTTATTCCATAGTTCATAGAGACAGGGTTTGGAAGCTGGGGGTGTGGCCAAACTATGTTATTGTTCTATGTCACATGACAATACGAGTGCATTGAAATTCGAGAAGTATATAAGGGAAACCTTACTCTATGGCTATAGCTCGTTTAAAAAGCATGTTTTTTTAAAGATATTTTAGAAGGCAGGAGCTAATTGCTCAATTTATGGTTGCGGAACTAGTAGAAGCACGTAGGTGTTGGTATTTTTCGAATTCCAACAAAATACGACGATTTATCGACGAAAACTCGCGAAGCGTGGGTGCTTCGAAAAGAACCTTGTCGAAACATGTAAGTTTCTTTCTTATCAGTTACTGATAGATTCTGAATATGGAATTATTGATATTTCAGTATTAACGCTTGAAGTTATCGCTTGTTGCGAGCTTGTATAATTCAATATGGTGTTTCAATTGTAGGGCATATGGAAATTTAATACTGATTTACATAATACGCTTCAGTAATTATGCATGGGGTTCAAGCCATATGCTCAAATTTACCGGAATACAGAAATTCAGGATAACTCCCACTAAATCATACTTTTCTTTAACATGTATTATAATATTAGTAAAAGTGCAATTTCAGAGAGTTACATCATTTAATATATGCCCAATTGCTTATGGATTGATATGAGCTAGTGGTCAGAATATAAGATCTACAAGATAATTTTTATTTTCCTATATACAATTCATTGAAATGGTGGTAGACTGTTAGTACTTGTGTAAAATATACTTGTATATTAACAAGGTTTTTGGTCATGTTTATAGTTCCCACCTGCAAAAGACTTGTGCCTGGAGCTGTTCCTTCCCTAAATTGACCAGAGAAAGGCATACCCTCCACCTCCATAACTGCACCCAGAAGTGAACTTGTTCGACACAAGCCCAAACCAAAACAATACCATTCAAGCCTCGAATATTTTAAAAAGAAGGTTGAGAAATTTGTGGTTGTAGGACTTGGAATTATTAACCTCAAATGTGACTGAAAAAGGCCCCCTCCTGGCTTAATAGAAGATTTATGGTTATTTATTCTGTGCAAGACAGAATATCTGTTTAGATGGACTATACAGATCAAGCAAGCATTGGATAAACTATAAGACTAGAATATTATATCAAGAAACACAGTATTTGTATTTATATTTGTTTAGGTTTGTTATGTTGAAATCATTTTAAATTGATTTCATAATATTTTAATTGAACAAAAGTCTATATCTACAAAAATCACTATCAGATACAATTTTGGTCGACTCCTTCAAGAAAGAGAACAAATAATATGCAGAAATTAGTATTTACATTGTGGGTAGGCTCAGATTCAAGCTGTTGGGGTTCTCCGTGCATGCTATGGTGCATGCAAGAGCCCCAACATATGGAATCCGAACTTACATTGAAGAATAGTGTAGATATTATTTACAGCTGAAGTTCTCTGTCAACCTTTAACTGTTTCCTTAAAGCCTTCTTTTTCTTTTTAAAGTAATTTATACTTGTTAAGGATATCTTGTGCAAAGGAGAATCCTCTGACAGTTGCATATAGTTTGATAATGTTTTCAAAACATAAGTTTTGACACTCCTTTGACACTGCAACATCACATTGTTCAACCATATTGTTCCACAAACCTTTTGCTATAATGGAGAAGCTTGGACCTCCTCAACAACTTTATCCACAAGTAATGGGGTAGGTTTGCCAATTCTTGTGTGCTTTCTAAACACAATTCAGGAATTTCTGCAATATTTACCAGCCAGGAATTGGGTGCCCACAGTGCTCCTTGGGAAATTGAAGAAATGTAGTCATTTTCTTCAGCAGGTACTTTCATTGAAAACAATAATGCTTGTAACTCTTGGTTTCTTAATGAATCTGCATTTTTGGAATTCTTGCTCTTTCCATAATGCTTGGATTACATAGGCAGCAACATAAGCAAGGGGTCCAAGCTTGTCGGGTGTGATGGATAATTCACTCTAAACAGAAGAAATGAAAATATTAAAATGATTTTCTGCTTTAACCCACATACACCTAACACTCTCATGGGTAAGTAAAATCATCTGGCATTAATAGACAGAATAAAAAATACCAATTTTAGTGCTATCTGGTGTTAAATTAGGGCGCATAATAAAGTAGGGTGCATCTGGGTGCATTGCAAGCTAATAGGTTAACCAGAGACACTGGCAGTTTTGTTAACCCATTAACTGGCAGTACCCTACCAATGATGAGCAAAAGGGTCTGGCATTAGACAGAGTGACATACTAAAGTAGGGTGCATCTGGAAGCATTGCAAGCTAATAGGTTAACAAGAGACACTATTTTGTTAATTAACCCATTAACTGGCAGTACCCTACTACTGATAAGTGAAATTGTCGTATTTCAGTAATACTACACTCTAGTAATTTCTGAATTTGATGGCTCGAAAGCCTTTGAAGTTTGCCTGCCTTCCAAACCATGTCTCTATGAACTATGCTTATTCTCATCCTCGGCAGTTGGCTCTTTAACACTTTGCTCCTCTGTCTCTGATTCACTGCCAATACATGTATATTCAGTAGTCTCATCTAGTAACCAAGATGCATACATAGTATCTGTCGATGTGCTTGCTTCTCCACTAGTTTCTCCACTAGTTTCTCCACTAGCTTCTCCACTAGTTTCTCCACTAGTTTCTCCACTAGCTTCTCCACTAGTTTCCTTCTCTTTCTCAATATGACTACAAAATTATGAGAATAATATTACATTTACCCAATATGTAACTGTCCCTTATACCTTATTTTTTAAATGCATCCACTAAGCACTCTAATGCCTACAGAAAGCCAGATGAAAATATTTTATAGTGTTCTTAAATTCACAATAGCTAAATAATGCAACAAAAACCAGTGGCATACCGTGCGGGGGTGTTACCCCCTAATTTTTAAAAAAGCTGTAAGTATATTAGCCTTTGTCAGTTAAAAAAAAGCTAGAACTTGAAAGCAACTTGATCGGTAAATCATAAAATTTCAAACAACCATAGGGCCGGTGGCGGCAATTTTCCTTAGGTTGACCACCCCCCTACCCCCCAGTACTTATTTTGGGGTCCCGTTGACTGAAACTCCTGGCTACGCCACTGGTAACGTTGTTAACAGAGGATTAGCAACTAACATCATTATTTTTTTCCTTGCATCATCAGTAAATTTTGGAATTAACCCCCCCTGGGAAAACGTTCACTGTATGCCACACTCTCCAAAAATTCATACCAATTCATAGTACTGCAGTATATGTACTATATTGCAAGTACTTACCTTCCAAGTGATTCTTCATTTAGATCTTCAAAATGAACAGGCTGTATAATATAAAGGACATCATTACTATGATGATAGTTTCAAAGCTTATGTCAAGGGTCTATGGGAAAAAATCAAGAAGTTTCAAACTGAAATGAAAATCACAGGAAGTCCAAAGTCGAAATAATGCACCTATCAATAGCAGAGACATGGTCAAGTATTTTAGTAGTGTAGAAAACGTTCTAGAAAGGGCTGTAAAAAGTAAACTCTCGGATAACGTTGCTTATATTACCATAGATACTGATAGCAGCATTTATATTTTTGAGAAACACAAGAGGGTCCAGGATGGAATCAGAGCCTTTTTTAACTAATGTACTGAAGGGGCCAAAGCCCCCCCCCCAGTCCCCATGTTGCCCCCCCCCCCAGTCCCCATGTTGCCCCCCCCCCCAGTAAGATATTTAGCGCCCCCCAAGTAAGCTATTCCCCCCCCCCAGTGAAGGTCCCTTTTGTCCAAAGTATAAGCAAAAGAGGGAAAAAATTGAGTTTAGAGGAAAGTTATGGTATTCTCACAACAAAACCTGGTTCCATTTAGATGGGATATATAAAAAATTGTCTCTGAAAATGCAGGAAATCAAGCCACAGAAACTCAAGAACACAAACATTTTCTGGAGGAGGAACCCCAGATCCACCTTCCCACACCTGTGATACACCACCTACTTGTTACGTCCCCTTTCAATTATGGCCCTCCCCACTAACAATTTCTTAAAAAATGCCCTGGATGGAATGGACAATAATCTGATTGTTCCTCCATTAAAACGTGCATGCAAATGATGCAATATGCTATACAATGTGATGGATTTTCCTGAAAGTTTGATCAGAACAGACTACACGCATTTCAATCAATTGTGAAAGTACATTTTTAATGGTAACTTTACTAGAAATTTAGACCATTTTATAGAACATAAAGTTTAGTAAGTTTGAAAGGAAAGCAGAAGTTCATTCACATACATGTACAATCAGAATGACAAGTCCTAAAAATAGTCGAGACATTTTCATAACCTTTTATGGGATAATGGTTTTGTTTTTTCGTTAGTTTATAATGTTTTATTATTTATATCAATTGTACAATTTTGACAGCAAAACAAAGCAATATTATCGAATTTATATACTTACTATTCTTGAACTATCGTTGTGTTGTACTTGTTGTTTGCTTTGCTTTGCTTCAAGTCACTGTTTTCATTGCCCGAATTATATCCAAGTTCATTGAAATATGCTGACAAATATTCTGCACAACGGCACAAATATAGAACAATCTTTGAATATGGTTTACCGATTTCTTCTTTATATCTTTGTAATGTGAACGACTCATCAGAGCCAGGCAACAACTCTGCTTTGGTCTTGTCCGTGTAAAGAAGGCAATAGAATAGCTTTTCTTCATTCTTTATTACATCCTTATTAAAACGATGATGTTTTTCTACTGCTTTTGTCAACATCTCGTCGTATGTAATAACTGATGCCACTGTCAGAGGTAATGTCGCGTTATTGCCTCTCTTAATCCGTAGACCTCCGTCCTTGTTTACCATAATTCCAATTTGAATTTTACATGTTAACACTTTTGAGGATGCTTTAACCTGTTGCCATTTTTTTTGGTGAAATGTTTTGTTCGATCTTCTTCCTTAAGTGGTAGAAATTGAGTAAAGGATATCCGCGCACTGGAGGTCGCTTGTGCTGCTTGTGGAGGTCGCTCGCTACTTTCATTTTGTGTACTTACTTCTTTAATGGTACTTTCATTCACTTTACTTCCACAGTTATGACAATATTTTGCATTAGACACACACGATTTGCCACAGTGCTTACAAAACATAACTGCCTACATATCATTGCTTCAAACAATGGGATGCACAAAGAACACGTGTAACGGATGAGTACAAAGTGCATGCGCATTGCCCCGCCCCTTATATCAAATTCTGAAGGCTCTGATATAAAATTCTGAAAGCCCTTATATAAAATTCTGAAGGTCCTTATATAAAATTCTGAAGGCCCTTATATAAAATTCTGAAGGCCCTTATATAAAATTCTGAAGGCCCTTATATAAAATTCTGAAGGCCCTTATATAAAATTCTGAAGGCTGTTGTACAAAATTCTGAAGGCCTTTATACAAAACTCTGAAGGCCCTTATATAAAACTCTGAAGGCCCTTATATAAAATTCTGAAGGCTGTTGTACAAAATTCTGAAGGCCTTTATACAAAACTCTGAAGGCCCTTATATAAAATTCTGAAGGCCCGTATATAAAATTCTGAAGGCCCTTATATAAAATTCTGAAGGTCTAACATATAATTCAGAAGGCCTCACATAAAATTTCAAAGGCATTGAATATAATTCCGAAGGTTAATGTTAATATTTATAGCATGTCCCCTATGGGCCACCGTACTCTTGAAAGTTCTGGCTATAAAATCCAATATTATAGGCAAAAATCCTTGCAATGTCCATTTTAAACCAAATTACGGCTCTTGCTCCATATATTTTATAGGTATTTTAGCAGCAAGTTACATGGTTTGCCCCTTCTTCAGAAACTATGGCAAAATTCCCAATGAGCACATCCACAGTTTTTTATAATCATCCTTCTGGTATGTGCGACACAACATGCGCGAGGACACCAACTTCAATGTGTTCCGACATCAGTTGCCCTTCTATTCATTCTTTATTCTATGGCAGGGCTCCCAACATTGCTGTGAATCCTTATGATTCCTTAGACTCTAGGTTGTAGTTCCTTAAAGCCCTTAGATTTTGCAAAATTTCCTGTTTTAGAATTCCAAATATACTTGTATCTCAATCTTTAAATTCATATTTCTCTACGGTAATTAAACACAGTGTAATTTTATAAAACAAAAACCAAAAAATGAAAACATCTTGAAACTTCTTCGGAAAATCCAGGATATGAACAAGACGTAAATTTTCTTTTATGTCATAAGCCTGTTTCCGTTAAACAATCATGTTGCCAAAATTCGGTTTTCGTTTCGCCTCATGTGAAAACATCCGTCTAGTGGAAAAGGGGAATTTTAGGTAGTATCTTGATGTTTCGTGCACGAATATATTTCTCTTTGATCTTTGATTTTGACACCTACGAGAGCCTCAATTCATAATCATTTGCCAGCAAAACGGGAGAATATAACCAAATTTTGCTTCTAACTTGTACACATATTACATGTGATCAAGTGATCATAATGTGGCCAGTTTGTGGCTGTTACGTTCACCCACAGGCATCCCAAGGTCACATTGTTGCTATTTAATTTTTTTTTTATTAATAATTTTTTATTATTGCTGTTTGTATTTTATGGTATATTATGTGTATGTGTTATGTCTGTTATGTTATGTGCCAGAAATGGTATGATGGAATTAAATATATATTTATTATTGATGGTTAGGGTACTTCATATTAGCAAATTATAGTAGACTTGATAGTCGAATATATTGTCTCATCGTGTTGACTTGGTGTGATTTTAAATCCACTTTGAGGATGGTATTCTTCAATATTAAGGAGGTAAATATAGCTGGTAACGAACTCGCATCGGCTTCACAAATTTCGCGTCGCATAATAATGCATCGAATCGCCAAAAACAACAGATCCATAAAGCCCATTACATTTCATTATCACATTCATCGTCTTCAGCAAACACAAGAGATTTTTGTCAGTGAAAATCCATAATTTGTTCGATTTTCTGACAATCTCAGGCTCCGTGGCTGTCGATACCGGGATATTCAGTTGAGAACTTGCGAGTTCGAATTACACTCTCATTGTTATTGGTTGATTCGATCGCGCACACGCGAACAATGTAATGAACCAATAACAATAGAGAGTGTAATTCGAACTCGCGAGCTCTCAACTGAATATCCCCGGGTATCGACAGCCACGGAGCCTGAGATTGTCAGAAAATCGAACAATTTATGGATTTTCACCGACAAAAAATCTCTTGTGTTTGCTGAAGACGATGAATGTGATATGTAATGGGCTTTATGGATCTGTTGTTTTTTTGGCGATTCGATGCATTATTATGCGACGCGAGAAGGATTTGTGAAGCCGATGCGAGTTTGTTGGAGCTATATTTACCTGCCTTCTCCTTAATATTACATAGAATACCACCCCCTCAAAGTGGATTTAAAATCACACCAAGTCGATTGCAACTTGTAGTAGAAGTAAGTAACTTTATTTCTACATTTGACACAATATTTTAGCAATTTTTTGACAATATATATTCGACTATCAAGTCTACTATAATTTGCTAATATGAAGTACCCTAACCATCAATAATAAATATATATTTAATTCCATCATACCATTTCTGGCACATAACATAACAGACATAACACATACACATAATATACCATAAAATACAAACAGCAATAATAAAAAATTATTAATAAAAAAAAATTAAATAGCAACAATGTGAGCTTGGGATGCCTGTGGTTCACCTTCAACATAACTGCATCGTCGTGCTGTCGTAAACAATGATGCTAAACAACCTGTTGCCAGACATTTCAACACTGGCAATCACAGTGTTTCAGATATGAAAATTCGAGCTCTGTGTCCCATTCCTGGTAACATAACATAACATAACATACACTTTATTTACTCTCGAATTTACAGAGTAGCTCAACAAATGAGCTAATATCTTCGAGCATGCAATACTATATGAATAAATATATATCTATCTATACAATTTAATTTAAGAAAATTCCAGCACACTAATTGCTGTTTTAAATTTATTAATATCCATTATCATCCTGAAATCATTATCTAGTGAGTTCCAACTCTTTGCTGCTAAATATTTAATAGACTCCATTCCAATCCATACTTGGTCATCCTAGGTTTAGTTAAAGTCAATATATTTTGGCCTCTAAGCATATACTTGGAGATTCTAGCATTAAATAACTTTTTTAAATAATTGGGATACCTTGGATACAAAAGGCTCTTGAACACCACAGACAGCATACTATGCATTCTGGCATTATACAATGTACTAGTGTTGGTTTGAGATATCAACTCATAATAACTAGACTTTCTATCCTGAAAAATATATCTTAATATGCGTCTATTTAGAGATTCCAATTTTTCAGTATTCCTTTTACCACAAAAATGCCAAATAAGGGAACAATAGCGGAAGTGCAGCAAAAGAAAAACTCTATACAGCCTCAATAATAGTTTTTTGCTAAAACGTCTTCTAAACCTCTTTATGACACCAAACTGATTGTTGACCTTGTCGCATATTGTTGCAATATGACAATTAAACTTCAATTCGTTATCTATTGTTACTCCTAATAATTCGATCGATTCGTTTATAGGGAATGCAAATTTGTGATTACGATTACCAAGGACCATTGCTTGATGTTTTCCAGAATTCACAATCATGCCATTATTGCTGTACCATGTATTTATAATGTTCAGTTCATGTTCAAGCTTACTCTCTAGAACTGCAGGATCACGATCAGAGTTGTACAACTGTTCATCGTCTGCATATGCATTAAGTGTTCCCAACTTTATATTGTAAAACAAGTCATTGATGTGAACATTAAACAATATTGGCCCCAAGATGCTACCTTGTGGAACTCCCCTATTAAAGGGAAATGGCAATATAAATTTTTTCATCTTTAAAATAAAGCTTACCTTAAAACTTACTAAAAATGAGTAAAAGTTTAATCTTTAGACAGTTGCGTCCGTAGAAAATAGCGATTGTTTATACCCAAATATTGTGTTTCGTCCGCCATCTTGAAATGAATTCTTGATGCTAATTTATGCAGATTCGATATGTGTGACGTCACAACCTGGGTTGAAGGTTATAGCGCGAAATGCAAATATTTTGCCGGCAATTCTTTCAGGATGTACTGTCCCGTTTACGAGTGCACGAGCGATAGCAAAAAGAATACTGAAAAGAAGATACACTTTTTCTCATTCCCAAAGCCGAGTAGTAAGGAAGAACAAAAACGATGCGACATCTGGATTGAATTTTGCAAGCGAAAAAGCTTCGTTCCGTCAAAATGCATGTGTTTGTGTTCATTACATTTTAGCCCAGATGCATATATTCCCTCACATTCTCCTTACTTTTTGGAGTCAATAAACTTTTCTGGAAAACGCAAATTAATTCTTAAACCCGACGCCGTACCGACTATAAATAAAGCACTTGATGCAGCTAAATCAGACAAGCCTTCAGAAACAAAGAAAAGACAGACAGGAATTCTGTCGAGGAGAAAAGTGAGTGTATCATGATACTGTGTACTATGAATTATTTACCTCATTGCTTATGGATCCAACTTGATGTGGTAGGGAGGGGGAGTGGATGCTGGCCATGGGGAGGGGTGCAACTGTTGGCTAAGGCAGTATTAACAGCCCCCAGCAAGGTCCAACTAGAGGTGGGGGCATCTTAGAATCTAAAGTAGTCAGAAAGCCAGGGCCAAATAAATTGCTGAATATTAATAAGCATGAACAGCTGAGGCGTGGCAACATGGCTATATAATTCAAAACAATGGATATGATAGGGAAATTGGAACCCCGTCTTGGCCAAGGCTAGGGGGAGGATGCTCACACCCCCCCCCCCATATCCATCCCTGAATAAGAAACCATACATAATATAATGCAAATACACATAGTTTTATTTGGTTTTGTTAAGGAGGTTGATTACTTGATTTCTCAAGCAGAAAAATATGTTGAAGTGACAAATGCCACAGAAATAGCAGAAGCCACACCTAGTACTGAAACATGCGAACAAGAGGTTACATGCAACGTCAACAGACCCTTAAACTCAGTCCATGTTCAGACTTTGCCAGTGGAATACTTTGGGAGAAGTCAAGGTACACAAACAAAAAAAAGTACCAAAACCATGGTCACAAAAGGAACACAAACCTGCATCACCAGTGACTTGTTGTCAAATTACTTGTCAAAGCCCAAGATGGTCTCAACCTGTTCACAAACTGATCCAGTCAACATGGTTATGGACAAAGATGAAAAAGCCGATAGTGATGAAAGTGGGAAAGAAAGTAAAGGTGTGAGCATTACGCAGGCCGCATTGGAAGTTAGCAGTAGTGCTAAAGATTCAGACCTAGAGCAATCAGCAGACGAGTCAGATGGTGAAGAAAGTTGTGATGAGGAAAGTTGTGATGAGGAAAGTTGTAGTGAAGACTATAGTATGACATCAGGCGAGGAAAGTGAAATGGAAGGATGTCCTGATAAAGACAAGGAGCTGGATGATGAACCAATAATTCTCACCAGTGAGAAGTCTGTGAAGGACCAATTAAAATTTATAATTTGTGAAGAGTCTATTGCAACAACATTTGGTGTGTGCTTTAAATGCAGAAGCCGCTGCTCTGTTTTGGTCACAAGTATAATTGGAAGCTATTGTAAGATTTTAATCTCATGTTCATCTTCAGCAGAACATGATATATCATGGTCAACAGGACCCCTTATAAATAGATTACCTGCTTTTAACCTACTTATGGCAGCTACTATTTTAAGCACTGGTATGGAATCTAACAAAACAATGAGATTTATGGAATCGTTAAACATTTTGTGCTTCAAGAGGCGAGAGTTGTCAAACATCCAAAGTGCATATGTTATCCCAGCTGTAATAAGTGTTTGGAAAATGGAACAACATAAATTATTGGATGAACTAAAAGGAAAACCAATTGAGATAGCATCAGACATGCAAGTGGATAGTCCAGGACATTGTGGACTACTTGGTGCTGGAAGTACACTTGATGTAAACAGAAATGTCATTCTGGACACTCAAATAATCAAGGTAATTTCATGGGTTAATAAATAATGATATGCTAGCTACATATACTAACAGGGCTAACAAAAATCTAACAAAATATGTCATTATATTTATAGAGCGCAGAAGTTAAGAATTCAAATGGAATGGAATTGGAATCCCTTAAAAGGCAACTTCTTTAACTGGAAGAGTCTAATGTGGAAGTCAAGAAGCTTGTCACAGACAGACATACACAAGTATCAGCCTACATGGCTCAAGAAAGGCCAAATATCAAACATACTTATGATGTCTGGCATTTAGCAAAAGGTAGTTGCTCATATACATAAATATTTCCAATAGTTAGGGACACAGTCATAAGGGTTGCATATAGGCCCTGGTAAAAATTGTTCCTATTGTGTCATGTTTTCAACCCCTATTGCTTTTAGGGCCCCTTCTCGGGTGGGACATTTTTGTTCTCATTCTCAGCAGCCCTGCTTTTGTCTTAGTAACTGTTTGATGTCTGCATCTATAGGTGAGAAGAAAAGGTTGTTGAAAGCTGCAAAAACCAAGAAATTTCAAGCTATAAAGCCTTGGATTGGGGTACAGCTATTAAATTTAGAGTACTCGGTAGTCTGGTAGTGTTTGCTAAATTTGTGTAAGTGATTGGCAGAAATTAAATTTTACTTCTTTTTGTCTAGTCTATCATAAATCACATTTACTGGGTGGCCAGTTCAAACAAACAAGAAGCTGAAAGGGAGGAAAAGTGGTTGAGCCTTTTGAACCATATCATCAACGTGCATGTTCATAAAGATTTAAAAATTTTTAAGAAATGCACCCACGAAGTATTGGATAGAGAATGGCTAAAACCAGGTATGAGAGCCATGTACGTGTTATTTACAAATTAATATATAGCCTGCACACAGACACTTTTCCTCCCATTCCTGAAACTCAGAAAATCAAATTTTTCATTAGGATGGGATTTCAGCAAGAATTTAAAATTGCACCGTGGAGGCTTGTTTCCCCAAGAGAAATCATTTGCTTCAATCTTTTCTAAAATTCTTTATTTTTTTTGGTTTCTGACTAGGTTCTGCAGCATACAAGAAACTGGAAGAAATCTTAACCCGACCCAGACTAATAACAGCAATTCGGAAGTTATCAGACTACCACCAAACATCATCACTGGAAGCAAACCATGCACTGGATAACCAATTTGCAACTAAAAAGATATACTACCCATATCACTCTTTGATGGCCAGGTTTATATATATATATATAAATATACTGTATATGAATTTATACCAATTTGTGTGTTCTCTGTAAATAAATCATAAGTGGTTAACTACCTGTTAATTTTAGGTTGTTTTGCTCGAATATGCATTTTAATGAAAATTCACAAAGGAAACAAGCCAAGACAGAAAAGGGAGAAGACCGGTGGGTTGTCATTTATCCAAAGGTACACAAAGGGGAAAAATCTATTGCCAGAAAAATAAAAGAGGAAGCAACATACAGTAAGTTTAATAGCAGAATACAGTAGTATTAGTCATTTCATCCTACCTATACACATCTATTTTACAGATAATTTTTTTTGAGTGCACCAGCATCATGTCCCATCAAGACATGATACAGTAGATATAGGTTGTTTGAGACAAGTTATCTTGATTATGCATCTGTTTTTTATTGTTAATTTAGAATATATAGAGGCAATCCAGCTTGAAAGTCTCAAATTGCGAGCAAAGTACCGCACCCTAAAGAGAGCACAAAAACATGCCAATCACGTACTACCTAAAGAACCAATGTCACTTGTGGAGAAATACCTGGGTGGTAATCAAGCAGAATCCAAGGCATCCGTCGTTGCAAGGCGATATAGCAGATTTTCGAAGCCGGCCTATCCAGTTGAAAATGGGTCCATCTGCAGATGTTCTGGCAAATGTGCTACTGTTAGATGTGCATGTAAAGCACTTGGGAGCAAATGTACATCAGATTGCGAATGTAAAATAGATATGTGTTCAAACAAGTAAATATTGTATATAACTGAATCCACCAAGCATCTTCAACACAGAATAATCCAGTATGTATATATACATCCATGACCATGTGATTTCATTTAGCAAACTTAAAGTGAGTGTACAAACCAGTTGGGGAAGCAAATTCTTTTCGGATACATGTATAAACACACGAAGGGAAAACTCTGCGCACCTTTTTGCCCAAAATGGTAAAAACCCATCTCGAACATCTTCTGTACGAAACAAGACGATATAGTTTATGTGTCTGTTCCAATTGATCGTCTCCAAGCGGCCAATTTTCTTCCAAGTATTGCAAAGCATCAATATCAAGGACGTCCTTTGATAGCATATTTTGCACAAAAGAAGACAGGCTTGTTATACAACTAAATTCCTGATTTTGTGCGCTAGTAAGTTTTTCGTCGTATTCATCGTACTCCAATGCTTTCTCATGGCAACAGAAGCTTTCAATGGTTTTCTCGGTTATCGCACATTTACCGCATTTGCACCATTGAAGCGTAGTACGACGCCAAGCATTAGCCGCGTCGAATTCTTCGTCAAACTCTTCCTCTTCTGACCCAGAATCTTCACTCGAATCGTCACTAGCTTCGCCCCGATCCCCCTTGTTTGGCTCAAACATGTACGGTTCAATAACCTGCTCTTTGCTGTCGAAACTTTCATCTTTTTCCTCAGTTGTTGCGAAGCTTTCTTTGCTTGCCATATTGAAATCGTATTTAGGCGAAAACAACAACCCAGGTTGTGACGTCACAAACATATTTCACAAGAGCGCTAATTAGCTCGAAATATAATCCAAGATGGCGGACGAAACACAATATTTGGGTATAAACAATCGCTATTTTCTACGGACGCAACTGTCTAAAGATTAAACTTTTACTCATTTTTAGTAAGTTTTAAGGTAAGCTTTATTTTAAAGATGAAAAAAAATATATTGCCATTTCCCTTTAACTAATTCCCAACTTGAAAATGTATCGCCAATTTTCACACGTTGCATCCGGCCAACGAGATAGCTTCTTAATAAACTTACAGAACGTTCACTAACACCATATGCCGTGAGTTTTGCCAAGAGTAAATTATGAGGTATACAATCAAATGCCTTAGATAAATCCAACGATATAACTGCGACAATTTCTTTGTTATCTAGAGATTGGAGCCAGTCTTCAGTAAGTTTCAACAAAGATGCTTTGCAACTATAATTCTTCCTATATGCAGAAATATAATCCGACAATATATTCTCATAAAAGTCATCAAATTGATCAGCAAGCATTTTCTCGAAAATATTGCTCAGGGATGGCAAAACAGTTACTGGTCTATAGTTCTTTTTGTTAAACTCATTTTCTTTCTTAAACAAAGGCGTCACTTGGCCCATTTTCCAACAAATAGGATATTGGCATAGGGCAATTTAGCTATTTATTATTTTCGCTATAGGCTCAGCTATTATACATGCTGAGTCTTTTAGCAGGCGTGGTGATATTTGGTCATGTCCGCATGATTTTTTCGTTTTAATATTAAACAGAAGTTTCTCTACTTGATCCTTTTCTACACAATGAAATCTGAATTCTGATGATTCATCATGATTTTTATTTTGCGATATAGTTTTAATGCTTGGGTGGGAGATAAAATCCACTCCAAAAGCATCTTCATTAGTATCAGGCGCTGAATCTGCAGCATGAATGAAATAGCTATTAAATACTTGCGCTATAATTCTCTTGTCTTTAACCAAATGGCCATCTTCTTGCAACACAATATCATTTGCTTGTTTTGACTTTTTTGAATGAAGGAAAGGTCGACAAACATTCCAAAAATCGCCAGGATTTTTTGATGTTTCTACTTTAGAGTGAAAATATGCCTTTATTCCTTTACGCCGTAAAGAAGTATATTTATTTCTTTGTTTCTTGTATATCGCATAATGCTCGTCGGTGCGTTCACACGTAAATTTTTCCAAAGCATGTTTCTATACCGAATGGCTTTTCTCCATTGTTCATTCATAAATGGCACTTGGTTGCCTCTTAAATGGAATTGCTTTATAGGAGCATGCTCGTTAACAATATCAGAATACAGAGAATCAAACACGTAAACTTTGTCATCAACATCATCAAATATATCCATCATATGAAACAGAGCATTCTGTAGATTGCACTGAAAAGCATCCTTGTCAAAGTTTTTATAGCTTCTAGTACATATTTTCCGTTAATTTAACCTTGGAGTTGTCAACCTCAATACGGCGTAAACGAGTACATGGTCGCTAATTTGTGCGTTAAACACGCCTGATGTCAAAACTCTTTTCTTATTGTTAGTCAGAATTAAATCAATATCTTGAACTTTTTTCTTCTAATTGCCACCTTATCGTTATTTTTATATTTATTATATAAACTTGCTAATCTATCTATATCGTCATTTTCACTCATTTCTTCTTCTTTTTCTTAACCAATCACCATTTTTTCTTCTTTTTCCTCTACCGATTTGTTGTCATCACCATCAGGACGATCTATTTCAATATTAGTAGATTTGTTTACTATTTCTCTTACTTTTTCTTGTTTAATATTTATAACGCTTAATTTTTACGTAAGGTAAATCGTTAACACAATGTTAATGTATAAATATACAACCATGTGTTAATATGTATTAATCATACAACCGTGTATACCGGATACGTCTGCCTGTTGGAAAATTTCGCCTTTAAATTCAGCGTCAGGTGTTGGAGTATTAAGTAACAATACGGCAACACACAGAAAAAAAAAATTTTTATATGAAAAAAATATAACGATTCTGTAAGAAATGTTGTTCAATGTAAAAATAAAACATTAAAAAATAAAGATGTAAGAAATGAACAGCAAAAACTACAAAGTGTTGGATACATTTAGGAAAATAAAATAATTTAAGAAGAAAAAATCTACAATTAATAATGGTGGTGAAGGTTTATTTACATACAAAAAAACATATCGGTAGAAATCGATATGTTGTAAAATACACAGGTAAAAAAAACAACCAAACGTGCCATAGACAAAAATATGGCAATCAAACAGCACCTTATGCTATATGTGCGAATAACAACAAATGTATAGACGCATTTAAAACAACACACAGTCCTGGCAGATATACGCAAATGATAATAGAGATTGTCAAAAAATAAATGCAAAATCACAAACGATTTTCAATTATTAACGAAAAAAAATAATAAATCCTAATCAAGAAATTTTCATTGATTACGGTAACGAGTATTGGCAAAAAAATGACAAAAAAAAACACAAAGGAACGTCGTGGGATACTCTTTCTGGATGGCACCGTCGAATATCAACCTCCAGAGGATGATGACTTTGAGTGCTTGTATCTTTGGCGCCCCTCACCCAAAACGGACGAAAATATCGATTCAGCAAACAAAACTGTTCTTGGCTAATGTCAAACAAATCGCTAAATACATTGTTTTACAGATCTCCGTGAGTTTTAACACCTTTGTAATCTGATATTTATTATATCGCAAACTAATGATATATTCAGTACCTTTGGTCGATTATAACTTCTGTTTTAAAAACCGTGTGATTTAATTTATTTTATTTAATACACCATTTTATAGAGCTTTAAAAACAGTACATACTGACCAACTTTCAAAGAAAAACAATAAACATTGACAAAGTTATGGCGACATTTGAAATGTAGCATGCTGGTCAAACCAGACTTTAAGTGGCCGGGATGAATTCCCCAGGGTACAATACCTATGGCAGGTGTGTGCATGCTGGGAAATATCCGATAAATAAAAAAAAATTCAAAATAAATACTTTCCTGAAGAAAGACACAGATAAAAAGCTAAATTTCGACCATTAGAAGTCTGTGGTCAAATGCAAGAATAAAGAAGATATTAAAGATTGTTTGAGTTGAAATGGAGTATGACTGGAGGTATGTTTGGGATTAAACTTTTAGTATTTTTGATTCTGTAATGTTTAGTCAGCAAAATACCCACTGTTAAAAAGCTTATTTTGTAAGGATTCCAATGGTGTTAATTTCATGGCCAGGGGGTAAATATTTTGCAAAGGAAATCGTAATTCATAATAAACTTATAAAACGTGTAAACCCATATATATCACGACTAGGAGGTGTAGCTAAAAACAAAACTAAATTTTTACGTTTTAATCCTCAAAGAAACAATGAGGAGGAACAATATTTTCACCATATAATTATGCTAAATATGGTAGATATGCTAATGTTGGATATGAATATTATTTTTTTAATATAAACACGCACACACACACATAACAAGGGTGAATTTCGTTCTGGACCAATCAGCGCATTTGTTTATATTTTGGCTCTAAGCCAATCAGAACGCGTAAATCGTGAAATTTATAAACAAACACAGGCAGTCACTTTCGAGCTTCGTTGCAAGTGGATTTTTAATATTTTTTCATGAAATCAAGATATGTTGTTCAAAAAGGATTTCTCCTGAGATTCCTCGCGGCGATTTTTGATGTATCGCGTTGTTGCGAAGATACAGGCCTTCAAACTTTGCCTTGTGCAAGCCTAAATATTGCACTTTTAATTCATAACGTCCGAACGAAATCTTCTATTAGAAGTTGAATTTTAAAGCTATATGTTCAAACATTAACTTATTACTGTAATATCCTACTCCCAAAAAGCAGGATGTTTCCGGGGCGGGACTTATCACTTGACATAATCTGATTATTCTGACATGTCATTTTCGTGCTAACAAATATGGAGTTCGCATGAAGGAATCACAAAGGGCACATTTTAGTAAATTGTGAGCAAATAACTCACCAAACATTACGATGAGATCAAGGACAGCTGTGTGTTCTTCGTTTCGTTGTGTTGTTCGTGGTCAAACTCGCTGTCGCTATCGCTGTCCTCGTCTTCGTCGCTCGACTCATCTTCATCGCCATCAGTCTCTTGAACGTCCAACGTTGGGTCAAAATGATGGACTGCTGAGTTTGCTGTCTTTCCCAGTGAAGAGGCTTTCGTTGTCAAGAGCTCTTTACAAATCTTACACACGCTTATGTCGGGCAGATTGCATTTGATGTGAAACGAATGCCCACAATCCTTGAAAGACGCACCATAACGTGCTTTGGCGACTGCACTGAATGCTATCACATGCTCTGTTTTTAAGAGAATTAAAGGTAAAGAATTTCTAATTTTTCATGTTTTTTTAAACACTAAGAACAAATAGAACTAGGGATCCAAGGATTGTGCAAAGTTTCAAAGAGCCATAAGTTTCACTGAAGTACTCTGCGGTGAAGACATAATTTACACCATAATTTACAAGTAAATGCAAGTAATGTTTCAGGAAAATCTCTCCTTGATCCTACAGATAAAGAATATTTCACAATTAGCCGTGGGAAGTGTATGCGTATTTATTGCTGACATAAATAGATGACTCATGCATGGAATTAGCTAGCAGTATTTATGCCAAGATTGTCAAGTTCTCATGACATTTGTTTTTCGAAGGTCTATTATTACCATTTGCGTTCAACCTTGAAGTTTGACGATTTTAACGCTTTTAAGACGAGTTTCCCGTCTAGATGGAATTCCCGTCCGTTTGGACGGGAAAGTTAGACGGGAAACTAGTCTGCCCCCGGATTCATATTAGACGAGTTTCCCACCGTCCGCTCTACGTCGTTTCATATTCACTTTCACATTCACATTCAGATTCACATTCGTGAAAATAGTCAGGTATCTGACGTACAAAATGTGGAATTACTCAGTTGCTTTAGACGGAATAGACTTGTTTATAAATTTCATTCTTCTTCAGAATATTACGCATTCAACAAAAGTATTTCGAAGTTATTTGGGCGAAATAGGAAGTCAGGAAAATTCGCAGAACCTACGCAACCGAGACGTAAATTCATGCTACGCCATATTGTCGCAAGCTATCGGCTAAAATATTTTTCGCTATATCTCGTAAGATACGCATTGTAGCTCCTCCATACCGAAATTAATTCTTTATTACAATATAATGAATTATATGAAGCAAACTTAGCCTCAAAAACCTTTGCCGTTTTGTCGGGAAAAATCGCAAATCGCAGCGCATGAGAAACGGCTTTTGTAACCTGAAGCGAATGATAACAACACAATCGAGAAAGTAAACGCTTCTCACGAGGCACGCGTTTGCCTTGGAGTATTTTCACCTAAATTCATTCATCTACAACTATCATAAAATGATGTGATGTATTTTTTATCCTCAAACAACTTTCTGTTTCGGCTGGAAAAATCGCAAAAGACAACTAGTGCTTGAGTCAAAAATCCGGATGGGATTTCAACTTTTCCAAATGTCCGTTTAGTCTGAATGTAAACACAATGTTGCCAATCAACGAAGATCAGATTTCTCAATAGCAAATTTCTATTGGCTAAGCCCACCAAATCGGAAGTAAACTGTCATCAAATGCGGCACGTGTGGCGGCAACTCTAATGTTATTGTTGTCTGCAGCGCATTGAAAATCGCGGTTTTCTCTGTTTCGCGAACGTCTCTCGAGTCGCGCACGCTTTCTTGTGCGTCCTCCTCACGCGCTAGTTTACTGCATGTTCACGCTTTGCTGCACGCTTGAAATATTGTGCAATATCTTTACAGGCGCGGCGCATTACGAAATTTTGTCCGAAATTGCACAACCTAGATCTAGTTTGCGCAATCAAACTTGTGTGTTTATGTGATGGGAGGAGTTGTAACGATTTAAAGGCGTGGAGATTGTGTGAATTTCTGGAGCTTGTTAAAACTTCGTACATTTATTATTTTCACTACAAAGCCTACAAATCAAAATTTGTTCACTTGTAAATAATAAATAGTGTATATACTAAATCATGGCACACTGGCAAAATGGTAGGAGAGCGACGTGAGACAGAAATTCAAGAATACGAACAAACAAATGCTACGCCATCAAAATGCCACAGAGATAAACTTGTGAAACTTTCATCGGAGTCTTTTCAAGCTGGCAATCGTTCTGGGGTTGGTATATCGCATTCCACAATGAAAAACATTCGTGCTGCGGCAAAAAAGAAAACACAAATCTATAAAAATCTGTTTACAGCTATTTCTTATCTTCAGCAATCGGTAGCACAATAAGATGAAGAAAATGCTATAGAAGTGGGACAAATTGCGCGAATTTACGATAACAACGTCTTCATAACAATAATAACCACTTTTAATTGTATTTAACACAATAAGTATGGGGGGGGGGAGTTAAAAAATTTCCCCGGAAACTCTTACATTTACCATCTCTTTTTAACTCCAAAACCCGGATATTTATCTTCTAAATTTATAATATTTATCTATTTTGCCCGAATATTCGTGAACCATTTGCCCGAATCACTTGAATCTCTAAATTTTTGAGGGGGCAGGTGCCTCCCCTGCCCCCACGTCCCGTACGCCTATGGAAACAGCAAGTTGTTTGAAGATAAAAAGTACATCACATCATTTTATGATAGTTGTAGATGAATGAATTTCGATGACTATACTCCAACCCAAACGTGTGCCCCGTGAGAAGCGTTTACTTTCTCGATTGTGTTGTTATCATTCGCTTCAGGTTACAAAAGCCGTTTCTCATGCGCTGCGATTTGCGATTTTCCCGACAAAACGGCAAAGGTTTTTGAGGCTAAGTTTGCTTCATATAATTCATTATATTGTAATAAAGAATGAATTTCGGTATGGAGGAGCTACAATGCGTATCTTACGAGATATAGCGAAAAATATTTTAGCCGATAGCTTGCGACAATATGGCGTAGCATGAATTTACGTCTCGGTCACGTAGGTTCTGCGAATTTTCCTGACTTCCTATTTCGCCCAAATAACTTCGAAATACTTTTGTTGAATGCGTAATATTCTGAAGAAGAATTAAATTTATAAACAAGTCTATTCCGTCTAAAGCAACTGAGTAATTCCACATTTTGTACGTCAGATACCTGGCTATTTTCACGAATGTGAATCTGAATGTGAAAGTGAATATGAAACTGTAGAGCGGACGGTGAGTTTCCCCGTCTAAGACGAGTTTCCTGTGGGCGTGACCAAACGTTCACATTTGAAAAGTAAACAAACGCATTAAATCGTCAAGCTTCAAGGTTAATTATATCCCATCAATTCAAGGTATACTGTAAAGTTTAAATTAACACGACTACTGGGACTGCAGGCTTTGCAGCACGTTTATATCATTATATGATCCCGTTTTATACCATAGAGGTTATAATATAAATCGGATACTATAGTCTACACTGTTTTGATAGTTCATAATACAGATTACAGATCGAATACATGCAGCCATCGACTATATATATCCAGCCATCGACTTGCACAAGTTTATTGACATTGGCATTGCCCCTATAGTTCATAAGGCTATAGTTGTATTTGAAATAATAGAGCCTTTAAACTGCTACCACATTTACCTTCCTTATCATTTATATAATCTGCAAACTCGCATTTGAGATAGTCTTTAAATATTTTGTCATAATCATAATTCTCGAAAGCAAATGTCAAATAATAATGCTCGGGAAGGGAAAATAAGTGAATTTCTACAATCCTTCCCGTTGATTATCCAGTACTGAAGGCAAGTTGGTAAGTCCGTTATAATGACTGATTTCTCTCCGGTTCACTGACATACTTATAGTTATACTATATATTGATAATTTGATATAATGATGTTCTTGTCGCTAGACTCGCTACACCGCACGTCAACTCGCGGCCACGCACTTGATAGCGCGCGTGCATTTGTGATTGCACAAAAAATCGCGTGTTCCGGGGGAAAGATCGCCAATTTAATGTCAATTCAACGTCTTCAGCAAATGTTTCAAGTTCAATATAAAGACTCTAATTCAGCATAGTTTGTGTAAAGTCGCCATAAGATCAAAAGAATATTTAAAGAAAAATGTGAAGCCCTGTCTTGAAGCACTAAATCACTAAATGTTAATGAAATTTAAAAAGAAACATAAATTGTATACACCCCCCGGAAAGTTTACACTGATTGAATGAATGAATGAATGAATGAATGAATGAATGACTGACTCGTTTGAATTTTCGCCACTCACCACAATATTGCAAAGTTTCAAAGAAACTTTGCACTAAAAATCAGATAATAATATACATGAAAAAAGTTCTCAATTCTGATTGACTAAGAGCAGTGCAATTTTTTCGAAATACAGTGCCAAAAAATGAAATACAGGGTGTCTCAAAAAAAATGCTACCCTTAGAAGTTAGAGGCTTTAGAAAAAGCCTCGATTTTGTACACTTGGGCATTTAAAATTGCTTATTTGCTTCTAATTGCATGCAAATATGCCAAGACAAAGCGAAATTTCTAAAGCCTCTAATTTCTAAGGGTAGCGGTTGTTTTGAGGCACCCTGTACAGTGCAAAAAAAAGAAATACAGTGCAAATTTCATTGACTATTTAGGCTTTCTGATTGGCTTAAAATATGAAACAATAACAACAATAGCCAATACGATACAGCAATTTCCAGCAGAAATAATACAAAAAACAAAATGTAGGAGTTTTTAGGGGTGACTGTTTTCATGTATATTATTAATAAGTAATAGGATGGTTTCTCGTGCAATTTGAAAAACCATACACTTGTGAGTTTTTCAAAGACTTCAAATTGCACTCGTGCGATTTTGATAGTCTTTGAAAAACTCACTCATGCATGTTTTTTTCCAAATTGCACTAGAAACCATACTATTACCTATACTTATAGAACTGCCATTCTTGAGTGTGGAAATGGTATATTTTGGTTTTACCAACTTACCTGTCTGGGTTAGGTGACTTTTCCACTGAAGAGAATCCAAGTGGGAGCACTCTGTTGGTAACCACTTGATTGCCAAACATATTTGGTAAGAGCCATTTGCTAAGGTCTTTTCTCTGCGGGGGCTGCCGTGGTTGTTGAGTTGCTCTACCAGGGTGGGAATGGATGGTCTCAAACTTGCTGACCATGAATTCTGCAGCTATTGTTTTCAGGTTGTTGATTCGCTTCCTGCTGAAATTGAATTTCTTGGGGGGACAAACGACGATTGAAATTCATGCATTTCTTTCTTGCAGGCATCAATTTCTTTGGCCTTCTCTCGGATTTGTTCCGCTGTATCCGACACATCTGTCCTCGCTCGAAGCACAGATGTATCCGACACATCTGTCCTCGCTCGAAGCACAGAATGAAAGTTCTCCACAGGGTACTCATCAAGGGCTACCAAAAATTGCTGGATGATTTCATGCATTGGGTGAGTGTTTTCTTGCCAATATTTAAATGTAGATAGAACAATAGGGCTTTGTCGTAGTGCCTGCAGTGAAATATCATCATCATTATCCAACAGCGAAACAGTGATTGGCAGTAGAGGTCGTAGTTGCTACACTTGAAGACTACCGAGTAGATGCTGAGGACAAGTGGGACATAATTATCAACAAGGTTGAGTAAGGTAAGAAATTCAATGTCCTTGCAGTTTGGGAAGGCTGACAAGATGGTATCTCCAACAAGAGTCCAACCCCCATAGATGACTTCAAGGAGTAGGGATAGACGCCAACGTTTTGGTTTCTTTGCTAGTTTGGCCTTTGCACCGAAGAGGAAGGAGTAAAGATCTGAGAAAATCTTGTGGAAATTCAGCAAAACACACTTTCTGGAGTTTCTAGTGAAATATGCAGTGGACCAATCAGTGGAACAACATTCTTGCTGGCATCAGGTAAGGATACTGAAATAGTGTTGTACACTAGTTGACGCATGAAAAATTGCATGGGCCAATCGCCAGGAAAGAGAGCTATGAAGTGGTTGAGGTAATCTTCCAAACCGTTAGCGAGCATGTGATTGAGGGCAACGAGTAGATCGTTGTAGGATTTTAACGGCAATTTTAGACTGTCCACAAGCTTAGTGTTGTCCATGCATCGCATCTCTCTAATTTCAGTTTGTTGGTAGTCATGAATTGCAGCTCTTTGCTTCTCTGCTTCAGGGTCAAAATAGTTCGCTACTACCCAGTCTGGCATTGTGCTTGCATAGGTTTGGGAAATGGTGCTCATGTGTTCACTTATGAACTTCCTCAACAGACTTTCTTCTACTGGACTGACTGGTAACAAAGATGGCAGCGAGTCGCTAGGCACAGCTTTAATATTGGGGAAGACTTTAACTAGAAGGGTGGTTGTGTGGACTGATTGGGTTTGGGTTTTAGACTCAGGACGATGCTTGGTATGTATGTTGTGATAGTCGTTAATGCAAAAAATAATAAACTGTTAATTTTCAATCACGCTTTTAAAAAATTATTTCACTCTTTCAAGGTGGGATGCTGACGAGGCTAGCATGGAGGCTTTGATGGTCCGAGGATGTGCAACAATGCCCAAGTTACGAAGTGACACCAATCCTTGCTGGCTGATTCCAACCAATTACTTGGAACCAATTAGCTCGTTGCGATTGTGAGTATATCATTATGTATATTACAACCATGACTCTTAGCTTTGTTAGCTCTTGGCGCTCATCTGACATCCGTTCTGAACTCATTGCATCATGGAGGGTTGAGAAGAGACTTGCCGCTCCAACTTCCATACAAATACCTCTGAATCGATCTGGATCCATTACAGGGGGTTGAGGGTCATAAATCAGGAAGAATATTTTCAATTTTTCCAGGTCGCCTTTGATGTCGATGTTTCTGGTCGCCTTGTGAACAATTTCTTCATAGTCTTCTTTGGACATAAAAATAACCTCATCGGTCTGGCATTCAACACTTGCACTTGTTTGTGTCACTTCATCATTGGCCTCGGAGTCTTGACTTGGACAGCTTAAAGTAGCAGTTGACTCAGTGCCTTGGCTGCTGGTTGGCTCTGTGATGGAAGGGCTTGCAGACATAGAATCGTCATTATCTCTTCTGTCTGGTTCACTCAGCAAATAGGTGGATAGACCCTCAAGCTATATTTGAAAATTGTATGTCTTAATATTGCAAACTATATCTAAGGAATGAGCAGCATGTCAATGACAGACTTGCAAGGAGTTCTGGATATGGGTCTTAGTTGCCCTGATAATTGAGAAATTGTCAGAAAATACTATTTTCAGGTGATTATATAATTTATTTATCTACTTGAGTGTTTTTAATGAATGCAATAGTGCATGTTTCTCTACAACTAAAAGTAATCTGTATAACTTTTTTAGTCACCATTTCACATCATCATTTCACACCATCTTCACATTTTTCTATGAAATACCTATGAATAATATAGTACATATAGCATACTTTTAGATATTTTATGTAATTATTGTTTACCTTCTTTTCAATTGCATCAGGAGATAGTTGTTTTGACAAATGCCGAGTAAAATTTCTCTTTTTGAGGCACTGCTGAACACAACTTTTGCAGATGTGGGTAACTTTTTTCGAGGTTATATTTGTTCCATCTGCTATAAACTTAGCAAATGCTTCGGCCAATTCACCTTAACCGAATGCTCTCAAGTTGACCATCCGGCTAGAGCCATCAACGCCATCTGACCACTCGTTGTGAAAAGGATTATTGCAATTTTTCCAAAACTTAGGCATTTTAGACTAAATTTAAAAGCAGGTGAGTAGAAACAAGCGACGAACTTTGAAAGTGTTTTGTGTGTAGAATGAAAAATTAAATGTTCGATCGAACATCACTTTCGCTGGCTTCTTTTCGATATCTTAGGCGACGTTGGTAAGCTACCTTGAGTTGTTGATTTAAAAGAAATCGTTTCTATATTTATTTGATATCATAACAAAAACGATAGACAAAAAACAATCAGAATGTTATTTGCGAAAGGATTTCGTTCGGACGTTGTGAATTCAAAGTGCAATATTTAGGCTTGCGCAAGGCAAAGTTTGAAGGCCGGTATCTTCGCAACAACGCGATACATCAAAAATCGCCGCAAGGAATCTCAGGAAAAATCCTTTTTGAACAACATATCTTGCAACAAAGCTTGAAAGTGACTGCCTGTGTTTGTTTATAAATTTCGCGATTTACGCATTCTGATTGGTCCAGAACGAAATTCACCCTTGTTCACACACATACAATTGTTAAATATGGCGTCCAATGAAATCAAGAAGTATTACACAGAACGTCTTGCTGAATCACAAAAAAAAAAGCAATGCAGTTTATATACGAAGATATGAAAAAACAATTTACAGATATATACCTTAAATCAGTTGGTTGTAAAGAAGAAAATAATTATATAAATAACAACAATTATATTTTAAAAAAATCGTACATTTCATTTTGACAAGTATGATACAAACATATATTTGTACGATCTAAATTACAATTTGTTCTATAACATTTTCGACAAGTTAACTCTAACACAACTTTTATTTTTTAATATAACAATATAATTTCTATATAATAAATCAATGAAAAAATATTCTCAACGTTTGTTGTATATTGAATATGATATAGATATTATTTTGTAGATTCTTTTGAACAGTACACTTAATGTATAGGTTTAATACGATCATTATCATATGGAAAAAATTATTTATATTCCTTATTTATTCTGTCTGCTATATTGTTAACTACAGCAACAACATATGACCCCTTCTTTCAAATGAGATTTCAACACAAGTCACAGTCTAAAATATACACACACACATATATTAAAAAAATCACTCTTTTGCAATATAGTCTGGTCAAACTATGAAATAATAACTCCCACCCCCAAACAAATTGCAAGAAATTCTTTTAAGGTGATTTGTGGTAGTATCACGTGTGGGGAATAAAATACTAAAAGTTTACCAAAATTGGTAACGTGAAAGCTCTTATTTATGACATCATACAAAGATGGCCGCCAATGACCTGAAAGTGTCAAATATCAACTGATGGAGAAGCTGTAAATTGTAATAGATCGTGCAAATGGTTCATAAGACCTTAATGTCATAATATTAAAACTATTATAGGCCTCTGAGAATGACATATTATGTTACTTTATGTTATGACGTCATGACGCTGATGTACTGTCGTCTCATTTCTTGTTTCCCGTGTTCCAGCCTCCAGGCAATCAACTAATAAACGTTTCAGTTCAATAGGTGAAAATGTGAAATTATATAAAGGAAACAAGGTGAGTAGCCTTCATTGTGATAGTACTTCCGCTTATATTTAATCTGAGTATCAGAATTTATATATTATATTACAAAAAAAAACCTCTTACAAATCTTAAATTTCTACCCGTTTGTGTATTTATCGTTTTCCACTGAATATACTAACATTTTTTTATATAAAAGTTTAAAAGTTTACTCCTTTTAAAAGCAAAGGAGTACAGAATTTGCTTCATTTCAAAGATTTCACTTTTTTGATGAAATCGTACGGGAAAAATTAGCCGCTTATGAAAGTGTTTTTAAGATTCAAATTAAAGCAAAAGAATAGTTTTGAAATGTCTAATAACTTAAACTACGTTATATAACTCGGGGACTGAAAATTCTATAGTTAAAGTTTAAATCTCGCAATGTTGTTTTTATGTGAAATAATAACAGAAAAATCATAGCAAAAAACCTGTGTTGCCATGGCTACCATTTATATCCAAGTACGTCATGTTATTAACAATGTAAAATAAAATTGCTAATTGGATTTCTGTTGAAATTAATATTTTCTTAACTAGACAAGCGCCTCTCTGTCTGCTTTCAAAACGTTCTTTTGAACCCTTTTCTTGAATAATTTTTAAATAAAAATAGGTAAAGGAAAAATCATCTGTCTCATTGAATAGAAAAAGTCAAATACACTTTCTAGATCGTACCAGGAACTTTTTCTATGCCGTATTCAAACAATGTCATTTTCTATCCGATTGCTGTAAAGTAATTGAAAAGCTTTATGCTTCCGGTTAGTTAAAAGTCCCTATAGCTATGCCTCCTATTAATACCTGGCTTCATTTCTTTAAGACTTGCCTGTAAAGTTAAATATTTTGCATTTCAGAGCCTAAAATGAGAGCAAGCCAGGACAATTGTCCTTTATGTGACAAAGAATTAGGAAATGAAGAACGAGTGGTGATCGGTGAGAAAGGGGGTGAAGGAATCAACAGGGCCAGCATTGAAAGAGGTGACAGCATCGTGGCAAGTTCTCAAGATATGTCGCATGAACTACATCAACAAGAAGCAAATAGATTTGTATATTTATGAGGATGTGCTCCTTCTTTGAGGAAAACGACGAAGAGCAACTAACAGTAACAGATCTTGCTAATAAAATGAACGAGTATCTAGTAGAACAAGACTCTGTTTCCTATGGCAATCAATATCTTAAGTCCAAGCTGTTGAAACATTACGGCGAGTTCATATTAATTTCCGAGGGCAATGGGTTACATGACATCGTCACTTTTCGTGAGCAGACATGCAGTATCCTGAGGAACTACTTCAGTAAGCCGGAGATGGATGAAGAAGCCCGAAAGAGAGCCATTATAGAGACTGCAGCCAAACTTATCAAGAGCGACATCAAGTCGATGATTCCACTTTCAACTGATCAGTATCCAAAAGCTGCAGAGGTCGAACTACAATCCTCCTTAGAGTATGTTCCACTGAGCTTGCATTGCTTACTTCAAAACCTCCTTGTTGGAAAGGCCATTGGCAAGAAAGAAGCAAGTATTGGGCAATCCATTATTCAAGCTGTACGACCCAGGGCTGTTTTAGCCCCATTACAGCTTGGATTACCAGTTCAGATGCACCACCATTTCAGGTCCCGTTTTCTAGTAGATACTCTCGCGGCCATGGGTTTTTGTTCCTCGTATTCAACGTTTTGAGGAAAGGATTTTCGGGATTGGAAAAAAGTCTGTCTTACAAAAGTTTCTTAAAGATGAACCGGTCCTAACAAGCTGTGCTAATGAGTTTTCTTCACCAAACCAAGACGCAGCTGTTATTGTGGACTCTGGCTGTAAAGCGATGGTTGCATTGTTCAACGGGAAACCTGGAGACAGTCTCTCGGCAATCAGATACTCCAGCCTCTGCCAAAAAGTAAGTGCAGCCAAAAGCTTCGTACAACCTGAACGACTCCCACCAACATCCTCTGCGACGAAATATCACGCTCTGAGATGCTACCTCCAGGTGATGCAGTGGATGGACAAGGGTGAAACTGTGGACCCATTGGAGTTGGGATGGGACTGTAACGCCAATAACCTAGTCCCAGCGATGGACACTGCACCTGCACCAGAAGCACTTCTCAAAATGATTCACTGCAACTGTTCTGGTGCCTGCAGCACACTTCGTTGTACTTGCAGAAAACATGGATTAAACTGTTCACGAGTATGTGGAGCATGCCAAGATGGCCAATGTGACAACATGTGCGAGGAAGCAGTTTCTGATGATGAAGAACTTTGAACTGTAAATGCTGTAATTGACCATATGAGCCTTTAAGATGTGCGTGGAACTAAAATTATTTCAACAAAACTAGGCCATTTCGTCAGTGATGACATCATAATATAACATGGTATAGTTATCTTACAGGCTTATTATGTTCTTAATATTATGATGTTAAAGTCCTATAAACAATTTGTACGTTCTAATTAACAATTACAATTTACAGCTTCTTTATCTGTCGATATTTGGCACTTTTGGGTCATTGGCGGTCATCTTTTTATGACGTCACAAATAGACGTTTCCACGTGACCAATTTTGGAAAACTTTTAGTATGTTATTCCCCATACCGGATACTATATAGGGTCATACCCTATATTGACCAGACTAATATCCCCCATCTCTATAAATTAGCACTCTTTCACCAAGTAAACCCTTTTGTTTTCTCATGACCACTTTTAGATAACCGTGTAAAATACGTTACCTTTTTTACTTTATAAGACGGTTTACAATCTTTTTTCCCCTCGTAATTAATTGCTATGATCACTTTGTCGTAACTATCATCAAAATATTCAAGGAGAAAATTTTCAAAAATAAAGCTAGATACAACATAAAAAGTATCATTATTTTTTTCAACACGAAAATATATAAAATCATATTTTTTTTCTTTTTTATATTCACACATTATATTCGAATTATGAGGTATTGTAGAAAAATAGGTTAACACTTTGTACACTCTGCCACATTTAATTTGCTATATACCCTCAACCTTTCAAATAACATATGCATTTCCATCTTTTACAACATGTAAATTTCACGGTGTGGCCGATAATAGAAGAAAATATGGTTCGCCACTAAAAAATCCTGTGTTAGGCGAATGCGGTCTTTTCTGCAACAAAAAAACTTCACAGATTTTCTCATAATACAAACTTGTTAATATAATACAAGTTTTTATGAGGAAACAGTACGTCGTGAAGTTGATCAATTATCTTGTCATCCATCATATTATCGTTATACAATTTACCAAATTTTACACGTTTATTCTCTATAACCAAGGATATGTATCTATAATTTGTTTGTTTGTAATCGTCGTCCAATACCGTCCACGACAATAACCGATCTTTCTCTTTTTTACTTTACTCTTGTAACAATAATTATACAGTTTAAAACAAACTGTTATCGAATATATTCTCGGACTGCACATAGTATGCAGATAATCGCGAAATGTTTGCACTACTTTATATATGGCTGCGTCGTTTCTTTCCTTACTTAATTTGTTATAGTCAATCTTTCCTCTATACGGTAATGTTTGTTTTTTATTAAGAAAACTCATTTCAAAAATTTCTCTATCTCTAAAACATGCTTCTTTTTATGATTTAACATAAAAACCCATGCCTCCACACTAGCTAACTCTTTTTTATATTCTAAATTTTCTAAAAACGCTATTTTAAAATCACTCTCTTCTGAATAAAACATTTTTCCGCTTGACATATCGATATAATGATAAAAATCATTTTCGATTTTTTCACCATTTTCATCCACATGATGTAAAGGACCAACATGTGTTATATCAATTTTTATTGATTTACTTTTAATTTTACATTTTTCTTCCTCCCCTTCATCAGAATAAAAAATAGATAATAAACGGTTTTAAAAAGGTGTCCTCATTATATACAAATTCATTCGCTAAAATCGCTATATCATGTTGTGGAAATGTCGTGTGCATGATTTTTTGTATATTTCGCAAAGGCTATGTTTTTCTGTTTCTACAGCAGTCCATAAACGTACATGACCGTTTAGTCGTAAACTGTCAGCATTTCGAATAATGATTTTCTTAAAACATTTTCTCTTATCCTTATCCAATTCTAACCATTTAATCTTAAAATCGTTAACAAGACCTTCATATGTTCTACATTCATATTGTTTAGAATGTACTTCTTGTACAAACATTTCAAACTGTTGTGATTTTATTAGGGACCGGTCATAAAGTATGTGTACTGGGCGGGTGGAGGTTAAGTTGGGGGGTGCAAAAAACAAATTATCTAACCTTTGGGATGGTAATAGACGAATTACACATTTGTGGGGGGTACGAAACAAAAAATGAGTTTAATACTATGTCTATGATTAAAACTACAAACTTTAAGAACCTATTAGTTTGACATCTCTGCAACCTGAACAGTCTTTGATTACGTAATTTTACCATCGGGTAGCTCCCCTACTAGTTTAGAATGATTTAAATATTGAAAAAGAAATGAAATACGTCACGACGTTCTGTTGATATCAATAAATAATGCGCATGGCCGGGACCTCTTTTGACTCTATTATTAGGTACGGAAAAGATAGTCAGGCAAGTCTATTAATGGGAACACTGGCAAGCATAACAAAAGTATGGATTGGATACATGTGGTGAAAAAGAGTACTATTAAATTTATGGAAATGCTCAAAACTTGGATTAACAATAACGATTTGTAACAGATTATGTTGTTGGCATTTATATTTGTTTCATGTTTTTTTGGGGGGAGAGTGATTGGTTGGGTGGGAGGTTACGAAACATTTCATCACCTTTGAAGGGGGGTATTAAATATTTTCCGACGCTTTTGGGGGGGGTACCAAATATTATGGTAGTATTTTGGAATACCCTCCACCCTCCACCCCCCAGTACACATACTTTATGACCGGTCCCTTATCGGGTTCATTTTTTTATGTGTGTGTGTGTGTGTGCATGCGTATGTGTGTTTATATAAACATATGTGCATGCTTAACAATTTCATAAAATGAATAGTAATGTTGACAACGAAATTAAACAACTTATGAACATTTCTGAAATTATTGCTAATATAATACATCATATATGGAAAAGAAATATACAAAATTCGTTTTTAAATTTATAAATAAAGATAAAAAACAAAATCGTGATGGGTATTAAATATTTTCCGACGCTTTTGGGGGGGGGGGTACCAAATATTATGGTAGTATTTTGGAATACCCTCCACCCCCAGTACACATACTTTATGACCGGTCCCTTATCGGGTTCATTTTTTTATGTGTGTGTGTGTGTGCATGCGTATGTGTGTTTATATAAACATATGTGCATGCTTAACAATTTCATAAAATGAATAGTAATGTTGACAACGAAATTAAACAACTTATGAACATTTCTGAAATTATTGCTAATATAATACATCATATATGGAAAAGAAATATACAAAATTCGTTTTTAGATTTATAAATAAAGATAAAAAAAACCCCACAAAGAACAAAATCGTGATGTGTTTTTTCAAGAAACATTTTTTAATAACGTTAACAATGTTGAAGAAAATAACAAAGAACGTCATAAAAGAGCTGTAATGGAATGTGAAATTAATTATATGTAGTTAAATGCAATTTAACTAAGTTAACAACTAAGAGCGCTCAGTGGGGGTTCAATGTAAAGGTGAGTATGGTCAGCTGTCTCCAGGTTCTCGGCATGCGCTGGGGACAATAGGTATAGAGGAATGTGGTGGTCAGAGGTAGCCAGCATCGGAGCATGCGCAGAGTCGGCGCTTTCATAGCGTGGTTTAGGAAGTGTTTGGTGAAGCAATTTGGTGTGTATCTTCGATTTTTTTTTCTTGTTCGGTCTCATTATCCACTGACCTAGTCAGTGTGACAGGTGCTTGGGTCGGGTGTGGGGGCTCATGGCTGGTTTGCGGGGTCTTGGCCAGCCACGAGAGAACAGTACTCTATCTGGGGGCTGGCTGGGGAAGTGGAAGCCCCCGGATGACCCGGGCACCAATACCCACAAGCGATGTAGTTGTTAAATATATATATATATATACCGGGTGTGTTTGACTGGACAGTGTTTGATTTCATGTAACGTAAAAACTATAAAAGGTATTGCACTGAAATAAAGATCACTCTATGCAGAAAGGGCTAACTTAGATTTTGATATATAACACTTGATTTACGTACAATATTGACTGCGCTATTGATGTTTGAACGCTGAACTACCGTTTTTGAAGTTTTTATAGTTTTTACGTTACATGAAATCTAACACTGTCCAGTTTTTTTTGGGACACCCGGTATATATCAAAAATGATGATTACTATTTAAAAGTTTATATTGAATTTGTTACATCTCAAACAAAATACTATGCGATTATTTGTATGAATGAATTTTTTCCTAGTTATAGTAAAACTATATTGTCAATAGAATTGAAACGTATCATAACTAATGATTGGTATTGTATTCATGATATTTTTGAATGTATAAAGAAGAATCGTTTTATCCTAATTTTTGAAATATATCAACAGGAATCTAACCTGTTCTTTGCTACAGCAAATATACAGCAAAAATTGTTCACATACTCATTGAGAGAAAACACAGAATAGCAAGCTACGTTATTTTTTTACACTCCACACCTTTAAAAAACTGTAATTAAAAAAATTTACACCATAAAAAGCATTTTTTTTAAATGTTCACATTCAAGCAACAGGCAAACACATTTACCTGCCACTAGATTTTGATTTATTTCATAGATTTTTTTCACATGAACAAAATAAAGAAGAGTATGTGGTTTATCTTTAAAGTGTATCATCATCATATAAATTATGATCCTGTTGATTCACTTCATAGATAAACAAGAAATGATGATATAACAGTTAAAAGAAGAACCTCGTTTTGATTGTAAAAATGTTAAAATTTCCTAAACCATTTAATCGTTTATGGAAACTTTGACATCCAGATATTCAAAAACACAGACATATGGGCAGGCAAAGACATTTTTGCTAGCATATAAACTGGGTATGATGATCTATTTTTTTTAAATCATTCCTGCCGAGTTTATTTCGTCATTAAAAAAAGAATCTAAAAAGAAGAAAAGAACAAGAAAAAAAGAATGACAACAGAGTGTGTTTTAGCATTAGTATTGGTCGGTGTGGCTATTTTAATTATCTATACTGATCTGTATTTACTATTATTCACAGATATTATGCAAAAAGGGAAAAAATTAATATAAATTACACACACACTATGATAAATGTTTTGTACAAGGCTTTCAACAAAGCATTTTCACAAGAGTTTCAGAAGTTGTCCAAGTGTGCGCCGACAGCATTTTCACATAAAAAAAAACATGTGTACAACAACTTTTATTTCATAAGTAGATTTACTACAACAAATTGTTTGTTCCTTATCAAAAAAATATGTTTTTACTACAAAAAATGATATGTTCTTTATCACAAAAATATGTTTTTCCATTTTTTTATATGTTTTTCCATATTTTTATATGATTTTGCGCGGCTGTTAGAATATTTATACTTCTACGTTTTCTATCTTCATCGATTGTTTTTTTATATTCATCTTGATATCGCTCAATAGTTGCATCATAATTAAAAACCATTTCTATAAATGGATCTATATCATCATTATTACTAGCTCAAGAGTCTCTCGGCATCATGAATCCCTTATTGACGTTATTATCTCATCAAATCCAACCTTGATTAAGGATAGCGGTGTGAAAGAAATTACTATTAGCGATCACTTTTTGGTGTATACAGTGTTGAATCTTAGAGAAAACCTAAACCTCGTAAGTCTATTTTGAATTTACGGAAATTCAAAACCTATGTGCCAGAGAAGTTCTCCTCAGATATTTCTCAGGTGCCTTGGCAAGCATTTGACTTTTCCTCTGACATTGACGATAAGGTGGCTACTTTTACCAATCTCTTCCTGGATGTTTTAAATCAACATGCACCTTTTAAGCACATAACTGTGAAAGCTAAACCATTGTAGTAACATTTGCAAGGAATCGTCATCAAGTGTTGTGACATAAATCTTCATTTATTTTCTACCTTCAGGGTCTTCATCTAACAAGGTGGTACATCTATCACTGAAAATATGTAGTTGCAAGCTCTTTATCTCACCGAAATCGTTCGGTTTGAAACAATGTTCTGCCTTCATCTTCTAACTTAGGAAGATCATTCAACCAATGGTACCATTGCTGACTTTCGTGTTCGTCGATCTTGTCATCCCATCCTCGTTGCTTTCGGCACAACTCTTGCAACAGTTGCTTCGCTTTCATTATATATGGAGTAACAAATCCTATCAGGTAGAAAAGTTAATATATTACAGACAACATTCCTCGTTTGTAGGTAACTTCTGTTTAGCCAATGCCATTGTCTCCTCAGGAACGTCCCATATAAAGTTGTCCATCTCTACATTCCACTTCACTCCAAGAGCACATTCTGTAGGTAAATTATCGATTTCCAAGTTAACAACAGATTTTGCTCTTTCACTCTCAGGAATTTCTTCTAAGACCTTTCGATCATTGCTAAGCCATTTCATTAATCTAAAGCCTCCTCTCTTCAATAACTCTCAGAGTTGTTTTGACAGCTTCGTAGCTCTCTCTGGTGTATCTACAGATTTCATTAGATCGTCAACGTACATGTTTTGTTCTACCGTTTCTGCCACTTCTGGCTGAAGTTTTTATGTCACATGAAATCAAACACTGTCCAGTTTTTTTTTGGGACACCCGATATATTTTTTTATTTGTGTATAGCTATTGATATTTTTTGATTTCCTGCAATCTGATGTACAATATTTGACCGTGGTCCAAAGAGTTATTTTTTTGAAAATTTTTGTTTATGAAAAGGAGTGAAAATCATTTGAAAAACAAACAATTCCCCCCAAAATATGCTTGCAATATATTAAACTTAGTCAGTTACTCCCTAGACGATGTAAAAATTTTAACCTAGCTTAAATTTTATGTTAAAAACGAAAAAAATTTGAACAATGTAAAGCTACGGCTTTCGGCTTGGCCGACATGCAGCATAGTTTTCAGAATTGGCTGTGAACTTGTTTCTAAAATTTATAAAAAATAACCATAACAAAAAGTTCAATTGAAAACAAGATTAACAGCAGTGTGAACATGTTTTTTCATTTTAAACAGCGTTTTCAATTGTACAAAAAACAACAAATGTTTTCGACAGAGTAAAGTCGAAGCCCTGCTCAAAACGGGCAGTTTTAGCAAATTTAAACGATGAAAAACCACACATAAACAAAAATTGAATAAACAGGCATACCTTTTTCATTGTGTCTTGAAATATTTGGAAAATTATAGTCCAAAAACAATGCAAATTCCTATCCTTGTGCAAATTCCGAGAAACACTTGAACAGCCAAAAAGGGGAAAAATATCACAGTTGCCATAATCCTGAGTAAAATATAATGTAAAAAGATATTTTCCTTCAAGATTTTTGACTGCCGGCTTTCATATTTAGCAACATGTTTTGATTAGGCAACACCACTGATCTCAAACAACACTGGAATTTTTTATAAAATTTCAATTTTCCTGAAGGAAAAAAATAAAAACGTTATTTACCATTTAGGTCGGTCCGTACTGAAAAAGATTTTCCCTCTCCCTCAGAGACCTCGGGAAAGGATATCTTTTTCTATTTACCATTATTTAAAAATTTTATCTAATACTTTTTTATCTATTTGCTGCGGTAGTTTATTAGATTGTGTTGTTTTTTGTTTTTTACCATAAGATATATTTGGAGGTGGTGTTAAATCTCCTTTAGTCTTGTTAATTATTGTGTTTTCTCCTTTTATACGAAAAGTGTTGTTATGAAAAGGAATGCCTTTTAATTCACCTAACAATAAACTCTCCATTTTTACACCTACGATCATAATATATAAAAAAAATTCCTTTAATATTTGTTTGTTCATGTTTTGAAGTAAAATATATTTTTCTATCTCTATATGTGTTAAACGGATATGGTATATCATAGTCAACTATTTCAATAAAATTTTTTTTACTTTTTGTTTCTAAAGTAATTTTTAACCTTTTTAATGTATTAACGCTTCTATTTCCACACTACCATGATCAAAATTTATTAGATTTCCAGAACTGTCTTTGACCTTAAAATGAAGATTATCAATATAATTTTTTTTTAATTTTCTAAAACTTTTTGCCGGTTGATAATAATCTGTATCTCCAATATTTTCAGCCAATTTTAAAGGAACGATAGCGATCAATTCTGAATTATGATTTCCGACAACAATGATTTCCACTTGATCGCAATATATAAACATTTTCTTAACACCATCAGGTAAAAACGTCCTTCATAAATAAACACGTTCTTGTTTATTTTTTCATCTCTTAATATTACATCACTTTTTGTATTGTCAACGCCATGCATTATTTTTTCCGTATGTGTAATTATAGCATCAAATCCTAACATATATTGTATCCTAACATATATTGAAATTTTCAGTAAGTTTAACACCATATTGTTCTATGTGTATATTTATCACACACAATAATTCTTGTAAGTTACATACTCCTTTTTTTATTACAACTTTATCTAATGGATAACGAAAACTACTAAGACATTCGTTGAATACTAGACGTGCATAAGGAGTACCGAATTTATTATAATCATAATGTAAAACTATAATCGTCGGTTGCAATATTTTGAATTGTTTGTGGAAACATGATGTTTGTAACCTCCATATATTTATTTGTATTTAACGCGTCTATAGGTGTAGACAACGGTATCATAAAATAAATTGTATAATTTGTATGATCCGAAAATGTCCCGTACTGCTTGGAAATAGGTAATTCAAATTTTTTTTGATTCTTCACGATAAAATTTCCCGCTTATCTTACTGCCTTGTAAATCAACCAACATATATGTAATAGGATCGGTGATATTTGAAGTTTTATTTTTTAATAATTTTACAAAAACATATCTCGAATAGATATCTATTACAACAAGCCAATATCTATACATAGAATTATAATTTTTTAAATCGTTCATATCGGCTAAATCAATAGCCCATTGTTCATTTTTTCTAGTTCTTGTCTACGATATGTTTGTCTGTAAAAAAATATTAATCGTTTTTAATACATGTTATATAGATATTTAATATTGAAGGTTTATATTTTCTTATTGTATCCATCAACACCTTTTTTTCAAGTCCTGTTTTGTCGTTTATTTTATAACCATATTTTGCTATCAACAACGTTATGTTGGATTCATCATAATAATCCATATACTTAAACATTTTACATATTATTTAATCATCATCATGACCTTTTTGTTTTGTGGATTTTTTATCAACATCTTTTTCATTTTTTCTCTTATTTTTTAACGTTGTTGGCGGTGATGGTGTACGTTCAAGTGCCGGTGATGTACGAACTGTAAAAATCGCACGATCCCAACATGTCAAGTATTCTTCTAGGCGTTTTAGATAGAATTTCATACCCAATTTTTTCCCCAAAGTACAATTATCATATTGACAATCTGTCCATTCGATTTTTCTTGCTTGATACGACATTCCCATATCGTAGTCGTTGTATGTGTTATCGATAGCAGATGGTTCCTCGGATGTTTCAGTTTTTTTCTGCCTTATCTCGACACCATATGGATTATCTTTTACAACTGTATGTGTGCCTTTTGCATGATTTTCTGACACAATTGCGAACAAACTACTGACCGGTTTTGAAAAATCAATTTTATTTAACACACACTTTATTCCACTACATCGTCAATAGCATGAAAAACGTATGGAAAATTCGCGTTAAAAGTTGCTGTATCTGTAGTATTATGAGGCGTAGCTAACGTCGCACAATGATTTTTTTGTATATGTGTTAAAATAAATATGACGATTATTATTTTCGTTTACTACGCTAAGATATTTTCTTCTATCGTCTATCGTCAATTGGTGTATGTAAAAAAGCAGGAATTGTTAACATTTTGTTGTATACGCACACACATACAAATGATGAATGTAGACTTGGTGTTATAATTATTTTATCAAAAAACATTTTGTATATTTTTATTTAATAACGTGTTGAACAACCCCCAATAATAAACTAAATCGTAAAAAATTAAGCATTACATGCGCCAAATCTTTTTTATCTTTTTTACAAAATAAAATGTTTTACCAGACATTTTTTTTGTATTTAAAAAATAAGTTCGTACATATATATTCTTCTTCTTATATAGTCTTCGTTATAATATATATCCATTAACATATACCATTTTATCAAAACTATTTTTATAAAGACAATTATCAAAAAACATTTCATAATAAAAATTATTGCTATTAAAATTTATCTCGTTAGTATAAGCACACATAATTTGTTTTACATTTTTTGTATATACGATCTGTTCTACACACAACATTATATGTTTTATATAACGATCTAAATATTTATCACAAGTAATACATTACACTATATGGTTTAAACAATGATAATATGTAGGTTCTAATGTAAATACTCCCACGACGAAAATATACATAAAAAATACGTATATTTATACATGCAATTTTTACATATTTTTCAACATCCATTCTATATAATTATGTAAGGATTAATTTTTATATGTTGGAAATACTATATGTTGATAAATATATTTTGATGATGTATATTCGTCATAAAAATTGTATCTTGAACGTATATTAATGTAAATAAAATTTCATGGTTTTTTTCCACATTCTGTTCTCATCCTCATTTTATGTTCCTGTCGCATATATAAACGGTATCCAATATATATTATATTTTTCACATTTTTTTTCTCTATATTTCCACCTTTATACGCATATATGCCGTTGATATTCATATATTGTATATCCTATATTTCCATGTTTATAAGCATATACACCGTTGATATTCATATATTGTACAAAATCTTGATTATGCTTTAATTTATATTTTATATGGTAGCAAACTCATACCAAGCGGCACAATAGCCTGGTGAATAAATATTGACAGTTTACTTTTTTAAACTGAGTTTAAAGCTCTTAAAAATGCTGTTATAAACTGTAAAATACACACTAAATAGTAAATATTGATTGTATATTGACTGATGTTCACTTTCAGACTAAGGAGCAAAACGACTGGACACTTCCCCCACCCCACCCCTTTGCCTCCCTGGTGTCCGCCATGGAGGTAACTGAACACTGCTAGTACAGCCTCTATAATAGTAATTAACAGTGATACTAAAAACTGTATTGTCCACAATAAATCAGTTACTACTGATAATTATGACTGATTTAGTGTGAAAAATAATTTAAAATGGAAAGCATCATCTTACTTCTATTATGGTGGAGTGATATGTAAAATATTCCCAGGAAATTTGTTGCATATAGTGAATTTAAAATATGCCAAATATCACATTGTGAAGTAATTTTGTAATTATAACATATAATGTCTAGACAAGTAAAATTGTCTGGTATTAATTAGTAAAATAACAAAGTAGGGTGCATAACAGGTGCAGGGGCAAAGGCTATATTGGAAGAGGGTCAAGATTCCTTAAGTCATTCCGTTTGCACAGTACTTCAGATGATGGAGACAATTTGCTGGCTATATATCACATACATTTTTGTTGTACATGTTATAGAAAAACAAAATTTATATTATGTTATTTTTTGCAATATATATCAGAGTTCTATATATCCAATATAAGTACTAGCCCACCAGGAATATCACAAATATTTATACACAAAGCTGAAAAAGTTAAATTTGTCTTTGGTTGGTAGAGCGAGCTAGTTCGATAACTGGAAAGGCTTGCTTTCCCAAAACCCCCCTAACTTAAGGTGGCTCCCTACAGTTATTTTAGCTTTAAAATAAATAGTTTTTAAACGAGTATTATCGCAGATGACGAAGTTTTTTATACTCGAGGGTAATATTCACCATCTATGGAATATTTAAAACCCGGTTCAGGTAGTGTCATCGTTGCCATGGTAACAAGACGTAAGCCTGAAATGTGGTTACTATGCGCATAAACAAGGGTAGCACGGGTGGCGGAAGCGGTTAGCGCGCTGCCTCTTACCACTGAGTTGAGCCGGTTTCACAACAGGTCGAGGTCACTGTTGGTACTCGCATGAGATTGGCAGTGTGCTCAAATAACTCATGTAAGTTGAGATTCTCTCCTGTGCTTCGAGGGTTTTCCCCGGGTACTCCGGTTTCCTCCCTCTAATACTAACCCTTAGGAACTAACAATGGGGCCACAGTAATTGGCTGACGCTGTTGTGGACTCCCTGCCATTGAGGCGAAGTTGAAAAAAAATAAAAAAATTGTCCGTATCTAAAAAACAAAGTCGGTGACCCATCTTTTTTATTTCATATAAGTTTTAAGCATAATGTTCTGAAACTATTATGAAAGTTTAATCAAAATCGCTAGTGTGCAATTTTTTTGAACTCGAAAATTTTATATAAAGATTTCTACACTAGCGATTTTTTTTTAAATTGAAATATATAAAAATTTACCAAAATTAAAATTTATGGTAAAAATTTGAAGATAGGTTACCGATAAAACTAAAGAGTAAAACGCATATAAAGGTGAAAAATTGGGTCAAAATTGGGTGAAATTTGCCCTACATAAAAACGTCGCTGACTAGTGAATGATAGTTTGCGGGCGCAAGATTTACTCAGTTCACGAGCTTCAACAGCCGTACAGCTGGACATATTTTTGCCTAGTTTTGTAATTTTGTTGAAGATGAACAAGTCGGTATTTTGCTATAGAACTGTGATATTTTTACTGTTTAACTTGTAAAAAACATGCAAGTATCACTATACGACTTTTATAACCTTTAACAGTTTTTATACAATAGTTAATAAATGTTTAATAAACTCTTATTAGTGAACATTATATCTAAAATGTTTTTGAAAAATTCACTTTTATATTCCTGTCAAGCTTTTTTTATCCAAGCGATATTTGTATCATAGTTAAAATCACTCATTGGTGTTACTGATGCTTTGTCACATAAAACTAAGGATTATTCAAAGTTTTTTCATTACAAATCTTTCAGAATGGTAAAAATCATTTAAAAAAACCGGGCGAAATATCTTTGTTTTGTTTTGATCGTCGAATTTGCGTGGGAAAGTCCACGTACTTGCCACGCGTTTTTGACTCTCGTCCCGCGATCATCTCATGCATTACTGTAGGGAGCCACCTTAATGTAAATCTTAACATGTAGTTACTATTTCATAGCCAATATATAAAAATTACAATGAAAATGTCTCTAATATTGAACTGTATTTCTGGTTGGCTGTCATGTAAACTTGAAGAGACAAAGAATGTTGATGGTTTGTTCAATCCATGGTCTATATATGTCCAATTTTTATCATTTTGTGCTTGTTTTTTATTATAATATAGTAAATGTGGCCTTCATGCTTGTCACTTGTTTGAGGCTCTATAAAGTTTGAGGCTCTATAAAGCACTGTTATTGCTAGGAATAACTGAGATTGCTAAAACTATGCTGTATATTTCTAAAATGTCTTTACCTTTTACGATATTTCCAATCAAAGAAAATGGGAATTGAAATTGGTATCGCCTTGCGGATATTTATATATTTAATCCTTCATTTTGCCCTCCGTTTATGTCTCAAATATAGTCATGTGCAGAAGAGATGCGCAGACGGTGACACTGCTCCTTTAAAGTGCATAATATGATGTATCCTATGTGTGGCACAAAACCTAACTGTGTGATTAACTGCGTTGCATTCAGCGTAGCCTGTTCAGATAATCTTTCTGAATCTTCAATATAAATGGAGTCGTCAATATATCCAAAACAAGAATGACCATAATGACTACGTAAAGTGGCAAATACAGGTTTCATAACCTTTGTAAAAATATGTGGACTACTTGTAAGTCTCATGGGCAAAACTGTAAATTGATATAATTCTCCTCACCACATAAATTTTAGATATTTTCTCTGTTCAGGTACAATTGGCACGCTATAGTAAGCATCACGAAGGTCTATAGAAGTCATAAAACATCCAGGTTTCATTAATTTGATGGCGGATTCTAATGTGTCCATTTTAAATTTCCGATAGGTTACAGCTATTACTCTAACTTTACCGGACTCCTTTTTTGGCCGCAAATTGGAGAAATAATTTCTCCATATTCAGGATATGATCGTTCAATAATGTTTTTAGACAAAAACTCAGTAATTTCCTTATAAATAGCCTGCTGTTCTGTAGGCAAAAATTTATATTCTGGATTAAAGTTATGCTTGACTGGCGGCGTTGGTTGATAATCAAATTCAATGTTACAATTGCCCACGCAATTCAAAACAATGGGTCTGATGTAATTTCTCACCATTGTTCAATATAAAATTTCAGTTGACCCCCAAGTACACGGTGGTTGGTCAGAAAGTAATTTATTAATTTGTTCAAGGTAACTAACCTGATTAGAATTGGTTACTTGCGACTCGTCTTTGTCTGAACGTAACTCGATTTGGCTCCTCCTCGATGACGATAGGAGCCCTGCTGAAAAAGACTGAAAACTGCGAGCAGGAGGAGCTCTGTAATCATTGCTCCTCATAGGTGGAGCACTGCTGTAGCTTCGAGGCTGCGATGCCAAGTAAGGGTGATATCGCTGTCCACGTCCTCTACAGCATATATAGCATATATAGCTGACATAATTAGCTTTTGACTCTTTTGCATGGAACTATCCGTTGACCTGGCACTTTGCTTTAGTTGATGCCAAACAACTTTGTTGACTGTCGGTACAGCTAAATTTTCACAATTCTCGGGTCGAAGGTATTGATCAGATAACTCGTCAATTTTTTATTTAGGCAATGTTTATTTATTTTTCGTTTAGGTCAGATCGAATTGGTGGTTGCAGGTATTCGGATCCTGGAACATGTTTTGGGGACCTGTCCAGTTGGAACAGCTATTGGGTCTATATTAAGATATTTCTTTGTGGTTTGAAGTGAGGTGTTGGATAATTATAGTGGTTTGATGTATGATGAATGGTTTATTGTTTGATAGATGGTATATTGATTGATTCGTGGTGTGAATAATATGAAGACAACATAATGAAATATAGAGACAACATAATCAAAATATAGAACAGTAGCATATTGAAAATATAGAACAGTAACATACTGAAAATATAAAACAGTAACATGATGATATTATGGATATTAACTGTGAAAAAATGAATTTGTGTGTTGTTTGTGTAGGCAAAACCCGGGTGCAATCATGTGTGGAATGATGCCAAGGTCTGGGTGAATGCCAATGTGTTTTTGCCACCCAGACCAAGTCCCATATCGTTTTCTGTTAAAAACTTGGTTATGTTATCATCAGGTTCCGAGCATAACCGGGACAGCACGTTTCTAACCCGCTAGCTGGTCTTGGAACAACGTGCTTGCATATACATATTGATTTTGGTGGTTTATGAATAAACCATGCCGCGCAAAATATGCGTTGATATTTCGTGCGCAAAAAAATGTGGAATTGTGCGTGAGAATGGTTTTTATGTGGTACTGGTGATGGGGGTGGTTTATATAAACTATGTGAAATGTTATAAGTGAGACATTTGATAATAAATACGGTGAAAAATGAAGTTTACTTACGAGAAGGATTGAGTAGATGTTTTCGTTGCGTAGACGCGAGCGGAAAGAATTTATCAGCGGGGGGTTGAGACGGAAGGAAAATTTGAGGCCTGTTGGTGAATCTGATTAATGATGCATGTGGGTTGTGACAATGGTTGTGACAGATGGTGTGACGTATGTGTGACCTGTGATCGTGACAGTGGGATCGAGATGTGAACGATGATGAAAATTGTTGTACGAAGTGGAAGCATGGGTTGACAATGTAGTACGTAATGAGTGAATTGTGGTCTGTGTGGTGAATGTGGATAATGATGTATGTGGTTTGTGACAGATGGCGTGACGCATGTGTGACATGATGGTCGGGACTTTAATTTGTTCTGGCTTTTCGTTCTTTATGAGAGTTGTGAATGGCGGGTTTGGGTATATTTTGGATGGCAAGAACGGTGTTTTAGGATGCTGATTGGGGGATGTGTTGTAAGATGGACCAGGTGGGTTTCCGATAGGGGTTCGGGGAGGGTGGATTCGTATAGGGGCTGCCCAGTGAGCGTTCAACGACAAAATTTGTACACCAAGTATGCGTGTAATATAAGTTGTATCTGTGATTATGTACATGAACTATTTATATTGACATGGTGGAGATTATGTTATGTACAAGATTATTATGTATGTACAGTGCAGACAGGTGAATGTGTGCGTGAGAGAGGAAGCAATTTGGTGCAGATCATACATTGGAATCAAAATTTCCAGTGTGAAGTGTTTGATCTGATTAGATCCAGGCTGAAATAGATTGTGATGGACCATTAACTTATACTTTTTTTTTTTTTTATATAAACTTTATTTAACTGTTTGCCCCAAAAGCCATGCTTATCGAGGGGGCTCACATGTAAAAAAAAAAAGGATATATAAAATTATTTACACCAAATAACACACAAATAAACAAACAAAATAAGATAGTGTTACAGAAAAAACAAGATACATAAACGCACAAAGCATTGCTAGGAGAAGCGACAAGTATCCAAAATAAAACGTTGAACAGCACCGAACAATAAACAATTTTCATCAAAACTTAATTGAACAGAACCGTTCAATAAAAATTCAAGTTTTCCATTGTCGTTGCTCGTTAGCCATGCTTTTCCACAAACTTGTGCAGCAGAGGTAAGAAGTTCATTACGTTGAGCAGCAAAACGAGGACATAATAAAAGATAATGTTTAACTGTTTCATTTTGATGGCAACATATACATAAAGGAGAATTACAACAATTAATTCTATACAAATAGTCATTAAGCGCACAAAAACCTAATCTTAGTCTTGTATGTAAAACAGATGCCTTCCTCGTAAGAGAAAAATTTAACCATTTATTATAACAAAGCGGATCATAAATCTTATTTATTTTCAACTTAAAGTTTGAAAGAGAAGTTGAATTTCTAATTTCAATATCAAGAGTATTCCACAACGAAATCGTGGAAGGAAAGAATGATTTCTTAAATTTTTCAGTTCTACATTTATATTGACTAATATTATGACCAGACCTTAACGGAATATAAGACCTTTCATTAACCAATTTTGGTAAAAGCTCAATTAAGTATAAAGGAGAATAATTATAAACTATCTTATAAAAATAAGATAATTTATGAATTTTTCTTCTAATGCTCAACTCCTCCCAGGCCAGTTCTTGACGAAGACTATTCGAACTAGTACCTTTAATGGCCCCAGTAACAACTCTAGCTGACTGATACTGAACACTTTCAAGTAACTCACTATTCCCGGCAGTACAATTATCCCAAATAATATCGCCATACTCCATTATTGGCCGAATAAAACTTTTGTATAAACAAGCGAGTTGATTTATCAATTTTGAACTTCAATGGTTTTAACATATTTAATCGTTGAGATGCCTTTTCATAAACTGATAAAATATGATTTTTCCAAGACATATTACTTTGAAAAGTCAAACCCAGATGAATGTGCGAGACGACTTCATCAATAGGACAGCCTCTCATTGAAAGTACCGGATGACTTTCTTTCTCTTTTTTGTTGGAAAATGTCATAGATTTAGTTTTTGAGGGGTTCATTGTCACCAACCACCTATCTGACCATTCTGAAATCTTATTTAAATCATTATTTAATAGTTCAGCGGAGCAAGTCGGATTATCGACAACTTCGAATAGGGCAGTATCGTCGGCAAAAATAAAAGGACAGGATTCTAGGTCATCAGTTATATCATTAATGTAAATTAGAAATAAAAGAGGACCCAAAACTGATCCCTGTGGAACACCAGAATTCACGCTTCTCCAATCTGACGACTGCCCTTCTATAACTACACGTTGAGTTCTATCTTGCAAATAACTTTTAAACCATTGGAGAAGAGGATTACGAATTCCTAGTGCTTCTAACTTTTCAATAATCCGCATGCCAGACTTTGTCAAAGCCTTACTAATATCCAAGAACACAATCCTCACTTCTTTGCCAGCTTCAAAGCGCAGTAAATCTGATGAACAAAATACAACAGTTGGTTGACTGTTGAATCACCTGGTCGAAAACCGGATTGTAATTTGTATAAATAACCTATTTCAATAAGAAATTATAAAGTCTAACAAAACAACTTTTTCACATATTTTTGAGAGACATGGTAGAAGTGATACAGGTCGATAATTTACTTTCAATTGGAAGTTACCCTTTTTAAATATAGGAACAACATTAGCCATTTTCCACGCAGTCGGGTATTGCCCCAGGGCAAAGGAGAAATTAACAAATTTGGTAAAACAAATAAATGCTCTCGAACAAAATATAATTATTTTATTACCAATGCCATCAGATCCACTCGCCTTCGAATATCAACACTGCGCATTAAAATTAAAATTTCGTCTTCAGTAACACATATATTAGCAAGGAACGTGACAGATTGATAAAAAGGTAGATTAGGCACCACAGAAGAACCAGCTCCAGGTAACTGAGTTTGGGCTACAAAATAATCATTAAAAATGCAAGCCTTTTCTCTTGGATTAGTAATTAAATCATCATTTTCTATTAAAGTTGGTATTCTTGGTTTGTATGTCTTGCCGCAAAGATTTTTTGAAATAGACCACCATTTTTTAATATTTGTTAAAGGATTACTCAGCTCCGCGTTTACTTTATCATAGTAAGTTTGTTTAGCTTGTCTAATCAGGGTAGTGGTTAAATTTCGTTGACAACGATAATTTTCCCAAGAAAGTTCGGTTCGTTTTTTATTATGAATACGAAGCAGACGATTTCGCCTGCGTATTGCCCGACGGACAATACCATTCATCCACGGTTTGTCTCTTGGTCTTATGGTAACGGTTTTTCGCGGAATATATTTTTCGATAATAGCATGAAATTGAGTGACCCAAGTATTATAAACATCGATATCGAACTCACTATCGAACAAAGAAAACCAATCAATTCCTAAAACAGCAATGTTTAATCCTGGAAAATCAACATTATTGAAATTCCAGATCTCTCTTTTATAGGAAGTGCATTTAAAAATTCGAACATTCATTTGAACAAAAACAATAGAATGGTCACAGGTAGATGGGGGACTCAGAGTTCCCGTGTTAGTAAATAATACCGGACGATTAGTAATAACAACATCTAAAATTGTAGCATATTGGCTAGTTATTCTGGTTGGTTCTGAAATCAATTGGGCCAGACTATTCCTCTAAAAACTGTGAAATTGAATTCCCACATCAGTACTTTTCTGTGGGTGCACCGCATCATAATGAGCATTGAAATCACCAACAATTACTACATTATAATCTCTAGGTAGATCGTGTATTTTATCAAGTACCGTCTGGAAATTATTTAAAAATGTGTTAACAGAAATTAGGTCGTTGTTAGGTGGCCGATATCCAATACCACATAATATGTGGTGCTGATTCACTCGAAATTCAATCCAAAGGAGTTCAAAACCGTTAATTTCAAGTTCTTCATGCCGCTTTACAACAAGTGACTCAGACGTGAAAAAGCAACGCCCCACCCATTCTACCTTCTCTATCGAGGCGAATAATTTGATTGTAACCAGGAATTACAAATGAGTCGCTAGGAATGTGTTCATTGAGCCATGTTTCACATACGGCAAAAACATCAAAACTGTTCTCCTTAATTAGAAAGGAAAGTTCCTCAAATTTTTCTCTGATATTCAAACTCCTAACATTTAACTGTCCAATACTAAAATGTTGAACTGGCCTGATTTAATTGAACATCATTAGCTAAAATAATGACTATACAGACAAAAAACATGATTAAAAACATATAACCAGCTACCAACAAGAATCCTTGGACAAAATGTGTATAAACAACACTTGAAATCTTAAAAGACTTAAATTCCCCGATCGCTGCTCTATAAATTTGCAAGCTAACCCCCATGTGGAAAAACAAATATATAAAGATATCTTACCTCCTGCTGCACAATCACAAACACAAAATAACAAAGATTAAAGTTAAACATTGAAAAAACAATTAGGTTCACTACGAAATGTCGGTACTAAGCCGCTAATCTTAATATGCAAAATTAAGTAAGTCGTTTTGTAAAAAATCACTCATTGAAACGATTTTAAATATTTTCTCATCAGACGCCCTCTTAACGAAAATTTTACCATCCCTTGACCAGGCTGAAACTGCATTTTTACAATCTTTCCTTGCACAGTAAAGTAACTTCTGATTTCTGCTTGTTAAATCTTCATTGACGTAAAATCTCGTAGACTTCAACTCCTTTCGTTGCCTCAGCACAGCTATTTTGTCTTTGTGTGACTTGAAACGAACAATGATCGCATGAGATCGATTTTCCTTTGGCTTCCCAACTCGGTGTGCCCTGTCAATATTTTGATCAGATAAGTCAACTTTTAATTTCTCGTTGCAAAACTGGACAACCTTTGTAATACAATCTTCCAATCTCTCTTCTTCAAACCCTGAGATCCTAACATTGTGACGCCTCGAGTATTGCTCGTTGTCATTCGCCATATTTTCAACCCTCACTAGCTGCGATTCTAGAGATGTAATTTTCTCCTGTAATTCGGCTATCGTTTTAGTCATAGGTTCGATAATTTTCAACACTACAACATTTAGTGCGTCCTGGATAGCCGATTGAAGAAGTTGTTGGAAAGCCTCAGATTTTAAGGCGTCTTCGATTTCTAATTTCATGGCGGCCATTGCAGCAACACTGCCTCTGGTCATCATAAAAGTTAACGCTGAAATATACTCTTCTATACGTTAGCAGCAAAAAGTACTCGACACGTAGACAATTAAAGCATTAGTATCTACGAGTTTAATAACTTTGGTGTTGAGATAAGGTCGTAGTTAACAGAGCGATTTAAGACACGTCTGTTCGCCTTCCGTGTTTCGTGTCACATACCGATTCCCATACCGATTCAATAGTATTGTGACTGTGGTCACTGCATGTTCTAATTCGGAGGCAGTTTTTCCAAGGAGCCCATTTTGTAAACCATATTTAAAAAAACATAATTAAAACCTATTTACAAAAACATATTTGAAAACACCTATTTGAACGTTTTTTGTCTGTTCTGTTCTTAGGTGCTGTTAGGCCTTTACTAGTGATGTCTTGGGTGGAAGATCCAATCTGTATCTGTGTCTTTAAGCCTTGTTAGGATTATGTGTGTGGCAACTGTGAAAATAGGCAAGTTATTTTTGACTAGATCATTAACAATAGTTGCCAGCTTGCATTAACTACACAGTCATTTTGTATAGTGGCCAAGTCAGCCGACTTTGCTTGATCAGTCATATTCAGCTGAAATGAATAATTGTCTGCGGTAGAAAACTCTTCAGCCAATTCATCGAATGCACTGGATGGTTGCATTAAGGTCTGTGTCTTGAAGGTAATTATCTATGGCATTCGTAGCATGTACATCGTTCGAGGCTTGTTCACTGTTAACCTCAACCTGGTCATACTTCGAATTGTAAACGCTGTATATAACGGTATAAACTAAGACATGGTTATTTCGACCAAGATTTAACAGGCCTGTAATGCAAATTACTTCAGTTTCCCGTCAGCAATGTCGGTAAAAATGCTTAAAATTGACATGCAAATAAGGACAGATCATACATTCTATGCACGATATTGGCAATAGTTATCCTGCACGCTCATTACCTTGACAGTAGAATTGTTACGTGCGCTATTAATTGCAACAGTCAATTTCGCGTATTATATGTTTATGCAACACTTAAGAAATAAATAATCGCACAATTCCTTTTAAATCTTTAAAACACTGTCTGTTTTATAACAATCCAATGCTTAGCAGAGTAATTCAGACGTTAAATAGTCAATATAACCCAACATATTCTCGCTATTTCAAGGTCCGTTCTCAGACAATCCTGGATATAACTTGTTAATAAAATTCCAAGGTACGTCTGTCGGAGTATAAATTGTACTATAATTTCTGTATTTGACCTTGGATATCCCCCCTTCCCCCTAGACAATGTTGTTATGTTGCGTTTTAAGTCTGGGGATATCCTAGCAACATTGGTTGGGGGAAAGGGGGGCGAAAGCCTAATGAAGTTAGTCGAATGTGTGTTCCGTAAAATTTAAGCAATTTTATTAGATAGATTTAGAAAACAAGATGCGACGTATAAGACGACGTAATATGGTGCGCGAGATCTCAGTCGACGCCGCCGTTGTGTTGTGAATAAATTGTGATAAATTGTGATTTAGATTTGACAAACTGTGGTCAAGACGACGCTATATAATATATCGACGCCATTTTGCAAATTTATTATGGTTATATAGTAATTCTTGAACGGATTAACAAGTAAAAGTTACCGAGGCTGATACGGATAGTCTTCACGGTGATCGCTTAATGCTTTATACTTCGAAATTGGAGAATATGAACTGCAGACACTGCCTTTGGGCTTTGACATTTGTTGTTTCATTAATAATGTTCGACGATCGATAAGTGACTTTAGATATTTTTTTCGTTATTTGTTAATTTTATCACCATAGAATTACGGCTTTAAAATCAAAATAAATTTAATTTTCGTCATATTTTCTGTTTACTTTCGTCATAATGTCGTGATATTTTAACACTGAAGTTTTTAAAATTTGTATAATTGTATTATAAATTGTATATTGCAAAAATCATGGCGGCCGGTGGTCTTCAAGCTGTCCGAGATGCATTGATTTTTGCCCATGCTGAAAATTTAATCGACGACGAAGAGTTCGCATTACTGTATGATTATAATCTGTCGAACCCACTTTTTCCGCATTGGAAATTTCAAGAGTTTGATTTGGAAATTTGGGACGACGTAGAGGAAATTTGGGACGACGTAGAGTGCGAAATTGAGTTGCGTTTTGCGAAAAATGATTTGCCATCACTGATGAGATACTTACAAATCCCTGAGGAAATCGTTTGTGTGCAAGGTACGATCTGCAGTGGAATGGAGGGGTTATGTATTCTTTTGAAGAGGCTGGCCTACCCTTGTAGATATACAGATATGGCACATCGGTTTGGGCGAAGTCCTCCTGAATTGTGTCTTATTTTTAACAAAGTATTGGATGTTATGTACGAAACTCACCACCATCGACTTGAAAGTTGGGATCAGCCTTTCCTTTCACCAGACCATCTTCACCAATATGCCCATGCAATCCATCAACGTGGCGCTCCATTGCCTAATTGTTTTGGTTTTGTGGATGGGACGGTAAGAAAGATAGCCAGACCAAAATACCATCAACGACTAATGTACAACGGTCATAAACGTGTACATGCCATTAAATTTCAAAGTGTTGTTTTGCCAAATGGTCTTATCAGTAACCTTTCTGGTCCATATGAAGGGAAACGACATGATAGCACCATGTTACAAGAGTCTGGACTCTTACCGAATTTGAGGCGTGTCGCTTTCTACAATGATGAGCCACTATGCATATATGGTGACCCTGCATATCCTTTGGGAGTTCACCTCCAAGGGCCCTTCAAGGATGCACATCTTACCCAACCAATGCAAGCTTACAATCAAGCGATGAGTGAGCAGAGAGTGGCAGTGGAGTGGATGTTTGGAAACATCACAAAAATTTTTAGCTTTGTCGACTTTAAAAGACAAATGAAAATCAATTTAAGTGCTATTGGCAAAATGTATATAATTTGTGCGTTGCTCGAGAATACTCGAACTTGCCTTTATGGTAACATTGTCTCAAACTATTTTGCACTTCCACCACCTTCTTTGCATGAATATTTTTGGTGAATAGTATAGATCAAACATTGTTGAAAACATTTGTTGTATTATATTTAACAATTTAATCTTCATTTAAAATTCATGTTATTTGAAATATTATAAATATACATAATTATATATATATACAGCAGCCACAACCAGCCGAACATTAACTTAAATAGAATATAAAACAAAAACAAAAACATCTTGAAAGCCCAAGATATTTAATTTTTTGGATTTTTGTTTTATACTTACAGAAGATATTAAATTTCCATAATATATAATTGGATATACCGTAAATCTTCCACAGGGTCTGTATATATCTGTAGGTACATCTGTGGGGAAGGCTGATCAGCTGAAGCCCAGTAAATTATAAAGATATTATAAGGTTTGATTCTTGCCCAATTACCGCTCTAGATTTAGAAAATTTACGGTATATATAGATATATTAACTTGTAACTGATTAAAAATTTAAAATAATTAATTTAATTGTTGGAATTGTTTTTAAAAATACTGGCCAGGACTTGTGTTTGTTGTTGTTGTTGTTGTTGTTGGAACATGGCCATCATATGTTGTTGTAGCATTGCAAATTGTTGTTGTTGTTGCTGTGTTTGTTGTTGTTGCTGTTGCATAAACTGCTGAAGCTGGGTGTTGCTGTTGTCTTGCATCACCTGCATCTGTTTGGCAAACATCAGCCTTTCTTCTTCCTTCATCTTTCTATCCACATCTGTCTTCTCCCTTAACCATTCCAGCGTCTCTCCCGATCGTCTCCTCTTCCTTTCCTCCTTGCCACCCTCAACTTCTTGTCGTCTTTTTGTCTCCCCGATTCTTTCCATCGCTCGTTGTCTCATTTCCACCGCCTGTCCTTTTTCTCTTTCATTGTTTGCTTTCTTCCTGTCGCATTCTTCTTCTACTCTCCTTTCTGTCTCCTCATTGATGTCTATTAACTCCTCCAACAACTCCTCCCCTTCTGTGAGTTCTTCCCCACCAATACCGGTCGCTCTTTCTTCAGCTGCCACTCTATTTTTGTGTTTCCATGTTGCTTCGATGCTTGGGAAGGTTGGGGCCATCTTGTTTGCCACAACAAGCCAGCTTGCTCCCCGTTCTCTCGACTTTGCTTTTTGTCGTAGCACACCTTCTGCAGCGATCTCTCTCATTAACACAAGGTCGTTTTTGTCATTCCAGACAAGAACACGTCTAAATACACAAATAGAAAATATAAGGGTAAGTCTTGGTTATAGTGACTTGATTGTGAACAATAAGTGTATTGCATTAATCCAAGTCAGTCAAGCAATATATTTCCTTCTTAGCTTTTCTTGTTGTAGACACAGTAAAAAAGTGTTATTTTGTTAAGCTAGTGCTTATAGAAAGGCCAAAACACTAGTCTGACTATAGTTGTTTCAAATTCGTATGCAACTCTAATGACCCGTCAAACAAGCAAAACTCTCAGTGACTCTCATCAAAATTTGAACCAGCTCAAAGTTGATGAGAGTTGCAACTCTCACTCGCGTTTGACCACCAACTCTCATTGACTCTCATCAACTCTCATCCTCGTTTGACCGGGGCTTTACCCAACTTTTCCAGGGCCCTCTGAAAAGTCTGGGCCCGGGTATCCCCCCCCTCTCACCGGCCTTGAACATGTGTACAGTACTCATAAAATTTATTAATTGGCGACAAGTTCACATCAGTTTACTATTATTCTTACTCACTGCATTTTGACTAAATCAATAAGCCCCCTCTCAACCAATTGTAAACATTTAGGCCTATGGGTATATATAAACTATTTTCACTACATGTTGTAATAAACTGTTAGTTAGCTTACTTTTTTTTTGAGCTGCTTTCTTCTTGACTCTCCATGACAGTATTGACAGCAATTACTCTTATAAATCTATATAAAAATAAAATAAAATATAGAAAAGAGAGGTCATCAATCCTAGTCATGTTCGCGTCTTTGCGAGGACGTGAAAATTGCAAAATCACGTTGCGAAATCAACAAAGACGACGTCGCAATACAAACCGGAAGTAAAAATAGCCAGAACAAACGCCATCCAACGCCATCTCCCGTCGTCTTATTCGTCGCGTCTTGTTTTCTAAATCTATCTATTGACATCACATTGACATATATCCGTTCTTATACAGGGTGTATAAAAAAAGTGGACCCTTTCAAATTTAAATTAGCCAATTTAAATAACTTCTTAGCCATTAGGATAACTTCTAATCGTATGAAACAAAATAACTGAAAGAAAAATGTTTCAATTAAGTTTAGAGCTGTCAAATTAATACAACAGGTTGTGGCTAATTCGAATTTGAAAGGGTCTACTTTTTCTTGATACACCCTGTATATTTACTAATTAATATTGTGTTGTGTAGATAGCATTAAATCTGAATAAAAGTTTATATTCTACATCGAGATCATACATTGGAATTTCAATGGCTGTGCAAATAATTACGCTTCTGGGATTTGAAAATACGTAACCCAGGGGTATCAAAACAAGCACACAAAGTGAATTAAACTTATGAGTTCGATTACGAATGGCTCAGTTAAGAACAGAACTAAGAGAATTTCTTGTTTTAAACGTATACGAGCAAACTCAACTTCCGTCTAAAATCGTGTTTATTGGAAAAGCACATAACCCTAGGGTACGCAAAACACAATGGTTAGGGAGCGTTAGTAAACATGATCGACCGTAGGCAAAGCAAATTGTGTCTAACAAACAAATTGAAGTACATTTTTATTTACATTTATTTACAAATTTATTGATATCGTCCTTCAACATGCCCACCATTTCGCTCAACGCACAGCAATGTTCTTCGATGCATGTCACGCACTGCACGCGTAATTAACGCGGGATCTTCTCGTAAGATGTTGAACTCGTTCAAAATCTTCTGACGCAAGTCTGCGATGTTGAGTGACAGAGTAGAAAATACCTTGTCCTTGAGATATCCCCAAAGAAAGAAGTCACAGGGTGTTAAATCCGGAGATCGAGGTGGCCATTCAGTGTTGTGGCCTAACCCAATTACATGATTGTTTACAAACACAGCGTCGAGACGATCCCTTACTCCAATGAGTCGATGAGCTGGAGCACCGTCCTGCATCCACCAGAGACCTCTAAACATCCCTTCCCAGTGTTGGTTGTTGAAGTGCAATGCCAGTTCCGGAAAAGCAAACTTGTTGAGCATTCGAAGATAAGCAATACCTGTTATGTTTCCTTCGAAAAAGTAAGGACCAATAACCAACCCATTCCCACAGAGTGCAGCCCAGACGGTGACTTTGGCGCGCGAGTCGTTCCTTCGAAAATTGAACGCAGGAGGATGTCCCTTTGGTGCATATTGTCGCACGTTCTGGCTATTTACCTCTCCATTCAACGCAAATCCAGCTTCATCTCCTATTATAACGCTGTGAAGAAAATTTTGGCGTTGGCAGCGGTCGTTGAACCACTGCACGAATTGGAGGCGTCGTGGAAAGTCCCCTTCCAATAACTCGTGCTGTACGTGCATTTGATATGGATGCCATCGCAGATCAAGCAGAGTAATGCGGTTAAATCCTGCACTGGAAATTGGGAGAGGATTGCGGCGAGCGCTAACGTGTGGGTCCTCCTGAAGGAGCTCTCTTACAGCGCCAACGTTTTCGTCGGATCGCGTGGTTCGTCGTCTGCCTGAATTCCCTTTATTTAGGTTGAGGCTCGATCCTGAAATATCGTACTTCCTAGAGTTACGTAAAACTGTACTCGCCGAAGGCGGGACTCGCTCTGGAAACCTTTCCTGAAAAGCGTTAATGACTGCTGTCGAGTTTTGAGTTTGGGCGTACTTTAAAACAAGAAATACTCTTTGCTCTGTTGTTAGCTGAGCCATTCGTAATCGAATTTTAATTCACTTTCAATTTACTGCACATGGAAACATATTTTCAAATCCCAGAAGCGTAATTATTTGCACAGCCATTGAAATTCTAATGTATGATCTCGTGCATACAAATTATGGTATTTGCAGTTTTTTTGATACACCCTGTATAAGTACAAGCATATAAATGCAAAAGCTCAGGGGGTTCATATTATAATGCTTTACTGAAAAAATATAGAATAGACAAATTTCCTTTTTGTCTTAATTACATGTAACTCGAAAACTTTCAACCATGTCTATGTGTATGGTAATGGAAAAGTGATGCTATGCTTCAACAATAGTATTTTAATCGACCGATCACAACTATATATAGCACTGACAAGGAACAAATTCAAAAAGTAAGGGTAATGACTAACGTGTCATGTAGATATGAGCTCATCATGCATCTAAAGTCATTCAAACGTATTAAAACTTATAGTGCAAATATTTTTCATATCTGCCTGTGATGTTGAAGTTCGTAAAACGGCATAAATTTATAAAGGTTCAATATAGTTAATTGAAACAGCATATATTTACAGTTCGAATAAATATGATATCAGGTCATAGAAATGAGACATGTCTTCCATAGTAATTGTTTCAAGGGCTAATGCGGTGGCCAGTTTTAAATTTGCCTTGAATACTTTTTGAAAATTATAATTCAGCTGTGTTTTAATTTGATTGAAACATAGTTCAACGGGATTGAGATCTGGGGAGTATACAGGTGTAAATAATAATTCAATCCCCATATCAGCAAGGTACTCTTCGAGCAACTCTCCGCCGTCATAATGGTGCACTGCAAGATTGTCCATGACGACAATATCGCCTACTTCAAGCGCTGGTCGTGTCGTCTCAAAATTGACTGCATTTGCAGCTTCTTCAAATAAATTTAGGAACTGAACTGTGTCAGTCGCTCCATCCAACATGTTATAGTGTTCAACTCCATTTAGAGAAACAAGAAGGTTTAAAGTTGTGTTGGGATTTTAAAGGTGCATACCCGTATAGACGAATGCCTGCATCTGGTGACTTTATACCTGCTTAGTCGAAAAACTTTATTATTGTAGCGTCTTTCGAACTTGGGTAATTTACGAACAGTTGTGTATACAAAACATTTGTAAAGGTAAACCTCTGTAGCGCGACGTGCGTGATCTTCTTCTGAGAATATTTCTTGCCTGACAGTAATCTTGATTTTATCGCAGAAACGTTTTGCAATCTCAAAATAAGTAACTGGAATATAACCTGTTAAACTGTCTCCTCCCTTCCCAATAATTGTGTCCAAGATTAATACTCGAACGTCTTCTGATAAAGGTTTTCCACTAATATAGGATCTGCCAAACTTATTCGTTTTAATATTATCCATTTGTTGGTTTTGAGGTATCAGTAACACTAATAAATAAAATCAACTGTAAGTCTCGCCCAGCGAAGTATTGTTTTGAAATGTCAAACGTACAGTTTTCATTGGGCAAACCCATGTCATAGATTAGAGAATGAACAGATAGCTCACTCCTTTGATGTTTTTGGCGCTTCCGACAGGTGCGACTTCCGGGTGGCCGCCATTACTCTGGCCAGTAAAGTGCAGCCAGAACTATTGGAAAATGTATTGTGAAATTGACATCGCGTGCATAAAAACTTAGTTTTTAGCGGTTTGGACCTCTGAATTAAACGTTTACGGTCGGAAATCAAATTTAGGAAGGTAAGAGAGTATTTTCATCCTTTTTATTAGCCTAAAGTCAAACTTTGTGCTCTTAACTATGGCCAGTTCGGCCAGCCATATCACAGGCATCCCAAGCTCACATTGTTGCTATTTAATATTTTTTTTATTAATAATTTTTTATTATTGCTGTTTGTATTTTATGGTATATTATGTGTATGTGTTATGTCTGTTATGTTATGTGCCAGAAATGGTATGATGGAATTAAATATATATTTATTATTGATGGTTAGGGTACTTCATATTAGCAAATTATAGTAGACTTGATAGTCGAATATATATTGTCAAAAAATTGCTAAAATATTGTGTCAAATGTAGAAATAAAGTTACCTACTTCTACTAAAAGTTGCAATCGACTTTTCGGTGTTGACTTGGTGTGATTTTAAATCCACTTTGAGGGGATGGTATTCTCTGTAATATTAAGGAGAAGGCAGGTAAATATAGCTCCAACGAACTTGCATCGACTTCACAAATCCTTCTAGCGTCGCATAATAATGCATCGAATCGCCAAAAAAACAACAGATCCATAAAGCCCATTACATTTCACATCACATTCATCGTCTTCAGCAAACACAAGAGATTTTTTGTCGGTGAAAATTCATAATTTGTTCGATATCCCCGGGTATCGACAGCCACGGAGCCTGAGGTTGTCAGAAAATCGAACAAATTATGGATTTTCACCGACAAAAAAACTCTTGTGTTTGCTGAAGACGATGAATGTGATGTGAAATGTAATGGGCTTTATGGATCTGTTGTTTTTTTGGCGATTCGATGCATTATTATGCGACGCGAGAAGGATTTGTGAAGCCGATGCGAGTTCGTTGGAGCTATATTTACCTGCTTTCTCCTTAATATTACATAGAATACCATCCCCTCAAAGTGGATTTAAAATCACACCAAGTCAACACCGAAAAGTCGATTGCAACTTGTAGTAGAAGTAAGTAACTTTATTTCTACATTTGACACAATATTTTAGCAATATTTTGACAATATATAGACTATCAAGTCTACTATAATTTGCTAATATGAAGTACCCTAACCATCAATAATAAATATATATTTAATTCCATCATACCATTTCTGGCACATAACATAACAGACATAACACATACACATAAAAAAAATTATTAATAAAAAAAATTTAAATAGCAACAATGTGAGCTTGGGATGCCTGTGGCCATATGAAAGCTGCAGTCCATATACAATTTGACAATTCTCAGCACAGCTTTTGTTGCAGTCTTGTACAGAATATTTCTCGCTAACCTTAGTATAAAAAGTATAAATAACATTGCAACCAAGCTCCGTATCATGAACTCATTCTTACAATAGATATACAGTATTTATCTGATGTATGTTTTTCCATCAGACCATCACCATTTCTCTGCCTGTGTGTTAGAAATGAAATAAAGTCTTTGAAAATCAACTTCCAAGTTAAACATTTCTTTTCATAGATATTTATCTACTGCAGTTAGTCCAACTTATTCAGATATAAGATATTGGTTGTTGCTTCACTGAGTGGACCAGACCAAGAAGAGTGAAAAATCACTCAGCCTTTGCAGGGCTTGTACCTGCGACCTCTGGTTTACTAGTCCAATGTTCTAACCACTGAGCTACAAGGCCGATTGGTTGATTTGGTTCACTGTGGTGATATTTCGAGACCCAGTTGTAATGTAATTTTTGCTCTTTCTTCCTTTTTTAGTTGAAGATGCCAGTTTTCTGCTCTCGAACTTGATGGTGTAATATATATGCATCCTGAGACTGAAAAAGCTTTAACATGTAATCCATAGAAACTCTAGCAAGATGGAATGTGATGGACACACTTTTGAGGCTCTTTAGCAAATTAGCATCAACTAATGTGGACTTGGTATTCATAAAAACATTTGACAAAAAGGAATGGCTGTGATATGATTAATCCTTGAGAATCAGAGTTCTAGTCCCAGCTTTTAGAATTACTACATGTCATTGTAGACAAGTTTGGATGAAGTAATTACTTTATAAAATGTATCTTCATGCATGCTATTAGCTTAAACAATGGTGGTTGAGGATTATGAGCATTTTGAAAGGAGTGAATGGAAATTATTTGTAGTGAAAACTGAATGTGACAATGTTTAATATGACAATAAACATATTTCTATATTTTTCAAAAAAATCTGTGTTTGTGTATCTTTGTTTTGCAAAACAAGCAAAATTGTCAAAAACAGTGCAAAGTACAATTCTCTTCTTATTAACCCTTTAAGTGGCAATGCACCCTCATGTCCCCTACTTTATTATTTTACTCCATCTAATGCCAGACGATTTTACTTGTCAAGGGGAGAGTGCTGCCACTCAATGGGTTAATAACTCAAATTCTCCTCTTATTAATAACTTGTGTATCAAAACAGAATTTATAATAACTGAACTTGCCTAATACCTATTAATTTTATAAATTAAATAAAATAAAACGTATCTGAGAAAACCATGACTTTCAATTAAAATGCAAGAAAATTGTTGTTTTCATTGAGTTTAACTTAGGCTTATAACACTTGAGGTTAACAGTAGGGCCTTTAGGAAACTTCTTTTCAGTTCACTTTTCACCTCAAACACTGGCAACTGTGCAGAAGACCTGGATTCACTCGGCTCCTCTCAAACTTTAAAATCAGTCCAACAATGCAGCATTGGTGAGACCAAGGTCATCAACCATAAACATTGGTGCTAGGAGAAACAGACTACAAGAAGAAAGAAGTCAGTTCCAGCATCGTCCAACAAAATGCTGTGCCATATGTGCAGGATACCTTCTCAAGAAGTGTTTCACTGTCCATGAATGTCCCTTGTGCAAAGAAGCCACCATGTCCCAAACTGCAGATTCTGCAAACATGTTGCACTGTTATTTTAAGAACTACAATAAAAGCTGCACACAGTAAAGGATTAATCCTACCATCTCAGCTCTTCCTTGATTTTGTTCTACATCTGGAAGATGTTTTTGTGCAGCAATTCTCAGTATATACCAAGTCCACATTAGTTGGTGCTAATTTGCTAAAGAGCCTCAAACATGTATCCATCACATTCCATTCTTGCCCAGAGTTTCCTGTGGATTACATGTTAAAGCTTTTTGTCAGGATGTGTATATATTACACCATCAAGTTCAAGAACAGGAAACTGGCATCTTGAACTAAGAAAGGAAGAAAGAGCAAAAAATACATTAAAGTTAGCCATCTATAAACTACTGTACACATATTATTGTAGTTTGATGCCATCTACTATAGGGAACTGATATTGGCTCAGTGCATGGTTTTGAGCATTGGACTAGTAAACCAGAGGTCGCAGGTACAAGCCCTGCCAAGGCTGAGTGATTTTTCACTCTTCTGGGTCTGGTCCACTCAGTGAAGCAACAACCAATATCTTATATCTGAATAAGTTGGACTAACTGCACTTAAATAAATATCTAATGCAAGAAAACAGTGAAGTTCAAAAGAAATGTTTAACTTGGAAGTTGATTTTCAAAGACTTTATTTCATTTCTAACACACAGGCAGAGAAATGGTGATGGTCTGATGGAAAAACATACATCAGATAAATACTGTATATCTATTGTAAGAATGAGTTCATGATACGGAGCTCGGTTGCAATGTTATTTATACTCTTTCTACTAAGGTTAGCGAGAAATATTCTGTACAAGACTGCAACAAAAGCTGTGCTGAGAATTGTCAAATTGTATATGGACTGCAGCTTTCATATGGCTGGCCATAGTTAAGAGCAGAAAGTTTGACTTAAAAAGCCACTTTCAGGGCTAATAAAAAGGATGAAAATACTCTCTTACCTTCCTAAATTTGATTTCCGACCGTAAACGTTGAATTCAGAGGTCCAAACCGCTAAAAACTAAGTTTTTATGCGCGCGATGTCAATTTCACAATACATTTTCCAATAGTTCTGGCTGCACTTTACTGGCCAGAGTAATGGCGGCCACCCGGAAGTCGCACCTGTCGGAAGCGCCAAAAACATCAAAGGAGTGAGCTATCTATTCATTCTCTAATCTATGCCCATGTTCACAAAACCGGAAACAAACCGTAATTTCGCTTGGTAATAATGTAATGGTAATAAACGTAATGGTAATAAACGTAAACAAACATGAGAATATATCGGAAACCGAACATTTTCAAACGTAAACAAACATGAAAAAATCGCTTTGAAGTAAAAATTGCTTTGGGACGCAAAAGAGTGGTCGCTGGTTGCGTTAGGCAGGTGGTCGCTCACTACAGGTAATTCTTAGTTACAAATCATGCATGCCAGGAAATGTGGTCGTATATGACAGGTGGTCGCAAAACATAGGGGTCGCAAAAATCGGGTTCTACTGTAACTATCTTGGGAAGAAATTACCTGTAAGTTCTCAACTCTTGAAATTATTCCACCCAAAATCCGTCCAAATATTAAACGTTGTCCAAATATTAAACGTTGTCCAAATATTAAACGGCGTAACTCCACAGCTTCACAACTTGTACTGACTCATGGCGACACACAACGTGCATCTCTTGTTAACCGGAAGTACATAACTACGGTTTGGTATTTGTATACATCGCACTGAATTTATTGGACAAGTCTTTTGATTGACTAAATATTTGCCTGATTTGTGAAGTTCAATATTTCTGAAATAGACAGGAGAAGGAATCATTAGTGCAATATTATGAACATAAAACTACAGTGTTGAACAAAATACATTTGCTCGGGGTTGCCATCGTGGATAACGAGACAGGTAGCCCAAGCTTAGTTGACAACAATTCTCAAGAGGTGGAAGAAAGAGTACTGGAGGTGAAGAAAGAGAAAAGAGCGAGGAAAACAAGTGTTACAAAAAGTAGACTTAAAAAAATTATGTGTTCAGAGTATGCTTAATTATGTGATGAAATCGAAGCTGAAATTTAGTCCTTGTGGGGATGCATTGGAAAGAGGCTTGTCTGTGATGGATGAATTGCATTCCACTTATATTAAATCCAACCAAGTTGAGGCTAAGGAAGCTATTCTAAAGGAACAGGAAAATGTTGAAGAACAAGGACACCTGGCTGTAGAAAACGCACAATAAGTGATCAACGAATACTTGTTGAGTATCTCAGAACAAGGACATGCTGTAGAAACAGTCAATGATAGTCCAGTGCCTACAACAGTAGAAGTAAGCCCAGTGGGTTCCTCAAGCAATTACACCACTGTAACCATAGTCCATGATAGCCAGGTGCCTATGGTGGTTGAAGAAAGCCCACTCAGTTCAGCGAGCAATATAATGGTGATAAATGGTGATAAAACCAGATTTGAGGACTTTTGGGCATTATTCATCAGCCTGGTAGATGAGTGGGAGTGAGCCTGTAAACATTAAAATGGCTCGACTACGTCAAAGTCTTTCAGGAAATGCTCTTGATGCAATCTGTGGACAGGGTGTTACTGCGCCAGAGTATAATGAGGCTAATGAGATATTAAAAGCTAAGTTCGGTGGACAACATCGTCAGTTGCCATCTCTGAAGAACAATGACATTCAGTCTTTTGAAAAGTTTGCTGATCTTGTGCGTGTAACCGTGGTAAAGCTGGAAGCAGAAGGGCACAGTGATGAACTGGGAGATGGTGCATGACATAGCCTTCTGGTAAGGAAACTAGCTGACAGACAAGTGGAAAACTACCGTAGATGGCTTAGTGAACAACAAAGTACGGTCTGTGAAAACCTTGAGACTGGCTGAAGGAAGAAGTACTCATCCGAGTTGAAGCTACAGAAATGGTCCAGGGAGTAAGTTCAAGGCCTAGAGAAGATGAAAAAGGAAAGAACAAGCCTAACCCAACTGAGATAATTGTTTACGTCTCAAGAAGTCGATGTCTTGCAAGCAATCATCTGGGTACGGATTGTAAAGAGATCGAAGCCATGTACAGTGCAGGGGTGCAAAAGGAGCCATCACAAATATTTTGCATGAGGGCATGATTAAGAAACAGGAAGAGTTTAAAAAGCTGGAGTTGCCACAGGAGGGGGCACCCAACCGAATTTGTGCTTCAAGAAACAAGAGTACACCAGGCTGAAGCATTGCCACTTTGTACTATACCTGTGTGGTAAAAGGCAAACTGTCGAAAGGTTAGAGTAAATGCTATTTTGGATGACGCATCTAATGAAATTTTCCTAAACGAACAGGTTGCTGGAGCACTGGGACTTAAAGAGCCATACGAAAAACAGTGAAAGTTCATGTTTTAAATAACGAGTTTGAAACATTTGAGTCCATGCTGGTGAGTGTTATGGTAGAAAGTGTCGATGGTCAGTCTTGCAAGGAATTTAGTGTCAAAATGTGCCCTCGGAATGTTACTGGTACCTACAAGGTGGAGGATTGGTAAAAAAATAGGAGCAACTGGCCACATCTACAGGGTTGTGATTTTGCAATGCCAGCAAAAGATGGTTTGGTGGACTTATTGATCGGTGTGGACAATGCTGATTTACTATATTCAAGAGCAGATGTCAGTGGAGAACCTGGAAGCCCAATTGCTCGACTTGGGCCACTTGGATGGAGTTGTATTGGAACGACAGCGAAGGGACAGGAATTTGAACCACTAAACTCATAGCATTCGAACTGTTGTCCAGGAACACAGCAGAAGTTACCGGTGTTGCATCCTGTTGCCAAGTCAACAAGTATATTAAGATATTTTGGGAAATTGAAAGCTGTCGGACTGAGAACATTAATTCCAAGGTTTGTACTCAGGAGGAGACGGACGCCCTGAACAAGGTAAACGAATCGGTTAGCTACGATATTGCAACTTCGAGATACCAGATAACTACTCTGGTGACATCAGTTTTAATTAGTTTTCCCAGTCTCATCATTTGCAATACCGTTATGCTTGTTGGGACAGGCTTTTTTGTGTAAGACGAACAACGTTCTCTCTATTTCTTTTCCTCAGACTTTTTTTTATCTGCATGCGTTCACTCATGAAACCTGCGGTGAAACCAGTTGCTGCATCATCGTTTTCCATGAACAATGGGGGCACTGAGGGCATGTGGGAAGGCAGACTATCTTGCAGGTTGATGAATCTGACATGTACCAGGGGCGGATCCAGCCTCACACAATTTGAAATTTCATGCCCAGAAATGCCATCTCCTGCATTCTGAGGTGTGCATTTACTCCAAAATTGTCCTCTAAACATGCGTATTTTAGACAAAAAAGAACATGAAATGACGCAATGGCTTTAATGAGACTGTTGACTTGTCAGTAGTTGGGTGTTCAGAACTTTGAAGTCAAACCGGAATAATACTTGGAATTTAGACCAGTTTCCACTAAGAAAGATCCCTCATAAAAAAAACCTATTATTTTTATGATTTGAACAGTAGAATCTTCTACATAGAAATCTCTTTTGCCGTTACATAATTTTTGTAAAGAAACTCAAAACGTTCTTACCTTGACTCCTTGATAAGATAAGAGAAATTAATAGGGATGAGAGAAACATAATTTGAATCAGAGTGTATTCTATTCTGCATATCACCAGAGTGACCAGACAATATTATTCATTTGATATACCAAATGTTGCAATAATATGAAAGGTATAGTCTGATGATATATAGTAGACATGGAATAATGAACACAGAATTTGGGTCATTAGATGTGGCTTTGCAACCATTATTTAGTTGTTGTTCTTATTAATTAACCCCAGGCTCACAGAGCCAGGCTAAAAATTTCGCTATTAATAGCTAATTGGCTATGTTAACATGAATAGATATTGCGTAGATATATGTTTGTCAAAGTGCCAAATGCATGATTTTTCTAGCAATAACATGAATACATTGAAATATACTAGTGTCCACATATGACATTTTTCCTAGGCCACAGAAAATGTCAACCTGCCTTGGTAGGACCAGTTCTTATTCAGTGGCGTAGCCAGCCCGCCAATTTGGTCCTGCTATGCAAATTTCAAATCATTATCATTATTAATTTCTTTAGAAATTGATTGTTTTCACCGTCAATGAACACAAATAAATTTCCATAGCGGGACTAAATTGGCAGGCTGGCTACGCTACTGTTCTTATTTATAAATGACTTATCATTGTCTAACAGCTGCATGGCTTCTGGCCGAAGGGGATTCTTCAGGATAAGGTATATCCTTTAAGTTGTAAGGAGATTTTAGTGCCGTCATATACATAGTGCTAAAATATTCTACTACAGAAGATTTATAAACAAACACATGTCAAGCATTGCTAGAATTTGTTCTGAAAATCTCTAATCCTAAAGTAGTACGTTGCTTTACCTTCAGCATATACAACAGTGACAGCATACAAAACAAAACCAGGCTGACTAAGTACTGAATGAATACTACAGATAGGGAGAAACTAATTAGTAGTTAAAAAATAATTTCTTAAAAATTTATTCTTAAAATCGTTTAGAGATGCACTCTCTCTAATGTTTGAACTTAATGTGTTCCATATCTTTACACTGCCTTGGGCACTATTGTGCAACGAAAACATGGCTACCGTGTCTCACTGGGTCTCACATCGCAAAATCTTGTGCTGTGATTGGCTTGCTACCCTCCACCGTGTCTCAATGTGGCAAGAAGTTACTATATTTAGAAAGACTATAACCGCGGACCGTGTCTCAACATTGCAGTCACATTTTACGAGTCGATTTTGTAGCCTTCCCCGATAATGCAGAACTCAATCTCTGAACTACCAACTCACCCTTGCGTACAATTAAATCTCTTTCTCTTAAACCTTTGTTTGTTGTTGTTTCTGTTTTTTGCAGCGCTTATTTTTCATTTTTTCTCTGACAACATTCTGTGTCTTTCTTCCCCATCATGTCAGTACTTAAGCCTGGCTTACACGAAGTACATTTGCTATAAAGAATTAGACCGCAACACATTGTGTGCTATGGCAGTTCTTGGCCATGAATGTTTTCATTTCGTTTTGTTTCCGTTTTAATTTTAATTCACTATGGCAGTTCTCGGCCACCATAGATCAGTGATCATAAACTTCTGGTACTTTATATTCTCGCATGAAAAAATGTGTTTGTCACTCTGAGGCTAGAATTAAATTATATTTCATATAAATAATAAACACAGAGAAAGTCTAAAATTATACAACTATTTTTAGTAAGTCATTAGTTAATAGAGAGGGATAAGCCTGCAATATTACAGTATAAAACTTGACGTTATATTATATCTGTGTCGATACTTCAGACGTTTTTCGCTCCAGAATATAGTAACACTAACAGTAACGAAATGCTTTTATTTGAACAAGAAACTAACATATAAGAACAAATGAGGGTTGCTTCGTGTGTGCCTAAAAGATATAAACAAAATCTCGATATTTCGAGCTAAAGCCCTTCGTCAGGAGAAATTAGTAGGGGCCCCCCATGATTTTTGCGTGACGCGTGTTTAGCTGTTATTTTCGGCGTTATTACGTGATTAATTTATTTTTGGTGCGTGAAATCGTGAATTTAAATGTTGGCGAGAGGCGGGAATAAGCCAATTTAAGCGGCAGATTTCGTGATTGCTTTACCAAATAACGTGATTACGTGCACCAGAAATGAAGTTAACATTAAAAATATCGCTGCCAAAAGGCAAAAGGCGCAAAACAGAACAGACTTTATATTTGGCGTTAATTATTTCAGGCCATTTCACTATTTCAACGATTTTTCTGTGGCCTCCTGTGGCACATTCCACTTCCTAATTGCTACTCCACTTCCGCTAAGACCCTATGATGCAATTTTCTATCAAAAGGGAAAGACTAAACTTGATTATGTACGAAAAGAGAGGTATCGAGCCAGAATTCCAACGGGAATTAGAAGTTTAACGAAGCTGAAAAGCATTGTCAGGTACGTGAATTTCAATTTTTTTAATTTAATAAAATTTGAATATATAAATATGCATGTTTTCTGTGGCTTGTGTGTCCTGTCCGAGGCTCCTGTCCGAGGGATTTGGACTGAAATATGACTAAAATAACAGTGATTATTTTTAATGATTTTATTTATAAGGCCTTATAAGGCTTATAAGGGTGAATTTTTTATATTTCCTGTATAAATTAATTCAAGCTGTACAAAATGGTTGCCAAAGCATATTGCATTGTTGCCCATATGGGCCTGTGTGTTTTGTGGCCTATTGTAGTATTGAATTATATTGAATCGTATTTCATAATCTAGACTAGCTATATCTATTTGTCGGCCGCCAGGTCACCCTATAATGACCTATACTGAGAAGTGAAATATAAAACAGGCAGGTCGCCTCTGGCCACTTCTGTGTTGTTCAGATTTAGCTAGATTTATTATTTTATATCCCTATTATTTTATTTATTTTTGTGTTTAACTTTGTGAAAACTTAATACCGGTAATATAACGGGCCTATGAAGTGCATTGCAGGCCATTGTACTCAGTAATTATTTAAATATTGTTAATAGACTATGTGTATTTACAGGCCTTTACAAAGCACCTTTAATAAGGCTCATCGGCCTCGAGAATATAATATATACAAATAATTTTATTATAATTATAGGCCCTGTCTATATGCCCCATATATAGGCCTATATATATCCCAGTATTATGTTGCCTTATGTTATGCCTATTTGGTTTGATTTATCCATACAAAAATTTAAAAATGAGTTATATTTTACTCCATGCGACCAGGCACATTTTTATGATATAGATTTCAGCAAAGCTTATGTGAATCAATGTACATCTTTCTTGCAGTTTCCAGGGAGGGATACAAGCTATTTGCAGAGATATCGGCTTTGGTAATAACTTTGAAATGCGACTAAGCAGAGAACACAAAGGAACCAATGGTGTGATTCTGTATGCAATTAATACAGATTTTCATGTGACTTTAGAATTGCCAGCAATTCTAAATGGAAATGACAAATTACAAAGTAAGTTCTGGTACAGTTACTATAGAGGTAGAGGTTTGACCCAATGTACAACATATTAGGTAGAGGTTTGACCCAATGTACAACAATCATTTGCCAATCATTGCCATTGGGAACAATGTGCCTTAATGGGTTAACAAGAGAAACATCAATTTTACAGGCTGCCTGGGGCCCTGGGAGCTACAATGTTCTGAAAATATATTTGAAAGTTTATTTTGCAAACAAATTCTACAAGTTTTATAAGAAATTTATTCATAAATAAAGTGAGGAAAAATAAAAGTTTTGTTTGTCTTCCCAGATTGGCCCAGATTGTCAATTCTCCTTCACACAGCAGCTTTGTGTTTAATGTCTCTACCTACACTGGTAGCCCTGGTACCTTCCGTTGAAAACATAAAGCCTCTTAAAACCATGGACAGTAAAGCATTCAAAATTTCAATACATTTTTAATTTCCTTAACTGTTAGTTTCCTTGAAATTTTTACTTCGTTTGGAAAAATTTGAATATTATAATATAATGATACTTTTTCATTTTTACAGTTACAGTATATCCTGTGATTACATCATTTTCCAAGAACGTTCCCATTATAAACATAGAAGTTGTTGGCTCTTCACTTCCAGAAACCTCAAAAATAGTTTCAGAGGTAGCAATAATTGATGACGAGGATGCATTTAAGAAAGGTATTTAATATTGCTTAGATATTTTGACTGTTGAAATCTGACAATCTAACTATGTAAAAGCGGCCACTATCGTTTTATTCACCCAAGTATATATTCCATTTGAACCATAGAACTACTTGAGAAGTTTCAAGGAAGCACACTGCAAGATTCGTCCAAACAGCGTATTATAAAGGCTATAAAAAGTAAACAAAACCTATTGTGTGGCCTTGGAATATTCACTGTGGAATATGTAAAAACAAATCCATGGTTCGTTGATGCGAAAACAAACGGGAGGATACAATATTTCAAAAACGTAAGTATTTGTGCTATTTTTACCACTGCATCTATATTAGAATATCTTTTGTATTTATTTAACCGAATGTTTATAACTTTTAGGCCACTTTGACAACTGTGAAAAAGGCAACAGAGAGGCAAAGAGCAAAAGTCAACAGACTATCAAAGAAGCGTTTGCCAGGAAAACAAGGCCTTCAAGCAATAACAACCTTGGGGAAGACATGAGCCCAACCACTGCAAAAGGCCTATGTTAGAGTACGACTCGGACATTGAACTCTCCGAAGAGGAAAAGTAATAAATCTAAAATAATAACTTTTCTTTTTATTTGTTATGCTTTCAAGTTTAAACTTCTTTATTAACTGCATTGAAATCAACAATTATACCATAAGCAATAATGTACAATATTAATAACTGCAAGTTATACTATAATTTTCTTGTTTTATCAGTTAATAGTAACCCTTGACACTATTATCTCAATTTTATTTCTATATTGTAAGCAGGAATTTTTGCAATGTTGATTGACTTACGTACTTGTAAGTTATTTTTAGGCAGATAAAACCGCCAAAATCATACGTTTTACCCACCAAGTTGGTCGCTCAACCTACTTTTTACAATTGCTTTCTTTTGAACTTCTATTGTGGTTGAAAAGGCTGAATTGAAAAGATGTCCACCCAAATATGAGATTTGTTCATAAGTTAACCGTATATACTGTACTGTATGGCACTGACCGGTACGGTATTTAGTCTACTTACTGTAATGGTGTTCCAATGTTTCATCTTCAGATTCGAAGATGATGACATTCAAATGGTCAGTTCTGACGACTTTGAAAGCAATAATGATGACGGGGTGGAAGCTGGACTGTCTGAACAGCACACAGATATTGACTCAGATGTCGAAATTCTTGGAAACTCTTCTGAATTTGATAGCGACTGGAGGTTTATTGGTTTAGCAGTTGAAGATGCTGACCCCGTGTGCAAGCGCTTAAATAGGCTAATTAAAGCTGGGAAGATACCAAAGGACAGGATCTTCTACAAATATTTGTCAGATGTGGTGGAAATATTCTACAATCCCTTGCATCCATGGGACAGTGACGTTGTCGAATTTTTCAGCTCTCTGGCCTATCTTGGTGGTCAACGAACGTACAATATGGTTAGAGGACCTATGCAAGCAGGGCAGGGCCGTCTATGTGCCAATAAGGGCGGAGAGGTGAACATGAATTTTGGAGGACCGTCGACTGAGACTCTGCGCAAAACAAGCGGCATACTCCACACAATCCGGTGTTCACAAGCATTTAAGTGATTTGAATTACACTCTTTGCAACAAAGCAGGATTTGAACAGAAACCTGCCACACTTATTGCTACTAATTCGTTAGAAGTTTATCCAGTAGTTCTCGCAAATGATGGAACAGCTCTTCACCCAGCAATTCAGTTTGATGAAAGAATGAAACAAAATATAGGGCTTGAATTCAGCGTCGATCTAGATTATGTAAATGACAATCCATTTCTGTCAAAGGAAACATTGCAGAAATCTCTGGTTCGAGAAGTTCTCGTGACCTCCGTGACAACAATCGATAACAAATTCAGTCTTCCTGTTGCTGTGCAGTATGTTGGAAAAAGGGTAAAACAGGCATAAATATGCAGGAGTTATTCACAAATCAGGTGAAGCTTCTGCAAATTTGTCAGAACTGTTTGAAGCGCTGTAAGACAAGTGATTTGATCATCGATAAGAATCAGCATGAACATTGTGCAAGCGAATGTCAACGATGTTATGATTCAAAAGCTGTTTGTGAGAGTTGTATTCCACTTGGACATAAAGTTACATTCCATCAGTTCGAGCTTGCAGTATTGCCTGTCTAATGGCGTGAAGTGTATAAGAAGGGTCGTCATGGTACTGACTGTGGATTGTGAGGAAGGTAACAAACAGTGTTTACTCCAGCTCAAAGATGCTTTGGAGAAAGGAACCATTGATCATAACCTTCACCTCCTATCCATTTTCCCAGATTGTCCTCACGTTTTGAAAACGAGCAAAGCCAGTTTTGCTAATTGGTATTTGCAGTTCAATAATGAGAGGATGTCTAAGTATACTTTACACATTGTGCAATAAATCAGAGTCAGTTGTCAGAAAGAAAATGAAGAGCTATTTGCCCAAGAACGATTACGTCAGGAACCGTGATCGACAAGATCCAACAGCCGTATTGAAACTGTGTAATACTGAGCTGTGTGACTACGTGGCAGGCCTTGGTTTTGTGACACACACCATCGTTCCCGAAATGGTCAGATTTACGGCAACAAACCGTATCAACACATATAAGAACATCACCAGTGTTGCAGTCGGGCCACATGGATGGATACTTTTCTTGTGCTACGACGACCAGAAAAAGGTATACAAATTGTACAAATCCAAGCTACACAACCCAATCCAGGATATTGAGCTCATATGCGCTTCTCTGAAAGGGGATAAGATTTACCACATTGCTAACTTGGTCTATAACTGTGGAAAAGAAAATCCCATATCATTCTACAATATAAAACCGCGTAGTTCTCCAAATATCTCCATAGAGAAACTACGACTCAAGAAGGACATCGATCCTTTACTCGCAGAGCTCAATGTGGAGGCTGGTCGCACCGTGAAAGAATCCAAAGCTCGTTTGTTAGCTCATCAGAAAACACAACGGAGATTGTATGAAGAAAAGAAATGGAACTCGACTGAAATTAACTTTGTTGAAAATAATTCTCTGCAGTTTGATGACATCTCGATAGTTGATCAACACCTGATTTACAGTGCATGTTCGTCCAAACGGAGCATTGAGCAAATACACTTAAAACGTGACAGTGTAGGTATTCAAGGGACTGCAGTTACTGTCGTCTCTTATCACGAGTCTTGGGAGAAAGTGTACTGCCTTTTGTTACACAAATCTAGTCTGCTTGTTTTTTATGGCAAATGCATTTTCATGCTCAACCTTGAAACACAGATATCGTCAATCGTCGTACCAGAGTCATCAGGATACAGTCCTCGATACGGTTACGTGTATAAAGAGGGATTTCTCTTCACAAGTAACGATGATCACCGTTTGTACTTTTGGCAAAATAGCAGGATAACAACATTTGCAGGAGATTCTGAAGGTGGAAGCAGAGATGGCACAGTCCAGTTTGCCCGTTTTTACAAAATATCTGGTATATGTGTGGAATTTGACCATGTAGTATATTTGTCAGACTACGCCACAGGATCTATTCGAATGTTAACTACGTTAAAGAACACTGCTTCTTTCCTAAAGGCGGTTGGTAAATTAAGCACTGCATTTTCCGTGCACGAAAAGCACCAGCCTTACGATACTAAGGCGATGGACGAAGCCATTGCACTTGTAACACAATGCAATGATACACTTCAAGAAAACGAAGAAGTCATAAGACAACAACACGAAAACCTTCCCAAATCTTTGAACGGCCCAGAGGAAGTATTTCTGCCAAAACCATGAAGTCAATATTCTTACTACAATGGGGACTCAAAAATTGAAATCAAATCTTGACGAATTTGACTATGATTCAACCAATCTACTTAGTTGTATGACACTAGACATTGAGCATTTGCACTCCACGGTAAACTTCAAGCATGGTGTGCAAACAATGCTTCAATATGCAAGGTCATTTTCCTCATCTATCAAAGAAAGTGTCAAAGCTCTCACAAATTGGAGTGCATTTTATTACACTAGCAATCAAGCACGTTGGTATCCACCTCCTGAAAGTGGTTTAAAACTAAATGAATTACGTTTCCCAAAGCCAGCGGACCCAAGACAACTTGAAGACGACAAGAAAGTGCTGATGAGAGAATGGGCCTCACTGAACGGTGCTGTAGTTCGTCAGAGAAGTGTTCGCCAAGAAACAACAATGGCAAAGCTGGAACGCTACCGAGGAAGCTATGAAGTAGAGCTGGTCCCAAACACTGCCAATGATTCAGAAGAAAACAATGACGAACAAGAGCTGGTCCCAAACACTGCCAAAGATTCAGATCCAGAAGAAAATGACGAAATTCTGCATTATGATGACGATGAATCTGACATTGAAGACATGGCTACTGAACTTTCACGGACGAGTATACAAAATCTTCAGGACTTTCAAACTGCTGAAGTCGGAAGGAGACATCGTTTCTTCTTGGTGGACGTTCGAGATATGGAAGAACAGTTCGTTTCAATAGTAGATTTGCTTGAGGTATGAGCCGCTAATTGCTTAAAATTTACCTTAATGAAGTGGTTTCATGTTTCTCGATTTGTTTTAGATGCTCAATTTTAATTCATTCAAAGCAGTATGTTTAAAAGCGTTTCAAAATGCCTGCTAACCCTGTTGACCATGTTGTGTTAACCAATGGCAGTTTTGTTGGAGTTAAGAAGATTAAAATGTTTGATCAGAAAATGTGGTTAATTAAGTGTCAAAAGCGCACCATCAGTGCAATTTTCTGTACATGTTCGATGTCCTAATACATTACATCAAATTCAATGAGGTATGCTATATTTTTCGTCCCCGCGTGAACGTGAAATTAGCTTTTTATTTTACGTGACGCGTTATTTAGATTTTTTTTTCGCGTGAATGCGTGAAGTCACGGGGCTCATGGGGGGCCCCTTAGTAGACAGATAAACACATTACATCAGCTTTTATAGCATTGCTATAAAAGCTGTCACGTGAACAAAATATTAACCAATGAAAATAAAGTAGTCATAACAAAATAGAATTAATATGTAAAGATATAGACTGTGTGCAGGCTTCGGCCCGTTTTATAGGGTCGAAGTCCTTCTAGACTGCATGCAGGCTTAAGCCCGATTATAGGGTCGAAGGCCTGCGTGCGGGCGTTACACTTATCAAAGCGCTATAAATGTCGTACAAGGGAAGGGAAGAGGGGATATAGAGGAAAGTATAAGTATTTAAGAGAAAAGAGTGAGCTTGATGAAGCAGAGGCGCTCATTGATACCATCAAGCTGATGGCACCATTCAGCCTGATGGTATCAATGAGCGCCTCTCCTTCATCTAGCTCATTCTTTTCTCTTAAATACTTCTTATATACTTTCCTCTATATCCCTTCTTCCACTCCCTATATACGACTTTGACATTCTTGCTGCTACCTGTACGCAGGCCTTCAACCCTATAATCGGGCCGAAGCCTGCACGCAGTCTATATCTTTACATATTAATTCTATTTTGTTATGATTGTTATGACTACTTTATTTTCATTGGTTAATATTTTGTTCACATGACAGTTTTTATAGCTTTGCTATAAAAGCCGATGTAATGTGTTTATCTGTCTATTAATTTCTCCTGACGAAGGGCTTTAGCTCGAAACATCGAGATTTTGTTTATATCTTTTAGGCACACGCGAAACAACCCTCATTTGTTCTTATATGTCCGTGGCCCGACGCTGAATTAAAGTCTAAGAAACTAACATAGTCTTGTTCTTTTGGTAGTTATGACCGACAAAATAACAAAAAAGAAGCCAGTTTTTGGAGCTTTACCACTGCTCAACATGCCAAGTCGACTCCAAGATAGCGACAAAATTCATCCTACATGCACTTTGCAACGAGTACAAGCTCCAGTTAGTTTTCAGAAGTTTGACTCTCTTGCAGAGGTTTACAAGCAAGTTTCCCAATTAAAAAACCTTGCAATGTTGTAACACTCGGTGATTGAATAACAATGCAAAAGATGAATTCACCATATCTTTTGCCTGAGTATGAGATTGTGGTCGATGACAGTCTTGGATTCTCCCTGTCTGTGTTTCATTGGCTTTTACCAGAAAATCATGAACTATACAAGAAACATTATAGGTAGTAAAACAAGTCCGCATTCAGCACTTGATTGAGGAGATAATGGGTTATACCCCATGTAATGGAGTAACTAATGGCTGCAAAAATGTAACAACATAAAGCACAATGTCATTCCCAAATCACGTGATCCATTATGGGACGAGGATAACGAGGTAGAATCTAGCGAGTTCTACCACCATGATGATTATCATAGATCCACCAATTTTGAGCTGCTAACCCCACCTGCATTTGTTACTGAGTCATGTCTGCCATGTGCAGCTGCTGCATTTTCTGCTCAAGTAAAAAAACCCAGAAGACTAGCAGGAAAGGATTGGTGACACCGGCTAAACTGAAAGCTCCTATTTCCAAGACGGCGCCTGAACAACAGTTAAAATGTCCTAAATTGGAAAAAAATTGGAAGAAATTAAGATTTAAATTGAAAAGGCATGTTGTAAGCACATTCGCAAGTTTTAAACTTATGCGAGGTTACAGAGATTGCAGACAAGATTGAAGAAGCAAAATTTAAGGGAAATGTTACAAAGTGGACTGGATTTTGGGATTCTCATCAAGTAGCAGTTCATGACAATCCATTGTCGCTGATAGATAAATTTAACTATTTAAACACTTTGCTAGGAGCAGCATCCCGTGCTATTCAGGATTTGACACTCACATCTGCAAATTATGATCATGCAATTGCAATTCTAAAAGAGCGGTTTGGTAAACCCCAGCGTGTTATAACTTCGCATAAGGATGAATTGTTGAAAATACCTAGTTGCAACAATGAACGCCCATCTACACTGTGTTATGTTTATGATAAAATTAGTATACATGTGCAAGGACAGAAATCGTTAGGAGTTTCTGCGGATCAGTATGGGAGTCTTCTAATTCCAATTATAATGGATAAATTACCGAGTGAAATTAAGCTTCAAATTGCAAGAAAGGCATCAGGGGAAGTATGGGAAATAAACGAGTTACTTGGCACAATTTGGGTAGAAGTTGAAGCAAGGGAGGTGAGCGATGCAAGCAAGCTTCACAACACAAGTTCAAACAGTAACAAGTTTCATAAACCTGCAGGTACGACAAACTGTTTGTTTAGTAATGATGGTAAAATACAGTGTGTTTATTGTCACGGGAAGCACTACTCTACATCTTGCCAAACTATTATTAATGCAAAAGATCGAAAGGATGTCTTAAGAAAGGCTGGGCGTCGTTTTATTTGTTTGAACCCAAACCATATGTCAAGGGACTGGAAGTCAACACGGAATTGTAGACATTGTAATAACAAACACAACCAGTCGATTTGTGAAAGCAAATCAGACAGAGACATGCTATGATTCCTCTGGTTTAATGACCCAAAAATAACCTTAACAGCGAGATTCTGCACCTTCAATTTACAAGATTGGTCTTTGGTTTACGTCCCTCTCTGGTGATTTTGGGGTCAATATTGGTTCATCACCTTAATTCTTACAAGGATTTGTATCCTATTATGGATTATGCCAAGACTCTTCTGGCTACGAAGAGATCGTTGCTCAAGATAACTGCAAAAATATTTTATCTGTTGGGACTTTTGAGCCCGTTTGAGAAAGGAGGATGGGATAATCTGCTTCAAGGAAATGTTATTAACGAATGGAATCATGTAATTGAAGAATTTGAATCTTTGAACACAGTTCGAATTCCAAGGTGTTATTTCGATTCAAGTTTGCATCCAGTTGAGACACAACTACACGTCTTTAGTGATGCATAGAATAAAGCATATGCTGCAGTGGTATATGCGAGATCTACTTATGAGAACGTTCAAGTTCGACTTGTTCCATCCAAATCAAAAATTGCACCTATAAAGAAGCAATCCATACCACAACTTGCTTGGTGCCAGGATCCAGCATATCTGCCATCACAGGGATTGTCTGGGCCAGATTTATCAACTGCTCAAGTGTGGTGGAATGGTCCCCAGTTTTTGTTATTACTAGAATCAGAATGGCCTGGTTTGTCCGACAACATCAAATATCGATTCTGCAGCTTCAGCTGAGCTTATTAACTCTTTCTGGTCGGTCGCATTTTAATTATGTTGTCGCAAGTTGTCGCAAGAGCACTTTGAGTACGATCTCCTTTGCAAAATATTTACCCCCTGGCAATGAAATTAACACCATTGGAATCCTTACAAAATAAGCTTTTTAACAGTGGGCTATTTTGCCGACTAAACATTACAGAATCAAAAATACTAAAAGTTTAGTCCCAAACATACCTCCAGTCATACTTCAGTTCAACTCAAACAATCTTTAATATCTTTTAATATCTTTAATATCTTGAAAGACTTCTAATGGTCGAAATTTAGCTTTTTATCTGTTTCTTTAGGCTGTAAAACGTGCGTTCGATACGGCTTTTAGAAATATTTATTTTGAATTTTTTTTTATTTATCGGGAATTTTCCAACATGCACGCGCTTGTCGTAGTTTGACTATATATGGTTTGCCCACGCGCTTCAGTCCCGACAAAAAGATCTTATATAGGGTATTGTACCCTGGGGAATTCATTCCGGCCACTTAAAAAACCATAGCAACAGTCTTTGTTTGTGTTTGGGCCTTTTCCGGTTGTTTTTGTCTGAAATTCCGGTTTGACCCGTATGCTACATTTCAAATTTCGCCGTATGTCAATTTTTATTGTGTTTCTTTGAAAGTTGGTCAGTATGTACTGTTTTTAAAGCTCTATAAAACGGTGTATTAGCGAAGATCACACGGATTTTAAAACAGAAGTTATAATCGACCAAAGGTACTGAATATATAATTAGTTTACGATAATAATAAATATCAGATTACAAAGGTGTTAAAACTCACGGAGATCTGTAAAACAATGTATTTAGCGATTTGTTTGGATTTAGTCAAGAACAGGTGTGTTTGCTGAATCGATTGGTGATCGATTGGTGGTATTTTCGTCCGTTTTGGGTGAGGGACGCCAAAGATACAAGCGCTCAAAATCATCATGCGTTGGCGGATGATATTCGACGCTGCCGTTTAGAAAGAGTTAAGGATCAACCAAGTATAGTTCATGTTCTTCCAGTTACGTCGAGCTATATTGAGAATCAAGTAGACATTTCGAATGTGATTAATTGCAAGCGCTATAGTAGACTGAATCGGTTAGTACAAGTAACAGCATATGTCTTGCAATTTGTGTGTAACCTGAGAAATAGAATTAGAAAGACTTCAGCAGTACCGGAAGTATCAACTGGAGAACGAACGTCAGAGGAGGTGTCAGAAGCGGCGTCCATGTGGGTCAAATAAATTCAATCAGTGTTCTTTGCCAAGGACATCGAATTGCTAAGGGTAGAATGAAACATATCGCTCCTGTTTTAGTCCACCAATTTGGGTTATTCTTGATGAGCACGAGATACTACGGTGCAAAGGAAGAGTTAATGAATCAACATTGTCGTTACGTTTTGAGTGCTTCTTCTGCCGAAACACTGGTTTACAGAATTACAGAATTACACTGGTTTACAGAATACACAATAAGAGCAATAAGAGAAAGATTTTGGGTTCTTCGTGGTAGAGAAGCTGTGAAGAAGTCTTTACGTCATTGTGTTGGGTGCAGAAAGGTAGAAGGAGTTCATTACAGACCACCAGATATACCAGCATTTCGTGTGTCTGATGCTCCACCGTTTTCTCACATTGGGTTAGACTTTGCTGGCCCTCTGTATGTAGAGGATATAAGCAAGGAAAGCAGTTCTGAATCTCCACCTGCTTTGAACAAGGTTTACATGTTATTGTTGACTTGTGCTGCCACGAGGGCAGTCCATTTGGAACTTACCCGCAGGCTGGACATGCCCACGTTTTTGCTGGCAATTTGCAGGTCGCAGAGGACTACAAGCTAGTTTCATCTCGGACAATGCAAAAACATTTAAATCTGCTTCTAAGCATTTACGAAAGGTTATTCAATCTAATCTAATCACCTGCGCATATGAATTTATAGCCCACAACCCACCACTGTTTAAATATGAAACAAATTTTTGGTCATCAATATCATTGTCTGTAACATGTGCAGCTTCAATAATCGAAATTGCTTGCTGACATTCTGGTGATCTCCTTTGGGCTGTTTTTCAATTGTTCGTGTAGGTTGTGAAAAACATAACCACCAAGATACTGCCCCCAGATATCTCCCTTTCAGACAGGATAGTATTTGTAGTGCTAGTCATATTTCTGGACCTTGCAGATGGGTCAACATCAACCGATTTCTTCGCAATAAACAACATATGATCAGCAACTTTAGTGGCAAGGAATTTTGCTGTCTTTTCAGAAAGTCCTGGAAAATCAGCCTAGTCCCTAGTCGGTCTACAGCTTGCACAACCGTACATAAATGGATAAGACTGGGACCCTAGCTATGACGTCAGTTAGCTGTGACATCACCGCTCAAGGTGCTGCAGAATGCCTAGCAGATATAGATAATTTCAAGATGGCAGATTATAAAATTATTCTAAGTGAGTTGGGAAATTTGTCTAGTAAAGGATTTAATGCGTTGAAAAATTATTGTCAGGAGCTTAAACATGTTATTCGAAAATGTGTTTGGAAAGAGGACTTTGATAAATCACAGGATTTCACATATGTCACTTTATAGTGGACTGATTAGTCCGACTGTTTTCGGTCGTCTTTGGCATAGAAGAGAGACATAATGAGTTGTGGGCGTGTTGTGTCATAGAGATGACCTTAGTTAAGGATTTTTACTTGTCGGAGGAGATTGTGCAACGTGTTATGAAGCAGATAAACATCATGGACAGAGAGAGGGATATGGATTTCCAACACAAAGTCATTGTGACTTGTAAGCTGCATTCACAACCATCTGATTGGCACATACTTGCCCTTGGATCAGTCATTCAGAGAAGCATCAACTCCTGAGGTGATTAAAATATATATGTTTCTATTTTTCAATTTGGATTATTAATACTGTTACAAAATATTATTGTCCAGGTGACACCAAACATAAAATCAAACGGCCATTATCAAAACCTGTGGCAACATAAGGCATATGATGATATGACAAAAGCTTATTCTTTTATAGTCTGTAATTATAGCTGTCCTGTTTGAACAGACATTAGTATAGACCATTTGAAAACCATTGGAGAGCAGTTACTTAAAAATCCCCACATTGTAGCCTCAGCTTCCTTAATATGTGATGTCTTATTAACCCATTAGAGCAAGGGCCTCTCCTTAAAAAGTAAGATCACCTGGTGTTAAACCAAGTAAAACAATCTGGCAGACTGGCATTTAAACAGAAAAATAACTCAGTGTGGCACAGATTACACCTTGACAGGTTAAATTGCATTTGTTTCAAATAATAATAATGATGATTTTAATAGCATTTCCCGCATTGTGGCTTGTCTATACTAACATTAAGTAATTTACATATCATACAATATGACACAGAAACAATACAGTATAACATTAGTTGCTCATACATACAGTAATATAATAGAAATGAAAAAAATTGAAAGACCCAAGTAATAAGACACTCTTATATTTTGCAATCCTCATGACATTTATGTATTTGCAGACCAAATACTGTACTTTGGCTGAACTTTTCCAAAATATAAAATTTTACGAGGCTTGACCTCCATTAATAGTAACTGACTAGTATGGTTTGTAAATGGTCATACTTTAGTTTTTAAAGTCTTATTATTAAATATACACTGCTGAATTTAGTTATTGTACTTATCTGTACACAAATATATTAATTCCTTGGGGGTTTATCTTCCTATATACAGATTCGTCGTTCTATCATGGCATTCATAAGCCAAGATTATGCAAGGATAATGTGAAAAAGATAAATACACAGAACTACTGGTAAAACAGATGTATAAACTTTAATATAACTCAACAAATATACCACAAGTGACCACATGTTAGTAATTTTCTGTCCTCTTCCCCATGGTCATGTGACACTAAAACTTTTACATAAATTAACATATTCCACAATTTTCTATTTTTTAACATTTATATCCCTTTAGCTATCTTTACAGGTAATGTTCCAGTTTCTAAGGCATTTCTCAGCAATTCCCATGGGCGAGGCTCCTTTCTTTGTTAAACTATCTGGAAGCTGACAACTGGTGCTACACCAATTAACAAATGTAATCTGTTTTGCCTCAAGTAGTTCTTTAATACTGCTAATATCTAATCTCCGACGTTTTTCTGACACACTCTTAGCTAAGTTCAAAGTGTCATAAAGTGATTTACAGTCTGTGTAACATTCTATAGGAAATGTGGTGGGATCAGGTTTACCATACATTAGTTCGGAAAGGAAAGTACATAGAAATATGCTGCTATCTATACCATCTGCCAAAGCAAGCGTTTCAGCAGCAAGAGTACTCCTTACTACCCTACGGATTTTCTTAGAATTCCACCATATAGGCGAGAATTTTCCCGACTCCCCAATAAGCACAACCAGATATCCACGCTGATCGACTTCCACCATCACGCATGTTGCCCAATGAAGCATCACTAAACACAACAAGATTTAAATTCCCATTGCTACCTAGATTTTGAAATTTAAGAGAGGATTTGGCGACCTTTGCTCTCTAGGATATGCTGCACACTACATTTGTTTATGTTGTTAGCTACACTGGTGACATAAAATAATAGATCAGGCCTACTCTGATGTGCTAGCCATAGCAGTTGACCCACTTTGGATCTCACACTGTGTTTTTCACTTTCTGTCAGCTCACTCTCTTTTTCAAGTGCTCTAAAAGCAGTTATTTCAATAGGTTTAAGTGAATTGGTGTAATCTCCCAGATGAAGATATACAACACCATCTTCCTTATGCCACAATATTTAAAGCTCTGCTACTTTCTTTCCCAACATTTAATACTGATCTCATCCTACTTATGACATTTTCAAACCAGAGTTTACCTCCCCAAATAAAGTCATCCACATGACATGCTAATACCCCATAAACATTTCCATTCCCATCAAGTCAATAAAATACAGCAGGATCAACTTTTGAAACAGACTACCCTAATTCTAGTAACAAGGACTTCACCCTACAATACCAATTTAAAGAGGCATCACTTAATCCACACATACATTTATCAAGTTTCCAAATTATATTGGATGGAACCTTGACTTCAATGGGAGGCTTAATATAAACATCCCTGTCTATGGGTTGCACCTGAAGGAAAGCAGTTTTGATATCCATTGAATTAAGCTTCCACTTCTTCTGATCTAAAACTGAAATGATCAACCTAAGTGATTCATGTGCACAAGTGGGCAAGTCTTTTTGAATATCATGGACATACTCCTCAAACCCCCTTGCAACCAGCCTTGCTTTGGGAACAACTGAATCATTTATTGTCTTAAAAGTACAGACCCATCTAGTTGCAACACTATCAGTGTCATGTCAGTTTGTTTCCAAACTATCAGTGTCATCATTGGCAACTAATTTATCATCCCTATGTACTTTTTGTAACCTACATATGTGAACTCTTACTAAAGATCCACCATACCTCACAAACAGAACAGATCCTTCCACACCAATAACAACTCCAGGTCCTTTCCATTCTTCCCATCAGGCCTCTTATAATATATCTTAATCTATTGTTCTTTGACTATAATATGTGTCTAAAGACTTATACATACGATTTGCGTACTGTACTGTAGAAAAGCCGACTGGGAGGGTTTGTTTCAAACTCTTACGTCCATCGATCTTTCATCCACAACCCTAGACAGTGACATTAATGACGACTGGCAATGCTGGAGTGACATGTTTCTAAAAACCGTATCCCAATATATTCTATCCAAGTTATTCAAAAGGCGTAACACTCCACCATGGTTCGATAGCGAACTAAAACACCTTCTCCAACAAAAAGAGACTTCCAGAAGGAAAGCAAAGAACAGTACTCGCCCGCATCTCTGGGAAAAGTTCCGAACCCTTTGGCATCTGTCTAAGTCTCTGATAGCTACAAAACGTAAACAATTCTATCAATCTCTGCCTAGTTTAATGAAAAACAGTTCAAAGAAATTCTGGTCAGTTTTTAAATCAACATAAAAGTTATCTAGCGTACCAAACAAAATGGTCTGGACACGTGACAACAGCATTTTGCAGCTGAAAATCCAACTGATATTGCAAATCTATTTAACAACTATTTCTTCTCCATTTTCAAGCCACCATGCACCAAAGATCTCATCTTGAATCTTTCAGATAACCCAATCTCGTCTGACCAAATAAGTGACATACTTATCTCACCTGATGAAGTTTATTCTATACATCCATGCCAAATTACTAAAAAATGGTGCGCCTTACATTTGTTTCTCCCTATGTAATCTATTCAACAAAAGTCTAAGTCTTGGAATGATCCCATCGGCATGGAGACTATCCAATATAATACCAATCCCCAAGGGTGGGTCAAAGAAAGAGGTGTCCAACTATAGGCCCATCTCATTATTACCAATTGTGTCCAAAGTTCTCGAACATTGTATTTTCAACATATTGTTCGAACACATATCCTCCTTCACGAACGTCAGTTTGGTTTTCTAAAAGGCAAATCTACCACCTCTCAGTTGTAACGAGTCATAAACGAAATCGGCGAGTCTCTAGATAAGAGAGTGCAAACTGACACAATCTACCTGTATTTTGCTAAAGCCTTCGACAGGGTAGACCATCAACTACTTATCCAAAAATTACATATGTTTGGCATCATTGGCAATTTGTTAAATTGGTTTGAGGACTACCTAGTGGGCCGCTATCAGAGAGTCACCATTCTTGGCCAAACATCTCAACCGCTCCGAGTACTGTCGGGAGTGCCCCAAGGTTCCATTCTGGGCCCATTTCTATTTTTTATCTATGTAAACGACCTGCCGAAAGTAACAGACACATCATCCGTAGCACTGTTTGCTGATGACACGAACTGTTATAGCCCTATTATAGACAAAAAAGTGTACTCACAGGTCTCGACCTTAAGGTCCCGACCTTAAGTGGAACTCACAGGTCTCTAAAGTAGTGGGTAAAGCCAGCAAAATGTTGGGTTTTGTATGAAGATCTATACTTGACATTCACGACCAGCATGCCTGTACTGCACTATACAAAGTCTTAGTAAGGAGTCACTTTGCTTACTGCTCACAGGTATGGTCTCCTCAATCGGTGACATTGATTCTCGATGTCGAAAGGGTCCAACGCCTCACCACAAAGTTTATTTTATCCCTGCCATTCAGATATATACATTCCTGGCTATAAGACCAGACTGCTAAAAATAGGACTTTTACCCGTCTCATACTGGCACGAGTACCTGGATATGGTACATGTTTTCAGAGCTCTATCTGCATCAGATGATCCCTATATTTGTATCAAATCATACAGTCGCTTAACAAGACAATCAAACCAAGGCAAAGAAATAACTTTAAACATTCCTAAAGCTAACACGCTAACTTTTCAGAATAGTCTACTGTAGAGCTCCGAGACTTTTTAACTCTTTACCATCAGCATTGCACTGTAGTGATCTTACTATTACCCAATTTAAGTCTAAACTGGTATTTCTGGTGTTTCTACGCAATGCTCTCCTAATTCTCTCGGATTGTTCAACCTTAACAAATGCTTCCCTCGCAGCATACATAACATTAATATGAGAAGCAACACTCTGGGAAGTTGTTTGACCTTCAAGTGCAGATAGTTTATCAATAAAAACAGAAGGAAGATTGGGATTTCTACCAAACACAATTTGGTATGGGCTAAACCCATTAACATCATAGTATTCTTGGCAACAACTGCCCAACAGAGTGATATTTCCCAATCATAGGCATGCCTTTCTCTAAGCTTGACTAATATCTCAGTTAATATCATGTTATGCCTTCACATGTACCATTACTCCATGAACTATATGCAGGAGTTGTTATTACTAACTGGTTATTAAATTCACCCCCATTATCACTAACTAATCTTTTGGGGGCTCCATAAACAGAGACCCAATGGTTAATGAACATTTCAATAAATGTCTCAGGTTCCTTGTTGTATACTATACATGCACTACTTAATCTACTAAACTCATCAATTATGTGTAAATACCACATATGACTTCCCAGTTGATGAAGGTCAACAGTTTCAGTGAAGTCACTAGCATTAGGTAATCCAAACACTGGTCTTGCTGGTGTTTTCTTGAACTTCTGACATGTGTTGCTACTTCCTGCAGGGTAATACGTAATTGTTCATTTTTAATGTCTGCTGGCATGTCCAAACTGATAATGAAGTTTTAGGAGTTTCTTTCGTTCTTCACCATTGTTCATACCTTGAAAAGTTGACTCTGAATACATGGCATCTTCAATTTCATCTTTGTTTCGATATCCTAATATACTGGAACAGTAGTGGCCGGATGAAGTCAGTTCTAGTTTCAGTTTCTCACCAAACAAGATTTGCTTCATCATTAGGTATATCTAATTCAGCCCCAGCTCGTTTTAGTGACTCTTTGCTTAACAGTAAAGGCAGTTAAATTGGTACCACCTCTGCTCTGATTTTACAATTTGTTTTTCCAATTGTTGCTGCTATTGTAACTGCTTTATCAGAGTACACTAATGATCCATGACCAAACTTAAAAGGTCTACGACTTTTCTGGGTTGGTAACACTTTACCACCTTTCTCAACAAAGTTCTGTAACCATGATTTTCCACAAACAGTTTTCGTACAAGCTGTATCAAGGATGGCGGTACCGTATGACTCCGCCATCAATATCTCACTTTTGAGTTAATAATGTAATATTGACAGATTCCACATTCTCTTCTGGTGGTTTGTCCTCAGTTAAATGGACTTTCTCACTTTTGTCAGGGCAGTCTCTAGCATAATGAAAAATTGATTGACAACTTCTAGATCTCGTTGGTTGACCAAATCGGTTTAGAGGATTTGTTTTGCGATTAGATTGATATTTCCCCTGCAATGTTCTGCCTCGGTCTCGACTGTTTGACGAAAACATAACTACACCACTGTCTGACAAGGCGCCACCAAATATTCGCTTTAGCGTATATTTCATACTTTCATATTTCAAGTCAGAACAAGGAGTTAATGCTAACTGTCGTTGACTCTCGGTCAAATCTGCCCCATCCAACAATTTAAAGGCAAGTACAGCTTCTGGTAATACCATCTCTCTCTTTTTAATCTTAGTGTACAACGAATCAAAGTCCACAATGTACTCCGCCATGTTTCCACTAGCCTTTCTTCTAATAGTGTCAAAATTTTTATTCGCCTCGTAATCACTTTCGGTAGTCGCCTTCAGAAATAAGGTATCAAGCTTTCTTAGCAAATGGCCAAGACCATCCTCCCCGCTAAGGTCATCTCCCAACTCTAATCCAACTTCTTTCACTTTGCCTTGAAGCGTTAAACAAACCACAATTCCGTGCTTTGTCTTTGCTAAACCTGTCATCTTTGTCCAAGTTCGATAATCATGATATTTTGGTGAATTTACAAACTTACTATCCATTTTGTAACAATGAAAAAGATAAATACACAGAACTACTGGTAAAACAGATGTATAAACTTTAATATAACTCTACAAAGATACCACAACTAGCGTGACCACATGTTAGTCATTTTTCTGTCCTCTTCCCCACGGTCACGTGACACTAAATACTTTTACACAATTAACATAAATATTAACATAATGTACCACCCAAGTGCATTTTCTGGGCAAAATGTGGTAAAGTTACCTTTCAGGATTTGGTGAACTTCAAGCCCAGTCACTTTATCCCATTGGTAGAAAAGCATTTATTAAAACTTGATATTTTTGTGTTTATTTCACTACCTTACAGTACTATGTATACAGGTACCTAACCTGATGATACATACTGGGATTCAATGAGATTAAATAAAGACATTATTATTACTGGTTAATCCCCGAGCCGGCACGAAGCACCGTGCAAGGGTACTAATTCTGCTCGGATATTTACACCAGGGTATGTGAGAACATTGTGGAATGCAAAGTCGTCCGCCATTTTTTTTTGTCATGGACAGGACTGGACCTTTTCGACATCCGCAAGTTCAAGCCGAGAGAAAACTGGTAACTAGCAACATCATGATTGGCATCATGATATGTATATGTCAGAAAAATAACTGCCATCTTTTTTTCAAGTCGGACATAGTAATTCAGATAAATGAAAACAAGATAAATGAAAGTTTTTCTGGACGGCACTGTTGAATATCAACCACCAGAGGATGATGACTTTGAGGCTCATACCTTTGGCGCCCCTCGCCCAAAACAGACGAAAATACCAACAATCGATTCAGCAAAAAAGACCTTTCTTGGCTAATGCCAAACAAATCGCTAAACACATTGTTTTACAGATTTCCGTTCTTTTGTGGTGCGAAAACCAAGCTCTTCTCTCATTTGCTTAACATAGGGAATAAGAATACGATTGACCAATTCAATTGCTTTTGTTTAGTTTAACCAATTATTTCCAGTGTAGGTAATGTGGAATTATTTTGGAAACTTGAATTTAGGGTGACACCTGTCTGTTTTCTCCTGGTATATTAGTTGAATCTGCAGAACTTTTCCCAACGCGGTGACTGAGAATCGGCACAAACTTCTTGTTAGTTTTGTCCATTGTATACTTGCCGATGAGGACAAACAGTAAAGGAGTCTGGTCAATGTTTATGATGAGCTTGTCGGGATGTCATAAGCACTAACCATTTCCTTAATAGAACGACGAAATGCGAAATTAATTTCTTTCAAAAATCCAGGTGATACAGGTTTTTTGCAGTTGTTGCTCTACGTTTACTGAAACCCAATCTTAGTCGAACTATAGTCGAAGTCCAGGATTCCTCCGTTTTCTTTTAACATTGACCGATCATTAGCCAGTACTATTCCTTTTGCTATGAAAATAGCAATGTTGTAATTGACAACACAACCGGCCGCTCACATGCTTTTTGATCATAACGATAACTTTCTCATCGATGTTCTTGGGTAACAAAGTTTTTGCTCCACGGTGCTTCCTTGGCAATTGGTAGAGTTCAATGCCCTCTTTTTGTTCCTTATAGGATTTGACCAATCCACGAACAGTGGACTCTGATACAGAATACTTTCATGCTGCCGGTCTTATTCCACGCGCAAGTCCCATTTTGCAATTTTTGCTAGTCGAAAAGCATCATATTCTCCATATTTCCCCCTCTTTTTCTTTGGTTCTGGAGCATCAATAAATAATTGCTGCTGCATTTTCTTCAGCAGCATTTAGGGCGATGCTAGATGACGCAACAGAAATATCATCTTGGGGAATTTTTTTGAAATGCTTTAATAGAGCCATGTGCGTTGATTTTCCTACACAAACTATTTATCTGTTCGCAATATTTGAACAGAAATGTTCGACATATTTGCTAATTAGTTACTAATAAGGAAGCAAAATCAGTCAGTAGAATAATAATAGAACATCATAATGTAACACCTAATAATAATAATATTTAATATTTATATTGCGCAAATTAACATGCTATAGTATATGATCAAATGCGCATCACAAACATAATTACACTAAAATTGTTCTATGCTGAATGGTTATATAGGTATATAAACTAACTAAAAGTAAACAAGATTATATAGATTATATGTTACATGAAGTATTTACATTAAAGGCTTCGTTAAAATAACAAGTCTTAACTAATTGCTTAAAAATACTAAAGTTAGCCAGATTTGTTATATACATAGGTAATTCGTTCCAGATTTTTGGAGCAGAGGTTGCGAATGCTCTGTGTCGCCGAGTGTTTTCTTTGATTTTGTGCTATAGTCTTCAAACAATGTGCCTTCGTTAGATCTTAGACTATAGCACAACGTCTTTCTTACTTTTAAAAGATTGACAAGATAGAGGTGCATACTGATGGATACATTTAAAAGCAAGCATGGCAATTTTGAACTTGATCCTGAATCGCACAGGAAGCCAGTGTAGTTTGATGAGAGTTGGAGTGATGTGATCATGCTTAGGGATAGAACAGATAAGACGTGCTGCTGTATTTTGTAGCCGTTGTAGCTTAGACAGATGTACATCTGTGAACCTAAAAGCGAACACGACTGATCATTGACTATTGTGTTGGAGAAATGGAAGGCATTTGCATTGTGTGCAATAATTTGACAAATACAAGCAAGGTAGTTTATTTTTCTGCATACTTTAAAGGTAAATTCTGTGTTGAAATAGTCCGTTATTATGTTTGATACATTTAGGTGCAAAGGATAATGAGGATGTCAAATTTTTGTACGATAATGCACCAGACAAGATGCTTATTGATTTGCTTGATTTTGGTATTAACCGAACACATGTTCCAGCGAACTTTGGGGGGAAAAGTGAGCACAAAGTTACTACATTTCTCAATGAGAATGTTTTGAACAATGAGAAAGGACAAAAATGCAATATTGTTGTTCCCAAAGTGACGGAGGAATATGCCAATTTCGCTTGCTGATGAAGCACTTGTCTACCGTCAGTTTTCTGAGGATTTAAACGTAAATATTCAAAGAGACGAATACATAGCATTTGACAACTGAAAGAAAGATTATGACCTTGCCAATGCATGCAACGGTACAAAATGTATAAGGAACTGGAGGTCCATGAATCTGAACTTTCTACTTGTAAAGACACGTTTGAATCTGAAAAGGTTGTGGTGAATGACCCTTGTGCTCTTCCTTATGATTATATCACAAAGTATAAGCAAATGGTGAGACAACAAGAAAGAAACATGAAAAAAATTGTTGAATTTTTAGAAAAAGGAGTGGCAGATATGCCACTAGAACAATCGGTTTAATTCGTTAAGTGCCATAGTGGAATGTGGACTTCCTTAAAAGATGATTACAACCGTTCAGCTCTGCACATATTTGTAGAGAAAGGAAACATTAAATGGGTTGAAAGTCTTCTCATATGCAGGGCACATGTTAATGCTGGTGAATGATGTGGTGTCACACCTGATGATTGCGTTAATGCAGAAGAATGTTGAGATGACAAACTACTTTTGAAGTATTATGCTAGAGTATGGGGTTTATTTCCTGACCATCTTCCAACCCCTATGGAAATCTGTGAAAAGTTTCAACATAATGTATTAATGGAAGTTCTAATGAATGTCTACAAGCAAGAGGAAATGCAAAGTCTTGCTCATGCTATGGAATTATTGAATACAGAGGAGCATGGTTGTGGACTAGTTGAAAATGATTATGAGGCAGTTGAATCTCCATTTTAGGACAAACTGATGATTGTTTGCCAGACTTGGGCGAGTCAAAAACTACAACTGCTCGGGACAAAATTATCACAGTTGGGATGTAAAAACAACTGGGGCTTAAAGAATCGTTTGCCAGATGAATTTGGTGTTTTTGAAGAAACACAACACCTGGAGACTTCCATACATTGGCATATGTAATGAGTGCTTGGCAAAAATATTTGGAACAGCAGGGTTTTATTGAGAACATGTTTAGAGGAAAATTATGAAAGAAACTATGAAGCGCTTGTTGATTTCTATTGGGGAGTTCGTCTAGCACAATATGGCCATAGATGAGTATGTTGAATCAATGGTTGTCAAGCTAATGAAAGAATATGCCAAGAAACATACAACCTTGAGTATGTTACAAAAAATTAACATGAATCTGGAACTATTCAAGCATATAAAGCGCATATATATGAAGGGATTTGAGTTGAATAAAGCTATGGCAAGAAGTAAACGAGATTCACTACTAGACAGATCGAAGATGTGTTGGTTTGCCATGAAAGAAAAATGGTTTGACAACCTTGAAAGACGAAATGTGAATAAGTATGCGCACAATAGTAATACTGTTGATGTATCACCAGATTCCATTGGAATAGATGTACTAAGCAAAGGGGAAAATACATACGAGAGAACTTCAAAGTACTGTTGCTATGGTTATTTACAAACATGGACTATGTTGATAAATGAAATACAGTTGTGATTACTGCTTTCTTGTCACAGATTTGGTGAAATTTCGACAACTTAAAGCTGGATACTCCCATATTGAAAAGTGTGTAACCTTAATGAGCATCATTGCTCTTTATTTTACATTTTATACCCAATGGCCACTTAGTACCTGTAAAATTACGTTATTTGAAAATTCTGTAATGTTGTGTTGCATTACTGTTTCATTACTCTTGCAAATGTCCCACGTACCACAATTATATGGAGTTGGTTCTCCAAAGTGCTTCAGAATCACACCTTTCTACACTTGACATTCTGAAAACACCAACAAAGCATTTGAAGAAAAGATGACTTTTTATCTGCAACTTTGCTGTTAGTTTTTCTCATCCAAAATATGTTCTTTAAATTGAAAAATTGGTTTTGCTGTCTCCAGCTTTTTGAACATATGCCTCTAATGTGCCAGGAAGTGAATAATGTATCACTGCCTTCACATTTGGCTTGTTGACTCCAAGACCAAAAGAGGATGTGCAAACCAGGCATTGCAATGAACCATTGATCCACATTTTCTGTTTTTGACTGTGCAAATTCTCCAGTTGTCCATTTTACACTTTACCCCTCTTCCCTCGAGTTTATGACAAATATCTTCGCATTCTCGTATTGTGGAACAAAAAACTAATAAACACTCCAAAGGCTTAACAATGTCAGCAATATGTTCAACAGACTTTGATGATTTATGATGCACTTCATAGACAAGCTTGGCTCTACATAAAGTGGATAGGATTATTTTTGACTTATTGAGACCGAGTATAGACATACAGTCATCTCTTCTGTGGTTAGTTACCGACACAGTAAGAAGAATTGGTACATTCTTGACATGTGCCCATTCACTGACGCAATGAGCTTCATCAATTGCAAATATTCTAAGTTTTTGTTTTGAGTACAGACTGTTTAGTATTTCAAGTAAAGTATTATCCTGTGTAATATATTCTGGTGTCAAATACAGAATTTTAAACAGACAAACTGGTTGTCGAAGAGAATAATAAATTGATTCCTTTTGGGAAGAATCCATTGTCCCAAATTAAATTTTTTTCATTACAAGCTTGTGTTTGATCCTTTATGAGTGAAATTAGAGGTGATACACAAACAACAAATCTTGACAAAACTGCAGCAATAATTTGGAATATAAGGGACTTTCCTTCACCCGTTGGCATTTGGACAAACACATCCTGACCTTGCAATATTGCCTGTATAGCTTCACATTGCTCCGGTTTGAAAGAATCGTATCCCCAAATTATTTTGAGGACAAGAAGCAAGTTCTTGATCTTTGTCTGCTTCATCCACGTAAAAAATGTATCTATTTTAGTTTTACAACTTATTAAGACGTACATGTCTATTTCATGTCAGTGACTTGGGTGCAAATGTGAAAACACTAGTAATGCACGATTTGAGACCCTGCATGAATAACATGAACAAACCTTTTCTTGCACGTTGTGTAACTGTAGTATTGTACTATATTTTACTCATTAAGACGAAACCCATCATCCACTAAAGGATTAAACCCATTTTATGCAATTAAGAGAACATTCTGTTGGCATGACAAATTTCATTCTCCTTTCGGGTGAAAGAAAATCTTTATATCCACAGAATACTTAAAATCCTGGTTAAGGTAATTAAGGTAAAGTATTATTTTGCGATATCTGCCATCTCTTAATTACTCTGTACACAATATTTTTTTACCCAAAAGAAATATGATCAGCTGGCGAAGTATCAAGATTTCCTTGGGGCTGTGTTGCCTTTCTTGCATCTTTCCATAGCATCTCGCATTCAGATAGATTGGGTTTCAATACTGCTCTCACAGTAAAATTCCACATAATGGGCATCATGCTTTGCTTAATTCTCACGTAATGCGATTTTCCATTGTGGATGTTAATGTTGTCAAACATTAAGATAACAGGCCACGTTTTGGGAAAGCATGACAACATTGTCTTTGTATGCATCCAGTCTATTGGTAAGGTATGCACGACTACAAAATATGAATTTGCACCTATTTCAATAAACTGTTACACAATGTATGTTTATACAATATTCCATCAGGTGCATAAAGGTGGTTATAAATGATCTTCAGATAAAACTGAACCACAAGTTTCAGTTATTCGTCACTTTGTCAACCACTGGACTATTAATAAATAATAATTTAATGGGTACATAAAATGGATAAGTTAGGACAACACAAATTTCCACACCCAACCAACAAGTTAATACATAGGATTCTTAAAACTATTTTAAAGATAAATTCTTAGCCCACACTTGAAGAGCTGACGGGATAACATATTATGTCATTGGGTGTATGTAATCTATAGCCATTATACTGCAAAATAGTTGAGGCAATTTACTGCTGAAATGCAAAATATTTATACCAATTCACACAACAGTAGGTTATACAATATGGTACTTACTAAAGGTCGTAGCTCTTGCATAACCCAAGTGCATGTATTGCATCAAGTACAGCTCTTTCACAGCCATAACTGATTAGGAGCAAACCAAACATCAACACAAATTCATCTGTTGTTCTTTGTGAACGAATCTCCCCAAGAGCATTAATAATGTGCAACACAGATCTACATTTGAATGCATCATTTTTCTTTCCAGTATTTGTTCCAGAGTTTCAGTAATGTTTTTCAGACCAAGATTGTGCAAGTCTTCAACAATCTTTATTTCCATAATCAGTTGCTGCTTTTGGATTTTTGTAGTATTGGCTGTTAAACTTGCAATGTTACTTAATGCAGAACAAATTATATTTGACCGTTCTTGGTCACATGATTCAACTTTGTCTAGAGCATCCTGCATGTGATTAACTTGATATTTTGCTCTTGATAGTTCATTCATCAAAGAAAAATTTTCATTAGTCATTTGTGTTACTGTAGATCTGATATATTCTTCAAGATCGTTATGCAGTGCATCATTGGTTATGGAATGGGATTTCAGAATATCCTCAATACCACAAACACTTTGAATTTGTACACTTGCCCCGACTCTTTCAATTTGCTTTACATTTGAGTATGTAAGGCTTTGAGACAATTAAGGCATAGTAAACCAATCAAGATTAAAAAAAATGTGAACAAATATTAATTAAGAAAACCCTAATGAATATTCATTTGTGAAAAGCATTGATATTTATAAAGGATACACTTTTTTCCTTGTGGCTTTTCCATCACTTTGGTTCCCAAATATTTTCTGAGAAATCTTATATCCACGACCTCCAAAAAAGGCAATTACGAATTTCTATTCCCATGTCACTTTCCACACTAGTGAAATGTCCCTCTTCGTATATAAAATTACTCTCCAATGACTTGTATATATCTGTGAATTTAATAATAATGTCAAGACCTGCAAATAACTAATAACACAATGTACAAATATCTATCACTGATATTTACAGTACGGACTATGGAATACTTTTCCCAGAGGGACCTTCTGTTTGGAAGAATTAAATTATACAATTTTGGTTACAGTAAGTATACCTAATTATCAATTTGCAAAGCTTTGCAAAGAAGTGCAACAATTTTTTTAAAGACCGCTAATGTCATCTCCTTTGTGGGGAGCAAGCTGGTATGGATGTTTGCTGACATGACTCGATATCGATTGTGAAAATATGTAGGACATATGTTTGCACATGAAGAATGTGAGGGTAACACAATAACAATATAAACGGCATAACCATATGAACAAGGACCAAGATTGTTCAATTTAGAAAATTGCTTGTACCTTGACCACATTCAAAGACAAAGTGTTTTGCTTTTTTCGTTGGAGGCTTTTTGGCACTGGGACTTGTAGGAAAGCATTGGCTCCTTTTCCCATCTTCAACATCACACAGCTCATATATAAAATTATAAAAAGTGTTTGTAAAATACATGACACACACTTTTATAATAAGTATATGAAAATATACGAACATTATGTGAGTTATTAAAAAGTGTAATCACTGGTTAATAAAGTCGCAAATACCTTCACACTCTACAGACAAGGAAATTGTTTAGCAACATAAGAGATGTTTAATACAGTGAACATTCCTCATATATATTGACATATGTAAATGACCTTTATATGCCAAGCATATCAATTTATTGCTGCCACAGCGAGCGAGCGAGGCAGCAGATCCTAATTTATGTAGCTGGCAAAATTCTCAATTTTTGATTGACAGATAGACCCACAATGCAATTTCACAGGACCTTAAATGCAATGCGCGAGATTAATATAAAATAAGGCGACTGCACTTCCTGCATTCTTTCACGATTGCTCTCTGGACTGACTTTGTTGCTGTTTTCTCTTGTGAAGATATTCGAAAATTACAAATGTGAGTATTAAATATATGGTTTTGGTTTTTTAGTTTATCTTGCTTTGAAAGAGTTTTATAGTAGAAATCGTCCTATTTACAAGATTATTTGTGTCTGTTTATATAGGTATAAATTTCCGCATGGTTGGAAGGCCCTCAATAGACTTGTGAGTTTATATCATTTATATATATATAGTTTTGGTTTCTTAGTTTACCTCATAGTGCTTTAATAGACTATGTTTAGTAGGTCTTGCAGATATGGCTATTTTTTACAATTATTTGTGTCTGTTGTATATTTAGGAATTTGAATTTGAAGCATCCTCAACTCCTTGTGGTTGAATTTTGGAAACCGGTTTTGCGGCTCTAAAGACAGCAGTTGAATAGACTTTGGCCACTGTGAGTTGATATATATTATATAGTTTTGGTTTCTTAGTTCGATCATCTTGCTTTAACAGTGTTTAGTAGGTCTTGCAGAAATGGTTATTTTTGACAATTATTTATGTCTGTTGTATATTTAGGTAATTTGAATTTGAAGCATCCTCCTGGTTGAATTTTGGAAACCGGTGTTGCGGCACTCAGAGTGAAGACAGCAGTTGAATAGACTTTGGCCACTGTGAGTTCTAGATTATATGGTTTTGGTTTCTTAGTTTATCTCATAGTGAATACGGCGGTTAACTGTTGTGTAAAACTACCTGAAAAATACAATGAGAACTTTGATGTTTTGAGCGAAGACTCTTCATCTGAAAACGAAGGGCCTTCACTCGAAACGTCAAAGTTCTCATTGTATTTTTCAGGTAGTTTTACACAACAGTCAACCGCCATATTTGCTATGCTCTACCCACACTGGCACCGCACGTTTAGTGCTTTAACAGTGTTTAGTAGGGCTTGAATATGTCCTTAGATATGTATCTTGCACACAGTGGAATGACTAATGAAGCAGTGTGGGGAACTGATGTTGAAATTTTAGCAGCAAGTTCTTTGCTTAGCACAGATATTTATGTTTATACCAAAGTTGGTAGTGAATTAAAATTGCATAAATTTTCAATATCAATATGTTTTGGAAAATGAAAGCGAACAGTAGTAAATTTCACAATTCAATGAGAGGCATGGCCTTTAAAGTCTGAACCAAAATCTCCCTACATTTGCCGTAGATTCTCACTGGATAAGCAATCACCCAAAAACTTTTCAGATGAAAATTTTATGATTCCATCATCTGTGGCAGACGCATCACAAGACCTAACACAGATTGAGGAAATGCTTATCGCACATGCACTTCCAATTTGGAAAGTTTATTTAAAACCTGGAGGCCAGAAAGGTTAATCTGGACATTGCATTAACTTACCTCAGAGAGTTTCAGATTTAGCTCAATCACTACCACATTGCCCTAAAGATATTCCACTAATTCTTGTCACAATGAAAGGAAAGGGCAACATCTTTAAAGATGTTGTTGTAAGGAGACAAAAGGTTGAACAGGCATTGCAATGGTTGATAAAACATAACCAATACCACAGTGTAAAGGTTAATAGTTCTTTACTTAACACTTTACCAGTTGATGGTGTTCCAGCTGATCTCCAAATTATTGAAACAGACAATGATCTGGAGGGAAATTTAGATTAAATTTATGATTCTTATGACACAGACGGTTTTCAAAACAAAACTAATGCTCATAGTGTTTCTGATGCAAGTGATGAAGTATTCAATCACATGACTGAAACCAGCACTTTTCTTCCCCATGGTGAGAATGATCAACTTGAAGAAGATGCCATACATAGCAAACTAGGTACATAAATTAGTTGGCCACTTGTTGAAGATCAACCACTAAACGAGTACACAACACCATTTTTAGCAACAATGGCATTTCCTTGTTTGTCCCCAGATGGTAAGGGTGATCCTACTAACCCATCATTTTGTAGAGATATTACCCTTGGTAATAAAATACAGCATCTCATTAAGTTTGCCGAGTTTGTAAATGATAAATGGATTTATAGGTTTGCATCTCATCCTAGATTTTCATATTGGGCTCTGAATATGATTCAACGAAAGAGAATGATGCAACAAAATGCCATTTTTCTCAAACAAAATCCTGAAGAATCCCATCTTACAATAGATGAGTTGCGAAACATGGCAAATACTAGTACTTTCATGTCCAAAGACAAAGTTTAGAAAGTTTCCTCAAACACTGGTTATATGATATTTTAAATGCTGAGTGGCATTGGTATAAATATTAATTTCAAGCATGGGGGATTATCCATTGCCATGGTACAGCGAAGTTGCAAAATGACCCCGGTCTTTGTAACCTCACTGAGATAGCGTTAAAGGGTTTTCTAGCAGATAAATGCCCAAATGATTGCAAAGATGTTAACATTTTACTTGATATTGAACAAGGCAAAAGGGCTTCTGAGCAAGTTTGTAATTATGTAGACTCTCTTGTTAGTAGTTGGAATCCACTTCCACCAGATAGTGAAATATGGACGAAACCTAATGTCTCTCCTTGCAAGAAGCATCATGAAAACATTGTTGATTTTGAGAGTGACAACACTGACTTTGCTGAACACTATTCAGCGACACACACAGTGCAGTACTAAATATTGTCATAAGTGCAAACATTATGGCAAACCACTACAAACCCGATTTCAATTCCCTTTTGATTGCTGCACTAAAACAAACCTACAGTTCGAACCAATTCACCCTAAAGACAAAAGCATTCAATACAAAGCTAAGATGGTAACTAAAAGGAATGATCCTAGGTTAAACAATCGTCAAAGAATTCAGCTTCAGGGTTGGAGAGGTAACTGTGATATCCAGATTATTATTGATCATCATGAGTGTGTAGAATATCTCTGTAAGTATGCAGCCAAATGGGAAACTAGGTCACCAATGCTTAAACATACTTTCAACACAGTTCTGAAAAATTCACAGCCTGATTTGAATGCTAAAAAAGCTATGAACAAGATCATGATTAAAACGATAGGTGAAAGAGATTTTAGACCGTTGCACAAAGACCGTTGCACAAAGGATTCCTTACTTGATATATATGCCAATCGTATTAATTACAAGCATACATTTCTTCTATAATGAGTATTAATTTTATCGATTTTGCCACTAAATATACACTAAAAAAGGGAAAGCTGGCTGAACAGTCTTGTAATGTTGTTCCAAGACTTTTTCCAAATTATTCTTCAAATCCCAAGGGTGACAATTACAATATGTTTTGCAAATACCAATTGTTAAAGTACAAACCATGGAAGAATTCTCAACATGATGCTTGGAGTAGTGAAAATCCAGAAGACTGCACTTTCATAAATGCATGGCATGAATTTTTGAGTTTACCATATGCCCAAAAGCATGTTCCTAACTGGACAGAAAAAATGCAGAATGTGCTAGATAGCATTGAACTTTCAATTGATGAGCTAACTGAAAATGATCACCAGTCTCAAGAGGAATGGATGATGCTATCACAGTTTCATAGTTCAGGTATTAACTGTAATGTTGAAAATCCAAAAGGAAACTGCAACTACAATTGGCACCTTACACTGTACAAAGTATAGTGAACAGGATATAGGGGAAATGCCTAATTGGGTTAAAACCAAAAGGGACAATGTTAGTCCAGTCATTAGGAAATGTGAACAAATTGACACTAACAGTTTCAGTGAAAAACAAAAGCTTGCATATGATATTATAGTAAACCATTCCAAGTTACCAACTGAATCTAAATCACCTCTTCTGATTATAATAATTGGTGAAGCAGGAACAGGCGAGAGTTATCTTATAAATGCCATTTTTAACTATCTTAAAAATAAATGTGTTATTACAGCAACAACTGGTAAGGCAGCCTTCAATTTTAGTGGTGTGACCATTCATTCTTTGTTGAAGCTTCCTATAGGTGGTCTGCATCAAAAATATTTATCTGGGCAAAGTCTTGTTAATTTGCAAGAACAGTTATTGACTATCTGCTGATTGATGAATATTCTATGCTTGGTCAAACTACAATGGGCTTCCTACTTGTGTGGAAAACCTAAATGACTTTCAAACTGCCACACGATTATATTACAGCAATGAACAAGTAACAAAGTATAACTATGAGCGCTTGATACAACCAAATACACCTGTGGCAACAATACATGCCAGACACTCTAGTGAGAAGTTAAAACATGTAAGTTCTCAAGATATGCTTGGATTGTAGCCAATGCTATTTATCTGTAAAGGAGCTTGTGTTATGCTTACAATGAACGTATGGCCGCCTGTTGGCCATTGTTGTAGATGTAATTTACACTGTGGAACATCTGTGCCCTACAAAATTTCCATTTTCAAACTTTGGGGATGTCTCACCCCCTGTAATATCCGAGTTCTGGGTATATATTTGTGCTATAGGATATATTTAACTAAACATAACAATATAGAGTTCTAGCTTCTGTCTTAGTGTCTTTCTTCACCCCTCGTCATATCTCTCTCGTCTCTAAGCTCCGCCCCGGTCCTGGTGCCGAGTGAATGACATTATATCATTCCCCTTTTTTGTCTAATTACCGACGAGGGAATTTCCTCGCCATATCGTTCTGGTTGCCTAACATTCCTTGTCGATTGTCTTGGTTCTGTGTTAATGTCATTTCTGTCTGGTCCTGTTCTTTCCTGGTCGAACGATTCACTGTCATCTTCGTCGTCGTTTTGAACATGAGTTTTTGGCTTCGGTATCTGCTTGAAGTGTGATACATTGCGAGTTATAGTGTGTCCTATCTGACTAGGTGCTGTCACAGTGTTGTTGTTTCGTGAGATGATAATGTGGGGTGTTTCATTGAAGTTTGGTGTGAGTTTATTCTGTCTCTCTTACTTCCACAAAACGTAGTCGCCAACTTTTATTGGACTTTCTCTAACATGTCTTTTTTCATCAGCGTAACGTTTGTTGTATTGTCGTCTTTCACCTTCCTTTTCCCAAGCTTCATTGTGACGGTTAACAAGGTTGTGCAGAAATCTGTGCAGAAATCTGTGCAGGTTATTTGTGCAGAAATCTCAAAGGCTGTGTGCCAGGGTGCATTCTGTGCACAAAACTTCGAAGATCTCCGGCGTGGAATTAGGTTAGCGCTTGGCGTGCTGGCGTGAGATTTTATTCCCTGGCGTATTGGCGTGATCAGTTTCTTGGCAATCTGACTTTTTGACTCAGTAGATATTCAGAAAGTAGATATTTGCATTTAAATTATTAAATCTTGTCATCGAACATTGATAAAAGAAACACAAAAATAATAAACAAGCGTATTAAGTAACAATTACGAGACCAATATTCAATAATGTTGTAAAGGCTATGACATAATGCCAAAAGGGTAACCTCGCCTTGTTTATATGTAGCTTTGTACAAATAAACAATATTACGCCCACTTGCCATTGTAATGTTATACGCCCCCTTGAAAGTTGACATGTGAAGCATGCAGTTGTTGTCTGTTGATATATAGAAGCGCTGTGATTTGAAAAACATTATATAAATACATTTACGATTTTTAAAATAATGAGTTAAAAAGATTGAACTTTTTGCCAAATTTTCCCATTTAATGGGTATACCATAGGTCAGAAATGTAATATTTCAGATGGATATTATTACTGAAATAGTCTTGGCATGTCATGTGTGCTCAAACGAGGTAGGAAAGGCCCATAGTTGTAGAAAATGCGGTCGAAATTGTTTGCTTTTCCTGTGAGAAAAAAGGTAAAAATACAGATTTTAATATTGTAAAGATATTTTATGTCAATGTTATTGCAATGCACCTATCAAAGATTTCATTTTGACTATATAGAGTTATACGGCCAACATAAGAGGGTTTTAAAAATATCTGTTAAAATATTAATTCAAAAGATAGTTAAAGAAGCTGTCAAGTCCCTAAGTCCGTTGCTTGAAGTGTGATTTATTTACATTTTGAGAAAACTATTTTCTCAAAACCGCGGATGCGCCTTTCATGTCATGCGACTACATTCCATAACGGCTTGAAAGCAATATTTATAGAACATCGACACATGATTAGTCCGCAACTGCAAGTAGCTGTGTTGACAACTTGACATTAGCTAGTAATAGTTTGACATTTAATCAACAAAATGTTTTTATTGAAAGTCCTGACAATCTCACGATAACGCAAATTGAACTTTTATGTTAATTAAAAAATTCTGGACATAGATGCTGCAATTCTTGATAAAGAATCTGAAGTGAAACGATCAACATCCTCAAAAAGACAGCTTACCTTAGACTGGGGAACGGGCTATCTGACTACTCAAAAATCGGAGGCTCCATTAACAAAGAAACTAAAGGTGCAAGAAAAATCAAGAGAAAATGAGAAACATATATGCCTACAGTGTATGGAAGACTGTCTAAAAGGGAAACAAGAGGAAAGAAATGTCAGCATATGCCGGATTGATAATTCAAGTGTACAACGGCATAAAGATAGGTGGCACAAATTACCAGAAGCAAAATCGTGCACCTTTGTACCTACATCATCACCAAGAGTAGCAGCCCTAAAGAGTAAACATGCGACGTCAAAAGAGAACAGCACTACGAAAATCGAACAGACCTCTATCAATAGCGCTAAAGTTCAATCTGACCTCGGTTGTGACGCTGATTCAACACCGGGTCATGATCGTGAGCCCATAAAGATGCAAATACACCATCGCAGCCAGTGAAAGAAAAAAATGTCAACCTCGATGATATACTTGATACGTCTGATTCACGCGTTAGTGGGCACGAGCAGCTTCTGCATTTGGGAACAAATATTCAAGCACCTTTATCTGAAAAGAATCAAACTACCATGCTCGATTTTGTCCAAGCTGGATCGACAAGTTCAACAACATCAGAACAGACTACTCTTAAGCAGGTGTTGGATGCTTTATCTGGGTTAAGTTTGAAAGTTGACAACATTTATGAACGCCATACAACACTTGAACAGTTAGCCTGCGAGGATAGTGAAGCAAGAAGATCGGTTGAATTTATGGAATGGTTCTACGATGAAACGACAGAATGCGGCATCCTGCGATGTTTGCCATGTTTCGAGCTTCATGTTGCCAGTAGACCTACACTTCGAAAATTAACACCATTCCGAGCACACCAGTTGCTGAACCAGAAAGGTAATGGCACCCTATCAACCGGCATTTTTCTTAGTAAAGAATCTACACGTCTCCTGATTAATGGCCACAATCAGACATGGTATCGCCAGAAGAATAGCTGCATGGATCATCTTTGTCTTGTTGGTAGTGGGTCTGTTAAGCACCAAAAGGCAATGGAAGAGTATAGGAAGAGAAAGGAGGCTATCAAGAGAGAAACAAAAACCTGCAGTAATCTTTTCAGAGCCGCTATAGCCGATTTAAAGCTTGGAGCAGCCGGGATGCATTTTGAAACTCTTGTATCTCTCCTATCATGCTGTTCTGTTGACGTGGGCACCATTGGACATGGCCGTAACAACTTCAACGATATCATGTACTGCCTAGAGAAAGTATTAGATGAGAAGATCAGAGAATGGCTGACTACTCCACTTCCATCAACACATCTTCCTCCCCACTTTTGGGCAACCACTGATAAAGCAACTCCCTCGCGGACAACCAACCAAGCAGTTCTCATTGTGGCCAGAGACAGCAGTGGTACACCATGTCCCATTCCAGTTTCAGCACCACCGGTGTATGACGACTTCCGTGAAGCTACTTACGAAAGCCTTGCCACGCAACTTTTGGATGGAATAACCGAGCACTTTTCCGAGGCAATCTTGTCCCGACTTTGTGGCGTTGCGGCAGATGGCCCGTACCAAGCTGCTGGCTTCAGAAAACGTCTAAGACAAGCCCTTGGATTAAAACATGATGATGATCTTGCTCTACCGATCACGTGGGACACCGCCCATCTCCTCAATTTGGCAGTTACTGATGTGCGTGATTCTCAAACAGATAGTGGACACTTTCTTCGACAGTTCATCAAAAGATGTAATGTTTTTAACCATGTACTATCTAATGGCAAAGGATTTGCATTTCTGCAGATGGTTGACGAAAAAGCCAGGCGACCAGTTTCCTATGCTATGCAACGGTTTGCAAGTTCGTCATATGAACAGTGGTTAAAAATAGAGAAAAGTTTTAATCCTCTGTGGAGAGCGTTTGATCTTCTTCATCCAAATCGTTCAGAAGAAGAAGAATGGCAGTACATGATTGCGGGTTCAGATTTTGTTGCTGATCTTTTAGCACTCCTTGACATCCTCAGTCCAGTTGTCGATTTAATGCTTCGTGCACAGGCCCTTGATACACCTGTTTGGAAGCTGAAGTTGTGGTGGCCTAAAGTTAAAGCACAGCTACTGAAAGCTTCGAAAGGAGATTCTCAAGCTTTTCCACGACTGGAGAAAGTCAAACAAAATCTTAGGCCCGGCGGTGTATTTAAAGAAGTCACGCTTTTGCAAGGCTGGTTGGTCGTACAAGATCATGGAAAAGATTCTGGCGAAGGTCGCTTCCATTGGCAAGAAAGAGAGCAACATGAGATCAAAAAAGACCGAGAGACATTCGCAAAGGATTTGACGAATGCCCTGGAGAAACGGATCAGCTCAGTGACACAGAAAGAATTGTGTATCAAACATGGCGGGCACGAGTTGTAAGCTCTGCAAGAGTGCGTTATTCCTCCGCCTTCTTACTAGTCATCTTTGATAGAAAATTACACCTAGCCGACGGATACCTTTTGGCGAACACTCGCTCTCTCGTCTTAGCTTCTATCGAGAATATTAAGGACTCAAATCAGACGACAAACTCGTATTTCGTTTTAAGATCAAAGGCGTCTAGTAACAATGTCATCTCAACACAGAATGGGGAAAAGTTTATCTGGTTCATCCATCTTATTGCTGCTCGATTGAAATAACTAACCTAAGCGTAAGACGAACATTATATTTGACCCTAGTACGATCTATGTTCTCGCATGCTTCCCAGTTATGGGCTCCACAGCAGATTAAATACGTAAGCCTTATTGAAAGAGTACAAAGACGGGCTACTAAGTTCTTGCTGACTTTACCTTTTCGTACAAATGTTCCATACCAGGAGCGGCTACAGAGGCTGGAGTTGTTGCCCATAACATATTGGCATGAAATTCAGGATCTTACCTTGTTTTTCCGAATCCTTCGGGGGGACGTTTTTATCACTACCGAAAGTTTGGTCAAAATCAAGCAGCCGGCAAGAACAGCTCGCCAACACAACTCTCAGTCTGGAACATTGATTAGCATTCCCCGGTGCAGAACAGTGGCATTTCAGAACAGCTACTTTTTACGCACAGGCTGTGTGTGGAACTGCTTATCGGCAGAGGAAAGAGATCTCTCTTAAAGCGTTATGGCTTTTAAACGTAAACTCAACACAAAATACCAAGAACACTTAAGGAATATATATGATCCGGATCATCCTATAACATTTAAGACAGTATGCGTAAAATGCCATTCCGCCAGAAATCTCGGACACCTTAATATAAAGGCGTGTTGTTTTTAAAGTAAACTTTTTAATGTATAAACTTATTTAAATGTTCTCCTATTGTAACATTGTGTAAGGGTCCATCGTAATTGGCTTCTGTGGATACGTCCTATGGAGCTGTGATGTCAACCCCGCCATGTCTCTTTTGTCCCCGTGTATGTTCCGTAGAATGTATGGCAAAGTTATTAAATAAAAAAAAAATAAAAAAGAAAAGATATTTCTCAACTTGAAGTATTCGATGCTGCGAATCTTGTACGCCTACATTGTGGAACTCTTGTTGAAGAAAAAATTATATTCTTCTTGCCAGAAGGAGAAGTGGAAGAGTATGGCGTGGCACAATGTAAGCAAGTTTTAAAGGCGGCATCGAACCTGGCCCACATTCAGTCCTCGGGAATCAACTTTGACACACGCATGGCACACCCTTATATGAGTTCCTTAAAGAAAGCTGTGATGAAAGGAATATGGAACGGGGTCTGTCCAGAGTGGTTTGAGATATTAGATGACCAAGAGGCTAATCTTTTTAAAGATGGTGTTTCACTTTTGGAAATCCGCGCTGAAGAGTCGACTGGACTTGATTCGCATTTTGTCATGCAGTTTTCCGACGGAATGATTCACAAAGTGAAACTTCTCGAGCAGCTTGTTTACAAGTCGTTCTACTGGAACAAAGATGTTTATAACATCGCGAAGCCCCCATCTTGTGCATTACTTGATATTGTTTTAGCTAAAGGCGGTCCCGAGGCAATCGCTGAGAGTTTCTATGGTGCCATGTGAAATCAGCAACAGTCGGGTGGTCAATCTAATGAAACACTGGTACGGAGAACGAAAGTCAATTGGTGTTTGCCTTCTTGAAAGCTTTACATGCTTCGTAAGGCTGTTGCATCATTGCATGCAAAGAGTGGTCAACATATAAACCTTGTTCTTGTGGGAAACGTGTTGACATACTAGTACATAGTAGTTAAATACTTTGTATTGTTCTGTAGTACTTTTCTAGAACATATTGTTAGAAGAAAACTCAATATTGGTATTTTAACAATAATGTAGTGTTCATGTTAATGCTTTATTTATGCTTAGCATCATATTTACTCTGATTTGTTCAAGCAATTACATGCAACTTTCACAATTTCTGTGAAAACAGCATGAAAACAAAATGTTAAACTAGGTTGGTACAAGTGACTTAGTGACTCTGTTACAGATTTGTTGCAATTCGTCCAAAATTGCTGCGACGCTCTCATCGTAATGGCAGCGCCGGTCAGTGGGTGGTGGCGTCATACTGCCTTAGATTTGGCGTGAATAAAAAATGCCTTGGCATATCTCCGGCGTACCAATTACATGGAATGCACCCTGGGCTGTGTGTGATCAACTGGTCTTGTGGTCAATATAAATGTTGTGTTGAAAATTCTATATGTATTTGTGGACACTTTGTTCAGTGTTGTATGTATTGCATTTTATATACTTATAAGTAAATGATTTCATAAGCTGACCCATTGGCACTCGCCTGGATCGTCTGTATTTGTAATGTACATAGTGCAACTAGTGAGGAGTGTAGTACAGACAGTTAACTAATATTTATTGGCCAGATTGATCTTTTGCAACAGAAATTACTGGTGAAATGTAGACAAAACAAACTTTACAGTAATATACAGTTCCATTTTTATTGAAAATACATAGCACATGCATAAAATATAATAATATCTCTGCTCATTCTCCACATATATAAAGAAATATTAAAGAAAGCAAATATCCACCAAGAAGGCAAATTAACAATACAATGATAGAATTCAAACCAAAATACAAATCTGTAAAGAAACAACAAATTTTCTTCTAAAACTCAGCACTTATTTTAAACAGTAAAGTTCACTTCTTCAGAAAAATACGAGCAATCACTGCGTCAATTGTGGAAATTCGAGATGTTCAACTTCAAAGATTGTTGACAGAAATGGCATCGGATTAACACAATATGACGACGTACAGCCTACATAAAAGGTCAAAATAACGTTTACCATACAAAATACTGCTCACATAGGTAGATCAATAGTTATTGAAATAGCATGGATGCATTCCAGGAAAAAAATTGAATAACAATGACAAAATATTCGATATTTGCAAGTCGAGTGGGCCGTCAGACAACAAAATTGCAGACAGAGCCAGACACTAGCCCAGATATAAAATCTCTAAACAACACGCAAATATCTCCTAAAATTCATTCAAAAGTACTTTAACGCTTACTCTAAAGAATAACGCTCTTTATATTAAAGAAGTTTCAAGATTCATTGGGAAAACAAGCTTTGGTGGCGCAATGTCATCAGGCGCAATAAGGTGCCATTTTGGCAAAAGTTGAAATGAGTATGGTCACTTCAATACAGAATATCTCGAAAACTACCGGGAGACCTCTGGGACACCTCCAGCAGATTTTTAGTTTATACATTTATCTTGACTTTTTTGCAAAAAATAGAAAAATCGAACCATGGGGATTCTAAATATTTTATTTTGAAAGTTGTAAACAGACGCGACCTTGAGTCATCACATAACGAAGACACAACAAACTTTGATGCTCAAAATAAGTTTAAAAATTACACTTACCTCAAAGGTTTTCCCAGATATCGCAAGTCCTTATATAATATGAAAGCCACGCTTGCTTTTTTATAGAATTTTAAAAATATTAATATGTATTTTTCAAGTGTTTCTGCTTGCAATGCAAATTACACGACCAAGAATTTTGACAAACACGATGGAAAAATAGCGCAATTTCATTGGTTGAGAAATTCATGTGACAGCTGTCCAACCTCCTCTGCTGCTAGCTAGGAGAAACATGTCAAAGTCTGCGACCCAATTTTTCCAACGTGTAGCGACGCTCTCTCCAAGATTTGTCGCATAAGCATTTGATACATTTTAAGTGCATTAATCTATTAACTGGCAGTACCCTACCACTGAGAAGTAAAATTCTCTGTGTTAGACAGATTGAATTACTCAAGTGTAGAACATACGAGTACATTTTCAACTGATGGGTTAATACCCTGTAGTAAAGCGAGTTGACTTTCATGGCTTGTCAGTAATAATTATTCAAACATGTACTAAAACATCATTACTGCTGACATTTCAATTATGTTTTAGAAGCAGATACTTTGGGTATTTATTTTATTATACCTGTAACTCAATATGTAAATTAGTATTGAACCTTTCCCATTCATATAACATAGTTTTGTCCCAATATGTGTTCTTTTATGTTGAATGAGATAGAAAGTATTCTTGCAACCGTAACATTTGCATGTTTTTTTTTGCCAGTATGTGTTGTTTTATGTGTTGTCTCAATGTGAACAGTTCATGACACTAGGAGGGGAGGGGGGCAGGTCATCCTCATAACTATATTACAAAATCTGTATAAATCATTTAACCACCATGGTTGTTGAGTATGATATGCCTTATCAGCAAACCTCTCTCCTCCGCAGAGGCTTTAAAACTTGTTAAATCTGAGTGCGCAATGAATTCAGATGCTGTAAAGTCGTTAGTGCGGTTGCAGAGAAAGCTACAAGGAAGATTAAATGAGCTGCAGAATAGTTTAACGATGTTATTTGAAAAGGAGATAGATAAGCTCGTCCAAAACCAGTCTCAATGTGAAACATTATGTGCAGTCGAAAAGGTGCAACTAGACAAAGAACTGGCCTTGTTTATCAAATACATTAACATTGATGTTTCCTCCAAGTTACCATCTTCGGTTGCATTTAAAGACATGTTTGCATCGCTAACGATCAGTGTTAGAGAGAATTGTCCCTTATTGTTTGTGATACTTGACGCAGTCCTTCTCAATAAGGAAGATGGGAGAAAAGGGTCCGACAAGTGCGTCATTAGTGCTGTACATGCTTTGGCTATTCTAGTCAGCTTAAAAAGTCAAAAGATCCCCAATGACTTTAAGCTGATGTTTAGTTGCTTGTGCGTATCATTTGGAGCAGGTAGTCGTTTTGTTGGCATGTTAAATCATGTTGCTCCGACAGTCAGTTGGCAAACGGCTATGAAGTTTTTTGAAGTTCAAAGAAAGAAACTGGATGAGAACATCCGATCTATAACCCCTGCTGATATTCCTGTAATATTGTTGATGGACAATATCAATATGTACAGAGAGAAAAGAAAGCACCTGCGTGCCTATTCAAGTCGATGGGGCCCACAATGTGGAATTTTACAGTGCAAGCAGTTCTGATACCAAATGTCGGTGGTCTTGAGGATGTACTTAGTAACAAAGAAGCCTGCCTCTCTCCACAACTACCACCAACTGAGTTGGAACCACATGAGGTATTTTTAGAAAGTTATCCTAAAAAGGCCGAATTGTTCTCTGCATTTGTTGATATGTATTGTTTGGAGCTGTTAGACACTGGGTTGAATACTGTTACTTTATCGATAGAAGAGCTAAAGAAAATGAGTGAATCACAGTTAAATGCCCACTTATCCAAGTCAGCCGCAAACGTACAAAGCGGGTGTGAATACAAAATTGATATACCGAAGGAGGAAGAACTTGTTCAACCAACTTCTACTGTGAAGAGTGATGTGCATATCCTGCCACTTTCATTAGAGGATAATAGTACAGTATTTGTACAATGAGTATTTTAAACGAAGAATACAGAGTATTTCCCGTTTGATTGCGTAACTGGTAACTTTGACGTTTGTTCTGCAAGGTCACATTTTGAGCTGATCCTTAGCCAAAAGACTCGTGTTGAGACTATGAAACACACCGAAACACAATTTTTTCCACTGATAACTCGACCAACTAGGATAACTTCTCATACAGCAACTTTAATTGACAATATTTTCACTAATTACTTTTCCTCTCGTTTGAAAAGTGGCCTATTATTCACTGATATTTCCGACGATCTTCCGGTTTTTTCTATTTGTTTTGATGAGGATGACTGTAGTAAAAATATTAATGATGTTACTGTTATTCGTGATAAAAGTAAACAAAATTTAATTAAGTTCAAAGAGCAGCTGGGAAGTGTTATTTGGTCTCAACTTGCTGGGTACGAAGACCCAAATAAATCTTACAACTCCTTTTTATCAAAGTATACTGAAATCTATAATACATGTTTCCCTTTAAAAAAAATTAAGGCAAAAAATAACTCCACTAGAAAACCATGGCTGTCAAATGGTCTCTTAAAATCTATAAAATAGGTTATACAAAAAAGATTTGTCACGAAAGCCACTTGGCGTATTCTTAATGAGGTCATCAACAAAAAATATCTAAAATTTCTTCATCATTCAAAGTTGGTGATAACATAGAAATATCTGACCCAGTCGAAATTGCCAACAGGTTTTGTGATTATTTTACGAATATTGGTCCAAACCTGGCTAAGAAAATAGAATCCTCGTCTAATTCTCATCGTAGTTTTCTTTCTGGTAATTTTCTGAATTCAGTGACTGAAAAGGAGATAATAGAGGTAGCTCATGGTTTTCAATCAGGGAAAAGCAGTTGGTTTTGATAAAATTCCCATGGCGATTGTTAAAGAGTCAATAAATATGATTTCCGAACCCCTAACTCACGTTATTACTTTGTCTATATCTAGCAGCGTTGTCTCCGACGAGATGAAGATTGCTTGAGTTGTCCCTTTATTTAAGGCTGATGATCGAGCAGTGTTCACAAATTATAGACCTGTTTCAATTCTTCCCAGCTTCTCTAACTTTCTAGAAAGGGTTATTTATAACCGCTTACTAGACTACTTTAATAAACATAATATCTTGTCTGATAACCAGTATGGTTTTCGGAAAAATCACTCAACTTCTCTAGCATTGATAGATTTATATGACAAGATTTCAACTGCAATCGATCAGAAAGAGTTTGCAGTTGGAATCTTTCTGGATTTATCTAAAGCATTTGATACAGTTAACCACAGCATTCTTTTTGATAAATTAGAACATTACGGGATCCGTGGTTTGGCCTTAGACTGGGTCAAAAGCTACTTTTTTAATAAACTTCAATTTGTGCAATTTAATGATTGTACCAATTCCAAAAATGTGTCGGGCGGAGTACCTCAAGGTTCGATACTTTATTCTTTATTATATATTAATGATATTACAAACGTATCGGGACTGGTAGATTTTATTCTATTTGCCGACGATACAAATATATTTTTCTCTCATAAAGACCCAAATTATCTGATCGATACTCTGAATGTCGAAATATGTAAATTGTCTGATTGGTTTAGTGTGAATAAACTCTCTCTTAATTTAAAGAAGACAAAATTTATGGTATTTAAACCTAGACAAAAAAGATACTGTCCTGAGATCCAGTTAGTAATCGGCAATCAGAATATTGAGCAAGTAAATGAGACAGTGTTTTTGGGGGTAATATTAGATAATACATTATCCTGGAAATCACACATCTCTTGTGTAGCAAACAAAATATCCAAATCAATAGGAATAATTTTTAAGTCGAGTTTTTATTTATTTGAAAAGTCTTTATGTACTTTATACTATTCTATGATTTATCCATATCTTGAATATTGTAATTTAGTTTGGGTTTCGACATATCAACCAATCTTCGTCGTATCGAATTACTGCAAAAACGAGTTGTTAGAATCTTAACTTAAAGAGCAAATTTGATTCTCATACTAATCCTTTATTTAAGAAGTTGAGTTTATTGAAATAGCAAGATATTTGTTTGTTGCAAACGGGTCAATTTATGTATTCTTACAAAAATAATTTTTTGCCTAAAAGATTTGATAATATGTATGAATTGAATAACCAAATTAATGCCTATAACACCAGGAATTCAACAGTGTTTCGGATTCCCTTATACAGAACGAATATTGGTCATTAATTAACTTAGTTTCGCTAGCATCATTTAAGAAACAATTGAAAGCATTTCTTTGCCTAAAATATTGAAATTACCAATTGCTGTTTTAATTTGTTGTAGTTATTTATCGTAATTGTCTGTCGAAAAATTACACTTACACACATGTGATTGCAAGTTTTAAAGGAGCCCAAATTTATATAAGCCTGCTGGTTTCTTTTTGGGCTTCTTTGCTATTAATATAATGTATAAATATAAATTGATAATTTAACTCAGGAATGTAATTATTAATAGCGAAATAAAATCATTAATTATTCATTAAATTGATAAAATGGTTTGCAAAAACACACCAGAACTTACACCGTCCACGCCATCAAAGGTAGAAAAGTGGAACAGAACATGCCCTGGATTTGTTACGCCCGTTGTTGGAGACGTTGGAACTCGCAAAACTAACAATGCAGCTATGAGCCAATCAGCATCACATCAGTGGGTGGGTCTTTGTCCAGGTGATCTTCATAATAAGGGCTACTCTTGTGAAGCTGTTTTTAAAGTCCATGCATCATCTGGATTTCATTATATATTGGCCGAAATAATGAAACGAAAGAGACTCACCAATGAAGTTTTTAAGAAGAAGAAATTTCAAGAGGCTAATCTGACTAAAGTTCGAGAAGCCATAAGTGATGCATGCCGGTCATATGGAATTGCAGCTGCCATGGAATTTTCCGCTAGCAAGTATTTACCTTCGAGGGAAGAACTTGAAGCGGATACTGATGGCGTTTTGCTCCTTTCTCGGTTTAAGGAGTGGCTCAAGACATCATCGGAAGATGACGTTGCTTTTCAGCATCGGGCAACATCATTTATGTTCTATGGTCCTCTGCAGCGATTATATGATGTTGCAACAGCACATGGCGATGGTGTTGCACGGGAAGCGGTTTACCAAGCTCATCTCCCTATGTATGCACAGCTTGGGTTCCCGTAACTATTATGCTGAGGTATTCCGTCACATCGTCAATTTTCTAGCTAAATGACCATCTGCAACGCGAATGATACTGCAGAAGAACTGTTGCATCAATCTACTGGGAAAAAAAGGACATGGAATCGAGCTGGATGCATATGTTAAAGCTGAGGTTGTTCAGCCTATGAAGAACTACACCTCACAACACACTATGCTATGTGTCAGAAGCTGATGGTTAACCTTGATCTGCTGAAATCGGTGAGGAGAGCTTACATGAGCAAAGAAGGATTTGATGTACATCACACTTCCCACTATTCGGTTCAGTCGTCATCGCCAGACCAGATCAAAGGTGCTTGGTCTTGTATAAAGAAGGGTTTTTTAGAAATGGAAAGTGCAGTGAGATTGAGTGCTATCCTGTCGACAACAAAGGTAATGCTGCAGGGAAAGTTCCTAAAAATCTCATCAGTGTGATTCCTAAAGACAAAGAAAAAGTCAAGCAGTCCTTTAAAGAAAAGTTGTACGAATGTTTCCCAGATCTAAGGTATGCAATTCTCATGGAGTAAAGCTACATTTCGATCTATGAACAACGCATGATTAGACATATTTGAGACATTGAATGGGTTTTCAGATATAAAAATTACTGCGTCTTGCAACAAACAGCTGATCTCAGTTATTTAGAACCTATTACAAGTCAACATGAGAAAACAATTGGTAAACATGCATTGAGATAAGTTGTTTGTTGCAATTTACAGTTGTATTTAAGTCTTGGTGTGCACCTATTCATTTGAGCACTGCTGCTAACTGTATTTAAACTTCATACAGTTTTGTGTGAGAAGCATATGTTTGGAAAGCAACCATTATTACACGGTACGTTATCTGCTGTAAATTGAAGCTTGAGGATATTATTTACACGTAACGGTGCCATTCAATATGTGACACTTTATATTAGTGGTTTCGATGTAAACTAGCATATTTAAGGTGGCATGCTGCAGTTTATTGAAAATTTGTATACACTGTACACACGATTTTGATCTACGTTTTGGAACAATTACTCCTTGTTGTAAAACATAATGTCTGTGCCCCCATATCATTTCATGAAATCCTTTTTTTTACTGTACACAAAACCATTTTCAATATTTAACAATTCTGTTGACCCAAACATTTTCACCCTTTTGATAAATATGTCACAAACCTTGGCATGGTGGCCTCGCTCTTGTTAACTTATTAACTGATAGTAACATCCACTGACCAGTAAAATCGTCTGGCATTACACAGAGTAAATAATTAAAGTAGACACATCTGTGCGCATTGCTTAAACAAGACGAAAGGTTTATGATTCATGAGAACGAGGCTACTACTGTGATCGGTGACTTAATTATTGAAAGGTGTATTATAATTGTCAATATAATTGAGGAAAATATAGAAAAAATCATATCCTTCAAATTGGGCTACTGGATACATTACTTTTGTCATTTGGTTTTCCAACAAGTAGTTATTATCCGAATCTTTGGATTAAATAATCATTGTCCAGTTTTACAGAATGTTATATATATTATATAGATAATTTGTAGATAGGGCATGGAGATATTGTGTGTATTTATTAGTATTCAGGTTCAGTTTTCCTATTTTTTATATTTAAGATATCCTGAACAAACAACATTTTGCATTCAAGAATACGAAGGACATTTTTTACTGAACTGTCCCGTGTAACATTGGCAGTCTTAAAAAGTTAGATGTTGAAAAATATTCACACTGGCACATGTTATTCGACTCGGCATGGTCGCTTTGAGCCATCATATTGCTTTACGTGCGAGTTTTTTCCATCCTTGTCGCCAATATAAAGTCCTTTTGTAATAATAAAAACCGCATTATCTCAAACGATATGGTCGCTTCAACAACGTACAAAGAACGTTCTCACGGATACTCCGCTGAACACATTTACTGCGGACTTACACACTCATGCTATACACCGCTGGCTAACGTGATTGCTTACGCATAAATGATAAACACTACAGACACTATTATAGAATGTGTACTATTAGTATTGCTACTATAAAGACTTTATGTTGCGTTCTTGTTGCTGAGCGATTGTCCATTGCAAAAAAACATTCAAACTTTATCAGTATTATGGCACAATAATACAATATTATGTATTATAATATTACTACTGTAAAGACTTTGTGTTCAGTTCTTGTTCTTGTGCAATTGTCCATTACAAGAAAATTGACTACAGGTGTATATGGCACAATTAACACTTGCTTCTATTTGAAATATATTTGTTATTCCTATTTTATCACCCATGACTATCTAATCTTATAGTTAGCACCCTTTTTTTATACTATTGAGTCGAGACTTGTGCAAAGAATCGAATTGCAAGCTCGCTGCGAGTAGTATAAGTCGTGCTTAATTTTTCATGCATATTTGCAAGTATTTCACTTAGTTCTCACAACTAATTACCTGACATTGATTTTTCATTTGTCCACCCAGGTGTACGACACAGTTTAACATGATATTCAGTACGCCCCAAAATATTCGTTGGATGAAAAAAGTTTTAAAAGCACTTGGCATGTATCTTTATTATATTCGAAACAAAGACATCATTAAAAAGTTTGCAAAAACTATATTAAGATTTAAACGAGTAGTGCGATTTTCTAAATACGGGATTTGATATTTGTAAATTAAATCTAATTTTCGCTTTTTATTAGAACATGTTTTAATTTGCAGCCAAGAAAGTTTTGCTCAGTTTATTTAAAACAATACTTATTATTTAGCTTTCAACACTTTTTAATCCTGTTTTAATCTTTTAGTATTTCAAAGTATCGAAAGCTAAAATAATAAATATTGTTTTAAATGTACTTAAATTTGTGATAGTTGAGTAAAATCGGCATTGCCTCCATCTATCAGAAAAGCCCGTTTTCCACTAGGCGAATAGTTTTGCGAACGATCACATCGCCAAATTTGTTTTCGCTTTGCTTTGCACGAAAAAATTCGCCTAGTGGAAAAAACTGTCTTGATTCATCAGGCTGTCTGTTTTACCAGAGACAATCTAACAAATGCATTGGCATATTATTAACGGGCAGCACTTCGCTACCTTTTGGTATCCTAGTATAACACAAAATACTGAGTCATCTCACAGCGAGGGGTATACAATACATCACTCATCAGATGGGAGAAGCCAGGCACATTTCCTGAGTGGCGGCCATGTTGTATGGCCTCACTTGAGGAGTGAATACTATACTTTTCTATTGTGAAAATTGACATTTTTCCGGGTTTTTGCCTTATACTGGCGAAGTATGCGAAGAAATCTGGTATTTTAAGGACAAGCACACATCAGAGAAGTATGAAGAATATTTGAATGTTGAAAGAAACTAAATCGTAAGTAATTTGTTATTTTGACCACTGATTTTGACGAAAAATGTCAGAGCCCGGCAACAGATCATCCGAACACAGCACAATACTCTACAGATTACAATTATTTTTGTATAATGAAACAATCAGTTACTACTTACAGTATTACAGCACTAATATCATTATTAACAATTTTCCTCGTTTCTGATTGGCCAAGAACATCAAAATTTTCTCTTAATTCTTTTTACTATGGGTACTAGTAAAAATTGAGCAATGTCAATTGAGTAAAAATTGAGTAAAAATTGTTAAATAATAATATTAATACGAAATAGCACTTGTTCTCGAAGTATTAATGAAAATATTCGTGTTTGGCGAAATATTCGTAATACCGCTCGTGCTTCGCACTACGAATATTTTGCCAAACATGCGTGCAATTTTTCATTAATACTTCTCGAACCGTGCTATTAACGTTTTTGAGCGAGTATGTAAGTTTAATAAGCTTGTGCATGACTGATCTCTGCAATTTGAAGTGCATAAATATTAATACTACTGTGATTAATACTACTTTGTTTTATTAATTTTAATGTACGCCTGTGTTTATCTCTTAGATATCTTTTTTCTTACCCTGTACCGCATGAAAAAGGTCAAGTTTCATGTCCAAATTTTAGCCAAAACCTTCCTGTAGCTTGTTATTCCACAAAGAATAATTATCCACATAACGTATTTATGGTGGTTACTTGCTTTCATGATTGCACATCAATTAGGCTAGAGCAGATGTTCTCCAAAGATGTTCCTTTGGTAAGTTGCCAGGTAACCACTTGTCCCTTTTCATTTAGAACACAAAATAGTGAATCATTGTTTGGCCCACGTTCCTCCATGCAAAAAACCCAATATTTGTGCTAATTTTGAATGTGTGATCAGCTGATAACCACAACTAGTGATCCAAGGATAGTGCAAAGTTTGTTAAGACAAATACATTATATATGCTTCTTGAATAACTTTAGAAACATTGTTTATAGCTTTACTATTACTTTACATGTTGTGGTGTGCGAACGACAGTAAAAAATATGAGAATATGCCCAGTACTTTACTGACGATAACAAGAATAATTTTTTCCAGTAAATTATTTATTTCCCCGGAACATATTGGTGACAAGGCTTAATTCTAATATATTATTGTATTTCTGTAAGTATATTCGGCATCGAAACCAACGTATATTTACGGAGTATAGGTACACTTGCTTAATCCGCCTTTCTGACACTCAAGAACACGTGACATTGCACGTGTTAAAAACAACAGCGACTCGGACAAACATTGCGAAGAAATTGTAGATTTAGTATTACACGTGCGTTTAAGTGGTGAACAAAATCGGATTTTTTTCACGTTTTTATTGGGAATATTAAAGAAATTCGACGGAATAGTTGAGAAATATGTCTTCTGAAGAATCACGATTGAAATCTATTAACAAGATGAGCGTTATTGAGCTCAAAGAATATCTTGCAAATCGTGGTGTAAGTGTTAGTGGCTACTTAAAACCTGCATTAGTAGAGATAGCAACTTCTGTAAATAAAATGATGCTTCCTCTAAATCCAAATTTTGAAGAAAAGAATAGTTTGGAGAATGAAAAGTTTTATATTGATGATATGGAGATTAGAAATCCGTTTACTTCCAGCACAAACTTGGGAATAACTTCTCTGATTCTCCGCCATTTGGGTTGTATGATATTTTTAATTACCTTATTCACCATTCAACCGAATATGATAAACAAGGTTTGGCAGCATACAAGTCATTAGATGAATATCGCCTATCACAAAATTATGTATATATAGTGATTAATATAACAAGTCTTACTGTAAATATTTATGTTAAATCTCATAATTTATTAACCCATTGAGTCACATTGCGCCCTGATTTGTCCTACTTTAGTACTTACTCTGTCTAACACGAGACGATTTTACTCGTCAGTGGTAGAGTACTGCCAGTAAATGGGTTAAAGGAGTGCTGGCACTTAATGGGTTAACTGGCCTATCTGCCCATGTGTCCAGTTAACGCATTGAGTCGCATTGTGCCCTATTTTATTATTTTACTCTGTCTAACACCAGACAATTTTGCTTGTCAAGAGGAGAACGATGGTGCTTAATGGGTTAAATGAGGACTAAGGATATAATCAGTGTTTTGAGAAAATATTATTCTAAATGTCATAGATCATCTTCTTTTTCCTTAATAATACTTCTTTCTAGGTTAACAATAGCTGAACAGACTTTTACAATCGAACTTACATAAGATTTTAATGTCAATGGTATAACACCTCTTAAAATACCAAAGCATTTCAATTTTCTGATTACTCGCTCAACATGAATGCGGGATGCTGCAATTCTTCTTGTCATAGTTGAAGCTGCTGATGAGGCTACACCCTTTCTCATTATTGGCGGAGCAATTAATTTTGTCTGTCGAAGAGCAAACAGATCTTGAACATTGAATCCTTTGTCTGCCATAATTACATCCCCAGACTCCAATTTATCAAAAAATCCACTCTTCCTTACAATCTCCTTGTCACTGATACTACCTGTGAATAGGTTGGACACAAAATTGATGTGTGCAATAGGAGAGATTGATATCAACAATTTAAAAGTGTTTCTTGATTTATAGTTGCTGTATGTGCTCCTCTGACTTGGCAATCGATATGGTGTTTCAATGTAAAATTCTGTGCAATCGATTATGCCTCTTAGGTTAGAAATTTCCCTGTAAGCTTTAGGATACTTGAGCCCACTCAACTCTGACAATGTTGGGAAATGCAGCAAAAAGTTAAGTTCTTTCTCCAAAAATACAATCCAGCTCATGATGATTCTACTTGCAGATGCGACAGAAATCCCAAAAACGTTTGCCAGAACAGTAATTGATAAATTTCGGCGTAATCTAACCAGTGTTAGAACCAGTTGCTCCCATGATGATAGTGCAGAAAGATTGTATTTTTGCTAAAAAATAGGATGGGTAATATACATATTATTTTTTTATTTCTGCATTTATATCCTTCATTCCCATGGTATAATCTATTCTTCCAGACTATTCATGCAACAAAAATACCATAGCGTGCTTGGTCCCAGTTTGTCGAGTATTAGTTATATACACACTAACCTTAAGGTAATGTTCACCAACATATTTCTTGTTGTTTTTTTTGCACCTTTCCACATATGCATTCTTGCAGATTTGTCTTTTATCAGATTATGAAGTGCATGGAGTACACTTATTTCTAAACCTTAAATTATATAAAAAAATGCAAATAGAAACTGACCAATATATTTCCCTTGGTTATTTTTTATACATGAAGGTACACAGAGATTGTACTTACCAGTGTAATGCATTGAGTTCTTAGGATTTTCTACATTTTGCATGAATAAATGTCTTGACATTTTTTGGGGGGATATCATCTGGCTATCAGAGTACACTGTTAGATGATCCAATGTGACATTTGTCTATATAGAGCAGAATTTTGAAATTTGAAAGAAGGTATAAAATGTCATGGATGGTACTGTATACTTAGGGCCATTCCATTTAATCTCCACCCCCTCCTACAGATGAGACCAGTAAATATTTAACCCCAAAGAGGGGTTTTGTGTAATTGGAAATATCGTAGAGATCAAACAAGGCTGAAACAACTCACCTGTAGAAACAGCTTTAGAATCACCCTTGGGGGGGGGGGTGAGATGTATCTATCCATTTGAAGCCCATGGAGGGACTAAGGGCTTGTTTATATGATCCCACCGAGGAGGACAGGACATTTTCATCCCGCCTCAGCCGGAAAACTTGCCTATATATAGGTGGGATAGCATGTTTATATGAACAAAATACATTGCTGGGATGAAGTCTTTTAACTGCTTGATTTCATATTTTTTGTACAAAAGGCATTAACACTTGATGAGCAAGGAAAAGGTCATCCCAGCTATGCGGGATGTGTTCATCTTGTTTAGGTGGGATCCCAGCATCTGTTGCCACTTGCCGAGATCCAATCTAGGCAGAATAAGTGGCAGGATCATATAAACACTCATTAGAATTTGTACTATGTACAAGTGGAATCTTGGTAAGCATCCCATCCTGCTTGACTGGGATCATATAAACAGAATTATATATTTATTAAACCTGAGATTAATTATTACTATGTAAACCAGTACAATAATATTAAAGTGCTTACTTGGGTTGCACAGTTCGTGGGTCCTTTTATCTCTCTGTCTTGTCCTTCATCTGTTAGTGATTCCTCACAACCAGGGTCTTGTAGTGTAGCATCACACAAAGATGACGAGGCATCTGAATCCTTGCAAATATCAGGGTCTGGTCTAACATCACACAAAGATAATAAGGCATCGACAGCATCAGCCTTCGCAGATGAAAGTGGCAACATCGATTCGGCTGCTAATCTGTCGGTAGCTGTCCTAAATCTTTTTCCATGGGCAAATCGTTCAGTTGGTGCCTTTCTCTTTCTGCAAAGCCGCATGATCTGTTATGTGAGAAGCAAAAAATCACAACTAATATAAAATGTATGTATGCAAAATGTAATCAGCTAATGAAATATTCATACACTTCACACATTATCCTGGATTTACATGGCCAAGTAGAAAAAAAAAATAACAAACCTTATCTCTACTTGCTGTCGCTGGAATGGGATCAGGATATTTTTCTGTTGGCCCTTTCTTTCCAACAAAATGTAAACTACATACATAGCTATCCTTTGTGCAAACAAAGCCATCAGCACGGCAACAAGCATGGATCCACGATTCTCTTCGTTTTTTGAATTTTCTTTCCGAAGGAAAAGGATGAAAAGTAACAGGTATTCTGTCTTTTATTAACCTTTCTGGATATCGTGAATCGGTGTTACATGTACCCCAAGCACATCTTTTAACCATGATACTGTCACTGAAACAACAGCCAAGCACGGCTGCACGCCGCTGATTTTAAACTGATCTTTTTTCAGTTTACTCTGACTGAATTTTAGACACGTTATAGATTATATATACACAAGTCAGTTTTCTCAACTATTCCGTCGAATTTCTTTAATATTCCCAATAAAAACGCGAAAAAAGTCCGATTTTGTTCACCACTTAAACGCACGTGTAATACTAAATCTACAATTTCTTCGCAATGTTTGTCTGAGTCCCTGTTGTTTTTAACACGTGCAATGTCACGTGTTCTTGAGTGTCAGAAAGGCGGATTAAGGCAGCATTGTTCTTTCTGACAGACAAGGACATTTGCGATAATATATACATATTACATATACATGTACGTGTTGTTAGTGCACTCTACATTCGGCGTCATTTCAAACTCTTCGTTCTTCTGTCATTTCTTGAAAAAACTTCATTGAACATTTTCCTGGAGTTGATATCACGATATATGTTTATGATCGTTTTATAGCTTTCTTGTCATTTATAGTCATCGGTAGTGATGATGTCACTGTAAAATAATGGAAATAATATTGAATCAGGTTTGGGGAACAGAAACTTGCAAAGGACACAACAACTAAGGCTAATTTAAACAAAGTGAACAAAACTTACCTTTTTAAATCTTGAAGCCACTGTGGGGGAACCTTCTTTCATCCCTAGTATAGACAGGGACATTGACCCCTCGAAATAGAGAGGAGGACAATGATCTTCTATGTTCTGAAGATTAACTGGCATGTCGTTTTGCTATTCATCCATACTTGGATTTTTCGCCTAATATTCTTAGTAGGCTATTACCGTTTTCTTCATATATTACAAAAAATATATGGCAATCAAATCAGTGATACAAAAATAGGCTTATGATAAAGATAGTAGTATGATTCCAAAACACCACTTTTTTTCACTCTTTCAGGGATATTTGTGTAGATGTGATCAATTTGTGTTTTATAGTCCGTTGTCACTTTGCTAATAAGCTGCACATACTGCTTTTCTTCGATGAAGTATTTACAAAGAGTATTTTTGTCAGATGTACTTTCGAGTAGATTTACCTTAAAGTCCCCAAGAATAATAACGGGAGTATTTGGATAATTTAAAAAAGTAGAATGCAAATGTTTTAAAGCATTTACCAACCTTGAGATTTTCACCTTTGATTTCGAGTGATAAATTCCTACTATATGTAAACTGTACACTGGTTGGTTTACTTTAACCAATGTCATTTCTACATCATTATGGTTGCATCTTAAAGGTTCTGAGATTCGCTGTACATAATTTTTTACGTAAATAGCAGTTCCGTAAGGTGTCCTTACACCACGTGGTATAAAGTCGTTTCTGAAAAGTTGAAAGCCAGGAATCTCATACAATACATTGCTATTGTTACAACGTAGGGCAGTTTCCACCAAGATATTGATATTCGCTGCCTTTACATTGTTCTCACTCGCAACGTCAGGAACGTGAAGATGTAATGATCTCACATTCTGAAACAATATCTTAAATGATTTACTTGTATCTTTATAAAGAAAAGGAATATGACTGTTAAGTATTGCATTTTGTCTTAGTTTTGTCATTTCTTCTTGTACCTTTTTGCTGACAGCAATTTTATTTTCATTCATGTTTAGAATATGGAGTCCCGAAATGCTTCTAAGTCTGCTAAGTGCAACATAATGCATGTGTTCTCGTTTGGGTGTGACTAAAAGGAGAGTTAAAATTGGAGAGTTAAGATTTCGGAGAGTTAAGTTTGAGCCACGCCCACTTTCTTAACTCTCCCGATGATATATTTGAACTAACGTCCGAGAGTTAATTTTGATTTAACTCTATTGCTTAAAAAAATAAAAAGGAAGAGAGAGTTAACTTTGTCGTAACTCTCAAAATGCCAAAAAAAATGCAAAGCGAGAGAGTTAAGTTAGTTTTTCGAATAAAATGGTAATATTGATGTGACAATAGTGATAAAATACTAATAGGCAACATCCGAGTCAAACAAAGAGAGCATAGTATATATAACGTTAGTTCAAATATACCCATCGGGAGAGTTAAGAAAGTGGGCGTGGTCGTTCACAAACTCTCCAACTTTTAGTCGTTCCCTTCTCGTTTAGATGATGGAAGGTCAACAACTGCTTCATTCAATGGATCTCCTTGACACCAATGAATAGTTTTAGCTGCCGATGGTCTTAAAGGAAATTGCCTGCGAAGAACCTGCATTTGATGCCTCCTGAACTGTCTTGTGACCTCTAATATTGGAACCCAACGTGTATCTATACTTTGATTGCAAAGATGAGCGTATTATCTGCGATAACCTTTTCCAATGGGTTCTTCTTGAAATAAAACCCAAATAATACTTGGTCTTGATGAATGTGGTACTCGGAAATCAATTTTCTTCATTACACACTCAGCTCCATTGGTCATACCATCCACAACTGAAACATTTGTCGTAAGATCATACTTTGCATCTTTTAGTATGGAACAAACTGAGTACAAGCCCATGGTTTTAGAAGGATCATTTGGTATTTGCTTCTTAAGTCTTTCTTTTAACTCATTAGATAAATCTCCAAGTACAATGTCAATTGCTTTTATTTCAACCTTCTCGTTTGTAGATTTATGAAAAATGTCGTGATTATGTTGATCAACTGCCATATTAGTACTAAGTAAGTGGGTTGAATTTATTGGATAATCAGGATGTTGTGGACTAAGCTTCAAAATTATTTTTTTCAAAGTTTCAATGTCAGTTTCAGTATGTTTTCCTTCTCTGATGCGATTTAAAATTTCGGCAAAATCTTTGTCTTTTCTTTGTCTCATTACTTCTGATTATTCAAACATTTGAAAGTAATGTTGCCAGAGATTTGTCGCTAATGCAGTATAGCCATCTTTTGAATTCTCAAATATCCAATGATCAAAGACTGGTTTAAGTTGAAACAAGTCACCAACAGTTATGATACTAAGACCGCCAAAAGGTTCTTTTGTTCCCATAATTTGTTGCAATCGTAAGTCAAGACCCCCTCCTTCTGCAGAGAATGCCAGAATGGACTAACAGTTAACATGTTTTTTGATGAATTTGCTGATTTACTTGAACGATAATAATCATCTGCCAAAGGTGAGTTTGGTTTAAGTTCTCTCTGCTCTTTACTCTTACTTGTGCAGTTATACCATGCAACAAAGTCTGCTAGACATACGTTTTCCAGTTGTTTTGGTCGTCACTGATATCTTTTGATAATGTTGTCTAACTCAATATCAGGCAAATTGTCGGGAAGTTCTTTAATTTTATCCTTGCTTTTTAATAAGAATGTTCTTTCATCTGCGTCAGATGTATTGATAAACTGGAAATCTTGACATGATCTTCTCAAAGGCAATCTGCAGAACTAAATAGACAGCTTCTTGTGCACTTATTTCAACAGCATTGAGAAATTTATTACCAATATGTCTCGCTTTGTTCACAATATTCTCATTTGCCTCTTCACATGCCTTACGAAGTAACTTGCTCATTCCTCTCTGACCTTTTGTAATATATGAAAGGATAAAAACGGCACAAGCATAAGGATCTAGTACGAACTGAATATCCATGTTAGCTTTCCAAGCTTTAAGTAAATGTGGATTGTAGGAGTTGATTCTTATCTCAGCTGGCGATCGTTTCAATAACAAAGTACTATTTTTAAGAGAAAGTCTTATGGCCTTTGCTGTTCTGATAAATCCAACTTTTCAAGGAATTCTACAAAGGTCATGGTTTCATCTGCTTTGATAGAGTCTAATAACAAACGTATTCGTTTTAAAGCTTTCTTCAATATATCCGCAACATTTTCGTCAAGGTCAGTCTCAGACAAATCTTCTAAAATCATAGTTCTTGGCATTGGTGGTAACGGAAAATTAAATCTGCAAATAGCATGACCTCTTTTCTTACACGTTTTAGAGTGTTTATGTCTATAAATTTAGTCAGCTTTGCATGAAACATACCTATCGACAAACTTAGCAACATCCTGGTCAGAATCTTTACCATACTCAGGTGCATTTTTTATCCAGAAAAAGCTGTGGATATGTGGAGAACCTCTCTGCTGGAATTCAACGCGATAGAAAAAGTCAACAACTTCTCCAATTGGGTGACTTGAACTTTTAATAAAGTTGTGGATAAATAATTGCACCATATGTTCAAAATTTCTCGCACAAGTGACTGGATCTTTCTGTATCAATTCAGATTTTTTCTGCCATGTCATTTGTTTAATTTTGTCATCGGCATAGTTTTTATTGTCGATAAGGTGCCCCAGAATTTTAATTAAATGGATCCATTGTGTTTCATGATCAGAACCATGTAGGTTTACCAAGTTGACGAATCATTGCAAATAAATCTTTTTTACATCTTTCAAAGTATGGGGGTGATCCGCGTAAATTTCGTAATATTCGGAATCCCTCATCTAAATTTATTAACTTGCTAACCGAACTTTCTGACTTTAAATCTCCAGCTGTGTATGTCTTACCTTTGGTTTTACATTTACGCAATGATAAACTGGCACTTCCTTGGATTTGTCTGATCTGTAATTTCTTTAATTTGTAAAATATGTTTCGTACTGACTGCGCAACTCTTCTATCTTTGCTCTGCAATTCCCATTTACACAATGTGCTATAGTGCACAGGCACAAGTCTTTCACTGTTATCAGCTTGACGTTGGCCACAATAAATGGTAGGAAATGAAAGAAATTCTGAATCTTTGTCAATAAATATACCAAGTGGTCTATTTCCCTTCTCCTGGTGCAAAACTTATTATTCTATCACCATCTTGAGTAATGTTTGGTTCTTGTAATAACGTATCCATGTTCGTATGATCGTTCAGTTGTTTCTCACCATTCATCAACTGTGTCATTGTCAATCGAGTCATTGTTTGCATGTGTCTCCACTGCTTCTTAACTTTTAGTGTCCAAATTATCTGAAAGACTGTCTGAAGTCTCCTTTGCATCCTTTGCATCCTTGGAAATAAATTCTGACCACTCGACATCTTCATTATTAACTGGATTTGTGTAATAATTATCCATTATTTGTATTCCATCGTTTTTAAATATTTCACTAGTATTAACTACTTACTAACTGAGTGTGAGGTCTGTACGGTAAAATATCAAGCTGAGGTCTTGCTTGAGTTTGTAGATGATTCTATAACTTTTTCTGGCTTTGACTGTCGATATGTTGCAGTTGCTACTTGCTTTTATAGAAGATTCTTTAACCTTTTCTGGATTTGACTTTCTGTATTTTGCAGAGGCTGCCTTAAATAACTCCTTAACTTTTTCAGGATTTGTTTTTCTGTAGGTTGCATTGGCTGTCCTAAATGATTCCTTAGTCTTTTCAGGATTTGTTTTTCTGTATGTTGCAGTGGCTTTCTTAGATGATTCCTTAAACTTTTCAGGATTTGATTTTTTGCATGTTGCTGTGGATGTCAGACATGATTCCTTAACCTTTTCAGGATTTGATTTCCTGTTTGTTTCAGAGGCTTTTTGCCAAAATGCCTTGACTTTTTCAGGATTTGAATTTTTATAGTTTTTATTATATGGCTTTTTTCTTTCAATTTCTTTCTTTTTTAATTCATTATCCTTCCTTCTTTCTTTCATATATTCTTTCATATGTTGTTTCCTCTTCTCTAAACTTTTCCTCAACAGTTTCTTTTGAAGAAGTTTCATTAGATTGCGAATTTTGTGAGTTTGCTTCTGGTTTATCACTTGTGGTCTGATTTGTTATTTGTGTAGAAACAGATTGTGTAGTAGGCGAAGTTGATACATAATGCAATTCATCAAGATGTCCGATATAAATATCTCTCGCATTTCTTCCTTCAGGATCAGTGTAAATAGAGCTTACAATTGTAGATTCAGAAAAATTTGGTGCACTTTCTGTGATGTTAATTCTTAAATTGTTTGTATTAGCAACTGCCTGTATAATAATATTGTCTGCCCATGTGCCTAGCCCTCACATATTCTGTAAATATTGTAACCATGATTGAGCAGTATTATATTCCACGAAATATTCTGGACAGTTTATTTAATGGTGGATTGCAAGAGCTCTTATTTGCGGATGACGATCCTCAGTTCCGTAAAGTTGGTGGCTTACACTACGAAAGAAACAATTACCATCACCGACAATGTTTACTGGCTTTCGTGCTATGCGAGCTAGTCTTGTAGTCCACAATGACATATTTCAAGTGCCCTGGATTTAACTCAATATCACCGCATACAAATAAGGAATGTTTGTCAGACATTTTTATTATTTGCGTGTTGCATTTATTTGTGTTTACAATTTTGACTTTGTTTAATTTAAACAATTTGTGTTTTCCTGTTCTACTGGTATGCTTATTAGCTATTTTCAGACTTCCCTTCAGACTTTCTTTTTTTATACACGGCTTTCTAAATTGGCACATATTTGTATTTTTTGGTTTCTGAATGACATATTTATGGTATTTTGTCGAGAGCAAATTGTGCCAAGATGACGATTTAGGAATTAACTGCCTTATTAAGCTTTTTGTTTCACTCCTTCTTGTTTTATTTTTGCTCATTAAGTTAACCAACTTTTTCATGGGAATTCTAGACGGTTCCCGATCACGCTTTTTAATATGTATTACATGTAGTACGTGTAAATGCGAGCTACTTCGACTGAAAGCTTCCGAATGATTAGAAAATATGAAGTGCTTGGTTGGAATTGTTAACGTAGGCAGAGGAGGTTGGACAGCAGGCTGCAAAGCATCATGAGTAATGAGCGTATGTTTCCATGTGCGGCCTCATATATGCGTTGACTGCTGTGAAGTCACAACATCTGGCCATAGCAAATTCTGCAAAAATGGACGCCATTGATACAGAGACTCAATGCTATCATTATGGATGTGTTTAGTGTTTGTGTATCGATGTATAACAAGGCTATTTGAGTCCGTTTAATGGATTTATTTGTGCAGAAATCTCAAAGGCTACGTGTGATCAACTGGTCTTGTGGTCAATATAAATGTTCATGTGTTGAAAATTCTATATGTAATTTGTGGACACTTTGTTCAGTGTTGCACATGTTGCATTTTATATACTTAAGTAAATGATTTCATAAGCTGACCCACTGCCTGGATCGTCTGTATTTGTAATGTACATTGTGCAACTAGTGAGGAGTGTAGTACAGACAGTTAACTAAATATTTATTGGCCAGATTGATTCTGCTGGCATCAAAGGATTCGACTTTTAACATATATTTAGTTATTTATTTATCCCAGTAGCACATTGTGACAACCTGCATATTGGGGTTGTCAAATAACTTCTGTATACTTTTGCAACAGAAATTACTGGTGAAAACAAACTTTACAGTAATATACAGTTCCATTTTTATTGAAAATACATGGCACATGCATATTCTCTACATATATAAAGAAATATTAAAGAAAGCAAATATTCAAGAAGGCAAATTAACAATACAATGATAGAATTCAACCCAAAATACAAATCTGTAAATAAACAGTAAAGTCCACTTCTTCAGAAAAATACGAGCAATCACTGCGTCAATTGTGGAAATTTGAGGTGTTCAACTTCAAAGATTGTTGACAGAAATGGCTTCGGATTAATACAATATGACGGCGTACAAGCCTATGTAAAAGATCAAAAGAACGTTTACCTTACAAAATACTGCTCACTTGACAATGACAAAATATTCGATATTTACAAGTCGAGTGGGCCGTCAGACAACAAAATTGCAGACAGAGCCAGACACTAGCCCAGATATAAAATCGCTAAACAACACACAAATAACTCCTAAATCTCCTAAAAGTCATTCAAAAGTACTTTAACACTTACTCTAAAGAATAACGCTCTTTATATTAAAGAAGTTGCAAGATTCATTGGGAAAAACAAGCTTTGGTGGCTCAATATCTTCCAAAACTATTAGACACCATTTTGGCAAACGTCGAAATGACTATGATCACTTCAATGCCTAATATCTCGAAAACTGCCAGGGGATCACCAGGATCAATCCAGCAGATTTAAAGTTTATACATTTGTCTTCATCATTATAAAAAAATTACGAAAATCGAACCATGGAAATTCTAGATACTTTAGTTTGAAAATTGTAAACAGATGCGGACTTAAGTCAACACGTCGCAAAGACACAACTAACTTAAATCATTAAAACAAACAAAAACACGTTTCATAATTTCTAAAATATCCATCAAAAACTGATCAAGCAAATACGTTTAAACATATAATTCATTGATATTACAAAAAGTTTAAAATATTTTAATAAAATGCAAATGATAAGGGAAACTTCAAAAGTTGGAGATAGTTCTTTTTAGAAAGTGCAAAATCGTATTAAAAATTCAGCAGCGAATATCTCGAAAACGGTGAGTTGCGCGGATAGGAGGGGGCAGTTAAAACGAAAGATTAGGCTTTAATCTATTACATTATGCGAAAATTTGCGAAATCGAACCATGGAAATGCGATATTTTCTATTTCAAAAGTTGATAGTTGGAACAGCCTCATATTTCCACGTTACGCATAAGTGCCTGCATTAAATATAAAAATATAGTACAAAACGACGTTACCTTCCAAAATTCTTCAATATTCATTGAAGAGTGCATCGAATTTAATTGCAAATTTGAATAACAAAGCGAAATATTTCCATATTTATGAGACTAATGGAAATTTGACAGTCCACTTGCTTCTTGCGAGCGCTGAGAAAATAGCATCTCCTCATTGGTCGAAAAATATCATGTGACAGCTCTCCAACCTCCTCTGTAACGTAGGTAAAAGTTCATTTTTCATACTTGTATAAGCTGCACCAATGCGTTCTGGCAGGGAAGAAGGATTAATTGCTTCTTTTACATGTAAACTATTGCAATATGTTTGACTCTATATTGCCAAGGTCACCTTGAATGTCGTAAATGCCAATGAACGTTTCACATATGCGTAATTCTTTCACATATGAAGCTCTCATAGTGTCAGACAAGCTTTCATAGTTGCTTATAAGTGATAATAGTTTCTCATAAGTTCTTGTTTTCTCGTTAAATTGAACACGATTTTGCACCATTGTGCTAGACCCGTGAACAAGGTTTGTGTTGATAAAACGTGGGCCTTATCTCCTTGCCGTTTTCCTCGATGACATAAGGCTCGCTGGCAAGTAAAGTGATTGTCTATAACACGCCGGCTACCTCCTCGTCTTTTGCTTTTAAATAGAGCCCTCTGACGAGTCAAGAGATTTTCGTGAATATCGCAAGGTTTGCACTTCATCTTTTCTTCGAAAACGGAACAACAAATTAAATGCAGCTTCTGTATTTACAAAATAGGAACACTCTTGATCTGATGCAATATCTTATTGTTGTCGCAATCGAGCAACTAACCAATCGCGTTGAATATCAGCAGTGTGAAAGCATGTTGTGCATGTGGGGATGTTGTAAAACTGTTGCATGGCGCCTTATGCAACTACAAGCAGAATAATAATTTCCATATTTAGCGAGCCAATCACATTCAATTATACAAGCATGCTTGGCATGTGCTGTACCAGTGAGTAACATTACAGTAATAAAATAAAATATCACACTTTAATTAATACTTTACATAAAAAAACCGAAATCAGAGTTTCAAGAAGTTTCAAACGCAACGGAATGTTAAAACGGTTGAAATTGGCAATTTTTCTTTAGAAATGCAACATAATTCTTGTTCGGCTATAGAAAACCTATTTGTCTGTGTATTCCAGTAAATAATAGGGCTTTAAAAGTAAAGAGTTACAGAGTAAAGCCGGAATAAGTATAATTTACTTTCATGAAAAAAATATGTTTTAATACTTAAACTCAAAGCAAACAAGAGTTTACAGTCATTTTCAACTGACTTTACACCAGAAGTATTGCAAGTTCGTTGCCAACTTCCTATTTACGTTCCAAGGTTGGAATATTGGGCGGTAACTTTGTATCGAACTTTGTTGATGAACTTGTGAACTGGGCGAATTCAATGAATGTCAATGTTGGAACTCTAGTAAATTTTTAGTACATTAAAAAGTCTTGTTGTGTTTATAATTATACGTACGATTTCCATGTAAATACAGTATTTGTGTAACTTTAGCCAGAATTATTGGAGATATATGTAATATGCATGGCTGTATTAGTGTAAAATGTTTGTTTATGTTCTTTGTTGGCTGTAAAAGCTGTAGTAATTATACCACAATATGCTGTATCATATTTATTGACATTGTTTCTGTCAATTATATATTAATTACAAATAATAGTAAATCAACAACAACGACGTGTATTATTGTATTGAGTGTTTACTGTATTTACACGACTTCGATAAAAAATTGTATTTATTAGTCTAATAAAAATTTGCGCAAAGTACAATCATATAAATTATATAACTAAGATATTTACAATAACTAGGCAATTTGTCTATAAATGAAATAATGAACGTAATAGAAATAGATCAAATCGTGCAAATTTAGACAGCAAATTGTTCATAGACATAGTCACAGGTGGTCATACTCATAGCCACAGCCTTTGAAGAACACTCATAACATTCCCGGAGTGATTTTATTCAGGCCATCTAAAATGGCAATTTCTGTGTACACTGCAGAAAAGATGGTGTATTTTCTTAGATGACATTTCAAACTATGAAAGCATAATTCACAAACATTATATTGTGGATGATAAGGTGGTTGAAATACTAACTGTACACCCAGTGGCAAAGCCAGCCTGACAATTTGGTCATGCTATGCAAATATTTCCGTGTTCATAGACTGTGAAAACAATCAATTTCTAAAGAAATGAATAATGATGACTTAAAATTGTCAGGCTGGCTTCGCTACTGTGTACACCATGTGCAGCAAGCATGTTTATAAGGAAGAAGCCACAATTGAAGCCACAATTCTACAATGCGCTCTCTAACAGGTACAGGTAAAGCACGCCCTTGACGTAAAAAGGGATTTGTCGTAAAAGGCTTTAGGAACACGACAAAGAGACCCACAATGGGTTATTTACTCTTTATTTACTAAAAACTTCCAAATATACGCTTTAAATAAAATCTCCACTAAATCTCTCGCTTTTTTTGTCCTCATATTTCCCATTCGAACTCACTATCCCGCACGCTCACACTCTATCCCTCAATCTCACCTAATTTCCCACACTCTCCCCCTATTTACTTTGGACTTTGGCCAAGGTAAATATGAATAACATCAACTATAAAGTCATGGTATAAACCCAACTGTTCAAAACAACAACTGTCCGAGTGTCCAATGTTTAGAAAACTTATATATTCTACAATAAGTGTTCTATAGTTCTGTTCAACTAATGTTCCTTGTCTTCTTGGTCTGCAATGAGTCGAATGTTCTCTCTCGCAACTGTCGCCGCTTGCCTTCTTGGTCTGAATTCTTCAACCGTGGCATTCAAGTCAATCCGTTTCTTCCGATCACACGATAACTCCAACGGATACAAGTGTTGTATTGTCCGTTCCAGAAATGACTTACCCTTCCGAAGCTGTACCGCTTGCACGACACCGTCTCTGCCCTTTATCAACGTCTCGATAACTCCGATTTTCCATTTTCCGCAATTACGTTCGTCTCCCTTAATTAGAACGTCACGGGTTTGGCATTCATCTCTTTGGTTTGATTCTTCATGTTATGTCGTTCTCTCAAGGCTTTGAGGTACTCGGCAGACCACCTCGACCACCATGCATCCTTACATCGTTGCACGTACTTCGTTCTTTTTCTCAGTGCCAAGTCAGCTTCCTTTCTGATTGCGGTCATAACAAGTCAAACTCCCCCATGCAGAGTCATCTGATGAGTGTCCATTACTAACTTCTGAACGTTGACTTCTCAGGAAGATACATAGGATAATCGCCTTGAATCCGCCCGCGGCATTCGAACAGTCCTCGGCCGTTCTTCTGTAGATTCAGTCGTTGATCTTCCAGGAATTATTTCGTCCCTTGACATCGATCTTGCACTCGCTTTATTCAAAACTCAACCTGTATCGCGGTTTCTCTCACGGTTAGCGGACCATTGGTTTCGTTCTGAACGCTTCTTCTTGCAATTGATCAGGAACCTCGCTACCCAGGCGGTTATTCGCACAGCTTTCCAATACCCAAACTTCTGCATCATTTCATCAAGCTTGTCTTCTTCTTCTTGAACTGCTACTGCCAGAACTTCATGCACAATCTTGGCTTCAGATTCGCTTTCTGGTGTAGGACTGGTGGTGATACTTTGAGGCCAACTCTCTGGTTCTTGCAACCATGCAGGTCCATTCCACCAAAGCTCTGATAACTGTTCAATTGAACCCCCACGACTTCCTACATCTGCAGGGTTTTCAGCTGTAGGCACATGTCTCCACAGCATATACTGCTTCTCCTGGATCTTCTTCACTCGATTTCTCACGAACTGCTTGTAATCTCGATTTCTGTTTATCCAGTAGAGAGCCACAGTGCTATCAAGCCATCCATACACGTTAGTCACAGGAAAGCCTGTTAATGCTTCTTTCACGTTGTGTTCCAGATTAGTACTCATGTGTGCAGAAACCAGCTCTTGTCTAGGAATGGTCAAACCCTGCTTATGTCGTTCTCTCAAGGCTTTGAGGTACTCGGCAGACCACCTCGACCACCATGCATCCTTACATCGTTGCACGTACTTCGTTCTTTTTCTCAGTGCCAAGTCAGCTTCCTTTCTGATTGCGGTCATAACAAGTCAAACTCCCCCATGCAGAGTCATCTGATGAGTGTCCATTACTAACTTCTGAACGTTGACTTCTCAGGAAGATACATAGGATAATCGCCTTGAATCCGCCCGCAGCATTCGAACAGTCCTCGGCCGTTCTTCTGTAGATTCAGTCGTTGATCTTCCAGGAATTATTTCGTCCCTTGACATCGATCTTGCACTCGCTTTATCCAAAACTCAACCTGTATCGCGGTTTCTCTCACGGTTAGCGGACCATTGGTTTCGTTCTGAACGCTTCTTCTTGCAATTGATCAGGAACCTCGCTACCCAGGCGGTTATTCGCACAGCTTTCCAATACCCAAACTTCTGCATCATTTCATCAAGCTTGTCTTCTTCTTCTTGAACTGCTACTGCCAGAACTTCATGCACAATCTTGGCTTCAGATTCGCTTTCTGGTGTAGGACTGGTGGTGATACTTTGAGGCCAACTCTCTGGTTCTTGCAACCATGCAGGTCCATTCCACCAAAGCTCTGATAACTGTTCAATTGAACCCCCACGACTTCCTACATCTGCAGGGTTTTCAGCTGTAGGCACATGTCTCCACAGCATATACTGCTTCTCCTGGATCTTCTTCACTCGATTTCTCACGAACTGCTTGTAATCTCGATTTCTGTTTATCCAGTAGAGAGCCACAGTGCTATCAAGCCATCCATACACGTTAGTCACAGGAAAGCCTGTTAATGCTTCTTTCACGTTGTGTTCCAGATTAGTACTCATGTGTGCAGATACCAGCTCTTGTCTAGGAATGGTCAAACCCTGCTTCGCGTGGCGGGACTTCGAGGCCTTGACTAATTCCACTAGGTTGATGCACCACCGCATATACCGCTGTCGAAACTCCTTTCCCTCTTGCATCCCCGAAAGCATGAAGTTGGATTTTGTCACGATTCTTGACGAGGCTTCTTGGTACTGTGACGTGGTCAGGTAGAGATTTCTCCCAACACAACCATCGGGTTTAGAATAGGGTAAGGTATCTGCTTGTCCCAGGACTTCTTAATGTTACATACTTCTCTGTAAAGCATTTTCCCATTGAGCGTAATTGGCGATACCAGTCCGAGTGGATCATAGATCCTTGCAACAGTTCCCAAGAGTCCTCTCTTTGTTGGCTCGGCTTTCGGTTGAGAAACCTTGACTGCGATGGTATCTTCCGTTTTCACCCACGGTAAGCCTAGTAGCTTTGTTTCATCTCGTTTCACTCCAAGCCGTTCTTTCGCATAACTTTGGTCTTGGTCGAGGGTGGATGTTTTGGTTGTTTCTAGATCAGCATAATTGGAATGCCATTTATGAAGCTCAAAGTTTGCTTCTCCAAAAATGGTTTGCAATGTTTCGTTTAAGTGCAGTGCTTCACCTGAGGTCTTTCCTCCACCAATGAGATCATCCACGTACAGGTTTCGTTTAATTTCTTCAATCTCAGCTGGGAATCTTTCTTGACACTGTTGCAAATGCTGTTCAACTACTCCCCCCAGAAGGAAGGGAGTAGTGCTCGCGTAAATCTTAAAGTTTCCACTTGTTTTGTTTTCAAATCATCAAACCAATGGAATCTCATTGCATCTCGATCTTGAGTTTTTACCCATACCTGTAAGAATGCTTGCTTCAGGTCACCCGCAATGGCCACTGGAAAGAACCCATTTCTCACTAACACACTCCAGAGTAAGTTCTGCAAGGTTGTTCTGGTCTCTAGACACTCGTTTAAGGAGGGTGCTTTTTCATTCTCTTGAGCTGAGGCGTCATATACGATGTGAAGCTTGGTCGACTCCACTGTCTCACGAACAACTGCCTTATGGGGGATGTAAAACTCTCTGCCATCAGCCTTCTCGATCACTTTCTCCATGATGCCTTGAGATAACTGATCTTGGATAACATTGTTATACTTCTCCATCATACCAGGTTGTTTTTGTAACTTCTTAACAAGGTTGTTCAATCTTTTAAGACTTCCCATCTCGTTACTAGGTAAGTGTGGGTGGCATCCTTTCCAAGGAAGTCCGGTCTCATATGATCCGTCTGGACTCCTGGTCAACTGCTCTTTAAACTCGTCATAGACACTCTGCTGGTCTCCCTCCCGTGAATCTTTCAAGCCCAACACATCAAGTTTGCACAGGTTTTCATAGTCCATAGTCGAGGTCTCCCCGAATTCCTCCTAATTTGTCGATGGTCATTCATACATAGCCTGTTATCTTTTTCAACTTTCCAAGTGTTTCGAGCGATTATACATTGCTTACAAGCTTTTCATAAAACTGATGTATCTCTGTGGGGTTAGAGCCTTGGATTTGAGGTAAGAGTAATATGTTCTGGACGTAGGCATTAATTATTTCACTGTCCTTCCCGTATTTGGTCTTCAGAATATTTTTTTGCGCGTTCATATCCCTCAGAGGTCAAGGGTGAACCATCAACACAGACTCGAACTTTCGCTTCAAGAAGCTCTTTCAGGTATGAAAACTTTGTCACGACAGGTATTTCTGCTGCTTCTATCTCCGCTTGGAATTGGTTCCAGAATCTTAGCCAATCAGTGAGTTCTCCATTGAATTTTGAAATGACAAGTTTTGGGAGCTTTGAACTTGACTTTGGCTTCTCTTTTGTATTAAGTTGACCTTGGCGTGCTTCTTCGATTTTCTTTTCATACACCATTCGTCGCTGAAATTTTTCTTCCTCAAATTGCATCTCCTTTTGGAATTGTTTATGTTTCATTTGCTGAATAAGGTCTTCCTTGTCTTGTTTCGTTTGCTTCAGGGTTTCTTGGTTCAGTTCCTTGATAACACTTTTGAGCTTTGTTATATTTTCTTTGAACATCACCAATTGGGTATCGATACTCGCACTCCACTCACGTATTTCACTTTCATCCTCATCCTTTTGAAATTTGAGCTCTTTCATTTCAAATTTCAAACTATACACTTCTTCCAGCTTTGTTTTTAATACCTTTTGTTGCCTTTCCAATGATGGTACATGTCCTTTCTCGATTATTCCATTTGTTTCTTCATTGGTTAACTTGAGTAATTTGATCTTTGTCTCAAATGATTTTAATTGCCCATCATAGGTCGCCATATTTTCACAATAAATTTCACATTGTTTTCGCTTAAAATCACGGGTTAATTTCACGTCGAAGGTGCCACTGTGTCGTAAAAGGCTTTAGGAACACGACAAAGAGACCCACGATGGGTTATTTACTCTTTATTTACTATCTCTCCCTTTTTTCAGCCATTTTTTTCTCTCCTTTTTTGTCCTCTCACATCCCTCGTATTCCCCATTCGAACTCACTATCCCGCACGCTCACACTCTATCCCTCAATCTCACCCAATTTCCCACAGATTCATATAATATATATTATTGCGTTTTACAGTTTGATTTGTTTCACCATTACTATACGAGTTTTATAATTTGTCTGCGTCCAAAGTTTCAATATAAACCAACATTGACATTCATTGAATTCGCCAAGTTCACAAGTTCTTCAATAAATTTACCACCCAATATTCCAAATTTGGAACATAAATAGGAAGTTGGCAACGAACTTGCGAAACTTCCGGAGTAAAGTCAGTTGAAAATGACTGTAAAATCGGTTATTTTTACATCAGCGACTTTGACTATAGACATAGACAATTTTCTCACAGTTCTGCAGCATCACATCACATGCTATTAATACAGTGTAAACTTATTTTTTATTCATACACAGTGGAATGGCTAATTTTTTTCGAAAACATTTGCAAAAAAAAATTAGCTCGAAAGTTTCATGAAGCCAATTTTTAATGAAAATTTATAATCTTGTTAAATTAACTATTATACTTATACTTTAATTATTTACACCGTAAAACTCTTGACATCAAAGCTTTCAGGAGGACGATGGGCGGGTTTGGTGTCAAGGTCGGTCAATCAAAAATTTGAAAGAAGACGATTAGAACAGCATTCATTCGTATTTCGGCAAGCTGGCACATAAGCTGGCTCAGGCAACCTTCGTCGACAGTACCCCTTCGATACTGGTTGACCTCTGGGAAGAACTGATCCCGTTGATAATAACTGGAAATGTGTATTCTTTGACAGGATTACAAGTTCGCATTTGGGCAGGGGAAAAGAAACTTAGTTCTACGAAGGCATCAGTTGCTACATCGATCGACGACCAAGGTCTTAAAGATGTAAAGGTTTCGCAAGAAGTCATCCAATCCGATGCGGCCAAGGAAGTAACCCTGTCTATTGACTTTATTAAGAACTTGGAGGCTTCATTGCATTGCTCCAATTGCTCTTGGAAACTACTCCAAGCTGCATCAAGCAAAATGGCCCACTGTGATCGGTGTGGTTATAGAATGAAACTAGTGAATTGCAAGAAACAAATTTGTGCACACATCATCATAAGTCCAGCAGAAGGTAATCCCATCACTTTAACGATTTTCCATAACCTTAGAAACGATAATTTCTAACTTAGGCAAGTTAAGTGAAGACGAAGTTGCAGAGGTTTTATTGTGTTTGGAAACTTTGAAAATTAGTTAACTCCAAAACATCAGTTGTTACTGAGTTAGTGAGTAAAATGTAAATATTTAATTGTAATTTAAACTTGTTGATATTCTTTGAGTTAGCTGTTTTAGAGGCTGCTTGCATGCATGCACGACAACTCATTTACTATTTTGCGATTGCAGTGTATTATTTTTCCACATTTCCATATACAGGTGTATGTACCAAAGAATACCACCAAAAATTACATGTTCCATATATTTTGTCAAATATATATGTGGCTTCTTAATATTTTTTTAGTGTAGTTTTTCAATATATTTTTTCTTCCTGGGGGTTTTGGGGCTAGATTTCATAGACTTACTGTCGTTCCAATTGAAGTGTTCCTAAAATATTACATCAATTCATTACATAAGTTGATCAATATATTTGCTCAAAAATTGCTCAACTTCCTGTTTACTAGCATACTTGTTCCCAATTGGTCAATCAGTCACTGAAATGAGACGCCATTGGTAAATTCACACACACAGGAAGTTGATAAATTTTTCAACGAATGAATTGATAAACTCTAGGTAATGAATTGATGCAATATTTTAGGAACACTTCAATTGGAACGACAGTAAATATATTTTTTTAATTGATCATTCTGTGGAACAAACTCTAATGTACCACAGAATACCAGTACGGAGATAAATAAGCAACGGTTTATCAAATTGGACCAGGATTGGGCGTGTCATGTTGTGTGATAATACTGTAGGATATTGCTAACTTAATTTAGTGAAAGGTAAATACTAAAATCAGTACAGCATACCAGTGGTGTAACCAAAGAATACCAGGTTTATCAATAATTTTGAAAAATTAAGTTTTTCTTTGGTAAAATTGATTCCTGTATAGTAATAATGTTGTGTTACATAGAAAAAGTAGTGATCAACATAAATTATACTGGTTTGCAAACGTATTTTTAAACTTTCCAATTTTACAGGCATTATGCAGGAAAAAAGTATCAAAAACATAATGTTATTTTTTGTTAATCCTGATTATTTTGAAGAATTTGTATGAAAATATTTATTTTTTGTTTTTTATATGTCAATTAAAACTAAAACTTATATATATTCACAAAAATAAAGTTTAAAGTATGTTTCCTCCCAATTTTATAAGATCATTAAATAACACTGGTATTCTGTGGTACCATGGTATTCTCTGGTACATACACCTGTAACATCAATAGATGGGCTGCAATGTCAGCCTGAAAATTACTTGTGTATTTTTGTGTGATATTAATTATCATAATACAGACATTTATGCATGTATTTGCAATGTTTAGTTGACATTTTGTTCATACTGAAGGTTATACTGTATTATAATCAAAAGTAAAACTACGTAGAGAATGATAAACAATAGAATATCTGTCACTTATTACATGTAATTCAGTACTTCATATTTTTTGAGATAGTGTACATATTTATATTGATGCACATCAATAAAGGTTTTTATTATATAAAGTATAGTGCTTTATAGAGATTTCGAGCACTGATAAAACTGATAATCTCACATGTGAGATTATTTATGATAAACTCGCATGTGAAAATGATTGCTTTTGAAGTTTATGAAAATGGATATTTTATTTTGTTTGAAAAGACTGTCCTTTATACAATAAACAGAAAAATACATGGATGCTTCTCAGGTAACTTAAAGGATTAGTGTCAACCTACATGCATTGTGCGCTTGTGTTTTGTTTACATTATGGAATCGACTAGTATCAAGCTCCCACACATTGCAAAGGCTCCGCCAGTTGTACTTTCACACACGTTTTGCGAATATTTGCATTAAATTTACATAATATATTATGTCGAATGATGAGTCGGACTCGAATCTGAATGTCGAGGTTTATGATCCCGAAGACAATTTAAATTACTATGGATCCCCACTCCCAGCCGACGAACAAGAAACTGACAACTTGAACGAGACGTCTGAAAATGCCTCGGCAAATGTAGTCACCGATCAGGATGCTAGGCCATCGACTGTCACTGTTGACGTTAACCGCACTCAAGTAAGTGACAGAACCAAATTTTGCTAGTTCTTTAGTTGGCGAAAATTTTTACAAAATTTCCATTTCAGTTTTGTAGTTGTAAAAACACATGCTCGAAGGGTAGTGGCAGAAAAAAGCGTGGCTGTCCCTGCAAAGACGAAGGACTGCGGTGAATAAATGAACGATGCACGTGTGGCACCAAGAAGTCGTCGTGTAAAAATAAAACCACAAACTCTGTTTCAACAACCACAGAAGCTAGCAAAAACGCCGGGCTAAACGCATTTGAACGCCACAAGATAGCCGTTGAGGAAGCAAGAGGACAAATTATGGTACACACTTTGCACTTGCAAATTGCTTCGTTTTAAAATATGTAAAATGGTTATGCTCAATGTGCATGTGTAAAAGTCCCCTTGTACTTATATCAGTATATCGTCAGCCTCTTAGCATAATTGCCTAACCCCATTTGCATAGCTTTTGAGATAAACGAAAGAAAACATGATTTTCACACAAACAGGAATGAGTTCTTTATAGATTACTTGAACAAGACCAAATGACAACAATGCAAGAACATTAAAATTACTGTATAACCGATAAGCAAATATCTCAATTTGGCTCGAAAATGAGTTAGGCAATTATGTTAAAAGACTGACGATATGGAGCTGCTATTGTGCATATTATATAAACAAAAGAAGCTGGAGATCATTATGTCCATTATTGATTATATCACATGTACAGTCTGTCAGTAGATGGGCAGCCCTTTTGAAGTTGTTCTGCAGATAGCTATTGCATTCGCAAGGGGTCTACCTTGGGGAACATGGGAGGGGGTGGGTGACCTAATTGCGTCTTCTTGTCATAACAAAACCCTTTACCCCCTGATACAGTACATGTACATAATCTTAATTTTAGGAATTTCTCAACAGTTTGAATGAATGTCAGAAAGACTCCATTCTACTGGAACTACTATCAAATGGCAAAGGAAGCTTAGACTACGTAAAGAATATTGTGCAGTTTCATACGCCTGCACCTGTTTCTCCTTCTTCACCTACGTCAGCCAGCTGGTGCACTTGTGGAGTATGCAGGCCAATGCCAAGTGACGAGGAAAACAAGTGTTGCGGTAAAATTCGATGTGTGACATCATTTGTAACATTTCAAAATGTTTGCACTGATAGGGATGTTCTTGTCATGTCAATCAGGGGAAGATGCGATATCCGAGCTGAAGAACCTGAATATTCTACCAACAGTTTCAGGAAAGCTGCCTATAGACAATATATTTTATGGCGTTATAAAAAGCTGGGTAGAGGGAACAGAAAAGTTTGTCCTTCCTGTGTGGTATTAACAATACGACGGTTATATCCAGCTGAAGATGGTTACTATATGGGGTTTAAGAGAGCATGAATATTTTAATTGAAAAACTGTAGAACATACATGCCATGATGATCTACATGTAAGTAATAATAATCATTATAAGGAATGCAAATGGTGTTTTGCATGCAATTTAGCAGGCAAATTATAATATCTCCTGAGACCAAGTTCATCATGATATTACTCGTTATTAACAGAAAAATCCCCCTCTCTAATACCCCCCACCCATGTGATGCCTTAAATTAATAATTAAGCTTCTGAGGGATTAAGAGTGACACAATTATGAAATTAGTCTCTTTCAAGTAGGGAGATTCTATATTTTTCCCAATATTAACAAGCAAACCAATATAACACTAGTTACTGTAACCTCAATACAATGCTGTATTGACATACAGTACTGAAGCATATTGAAGTCATTTGAGCATGTGCTAAACTGGAAATTTAGTCAAAGAAACTATCTAAACTATATTTACACTTCTGTACAAAGACACCATCAAGACTTTTCAAATCTTGATAATGCATTTCTGACAAGCTCATCAGTTTGGGGAATCGGTTTCATTGCAATTGACTTGGAAATTTTCGATGGGTGATTGGAAGGGACAGTGACTCTTCGATTGATCGTTTTTTTATCCTTAACCCTCATATCCACGATACGACAAGCTAGGTTCTCCCAGTACTCATATGTTTTGTCTTGCATAACAGTAGTTATTTTCCAATTCTTTGATCGCTTGCTATATATCTTGCTGTGTCTTTTCTTTCCACTTTTTGTCAATGCTGGCTTTCTAAATATATGGCTGTTATGATCTATAACTGCCAACTGTGTCCTTGCAATGAATGCATCATTTCTAAAACAAAGAAGATACATTACCAATAAAGCAATTACCAATTTTACACATTTATTTGTGTTTTGTAAATAAATATGCCATAAGGGTACTTACTGAAATCCAACTCTCTTTGGTGTGTATTTTAACAGCATAGAATTAAAGTTCTCTAATCTACTTGTGTGTCTGTAAAAAATACATCCAAATTAGTGCTGATGCAGAATTACTTTTATGCAAACATAAAATATATTTCCTTGGTTAAATAAACAAACAGTTTCATTCGAATGAATACATGCATATACAAATGAATGAATACAATATACAAACCGGAAATAAACATAATGATTCAGACTGCTAAGAAAGCGAGGATCAAGGACTACAATCCTTATTGATTCCAGTGATTTTGAGCCCTTGTCCAGAACTGTCTTTCCACTTTCAGTTTCAACAAGCGGTCCATGATAGCACTCACCATCAGCCCACTCATGTTCACCTGCTACATGGTGAACTACTCCAAACCAGCTATCCTGTAAAATGGGAAAACATTTATTCAGAATATTAATTTTAATTACTGTAATAACAACTACTGTGCCATTCAAAATAAATGGCCAGTAGAAACGAAAAATTACCTTTAATGCTTCTTCATCACCTCTACAGTTCTCAGCAACATGCCAGAAATGGTTTCTAATTGGCTCTATCCACTGATTTATTAATTCACAATTCTTTACCTTGGCAGCCTGGAAGAATTATAAGAACATACCGGTGCTGTAGTGCACATTTATGATTAATATGTTTACATCATCATAATTATGCATATTAGAATACCATATTATGCACCAGGGGGCTTATCAATTTGGAGCCATCAAGAAGAGGGATAATTATTATAAAACATTTGCAAGACCAAATTTCCACTAAAGAAAAGTTACCTGGAGTGGGCATATTTTAATTTTTCACTAAGTAAGGGAGGCCTATTAAAAGGAGGTACTTCATTGAAGGAGGAGCTTAATACAGGAAATAATATATAGTAGTGACACCCTGAAGTATTATACCTTGGTGAGTTTTGTGGTAAGTTTTACAGACTTGTGCCAAATATCCAACGAGTGAAACAGATCACCATACTTTTTTTTTTTTATTTAAACATATTTGGAATCATTTTCTTCAAGAGCTGAAGCTCATCGAGGAAGATCATGACATATTAAAATTACTGTAGAGTACTTGACAATTTAAATAAAAAAGACACACAAATAAAAGAAGATAATAAAGAAAGAGATAGCAATAATAGATGGTTATATGTTAAAGCCTAACAGCGGGGTCATGAATCATGTACACAGTTGGTAAACCGTTTAGAATTCAATATAAACAATTGGACATTATGCAGTAACATCTGGTTATCTGCATATCCAAGTTTATCTGAGCCATGCAAAAATAGGTGTACTTTCTGACCCTCTGATAAGCTCAACCATATAGTTGGAAGAAGCCGTGCAGATAAAGAGAATAATATTTGACGTTGAGCAGCATATAGCGGACAATGTAAAAAATAATGACTCAAAGTTTCAGTAATTCCCAGTGGCATTCGCAAAATGGGGAAGGTTTACAGTCAATTCGATACAGGTAAAAATTAAGAGCGCAATGACCAAGACGAAGTCTTGTGTGTAATATTGAGCTATATCTACTTAGCAAGTATTATAGAGCGTATTATATTTATTTACACAGAAGATATCTCGTAATTTTAATTTAAACAAAGATATAGATTCCACATTACGTAAATTACGATCAAGTCCATTCCAAGCAGTTATTGACGATGGATAAAAGATTTCTTTAGACGCTCAGTTTTAGAAGGAATAGAGATAATATTATCGCTGGATCGCAATGTATATTCAGATCTTTCACTAACCTGTAAAGGCAGAAAATCACGTAGGTAGGATGGAGTGAGAAGATTGATGATTTTATAGAGAAAAAACATCTTATGTAAATATCTTCTAGTTTTAAGATCTTCCCAGCACAGTTCGTTCAATAACCGACCTTTGCTTGTGCCTTTAATAGCACCTGTGACTACGCGTGCTGCTTCGTATTGGATTCCTTCTAAAATGTTGCTTTCATATTCACTACATCCATCCCAGATGACATCTGCATACTCCATAACAGGTCTTATTAAAGATTTGTATAAAGAAATGAGAGTCGACCTATCTAGCCTATATTTCATACTTTTTAAAACATTCAGCTTTTTGCTAGCTTTTATGCATACCAAAAATATGTTGTGACCATGAGAGATTTGATATAAGAGTTAATCCTAAGTGAGTATGGGATGTAACTTCCCGTAGTGACTGATTATCCAAACTTAAGTTTGGATGAACTGGTTTTAAATGCTTTGTGGAGAAAGTGATAGTTTCACATTTAGAAGGATTCATATCCATTAACCAGTTTTTACACCAAGTATTAATTTTTTCTAAGTCCTTATCTAATTTGGATGCAGAAACAATTGGATTGTCAACTATATCGAGTAATGATGTGTCATCAGCATACAAAAAATAACTAGATTCCACATCTTCACAAATATCGTTGATATAAATTAGGAAAAGAAGTGGCCCGAGCACAGAACCCTGTGGAACACCAGACTCGATATGAAGCCATGGTGAACAATGTCCTTCAATAGTAACTCTTTGGATTCTATTTGACAGGTAGGTACGGAACCAACTTAAAAGTGGATCACGTACTCCAAGATTTTCTAGTTTGTGAATGAGTCCTTTATGCCAAACCTTGTCAAATGCTTTACTTAAGTCAAGAAAAACCATGCGTATTTCCTTACCCATATCCAAAGCCTGATAAATTGTATGGATTATATATGAGAGTTGATTTATGGTACCATCACCAGGTCTAAAACCAGACTGAAACTTGTTCAAAAACCTACATTGATTAAAAAATCGTACAAGTTTTGAAGACTATTTTTCTTGAATTTTGGAAATTGAGGGTAAGAGTGCTATGGGACGATAATTATTTTTATGTTGACGGTTCTCTTTTTGTATATAGGAATAATATTGGCTTTTTCCATTCCGTAGGATATTCACCTAATTGTAAACTCAAATTAATAAGCTTAACGAGAGTCTTGGATATACCAGGACGACAAAGTTTGAGAATTTTATTTCCAATACCATCGTGACCACAGGCTTTGGAAATGTCAACCTTCAATAATAAATCAGAGACTTCTTTTTCAGTAGTCTGGATTATTGCCAACGTGGTTCCATTAGAAATTGTATTTTGCCTAAGGACCGGTAATGGATGGCGGTATCGTTAATTTTTGCTTGATTGACAAAATACTGATTAAATAAATTTGCTTTTTGCAATGCATCCGAGATTACTTGATCACCCTCTATAAGTGAAGGGATTGATCTGGAATAATTTTTATTGAGTGTAGATTTAACATAAGACCACCATTTCTTTGAGCCTAAATTTGGGTCAGACAATTTATTATTTAACTTAACATAATAGCACTGCTTGGCTTCACGAATCAAAGTTGTCGTGTAATTTCTCTGGGCTTTATATGATTCCCACAATGAATTTGATTTATTTTTGCAAAATTTTTTTAATAGCCTATTTCTTTTACGTATTGCTGTCCGAACCACCGACGTCATCCATGGTTTATCACGAGGTCGTATTGTCACTGTTTTATTAGGTATATATTTTTCCACAATTTGACGAAAACAACGAAACCAATTTTGATAAACATTATCAATATTATTATTGTCTGCAACGCAGTCGTCCAGATCTAATCTCAAAAGATCTTCATTCAACGTAGTCACGTCGACATTAGCGAAATCCCAAACGCGTCTTTTGAAACATTTTTCATTACAATATGAAATAGCCATTCTAGCGTGAATATAAGAATGGTCACAATTAGCCGGTGGACTACATGTGCCTGATTCAACAAAGAAATCAGGGTAGTTTGTTAAGATTACGTCCAATATTGTGGCTGTATTGCGTGTCACACGAGTTGGTTCTTTAATTATCTGCGACAGGGCATTATGCTCGAGCCACCGTTTAAAACGATTTCCGAAAATAGCGTTAGGTGATACATCATCATCGAAATGCGCGTTCAGGTCACCAATAATCACTATCAATGTCTCGGGGTTCGATCTTAGTTTGTCTAAAGTGCATTGCAGCAAGTCCAAAAAAACCGCTGTTTCTTGCAAAGAATTATTTGGTGGTCTATAACAAACTCCACATAGCATTATAAAACCATGCATCTTGATCTCAACCCAAAGTAACTCAAGATCATTTTCCAGATCAGACCGTCGTTTAAAAGCAAATTCTTGCCTTACGTATAAAGCAACTCGCCACCGCGGGAGTATAAACGATCTTTTCTTATTAAGGAGTGGTATCCTGAAATATGCAATGTCTCACTATGAATTCGTTTGTCAAGCCATGTTTCTGACACTGCAAATAAATCAAAGCTTTCGTTCAAAATATATGAAGAAATTTCATCAAATTTATCTTCTATCGCGAAACTTCTGGCATTAATATGTCCTAGAGTTAGTTGTGATCGTTTCGGTCCAGGATTTTGTTCAATATCACCAGCCTTAAACAGCATTAACTGCAAGCAAACTAAAACTAACATACCGCAAATCAGAATGCATAAATCTAACAATGTCAAACATGTAGCCCATATTTCAGAAAATATACATATCTTATATTCATCCTTTAAGTTCTTTAAATTATTAAATAAACCTATAGCTGCTCGATAGATTGTTGTACTAACCCCATGGAAGGAAAGCAAAACCTACCAATCTGCACGGCTGCTTGAAAACCATCTACCTGTATAATCTTAAGAAGGAAAAATTTAAACACACAAAGTACATAAAAGTATGTCCATAAATTAAGGGAATTATCATACTTGTGTTCACATTTAGGACTATTATCACGAACTGTTTTATTGTCTATATACACACACACTGTATGTTCGTGTGTTGAAACAAATCAATCAGCATTAGCATTTGAACCTTCGTGCACATCAATCAAACTATACTTGAAAAATCTGACATTTGTCGAATTCGCATGATATCTCCATCTGTATTGCGAACGAGAACCTTTCCATCGGAGAACCAAGCTGATTTGATATTTACTTTATGGTCGCGAGCAGAGTTAACCAGCTTCATGTTAAACCTAGTAATGTCTTCATTGATATAATATTTCGTACCTTTTAGTGATTTACGCTGCTTGTAAATAGAAGCCTTTGGACCATACGATTTAAATTTAATTATTACCGTTCGTGGGCGAAGGGGATTCTTCGGCCAATCCTATGCGCTCGATCAACTTCAGCCTTATCCACGTTGATATCAAGCTTTTCTTTGCAAAAATCAACAACTTTATCCACACAGTCTTCACCCTCACTTTCATCAAGACCAACAAACCTCAAGTTGTATTTCCTGGAGTACTGCTCGTTTTCGTTAATCTGCACTGCGGCCATAGCTAATTCAGATTCCAGAGTCTTTATTCTTTCCAACATGGGAGCGGTCGCTTGTTTAACAGCATTATCAACAAGAATGTTGACAGCATTGGACAACATATCTTTAAATTCGTTTGAGCTAAAGAAGTTCTTTAACTCGTTACGTACAACATCGCCCATGTTAGATTCCGATTCAGTGGGCTGAGATACAACAGCTTGTCTGGTTAATGGCATCGTCAATTTGAATCAACAGTATCTCACTATATTCCTTAACAGCCGCTTTAGTCCATAAATGATTATTACATATTTCAGATTATAAATCTATTTCAAAAAATCAAAAAAAGCTTCAAGAGATCGGAGCTACCAAATAGACGTCTGTACTCCACTGAGATCTGTACTCCACTGAGATACTCCACTGTACTCCACTGAGATCACCATACTCTTTTGGGTATTTATCTTAAAAATATTTGTAAAGCATACAAAACATAAGCAATGGGGTTGGAAATCATTATGGCTGGTTATTAGTAATAGCCAATGCTTTCTGGTACTTAGACTTCAATATATACATGTGGCATTTCAGTCAGTGGCTGATCTGCAGGGGGTGCACACCCATCTGGTAATGGCCAAAGGGGGGAGGGGTGTTAATTTATTTTTTCATGCCACATGCATACAGGCCTGTTATCACTTTGCACATGCACTCAGAACCCATGCCCTCACAATCACACCAGGCAAGATCCATCACAGGTGTTTTACAAACAAAATACATTGATTGCCATGTAAACCAATAACGAATTACCTT